>OY294046.1:58371199-58481700 GCA_958510825.1 Brachypterus glaber | reverse complement strand
TTTAGTGATAAGATAAAACCTGCTTCAATTTCTTTACTATTTGTCAAAAATTAATAAATTTTGCAAGCTTATCTTAAAAGGATGTATCTAATTACTTTATTCACAAAGAATTAAATGTTTTACACAGGGCATTTAAAATTAATTTTCAAACTTTTGGATTTTTAAACATAAAAACAATTTTTTTTTAATGAAATGCAATATTTTTTATTTACACATCAAATGTAGAATTTTATTTTTAAATGGCAACACGAATTGTTTAAATTTCAAATGGAAAAATTATGGCTCCTATTATTATAATAGTATTCGTAAAAAATTGCTTAATGATTAAATTCGAGATTAAATTACTTCTTATTTGCAGAAGAAAATGTCAAGGAATAACAAGAAACATAAGCAATGGGATCCAGATCTACTTATTTTTTTTTTTTAGGATAAAAATAAACTGTAATAAAATTGTTTTTTTTATAAGAAATCATGGTTTGTTATAATAAATTTTATGTTGTTATATAAAAAACGTAGTGACTGCTACCCCGTGCGAACGGAACCATAGTTAATTGACTTGTGCTCCGTGCGTACGGAACAATAGATAAGGCGCTAGCGCTCCGTGAGCACGAAATAATAGGTATGTGGCTCACGCTCTGAGCGCGGCTTGTTACTTTCATATAGGTTAGGTTAGTTCATGTTTTAAGTGAATAAAATGAAGGAGGGTGCGATATTTGCAACGTTTTAAGAATTGGAAGATAAAATAATAGAATGCGAAACAACCAAATTCATTACTCTACAAAAAAAAGGATTCCTGTTTATTATCTAAAGCGGTAACAACGTATCCTAGAGCTTCAAAAGGCAATCATGATCTTAAATATTATTTTATTAAGTATGCATGTATAAACTTTTCCGCCTTTAGGCGGAAAGCGTTTTAAGAGTCGTGGAAAATCGATTAGAAAATCTTCATAATCTACTTATTATACTATTCGCGGCGCCTTCGCTAGAATAATTTTATATAGTAGTTTTTAATTTCCCAAAATCGCCAAAAAACGTCCTAGACAAAAAATTATTTGAAAAGTTTTAAAATTTTTTTTTTTTTGAATGGGGGGTCGTTAGTTTCTTTGGTTTTGCGTTGTTTGGTGTTTTTTTCAATGGGATTCTTTGGTTTACGTTAAAGTTGTTTTTTTTTTGGTTTTGCGTTGTTTGGTGTTTTTTTTTTTTAATGGGGGTCATTCGTTTACGTTAACGTTGCTTTACGTTAACGTTGTTTTCTTTTGGTTTTGCGTTTGTTGTTTTTTTTTGTTAATGGGGGTCGTTGGTTTACGTTAGTTGTTATTTTTTGGTTTTGCGTTGTTTGGTGTTTTTTTAATGGGGGTTGTTGATTTACGTTCAGGCCCGTAACTGGGGGGTCCTAGGGGGTGCTGAGCATGATTTTGAGCACCCCCTGGCAAAATAAGCTCTACATTAAAAAATATTAATACAGTGTAATGTAAATTGATTTAATTTATTATTAATATAATAAATCGTTTTTAAATAATTATTTAAAATTCTCACAAAACAGAAAATTAATTAATATTATTTTTAGTTTAATTTTTCAGAGGTGAGGACCTTTTTTTAGTCAGCAAAATTTAACGGTTGGGGGTAAAGCTGTTTTTTTTTGATATGGAAAATTTCTCAATTTTTTAATTTTTAGTTGGGAAATATTTGCTCTGCCCCCCCCCCCAAAAAAATTATGCCTAGGAGCTCAACAGTACCCATTGGATTTTTTTCCAGTTACGGGCCTGTTTACGTTAACGTTGGTTTTTTTGGTTTTGCGTTGTTTAGTGTTTTTTTTTTTAATGGGGGTTGTTGGTTTACGTTAACATTGGTGTACGTTGGTTTTTTTCCTGTTTGTTGTTTTTTTTAGAGGGCTTTAGTGACCTCATATCTATTGTTTCGCGAGCGCGGGGCACGAGCCAAATATCTATTGTTCCGTGCACACGGAGCGCGAGTCAGTTAACTATGGTTCCGTGTGCACGGAGCGCGAGTCAGTCAACTATGGTTCCGTGCGCACGGGGTAGTAGCAGTCACTGCGTAAAAAAATATCATAAAGTAATACCGCCTATTAAATATTGGATAAATTGTAAATGGTATCCGAAATTTTGCGACTTTCCTTTTCCTTTCAATTTATTTAATCATTGGTTTGGACAACACAAAAAGTTTAGCAACCACTGAAGAAGTGGCTGCTATTTTTATCTGATATTTAAAATTATGGCGAAGGCGCTAGCATTACTTTTCTGGATTCAAATCACATATTTCATACATGTGTATACATAGATTTCATACATGAAATATGTGATTTAAACGTATATTGTTTTAACTGAAGATACTGGGGGGTTTAAAAAAAGAATCTTGTTACAAATAACGTTAGTTAGAAGGACTATATTATAACAATTCGTTGAGGGACACGTATGCACCTCCCGGGCCAGGCGGTACGGACTTTGTTATTTACAGGTCTGTAATATAATAATAATAATTAAGAGACCTGTAAATAACAAACTACTGACCAACTAGCCCGGGAGAGACATACACGTGTGCCCCTTAAAATCAAAAGTAAAAAAGATAAATAAAAAAGAAATAAATTAAAAATATATACCCGTGTGTTTTTTATGAATAGATCTCAAGATATATGCGGTAAAATTTTTACTCGAAAAAATAAAAATTTTAATTTAAAAAAATGAGAAAATTGGAAAAACTGTATTAATGCCGTTTTTTCCTAAGGCACATATATTCCCGGACAACATTCATAAAATCATATAGGCCTCATGAGAGCATCATGTTATGATTTTCACGTTTTGTACTCATACGAACATCATGATGAGCACATCTCATGATTTTGTGATCATGTTGTGAGTTTGTTATGAGGTGTATACATTTAACGTTAAATCATTAAATGATGTCATAATGATTTCCACGTGAAATAACAAATGTTGCCCGGGACTCGATTGAGAACGATTGCCGAATACTACAGGCTCCTGTAATGTTTCAATTTCAGTGCACTTGACAGCGTTATGCGATAGGTGGCGCCACATGTTATTTTCTACCACTAACTAAACTTTTTAAACGAATAAAGGAATACTAGTATTAAAATGCAGCTGTCTTTATAAAGATATAGTACTGGTAATAACTAGTAATTAACTTACTGGTCAGCTAATTCGATACACATTATCGGATTGGTATGGTGAGCCGTAGATATCTGGAGGCTTTAGTCTAGAGGAATTAGTGCCCCCAGTCACCTTGGAGAACATTCCCACTGGAAAGTGGGAAAATCCCGGTGTCCTCAACACAGAACACCCAAGTTGTTGAAAATGGATTTATGTGGGGGTGTATGTCTAGGGGGTATTGATATTTTTGGTATCTCTTCGCGTTTTCAAGATATGAGCAAAATGGTGTGTTTCTTTTTTTTTAATTTTAAATTTCGCGGTCAATTTAAATTTCGCGGTTAATTTAAAATTTGCGCATGCGCATTACGTAGACCGCTGCTAGATCTTCATGACATGATCTCGTAATGACTTTACAATGAGGAGTCATCTGTATGCGTTCATGAACTCAGAAAATCATTACATGATGTCATAATGACTTCCACGTGAAATAGCAAATGTTGTCCGGGTTATTTCATAGGATATTTTACGATATTTTAAAATTTATTAATTTATTATTTATTTTTGGGTACTACGAGAACTTGTCTCTTACTTTTATTAGCGAAACTAGATAAATATTGATATAATCATTTAAACAGGATCCCGATTTAGCCAGAGGCGAATCTGTAAATATTTGCGTTTGGGCATTTTTATTGGTCGAATAAAAAAAATATCCTCACCCAGACAGCACATGATATCTTAAAGACGTCTTTTTTAAATCTTAATTATGTCTGGACGCCTAAAGACATGAAAAGGATATCTTATGGAGTTCTTTTTAGGGATTGTTAAAAGATATCTTATTATGATGTCTATAAGATGTCTTTTAAGTATCTGTACAAGATGTCTTAACTTCGATACTCATCGCTAAAAATAAATAAAAAGTCCAAACCACAATCAACTATTAAAAAAAATTACAATTTTTTTTAAGATCTTTTTTTGAAAAACAAAAAATAACAAAAAAATCATTTTTTTTAATTTACTTTTTACGAAAACGAAAAAATTAAAAATAAAAGAAATTAAAAAAAAAATTTAAGATCTTTTTTTGACAAACAAATTACCTCTCATTCTAGTTATTATTACGCTTTTTATATCAATACGACCGTACCTAGCAACGTAAATGGGAGGGGGTATTATGTTGTAAAGTCGCCTGTGCAAGGCGTCAGTAAGGCGTCTTAAAAAAGATGTCTTAAAGACGTTACCTTTTGTAACATACGATGTCGTTAAGACGTCTTAAAGATGCATATACGGCGAAAACCGACGTTCTCAAGACGTCTTGAATGACGAGCTACGACATCTTTAAGATCTCTTTAATTCATCCTTGTGCTGTCTGGGCAAGGGTTTTCACTTTCTTCCGACTATATGGGAAGGTCATAATTCGGCCTTGATCAACACGAAATTTCTCTAAATTACTCTCACTTATTGTGATCTTCTTGAATATGCCCTACCCAAGCCAAGAATAATGTCAATGGCATATATGTATACACTGTTAAAAAACACATCATAATTTTAAATGTTTAAAAAATATAACATGCTATCAATGCTATCTACAAAAAAATGTTGCGCTCATGGGCCCACCGCTCAATTGGAGACGCTGCGGCATTTGTTCTGCTACTTATAGAGAGCAAAACCTCAAAATATCAAAACTATGTAATTTTCTTGCGAATTCTGGTGTTTATACACAAACCTATTCTGAAATCAATAATATTTTTTTGTGAATTGGCAAACAAGTTAACTTGACTTAAACGAATAAATGGTCAGGTATAAAAATCCATTTTAAAATGCGGATTTATAGCTTTTTTAATTATTCTAATTAAAACAAAGTTTTAAGGAAAAACAAAACTGCTTTTTTTTATAGGGTAGATGGGGAGAGATGGTAAAATTCCAATGATATAAAATTAGGTAGAGATCTCGGTAGAAATTTAAAACAAAATTAAATCAAATTTAAAAAAAAAATTAAATATATATATTTTTCAAATATTTTCCAGTGTGTACTTAAATTCTGTTTCATAATGTTTGGGCCAAATTGTTGTAAAAGGGGTCTAGTAAAAAAATACAACCTCAAAAAAATTTAACACAAAATACAATTAAATTGTATAAACTTACTAAAAAAATTCCCACGCGAGTGGGAAGGTTTACGAACAAGCCGTCAGGCGAGTGAGGAAACCCCACGAGTGTATGAAATACACTTTCCAACGATTTATGTACACTATTTTTCCTACGATTCCAAAAAAATATGAAGTTTCTTATTTTAAAATTTTCTAATTTTTATTAATTTAAAAAAAAAAACAAAGCACAAAATAATTATAAAGAGCATACAAATTTATATATGTAGGTATGTCAAATAGGAAATATGATTTTCATTTAGCTTTAGTTTTCTTGGTTTTATGTTTAATACAATACATAGCTGTTTAATGGGTTGCCTTATTAAATTATATTTCTGTGATTATGCTGCCATATAAGACAGTAAAATTGTACTGTTTTACATTTCATAAGAAAAATACTGTTTATTTTAATGTTTTTTTTTTATGTAATGTAAGGTAACTAAATAAAAAATTAAATAATAATAAAGATCTAGACTGTCTAGACTAGACAGTAATGGTCAAAATAGTAACGTTATAACTATAGTTTCTATTTTTGACATGAAAAACAGAAATATTTGGATTAAAACACTTAAAAGATATAAAAGGCTGTGGTGAAAGGTGGAATTTTTTTTATAAAACAATGTGAATAAAATTCGTAGAATCTACGAGGTAAATATCTAAACAAAATTAGGCAAACCTCCATACATAAATATCACACGAGTGTGATATAAAAATATCAAACTAATCGCACTAGGCGTTTTCTCAAAAACAAAAGAGTGTGCTAAATGTTATTTTCATAGAGGATCGTAGGAAAAGGGTATTTACGCCCTTGCTCGTTTGGACTTTTTACTTAAACGTAATTATTTTTTTTTATATTTAAATCCATTAATTATTTAAAAAAAATTCATTAATTAGACTAAGATTTTCTTAGTAAGAAACAGAGCAAATAATTATATCGTGTAACAATTGTACATTACAAATTAAAAAAACATTTATCATTGAAAAAAAAATACATTTGCATTTATATTAGATATATTAATAAAGTAAATATAATTAAATAAAATAGAGAGGTATTTAAACAAATAAAAAGAAACTTTCTTAGTGTCAATTATAGTAATTGCAATAATTGATAGGTAATACAATATTATGAAGACATATTTATAAATGCTGAGAAAATACCAAGTGTATAATATTTTTAAACAAATAATGAATATTCTACAATATTCTACATTATAAGTGGATTGTTATGTCATAATATGGTAACCCACATTGTGAGATGACAGGAAGTTATTGAACTTTTTCCTTAATACTTATTAAAGTATGATCCCAGAGCCACCAGACCTACATTATTTTACTGAGGCTGGTGTTCATATATGTTTTACACAATGCTATGAAAAACCAACATTCATTGTTCCCAGACACCCTTCGTAGGCCCTTACATCCAAAAATATCAAAAAAAGTTCCTATAAAGGTTGGTCTGAAATGAGCCCTAAGGGAGCTACGGCCCTTTAAAATTATAATAAAAATAAGGACTTCATTCAAAAACCCGTGCTCTTTATTCAAGGACAATGACTTTGGTTCAAAGAAATGCCAGCCTTGAAAGAAGAAAATATGGCTTTGAACATATCCAAAGACACGTGCCTTTGGTTCAAGGAATCCTTTTTTTCTGTGTTATAGCAGTTTTAACAGATAGTAAAAAGTATTAAATTCAAACAGTTTCACAATTTCAACTCAAATTTCTATAGACAAGAGACATTCTATACGTATATTCGCTATAACCTTTCAACAAACATAATAGCATTTATAAACATTGCGGTATTACACAAGAACCGAACTACAATAGCGCAAAGTATATTAAAAGTTGTGAAAAGGTAAATATATTTTTGCTACAATGTGTAAAATTTATTATTTTTTAAGAAAATAATAACTGCAAAATTGGCATTACAAAACTTTGATAAAAATGTCAAAAGCGCCATAGCTTTTTAAAAGCGTTTATATGGGCTAGCTAGCTTAATTTAAGCTTAATTTTAAAAGTAATAACTCTGTTGACAGATACGTCGTCATGAAAGGGTATGGAGTGGGATACCTCCAATGTGGGGGTATGGGGGTAGTTTACACCTTTGCTCTAAAAATCTTCTTAGAAAGAATATTTACATTCGTATTTAGAGAAAAACGGAGGATAGTTTAAGGAATTTTCACTGGGAGAACACCTTAAAACTTTAAAAATATCTCAATCTATTCTTATAAAGCTTCAATATAAAGCACTAGTTCCTTTATAATTTCATTTATTTCACGCTAGGCAAAGCCCGTTTTGTGAAATCTTAAGTATACATTTTTTATTAACTAAACCTAAATTTTAAAACTAACAAACCTTATTTTATGCCTTGGCTAAGCTCCACCAGTCCCCCTCATTTGCGCCTATAGGTTACTTTTTCAAGGCAAACTTAGAGTTAATCCTTCTAGTAGAAGATCTACACATCATAAAACCATTAAAAGTAGAATCTGAGGTGCTCGGTTTCGAAAGATAATGAATTTTTTTCCTTAGAAATAACTCAATAAAACCTTTTCTATTTTGCGACTCATATAAGCTCATAATCACACGCATTTTTCGTGTTCTTATAGGCCCATAAGAGGTCTGTACTTTTTGTTCTTTTGGGTTGGCAACAGACCTGGCCTATCACTTTACGTTTTCCGTGCAAATGTCAATGTCGCTTTAAAGTTTTCTACAAAATTTTGTGTTTAGGTTATTTTTACCATGTTAAAATTGTGGCTTGGTTAATTGCAGTAAAAAAGAGAAGGGATGACTATAAAATATATCAAAATATCATTTGTTCTTAGAATTTTAAACATGGTGTAAACTATAGCCAAACCAAAACAAAAATCCCTAAATCAGTTATCAATTTAAATGTAAGTTTTTTTTAATTTTAGAGCAAAATAGAAAAAATTGTATAAAGCACTCGTTTCATAACACGTTTTTAGCGCACTAGTACTTTAATATACTATTATTTTATACTGTTTTAGAATATTCTATATAAATTTTGGTCAGAGATTTTAAATCCGTTCATATAAATAGTCTGTCAATTCTTAATTCAGAAAAATTGTTGCAGATGTATTTGGTACTTTATTTTATAAAAAAAAATGTAGACACTGCACTACATATTTTAAATATCTTTCATAATGTGTCAGAACAATAATTCAGTAATAAAGTGTTTGACAAATAATTTGTCATTAATCGATACACTAATATGCATAATTTTTGAGAAAATAGGTTGCAAAAAACCTGTGTTACTTTTTTCCGAAATGGAAATCAATAGACCGTTTCTGTGAATGGATTTAAATTCTCTGATCAAAGTTTATATAGAATAAGCTAAAAAAGTATAAAATAAAGAACTATTAAGTGGACAGTGGTCATTTCTGATGAAAAAAGTCCATTATCTTCCTAAACCGAGCATGATAGCACTTAAGATTTAGCTGTCAATGATTTTATAATGTGTAGACTTCCTACTAAGAGGACTAACTGTTGGTTTGCGTTGGCAAGTCATTAAAACTTAATTTGTATTCAAGATTAGCGTGAATTAGTAAGAATCAGAGAAAAAAAAACAATTTATTTTAAGAAAATTATATTTTTTCTTATCGGAAAGCAAATAAAATAAATAGAAATAAATATAATACAGTTATGCAAGAAACGACATTGACATACCTTCTAATAGGAATGAGCAATTAATCCGCAATTATGCATTAAAAAATGCAGTAGCATTTAAGAAAATTTCAATAGTTATCACCTAACGATTTTAAACTTAGGTGGTCATGGTAAGATAACAACTTAATTATAATTTTAATTTAACATACAATTAAATTAAATGTTAAATTTTATATCTACATATTTTCAGAGTTTCACAAACAAAATATGATATATTTAAAAATTATTTTAGATATGTATTTTCTCTCGTTCTAATTATGTAATAATTAAAATAATTCCCGGTTTATAGAAATTATACAAAAAATTAAAAAAATGACATTGACATGAAAAAAAGGTAACAAATTAAAAATAAGGTAAATTGAGGTGTTAAGGGAAAGTATTAAGTTTGAGATACTCCTAACACTATAAACTTCAAAACAGATACACAAAACCTACACAAAGTATATCACGACATCATTAAATAAAAAGCATATTTGACTGGGTGGCGGGTATGATCAATATTATTGGATATGTTCATATGGGCATATTTGTTTTCTTTCATCTAAAGAATTTCATATACGCCACTTAGTTAAAAATTGTACATTTTAACTTACGACTTACACCTCCACATCTCAAACTTAGTTTCCCTTAACACCTCAACTTACCTTTTTTTCATGTCAATGTCATTAATTTAATTTTTTGTATTTTAAGTAATATTTTTGTTGTTATATTTATCCCCTGAAGATGGCAATCCAATAAATGGTGAAACGTTGGGAAATATTGTTGTTATATATAATTTAAACGCAGAACCAAACCGAGAATTATTTTAATTATTTTTAGATATTCAAATTTTACGTCAAAAAGTGAGAAAAAAGTTTTTATAGACGTTTGAGATAAATTGCTTTTTAAGGGAGCTAGCGTACTTTTAAAGGCTATTTTTAGAATCTTTATCACTTCATATCTCAGTAACGGTTTAACTTATTAACATTAAATTTTTACTGAACTATAGAACCAATAAATGTAAGCATTTAACGTTTTATTAAAATTAAGTTGGGTGCCTCATAATTTATATGTAAAACTGTAAGTCCGCCCCTGGTTAAATATTTGATTTTTTTATGTCATAAAATGATAATGTTTATTGGTTGCATACTACAGTACAGTCAATAAGTTAGACCGTTTCTGAGTTATGAAGTGAATAATATTCTAAAAATGTCCTAAACCAGAATTCAAAATATAAAAAATAAAAAAAATATTCATTAAAACTGCAGCAATAAGAGAGACTTTAAAAATTTGATAAACAGTTGCAGTGGCGTACCATGCAAGTTCTGGAAGATGGGGCAAAAAAATATAGTTGTACTACGTATTTTTTGTTGCTGTTAATACAAAAAACTTTTTTGAATCATTCTTAATACAATCAAAAGTATATTTAATTACATATATTAATACATACATAACTTCCTACCAACAATATGGTCTGTTTGTTAAACAAGGAATACTAAACAATAAAATATTACATAAAAAGTAAAAGATAAAATAATAAACTTTATAAAATTATTATAATGTTTAAGTTTTAAAAAGGATCAGTCAAATCCATTAAGTAGTTTTCAAAATATTTAAATTTAAAAATGGTGATTTTTTTGGCGTCCCGAATTTAAAGTCTGGCAGTGTAATTCGTAAAAAAATATGTACGTAAAGATGGTAGATTAGACTGGACAAAATTTTAAAATTTTCTCATGGGTACAAGCGCCGGTACAATGTTCTACAATTATCATAAGTACCTGTAATTTGTTCAATTGCATATCATCCCCTTGGTGTAATTTAGAATGGCAGGTGTCCCAAATATTACGTAAGAATCTTGTATATTTTTAAAAACATTGTTTTTGTTGTTACATAAAGGTTAACTAGTGCAATTTGTAAATTACACGATTTGCCATTACCTCTAAAAAGATATAATTATTGTTTATGGATCTGAATAATTGTGTACTCACGGGCATGGGCACCTTGTTTATAACACAATTAAGTCATCTATAAACAGGATCACACTAATACTCGAAGAGCTGGTCAAAAGTCCACCCCCCCCCCTCCATTTAACTTTTGAATGGCTTAAGTGTATAGCAGCTACTGGTGATGAGATGCGTGAAGTGAGTCTTCAAGCTTTTGTTCATATAAAGCTCGGACAATACAATACAAATAATTATTTTAAAAGTCTTCTAAACAGTAAAATAAACTTATTTTGCTTCATAATGATACTATACATATTTTTGTCAATTCTATTAGACTTTAAACTTTTAATTTCGTTTTCTAAACAATTTTCATTTTGCGACTTTCATCGTTTATCGCCTATATCCTAAAAGGGTCTAGGTACCTTTAATTTTAATGTAAATGAATGTCTACACGCGCGTTGCAACTTTCAAATGACTTCCTTTGAATGCATTGAATTTATGAATTTGAATCGTTCCATTGCAACAGATACACGATTTTTTACCACCAAGGCTTTTTCTGGTGCGATTTCACAATTAAAGCAACAGTTGTGTACAATGATATTATCATCCGATGTCAAAGAACGTAATATAATAATAAGACTTACTATTAAATAAGCCCTTTATTACTGAAAGGTGCATATTATTCCATTAATTTTTAGCCTGATTGTCTATCAGATAAAATAGTAATTTGTAGTTGCTACAAAATAGTTAACACGCTCTAAAAAATTAATAAACTCGACCGCGTTTTTATTAAATTCAATTATTTAATAGAAATTTCATAATTTGTTGTTGATTCTCTGCACGCTAGATACTGATTTATTGATAATAAAAAATTGAAAATGTGGTTTTAAGGTTCACAATTTTTACAAAATTAAATTTTACTTTAGACGTGTTTCAATATTTATGAAATTTATAATACATAATGAGAAGTTTATGTCTTTTTCTATCAATAATATATCATCACATAAAAGAAATTAGTTTGATTAGAAAAATAAGTATTATTTAAATAATACATAATGTTTAAAATAATATATTTTATAATAACATAGTTATTATGTTATTATAAAACATTACATGTAATGTTGCTGCAGCACATCAAACCAATCACGGCATCGTTGTATGCTATGCAAGCCTCGGGATGGCTCTTTAGGTGTTCTCCGAAACACCGCCCGCCACGAAGTTTCATGCCACTTTAGGGCAACAATGTTTAACTTTGAAAATAGATTGATCTGCTTTCGAAGACTGCGCGCACGCGAATTACAGAATTTGGCTACGCGATCGACCATTAAAAATGTAAAAAGACCTCTTATAAAATAAAACTTCTGTTACAGATTTCTATGTGCCACGGTGGCGGTAATCCAAGCACTACCAACCCCTGAAGTAGAGATAATCACAGCTCCAAAACCAGGCCAAGAATACGTATACGTACAATCCACAGCCACAGGTTCAAGACCCATATCAAGAAAAGACAAAGACAACGATCAAGAAAGGCCGTTCGAAACTGGCCACAAAATCCCATCCTCTCTAACTTTTGCTTTAAACCTGGAGGAAGAAGCAGAAGACAAAGACACGAAAAGCAAGCCCCAGAAGAGAGAGGCCCTTCCAGATGGCCCTGCACCAGTTCCCCCAGGCGCCATGAAGCTGCCCATCGAAAAACTATTAGAAATGTATAAAAATGAGTTAAAAACAAGTACCACTACAACGGCGAAACCTAAGACTACGGCGAAATCTTCTAGGTAAAAAATCATCATTTTGTTTGAAAGCCTAAACCTTTTCAAATTATTATATGTCAAAAGTCTGTTCTTTTAATTTTTAATAGATATAGACCACAAATTTGGTTTGTTCATTAAATAACACAAGGAAAAGCATAGGTTGGAAACTAACCCCCAAGCCAAAAACTTTTATTGTGCTATTTATGTATATATACATATGTGTATATCTTAAACGAAACGATATTTCATTAAGAAGATGTAATGCTAAAATATCAAACTTTTCATCATCTGAGCTTTCTTTTTATTTGGTCCTTTTGTCCCAAAAGAAACCAAACTAAACCAGACAACCAAAGAACAAATTAAGCAAGTATTTAGACAATATTGAAAGACTATAGATAAACAAAAACTCCGGGGCCTATAGGTATATAGGCCTATTGTTCTATACATACATTTTTTCTAAATTATTAAATACGCCCACCTGAGGCGTTTGAAGCAGATGATTGTTTTTATCCAATTTAGTATTAAAACTAAATGTCATTTTTAATTTTTAGACGTAGAGGGGGAAATAAAAGGACGAAAAAGGAAGCAAAACCAGAGGATGAAGGTCTAGTTCCCACCAGTCCCAGCCCGATTTTAACCACGGGGAAGGCGATTGCAAAAAGTATCGATTTAGATGATATTCCCTTAGTGGCTGCTGGTAGCGAAAAGCAGAGATCCAGAATCCAAATCAAAAAAGGACCAAATGGTCAGGACTACGAATACGAATATGTGTACTATTATTATGATGATGATGAGGATGCCAAAGATAAAAAGGTATTTAAGAGCAAAAAACTACAAAGAAATTATTCGAGGCATGTCGAACAAATAGAAACATTGGTTGAAAGCCAGGTTAGTGTCTCCAATTATTGTGTCTTATCATCGACAAGGCTTTCTCTGTCTATAAGTCTTGCTGAACAGATTGTTAATCCAACTGGACGCAAATCGCCGAATTAAAATAGACTTTCTATGCCTTTGGGAATACACTCTGCTGATGAGTTTTTTTCACAGTTTTCCCTTAAACACTATGAACATGTGGTGAGATACAAGCTTTATTGCTGGCTTTCAACCTTTTTTTAAACATTGGAAACGTTTCAATTTATCTGACGTACAACGACTTAGTCCCTATTTATTACGAATATGAAAGATGTTTTTTTACTAAAAACAAAATTCACATAAAGGTAAATTTGGTTGATTTTGTAAGCTAAAGGTGAAATCTTTAAAGATAGATAATCAGTAAAATATTAGATAATAGTTTTATCCGGTTTTATTAAAATAATGATAAAGTTGTTGAAGGAAGTCCTTCATCACTAAGAATAGTAGTTCGTATATTAAATTAGATATTTTTTGTATTTAGTACTTTTTGCACAGATTTTAAACCCGCTAAGAAATAACCATTTTATTCTTTAGGTTTCAAAAACTAAATAATAAAAACAGTTTTTTTTTAGATAAAATTATTTGCGTCATTGAAACCATCGATAAAAGCTTAAACCAAAACTCGATATTTCCTCATTAAAACTTTTAAATGTAAAGGAACTTTTAAATCTAAAGAAGATCTATTTAATTATATTTTTAGAACACTAACGCCAACGATGGTCAGTCCAGAAACCAAATTTCCCGCGACAACAAAACGCGTGGAAAAACAGCCGCACCTGAAGTCAACGAAGTAGTACCATCAGCTTCACACCAAAAAACTAGAGGGCGCCAACTCGGTGAAGAAGACACGGTAAACGAAGAACGTCTTCCTGCTAACACCAGGTTCCCACCAAGAAGCAGGAACTTAAATACCACTCCCTTACCCGAAGAAGAGGTTAGGACTACCAGAGGATCAGGAAGAGGCAGAGGAAGGCCTACAACTGAAGCACCAGTTGCCAGTGAAGCTGCTGATAGTGTTTCCGATGAAACTCAGGTAATTAAAACCGAATATATCAAAAATACAATTTTAAGATATGAATCTGTAGTAAATAATATGGAAAAGCATCAGAGAATCACATGTATGGCTTCAAACAAATACATTTTTAAAAGGCTAGTTTAGTTTAGTTTATAGCCCTGAAGACACAAGGCTTGTCATAGATAAACATTTAAATATGAGGTGGTACGCACATCTCCTGGTCTTTTAAGCTAAACTCCCTAAATATTTTAAATTAAAAAAAAAATGCATTTTTCTCAAAAGCGATTGGTGCAATGCTCACAAAATTCCAGATAAAAATTTTGCATTTTTTTCTCTCGAACTTTAACATCTCTTATAATTGAATCGATCAGTTGAAGAACAGTACTAGTACGTACTATTCCAAAATTGCTGTTTTGAGATAAACACAAAAAACCTTTTATTTCCGTAAATATTAATTATACAGTGTTTGCATGCATTAGTAAGTTGTAGTGTTTAACTAGACAGATACATAAGAAGCGCAATTTGTTGAGAAAAAAATTGATTAATGAATTACAGAAAAAATAAAATCGTGGACATGTACTGTTCTTCAACTGATTTTTTTTCTCGTTTTTTTTTTTTTTTTTTTTTTTAATTTGATTTAATTTAATTTATATGATAGTAAATAATAACAAGCATTGCAAATAACACGTTTTATTACATACTCGTACAGACAGTGCGGTCCAAAAGTCACCCCTTCTTAACTTTTGAACAAGTTGAGATATCAGCTTCAAATTTGGAGCACTTTAATAAGACAACAATCTATCTTTTCGCATGTATTTAATATATTCAGCTCTAAAAATGTTGACAGGACATGGGGGGACATTTTTTTAATTTGTGTGCAATACAGAAAAAAAAGGATATCTTGAATCAAAGCAAAACGATCTTGAACCATGCCGCCATGGCTTTCGATATGTTCAACGCCATGACTGTCTTGGATCAAGTCCGCCGTGATCTTGGCATTTGAGATCCAAGATTTAAGGACATTTCCTTAAATCAAAACCACTTAAACCATTTATTTAAGATCATATTATCTTAAACCAAGTATGTAATTATCTTGATTCAAGATCATATTATCTTTATCCAAGATCATATTATCTTACCCAAAGTCTTGGTTTAAGATAATATAATCTTGAATAAAGAGAATTATCTTGATTTAAGATTATGATTCTCTTGATTCAAGATTATATTGACACCACAGTCAGGTTCCAGAGTTAATAGAAATGCAAATATTTTGAAAAAAATTTCCACACATGTATAATATTATTTCGCACGGCTATGAAATTTGATACTTTCTTACTCTGTTAATCGTGTGAAATTTGGTTTCATAGGTGGTCGTAGGAAAAAGCACTTGTTTTTGAAGAAAAACTTGTTGTTATAGGTATAAATTATTTAAAGCTACTTACCCGTGATTTTTTTAAGTTAATTTGAAAATCCCCATCGTTTGAGGGTAACAGATACAAATTTCTCCATTTTAAAGCAGATAAAAATAATGATACATTTTTAAAGACAACTGACGGCAAAAAAAAAACAAAACTAACTTCTCTCCCGTGGGGTGATGCCGGCAAACTCTTTACCGTAAGACAGCAGGGGCTTTGAGTCAAGATAATAACTCTTGATTCTCTGTTACTATTTTAAATGAATAATTAAAGGAAACCAAAGTTACAGATAATCTTAAACCGAGGATACATGATCTTAAAAGAAGATTATTACCTCGATTTAAGATAATATAAATCCAAGATAATTTATTATCTTCTGCCAAGATAACCTTTTTTTCTGTGTACATTATTTTAAAGCTTATAAAATTATTTAACTACATATTTTTTACTTTTTATTTTTTTTTAAGGTTTTAATTTAAGAAAAAGTACTGTTTTTCAACTGACTGCTGTAAATATATGAATCGCGCAGCCGTAGCGTCGCGTAAATGATAATATTCTTAAGCAGAACGAATAAAGCTACAAACATCAAAATTTTTGCAAATTTATAGTAAATTGAACAATTAAATAATACCATGGGCTATAAAACTGAAAAATAAATGATGAAGAAGGCATGTTAATTACTTCCAACAAAATTGATGACTGCGACTTAAGGATATGAACATTCTGGCACAAAAGAAGTCAATTTTATATTTTTTTCATCTCAAAATTAATGGAGAGCCCCAGCCACAAACAATAGCTTATTTGAGGTTCTCCATGGATCTGTATTACTACTGCAGTGATAAAGAAATAAATAAATATGTCAAAAAATAAATAGAATTTAAAAATAATACTTAAATGTGGGATACAATAAAAATTATAATAACTCATTTAAATTCTTCTTGTAGAAATATTGCATATATTAGGTATTTAAAATCCCACCGGGCTTTGAGTTAAGATAATAACTCTTGATTCTCTGTTACTATTTTAAATGAATAATTAAAGGAAACCAAAGTCACAGATAATCTTAAACCGAGGATACATGATCTTAAAAGAGGATTATTACCTCGATTTAAGATAATATAAATCCAAGATAATTTATTATCTTCTGCCAAGATAACCTTTTTTTCTGTGTACAATATTTTAAAGCTTATAAAATTATTTAACTACATATTTTTTACTTTTTAATTTTTTTTTAAGGTTTTAATTTAAGAAAAAGTACTGTTTTTCAACTGACTGCTGTAAATATATGAATCGCGCAGCCGTAGCGTCGCGTAAATGATAATATTCTTAAGCAGAACGAATAAAGCTACAAACATCAAAAATTTTGAAAATTTATACTAAATTGAACAATTAAATAATACCATGGCCTATAAAACTAAAAATAAATTATGAAGAAGGCATGTTAATTACTTCCAACAAAATTGATGGCTGCGACTTAAGGATATGAACATTCTGGCACAAAAGAAGTCAATTTTATATTTTTTTCATCTCAAAATTAATGGAGAGCCCCAGCCACAAACAATAGCTTATTTGAGGTTCTCCATGGATCTGTATTACTACTTCAGTGATAAAGAAATAAATAAATATGTCAAAAAATAAATAGAATTTAAAAATAATACTTAAATGTGGGATACAATAAAAATTATAAAAACTCATTTAAATTCTTCTTGTAGAAATATTGCATATATTAGGTATTTAAAATCCCACCGAATAAAAATTTATTATTTGAATTACCCAGACAAATTCAGCATTAGCAATTATAGTATAAACATTAATTAATAGGATGGCATATTTAATGGCTGGCGAATATACTTTCTCTTAAAAGATTAGTATTTACCCATAATAGTATCAATTGAATTACCGCATAACAATAATTACTATTTTATGGTTAATAAATCACTGTAATGAACTAAGTACCATTCAAGATTATTACTTTGTCACCAAAAGTGAAATCAAAAGTAATTGATAATTACCAATTACACAGGTCCACAAAAAAAATTACGTCAATTAACCAGACTATATTCGTTCCTACGTGTTTTAGCGCTGAAAACGAATATGACAGTGAAAAAGGGGCGCCGGACTACACTGCGAAATAATTACCGCGAAGACCATTACCGCACAGTCCAATACCGCGATCGCCATTACCGCTCAGTCCAATACCGCGATCGCCATTACCATGACAAGCTATTACAGCGCCTGTCCTTTACCGCGAAGGCCATTACCGCGCGGTCCCGTACCGCGTATGACTTTTACAGCGAAAATCGTTTACTGCGCCATTTTTTTTAGATTCTTTTTATTTTATGTAAGGGTTTTTTCGTGAGATTGATGGCAGGCATAGCGTAGTGGCTAGCGCGTATGCATAGCAAGTCTACTATCGTGAGTTCGATTCTCACTGGCGCCGATTTGCCTTTTTCAGTTAATTAATAATTGAAATTTGGTGAAGGCGATAAGTGAAACGGACACTCCCTAGAAACTGGTTCGATAGTCAGTATAAGCCGGTGGTTCCCTCTACTACTAGCCCACACAAGTCCTGGACTTAGGGGATGCTTAATTAAGTAGAATAGTACGAGGTTAAACAAACAAACAAGTTTGGGTTGGTTAGTTTTGCTTTGTATTTTTTTGATAAAGTGGAACGTTTACTAAATGTAGGTACCCATATATCTGTTTGAGTTTTTGTGTGTTTTTTTTTATATTTATATCGATTGATTTGTATAATTCGCTGATTAATAATCAGTTTAGTACGAATCGTCATGTCGATCGAAATAATGAAAAGTGCTAGGGGCAAAGACCTCGGTGTATATAAACATTTCATATACAGGAAAGAAAAGACTGTTAAGAATAAAAAAATTGGAAGTGCGTCAATTACGACGTGCTTTGTTGCAAGGGGCGTTTGCATACTTCAGGCGAAAATATTTTAAAGGAAACTAGTCTTGCCCACAACCCGGACCCAGCAGCTATATTATGTAGAACTGTTGGACTGTTTTCTACAATATATATATATATATATATATATATATATATATATATATATATATATATATATATATATATATACATTTTTTTTTATTTAATCTTTTTTTCTGCAAAACAAAAATAATTATTCGCGGTAATGTTTTTCGCGGTAAAGTACATGCGCGGTATTGACCCCCTCGCGTTAATGGCTTTCGCGGTAAAGTCTATGCGCGGTGAAGTCCATGCGCGGAAAAGTCCATGCGCGGTAACGGTGGCGCGATAACGGTGTCGCTGTAATGGACTGCGCTATAAAGACCCCTACCCGTGAAAAAGCTTGCTGACTCAATAATTTATTCAAAAAACTATTGATAATTTTGAAATTTGGCTCATAATTCTGTATGCTCAAAAGGAAAAAAATAAGATTTTGAAGCCCTCTAAATTTTTCACTTACCATTTTTGGTAATTTTACGAATTTTAGGGTCCCCATTAGCACCCTTAGACAAGTTTGATCACTCTTATATTTTCAGAATTTTCTAGTTGCACCTAAATGAAAATTTTAAGATAATAAAAAATATAAGGTCCACCCTAGTAGTGGAAATACCATTTATCCAATACAAACAGATAATAAGACAATTACCAGCTTTATTTTAAATAGATAAACTCAATAATAACCCCCGCGTGGGTTTTACTTTATTGAGTTGATAATTATTTATTTTACCCACTCAACTGTCACTTGTCAAATTATTTTCTTGTAAATGTCATTAAAATTTTTAATAAATATATGAATTCCTAAGCTATTTATTAGATAAAACCTTGTATGGCACTCATGGGTACACCGATATTGTCCTCTCGAAAATTAACCTGCTTGGCTGACGCCTCGCAGGTTAATTTTCTCATGCGCAATATCTTACTTTACCCACTAGTACCATAAATAACTATTTCATAAAATGATTTACTCACGTATAACTGATGTTCATTTTCAGGGCTCACGAGGCAGGACCAGAGCCAACGTACGTCGTCCCTCTTTAGACCTGGTGGACAACGCCTCTTTCAACACTCACTCGAACGTGGCTGGATCAGATTTCGGCACAAGTGGTCCATCTTTTCCCGCAGAACTACCCGCTGGACCGGTACGTTTCTTAGGAGCCACCCCCAATGAACGCATGGACTTGCCAGTAATTAATCAATTCATTCATATACAGGGCGATTTTTTAAGCTAATTTGGATGAAAATATCAAAAGTGACATGACTTATGAATGCTTTTATTTACAGAGATTATTTTATAGTCCGTCCAATTATGCAAGATAGTAGTTTAAAATTCCCGCGATTTTTAAGCTAAATCATTGGTTAAAAACTCGTACCTTTTGACATATAAAATATTGTGACATTTTTTGTCTATGACAATTAAAGCTAATAAAAGAAGAGAAAGTTACATAAAAAAATGGTTATACTTAATGTTATTTTGTATGGTATTGAAAAAGGTACTTTTTTGGTTTATTTTTCATACACTCACACTAAATTAGCATATTCTACAAATTGTACAAACGTAAATTATATTGAACACAAGGAAAACTTCAAATTTTTAGGTTATAAGTACAACTTAAGGCCTATCTAGAGGCTCGCATAACAACCATTATAGGTACATGACGACACATCAAGCCAATCCTGGCATCGCATTCTTATGTACTATGCTTGTTATGCGAGTCTCTGGATAGGCCCTTTCCAGGAAAACAGTACCGAAATCTGTTAAATTTTTGATACACTACGATTTATGCATAATTATGCTATTTATGCGTTCTGTGGTATAAAACGGGCCGCGTCGCTTACTATCTTGCATAACTGGATGGAGTATAGTAAGCAATTTCGTATAAATCGAGTAATGAAACCAAAAAATTGTAAAAAATTACTGAATTTTCGTGAATGTTTACCTATTTTACGGTAATTATTATAATAACAAAAATCCAGTGATTTTTTAAAAGTAATTACATATAATTTTACTGATCAGCGATATAGATCTCTTTCAGTTTCATTATGTCCAACAGTTACTCGATTTTAATCCGTGTAGAAGATTTAGCTTTTGTAAGCAGTAATAACTAGCTATAACGTTTAGTTAACTGAACATTAATATTTAAAACTAGTTAACTGTCCACAACAATTAAATCTTTTACGTAGAAGCATTTTGAAGTTATGGCACTTTTGGCGTCTTTTTGAATTTTCCTTAAAAAATGTCTTGTTCAAATTACTAACATTTTCACCTATTCCTGATTTCATTAATTCTTCTTCTACTTCCAAAAGAAATATGAATATATTTGATACATTTGTTTTCAATTTTAGGAGCGTTCTTGGGCTTTCATTTTTTAATAAAAACTTTTTGGACAGGATATTTATTTAATTCAATAAACGTCCCGTCTTAAGTTTTTAATTGTAACCGAAATCACGAGAACAAGTTCGGACGCCCCCATAAATAAATATATTTTTGCACGACCAAGACTAAAACCTAATTTTACGCTTTCATTTTCGGGACTAAACTTGCCGTTTTCCTCCCTAGGGAATAAAAATCACGGCAACCTTGATAATATTAAAATATTATACTTACTATGTGCTTTGCTGGTTCAAAAATTAGGTTTGGTGATGTTTTGTAATATAGTTTGGGATTCAAACCAATTTATTTGATTTTAACAAAGAAAACCTTTAAAAATGACATTGTTATAACAATTTATACATAACTTAAAATTTATCATCTTCGTCCATTTTTTGACGTTTGTGTCAACCATATTAAAAAACAATTGAAATCGCGGTAGCCATGAAACTGACTTTTCGCAATTTACAGGCATCTTGATTAAATTACGAAAATAAAACAACCGATTTTAGACGCGTGGTTTTTAATTTTATCTACCTACCTTAATTATGTTTGGTCCTGCAAAAAATAGTGTATATACCTCAGGACTAAACTTGGCTGTTTTAGTCCCTTGCATTTCTGTTTCCCTCGCTCGCTACGCTCGCTCAGGAAACACTTATGCAGCGGGACTAAAAAAGCCAGTTTAGTCCATTGGTATATAAATAACTATTAAGTAATTATTTTAAAATGAGAGTAATTAAGAAACTATTTAAGCTTTTAAACTTTGATGTCCACAGTACTTAAATATTTAAAAACATAAATGTAAAGATTTAAAAGATATAATATAAACCGTCTAGACGCGTATATGACATACAGAGCGGTTCACACCCCCCCCCCCTCTTAACTTTTGAACGAGTTGAGATATCAATATCAAATTTAAAAATCTTAAATAAGACAACCTAAACTATCTTTTAGCATATATTTCATACTTTCAGCTCTTAAAATGTGGACAGGGGGGCATGGGGGGACATTTTTTTAAATGGATATGATACATCATTTTAAAGCTTATAAAATTCTTCATTTGAATATATTTTTTTTAGTTTTTTAAACATTGTTTTTTGGCTTTAAAATAGGTATTTTTGTCAAAATATCTTTAAAAAAATCAAACAATTTTTTAAAAATCACTAATTTTATGATGAAAAAATGTAAATAATACTTTAAAACTAATTTTAATTGGCATAAATAAAAATTTACAAAAAAAAACTTTAAAAATCGCATTTTTTAGCACAAAAACTTGAAAAATCAAATCCTTAAAAAAATTGCTTAAAAGATAAAAAAAATATTCAGTCCAATAAATAATTTTATTATACATAAAAAAGGTACTCTTGTTGTAACACTGTAGGACTAATCGTTTTCGAGAAAAATTAATTTGAAGGTGAAATTTCACGGATCGTGGACGAAAAATTAAATGCTAAAATATTGAAAACCAAAATTTAATGTTGCAGGGTTATACTATATCGAAAACTAAGAAAAAAAGTTTCTATGCATGTATGTTGAAAAACCGCTTTTAAAGCTACTATGGCCATTTAAAAATGGTGCATTTTTAGGAGACCATAGCTTCCTTGCGATTGATTTTTGGAAGTACCTGTATATGAGGTTTTTTTAAAGTTTTTGATGTACATTTACCCTGCATTATTGAAATTTCGGTTTTCAACATATTAGTATTTAATTTTTCATCCTCGTACCCTGAAATTTCACCTTTAAATTAATTTTTCTTGAAAACGGTAAGTCCTACAGTGTTACAGCAGGAGCACCTTTTTTATGTATTTTCACCTGAGGAATTATATACCAAAATTAAAATTACAAAAAAGGTACACAGAAAAAAGTTTGGGACATAAAACTGATAAGGCCCCCTCGTTTCGCACGCCCCTGGTTAAAATAAGTACATGAAAATAACATACGAAGATGGGCCTTATTAAGATTAGTTCACGTGCAAAACCTCGTTGCTATATCTCAAAGGGTTCCTGAGTTATTAAATAAAAACCGAACTTTTTAGCCACTTATAAGGAGGCGTAGCTCCCCCCCCCCCTCTGTCTAAGTATGGATTCTTACTAATTTTGTAACGGTTTCTTGATATAGCGCATCATATACAAACAAAAGCCGATAATTATACGACCCATGAACTGTTTTCACCAGATTTAGAATTTTTTAATTTTTAGTGGGATTACGCTGTACAAGTTTTCTGCTAATATCTTCAAAATTGGATAAATGGATTTATCCGGATTTATCGGTTTTTGCATGTTTGCTCCACAATTGTCCTAATATACGTATATTCATATTTCCTTAACATTCTGTTGTTGCTGTGCTTTCTGTGTTTCTTCTTTCACTTTAAAGTATAAAACAATACTAAAACATTAAATATTAAAGGCTGAAGCAGCAGCTGAAGAAAAACAAGTCTTGAAGGAACAACCACCAAGAGAACCAGCACCAATTTCCGAGGATAATGGTGAAACAGCCACGGCACCAATCGCACAACCCAACGAGGAAATCACCACGGTCATGTCTGCCATGGACAAAGTAGCTTTGGACTTGTACGCCATCTTACAAGGAACCCAGAAACTTTCTGGCGAAGATGAAGTTCAGAGCACAGAAGAAGACAATACGGCCGGAGCTACAGACTTGACTGAAGCAACCACTTTGGAAGCAATTACGGGTAAGCAATACCAACAAAACAAAACATTCTCAGTTCATTTTTAGCGAGTTTAAAAAAAGCAAAATATATTTGATGAGACCCATATTTTTTATTAATTAAGGTGTACTTTCAATTTTTTTTGTACGTAGCTTTTTCAGTGTCTCATTTTACCCATTTATTCCCATACATTAAGTTCTTATTTGCGTAAGAGTTACACAATATACTATTTCTTTACAGAAGAAATTCAAACCACGACTCCAACCACTACTACCACCACCACAACCACAACTACCCCAGCGCCAACCACCACTACTACAACTACCACCGAAGCACCCTCAGGCAGAAAAAAATTCCACGGACATCGCAACGGTGTTGGAGGAAGAAAAAATACACAACAAACCTCAACCACGGAGGCGTCTGTTACTGAAACCAAACCGAAGAAATTCGGCAGACCTAGTTTTGCAAACAGATCCCGGCCAGGAGCTAAAACAACTGCAGAGCCTGTGGCTGAAGTATCAGCAACCAAAGATGAGAGCAAACCTAGTAACTCCAAAGTAAGTTACAAAGTAATAAAGAATTATCCCAATTATATCCACTAGCAATTTTATCTTGGTGTTATTTTATACTTAGGTTCTTGTATCTCGGTATTTTAGCTCAAGGTTAGTTCAACTCAAACACCTTTCATATCAAGTTGGTAGTACCAACGCGTTGCAACTAAATAGGATTTTTTTGTCCTAAAGTTTATTTTTCTCTGACCACTTTTCAGCCTACCATAAGCAGAGCTAGATTCGGTTCAAGCCGTCCAAGAGGCCGTACCACAGCTGCACCAGCAGAATCCAACGAAGAATCTTCCCACTCCAGCACCGCAGCACCAGCTTCCCGTCCATCCCTTCCCAGAACCCGCACTGGAGGTTTCAATCTTCGCAGCAGAGGCCGCACTACTGCCGCCCCAGCTGAAACTGAAGAAATCCAAGCTTCTGGAGACGCTTCAGCCGCAGCCTCGAGCCCGGATGTAACTAGCACGACTACTAGATCAAGAAGAATTTCCACTGGTGGCGCTGTGAGACCATTAAGGCCCGGCCCAAGGATTAACTTGAACGGTAGACGTGGGGCAGCTACTAGTACTACTGAAGCTGCAGCAGTAGAAGATCACGTGACTGGAGACGAAGAAGTTAGCCCTTCTGTTGATGCAGCACAAGAAAAAGTAAGTATAAAAGTAGGTAGGTCAAAAAAATAATTTTTTTCGCCCGAGGGTTGTGTATGTTATTTTTTGCTATTTGAAATTGCTGTATAAGAGTTTTGCTAATCAAATTAATCAGAATATAAATATTGTAAATATTTTAGCTAACTGTAGTAAGAATATAAATATCGTCAAAAGAATATTTTTGATACGTTATAGCTATTTTCCTAACAAGTGCGGAAAGAGGCCCTTCTCCGCATTCGATTGCCTGAAAGACGGTTAGCGGAGATCAAGCAAGCAATCGAGTACGGAAAAACCTGTTTACGCATGCGTTAGGAACAATACTTTTCCTACGAGCAGGGTTAAAATAAAATATACTTTTATATTTTATGAAGTTAATCGAAATAAATATAATTTTTATAATTTTTCAACAAGAAAATCAATTAACAGGTAATAAATTTAAACATTTTTATAATATTATGAATAAATATAACAAAAATAACACTACGCAATTAAGAAATTAAACAATATTTATGGGTGCGGAAAAGGCTTTCTTTCCACACGCATATGCGTGCGGAAAGAGTGATCTTTCCGCATGCTTGTAGGAAAATATATTTTTGGCAACTTACCTAACCCAGTTTTGTCAAAGAGCTCAGACTAGCTCCTAGGAAGTATTTAAAAAAAGAATTATAAAAACCTTTCTAGATAGAGCAAAAAAACGGGTTGAAAATTGGATTCAGTGCACCAGTTAGTCAAAATATTTAAATGTTTATTTCTTCTTCTTATTTCCAGCAACCCGAAACATCCCCAAGCCCAGCAGACAACAGCCCAATCAGCCGCTTACGTAACCGCAACCGTATTAGCGTACAGGCCCGGCCTAAGGCTGCAGCTAGCGCTCCAGTTGCAGTACGCAGAGTGAACCCTCTTCTAGCAAGAAGACGTCCAGGTCAAACAACGGAAGCGCCCTCTAGCGAGGCTCCCCAAGAATCCCCAGCAGAACCCCAAGAAGAGCCAGCCCCCGTGGTTGAAGAAAAAGAACCAGAACCAGAAGCACCTTCAAGTACCACGGAAGAACCCAGAGGATTAAATAAACTTTTAGCTGGTAGAAGAAGACTAGTAAACAGACAACCAGGTACCAACCATTAAAGGCTGATTTTTTTCTAAACACATGCTGTGAAAGATATATTCACTTAAGAATATTAGATGAAAACGTGATTTTTTTATTTGGTGTGTCACTACGAGGGTTCTTCTTTAGATAGTAGAAATTTATAAAAAAATACGTTAACGTCAGAGTTACTTGCGGCAAGAAACTTAACCTTAGTTTGAGATAAATATAAACTTTAATTCAAATATCCACCAATAAAAACATTTTATTTTTAATTAACTTTTAACCAGCGATTAGTATACTTGGTCCATGTTAGTCGACTAGAGATTAAATCTATAGATTTGATTAAACATATAGTATAAAATACTATTTCAAATTAATGAAACAAATAAAATTAGCCTTATAGATTTTTGTTATTTATGCTTATTGTATACATGCTTATTACATGTAATGTGTAAGATGCAAAAATAACAAAATTAAAAAAAAAATGTTTTAAAAATAACCTAAATTATCCTTATGACGCGCCATGGAATTAATTAAACATTTCTACTAAAAAATTAACTACCCTCGTATGTTCCAAAAAGGGATAGTTGACATTTTTAATCTAATATAGTAAAATTTGTCTTGCAAGTTAACCAAACTTATTAAATTAAATACAAATACTAAATACAAATGATTAATGTTGCTGCATATTACTTTGCCCGAGAAAAGTCTTGCGTAGGAAAAAAAACATTTTTATTATTTTTTTTACGTTTCTCGGCATTTTATAAAAAAAAGATTTCCGTGAAAAAAATATTCTGTCTGTTTAGACCATAGGTTCCTTATTTAAAGTTCTGGGCTTGAATTATTTTTTAGTAAAAATCTGGGTAGGGTAAATGAGTTTAAAACTCGTTTTTTTTTTCGAAAAAAGAAACCTATTTTGATTTTTTTAATTGCTTTATTAAACCTCTACAGGGGAAAGTATTCTATTGTTGGCAGCATTATTGTGTTCATAATAACATCAACCATTAAATAATTTGTTACTTGTTAATGTTAGTTTTAAAAAATAAGATTTTGAGGACTTTTTAAATATTTTTTTTTGTAGTAGTGACAAAAGTAGTAGTATATATTAGTACTACAAGTAGTACGACAAATATAAATCTTAAACTTCCTTAAAATTTTGGACTACTCCATACCGTCAACAGGGGTTAAAGGAATCGCTAGTTACCCCTAGTGAATAAATGGTTTAGTCACCCCAGTGAATCAAAGGCTTTGTCACCAAAAGGTTCTCGCGTAGGCTCGAAGCTAATGAGTACCTCACGGCCGATCGCACAGAGGATGATTTTTAAAACTATGGTCTGTTTTTTCAAGCAAGTAAATTAAAAATCGCACAGTAAATATTTTAACAACAGGCTCAAATAATATATATTTGTGTATAGAATAAAGTTATGTTTTATAAAATAAACTACGCAGTATATTCGCACATCCAATATTAGAATCTGTTTTGAAAATATTCACTGTGCGATTTTAAATTTACTATCTTGCTTGATGAAACATACTATAGGGTGATTCTAATGGAAGAAATTAAAATGTAACATAGGTACTCATTTTTACATAAACATATTCTTGAATTCCTAAAATATCAGCTTTAAATAATTAATGGAAACTCAGTGGCGTAGCTTTAAAGTTGAGTTATTTTAAAACTTTATTTACTGATTTTATGATGATCAATTTACTTTTTAAAAATTGGTAATATTAAAAAATGGCATGTATCTCATTAAATGGTTATCGTTTTGTACACATATCAGTGAATTTAATTCAGTTATTATTTCTTTATAAATGGTATACGACTGCCATAAATATTACAATGGTATATTTATTATTCCATCAATCTATTTTCTAATCATCGTACAAAGTGATATTGGTAGACTGACAGTTTCGGGCTGCTGGCCCTCTTCAGTACCAAGAGTCAACTTTGCACGCTGATTAAGAAAACTATTTTAGACTTTATTCGCAAAAGGAATATAGTTATTAGATTGATGTAGACTTGTGCGCCATCTATTGCTAGATGTAGAAAACTATTCATACCTCTCCTAGTCTGGAGACTTTGAATGGTAGCAAGTTGAAGACTTGTGTGCCTCAAGCACATAGTACCACTAACGTGTGGTTAGTCGTAGAATTAGTAAGGACAGAATTTTTTAATTTTAAACAAAATTATAAAAATATTAATTTATTATTCCATCAGTCTATTTGCTAATCATCGTACAGAGTGATATTGGTAGACTGACAGTTTCGAATAATAAACTAATATTTTTATAATTTTGTTTAAAATTAAAAATTTCTGTCCTTATTAAAATGGTAGTTAAAACAGTTAAAATAGTATTATACTTCTCGTAAGGCTGGGAAATATCGACTTCACCAGATATTTCCCATGGGAGTATACTTCTGATAAAAATTAACTATCTAAGGCTAATATAAACGAAAAAAAAGTTGCAAATTTTTGCAAATAGATTCCCCACAATTTTTTAAAAAAAATCAGCGGCGCGCAGGCGAACTTTTTTTTAGAAATGATTTTAAAATTGCTTTTTACAGGCTTCTCATCCTTTAAATTTTATTTGCTGATCCCTTTAGGCACGTCACTGTACTTTTAATTAGTTATTATTATTTATTTTTTTAAAAATTATTTAATAAAATTATTAAATTTTCAAAAGTTAACTTCTTATCTGTATAGATTATAATTTTATCTTTATTAATTTAGTTTTACTTGTCCGACATTGCATTAAAATTTATTTTTTTTACTTTATATTTTTAAAAACCCTATATTACCAAGTTCCAAACCAAGTTATGATATGCTGAAGTATTATTTAAATCTTCTTCTGCGGACGCCACTGTACTAAAAATTTTGATAAAAATCTATCACTATTTCTTCAAAAATCAACATACTATCAAATTTAATCTTATATAACAATGGTAAGTTAAACAATGCTAAGTTTTGAAAATCGTCCTCTGCGGATCGGCATGCCGCGGCTGCGTGTAACTCATTAAATCGGGCCTACATGCGAAACTTTTTGTGAACGAACTATTGATTCTCTTTACCTTCAGTAATTCACTTAACCCCGGTTGACGGTATTTAATTTAAGTTATTTTATAATCTAAAAAATGGTTTTAAACGTTTGAGTTTAGCCGATGTTGCCGAGCGTTTGCAATATGTTTTCAAAAAAGTAATAAAATATATTTTCTTTTTTGATCTTTTACTTTTTATTTATTTTTTCAATGATGAAAAATATTATTATGCGTTTTAGTTTTTAGTCTCTATTGTAAATATCGTAATTTCAATTTCCTAACGAAAAAATTATGCTTGGAAATTAGGTTATTAAGCATTAGTAAATAATAGGCGTATAATGCAAAAAAAAAACATATTTTTTGCATGAAATTTAAAATTTTATAATAAATAAAACTAGGTAATATAATAATTTTAGTAGGCCTTCAAAAGTGCCAATAAAATTTAGAATAGAAACTTTTTATATATTTATTATAATCTCAAAATTTTGCTATTGTAAATAGTTTAAAATTAAAATAATTTTTGTAAATGTATGTGAAAAATAAAAATTAAAATTATTAGTACTAGTAATTTTTATGTATTTTTATTTCTATTTTAATTTAAAAAAATATATATCATTCTTACTGAAATTTCAATACAATATAATAATTAAGGATAAATACGTCGATTCATTACGATAGGTTATTATACCTCACTTGCACGCATCCTGCCTTACAACGCTTGAGCTGTTAAGTTGAGAGCGCGCCAACCCATCCATAAAAATCGGGGTATATGTATGATTTTTATTTCTAGAAATAAATAATTTATTACAATTATTGTAATAACTTCTTATTTAAATTTGACAAACGACGTTTTTATTTGATCCACCCCGAATAACGATTTAAAATCCTAACCAAAAATTTTTGTTATTCCATCAATCTATTTTCTAATTATCGCACAGAGTGATATTGGTAGACTGACAGTTTTACGCTGCTGGCCCTCTTCAGTACCAAGAGTGAACTCTTCACGCTGATTAAGAAAACTATTTCTGACTTTATTCGCAAAAAGAATATAGTCATTAGATTGATGTAGGCTTGCGCGCCATTTATTGCTAGATGTAGACAGCTACTCATACCTCTCCTAGTCTGGAGACTTTGAATGGTAGCAACCGCCCCCAAAGACAACATCCACAAAGCTGCGAGGACCTTAAGAATTAAGGGTTTTTAAAAATTAGAATAATACATATTATCAATGTATATTAATTATGATACACAGCCCAAAAAACAATGATAAAATATCTTTTATCAATATTATTAATTTTATAACAATAATAAAATATCAAATTGTGGGTTGTGAATTTATGAAGGGGTTTAATAAAATAAAAATACAGACATTATGCAAAATATTTGTCATAATTATTTTAAAAACAGTTACTTTTTCCAATTTTTACAATATAAAAATATAAATTAATGGTAACAGTAATTAATATTTAAAAACGATCAACAATTAACATTTCAGGATTCATTTGGACTTTTTATAATATCTTTTATCAATATTATTAATTTTATAAAAATAATAAAATACCAAATTGTGGGTTGTGAATTTATGAAGGGGTTTAATAAAATAAAAATACAGACATTATGCAAAATATTTGTCATAATTATTTTAAAAACAGTGACTTTTTACAATTTTTACAATATATAAATATAAATTAATGGTAACAGTAATTAATATTTAAAAACGATCAACAATTAACATTTCAGGATTCATTATTTTAATAATATAATCAAAATTAATTAATATATATGTATATTAAAATATTTACAATACTTATTAAAAATAATTTATTATAAAACAACTTATTGATATGTAAAAAATGACTTTAAAAATGGAATGTATCATAAAATTATAAGTACAAAACCTTTGTTAATACTATGTGATGTATTTTATGTGAAAAAATCCCGAATTTCAAAATTGAAAACGCTTTCTGGCTCAAAAGTTGCTCCTTGGTAATAAACGGTGGCCACTCAAAAATGGGCCAAATCGATTAATGTTTAGAGATAGCTCAAAACACTTAAACTTTGAAAAAAATCGATAACTGTTTTTCGGATAAAAACTGATATATAAAATTGAGGAAATTTTTGAGGGTATCTTTAGTAATATTCGGGATTTTTTGACAAACCCTAAAATTATAATGTGAAGAAAAAAACAATATTGTGTGCAAAAATTTAAAAATTATTTAAATATGTAATAAATTGACAAAGTAGGCAGGAAATTTGTTTGAAACGGTTTATTTTAAACAAAATTGAAGATGTATATAGCATTTTTATTTAAAATATACCAATCTTATTATTATTATTTAAAACTTGTTCAACTTAATTGTCATTTATCACAAAACTTACCACAAAAGTTTCTTAGAGCATAAAATTATTAGCGCGATATTTGAATCGTTTCTTTGGGTAACAGCTTTGGGAAAAATAAAAAAACTTTTCCTTTATTAAACTAGAAGTAATCGGGAAAATGGTTATGTGCGATTTATTTAAGCAGTTAATTGTTTGAAATAATTTAATACAAAAGAAGTTTCTAATAGTTTAAAGTTCGGATGAAATAATTTAAGTTTTTAATACCTTAAAGTTTGAATAATTTTTTTTAACTGTATATTATTACGCTTAACTGTGTTAGGTATATAAAAGGAGGCCGTATAGGACATACACTATCTAAGGACGCTACATGTGTGGCGCAGCCACTAGGAAACTGAACTAAAGTTTACAGATTTAGTGTCCTTAATACTACCGTGTTTAGGAAAAATGCCATATCGGCAACAATTTATTTCGAGACATTAGGAGGAGAGTATTTTCTCTTATTTTGTGTTATTTAGTACCTATATTTGCTTATATAATTTGAAATTGTATTAAAGTCGAATATATATGCGGAGTTACTCCTAAGATAAATAAAAATAGAAAATCCCGTAAGGTTTCACATGATTAAAAAAAAATATTTACTGTAACCTTTAATCAGTATATCGCCTTATCTTTAGCTCTAAGAAAAAACATCAACTTCAAGTAAAATAAACTAAGAAAGAAGAGGCTTATTTTTCTGCGCGTCGAAACTTTTAAAATCAAATGCAGACATTCATGGCTGACGTCATACTTTCAAAAACTTCAGGAAAATGCAATTTATAAACATTTCAAATGTTAAATTCAAAAACATAACCTCGTTCTTTTAGAAAAGTGCAAGCTTTTTATTTCTGTTTGTAGTAACTTGTTTAATAAGTTCTTTTTTCTTTTGTTATAAGTGTTCTTTTGCAATTTTCCTGAAAGTAAATTATGTATTTACTCACAGTATTTCTGTTCCAAGCGTAGAAAAAAAAAACAATACAAAGAACAAACACAGGCTCTTCTTATTCGTACACAGGTTATTATTAAATTTCAAATGTTAAATACAAAAACATAACCTCTTTTTTTTGGAAAGTGTTTGTAAGCTTTGTTCCTATTTTTCTTTTGTAATAAATCATTTATTTATTTCTGTTCCAAGCGTGGAAAAAATGACCAAATTTTGCAACACAACGAACAAAAAGGTTATTGACGTTTTTGTTTAACTGTCAATTCCCCCTCTACCTTCAAAAACATTTTTGAAACCGGACGAAATGTGGTTTTAAAATATTACGAAAATCATTCGACGGAAAAATACATGCTTTCAAAAGTTTATTGAATGTGTCTAAGCATTCGACCAGAAAAATATAGGGTCACTCGATCGGTTGTTGCTTTGTCTACTTTGTGTGTTAGTGTGTTTTGGTGGTTGGTTGGTTTGGGCTTTTTATCAGACGAAAACTACCAGAAACCCAAACGGCTAACCACCAAAACACTAGATAAAGTAAAAGCTGATCGAGTGACCCTAGAAAAATACGCCTATGATATCAAAAACAACGCCTAATATTTAAATCGCTCGCACCTTTCTCTCTATTAAATTGGCATTACTTAACTTATCGTCATATTCTTGTGCTTTAATGTACATAAATACTCCGGCTATCACAGTTATGGTACCCAATCCGCTCAACATAGTCACCGGGTTGCCAAACATAACCACTGACAACCATATTAGAAACGCTCGTTTCGCTGTATTGGCAACACTGAAAGGAATATTCAGTGTTAATCGGCTAACATACTTTTTATTTATAAGAAATCATGGTTAGATAATCTTGGATTGTTTAACTTAAAAATAACCAATTTTTTGGTTAATCTAGTACAGCCTTCTACGTACAGGGTGATCGAAACTTTAGTACTTAGAGTGTATTTTTTGGTCAATAAAAAATACTAGACCCCCGATATTCTGACAGTTCTATGTTCGATCACCGCAAATTTTTTAGATATAGTGGGGCCTATGCTGCGTAGAAATCTAAATATTTAGGTTACATACATGCAAAATGTAAAAACGACTCACCTGTGCGTCACTGGACTAATATAGTCCATAAGAACGTAAGCTGTTATACTCTGGAAGTGAAAAAATACTCCATTTAATACGAAGCAAAAAATTAACTTCAAATCGATTTTTTCGGCATGACGAATGTCTACCAAAATTAATGTGGCAGGTATTTGAATGACTATACTAGCTACACTAGTGTAAAACTGTAGCTCTGCAGGACTGAAAACAATAAAGTTATTATTATTATTATTATAATTATTCACATTTTCCTTAAGTATCTGCCCTTCTGAAAACTACAGTACATTATTTTCAGGCCCGAAACTGGGGGGTGCTAGGGTCAGCACCCCCTGGCATTATTTTGAGCACCACCTGGCGAAATAAGCTCTAAGCACCCCCACAGGGGGTGCTCAAGTCCAGTTGGTAAAATTGAGTAGCAGATTTCGTAAAATGTATGTTGGAAAAATTGAGGGGTAAAGGGAAACTGGTCAGTAAATTGTTTACTTGGGAAAGTTGGAAAGGTTGGGAATTTTTTAGAGGTGAAGACCTTTTTTTTAGTCAGCAAAATTTCACGGTCAGGGGTAAAGCTGTTTTTTTGATTTGGAAAATTCCTCAATTTTTAAATTTTTACTTGAGAAATATTTGTAAAGTTTTTTTTGAAAATCTATTTGGTCTATTTGCATTTCATAAATATATTTCATATTTGATCATGTCCAGAGTCACATTTAATTACCAAATATCTAAGCATATAAAAGTTTCAATAAATTAAAATAAAACTAGAACTTTTTATAGTTAAATTTCTTTCGAGATAATCTAGTCAGGATCAAATACGTGTTATTTTTACTAAATATGTCTAAAAGAAATACGGGCAAATAATAATAGCAACTTTTTCCAGAACTGGCCAATTTTGTCTATGCAGTTAATTAAAAAGGGAAATGGGTTTTACCATTTTTTTAGTTTTTTATTAACCCCCTGTGTCTCTTTTAGATCAATCTCCACGTGTGAGGCACTGTTTTTTTTTTCAGTTACGGGCCTGATTATTTTGAAGTCAATAATTCCTGAACTATTGGATTTAATATACCAAAATACCTTAAACTATCTTTTAGCGTATATTTGATACTTTCAGCTCTTCATTAAAATGTGGGCAGGGGGGCATTTTGAAAAGGGGCTCGTTTGATACATCATTTTAAAACTTATTAAATTCTCCATTTAACTATATATTTTTTATTTTTTTTTTAACTTTTTTTTTGGGTTTAAAATAGGGTTGAAAATGGGTATTTTTGTCAAAATTACTCTAAAAAAAATCAAACAATTTTTTTTTAAAGTTATTAATTTCATGATGAAAAAACGTAAATTATACTTTTAAACTAATTGACATAAATAAAAATTTACAAAAAAAAACTTAAAAACCGCATTTTTTAGCACAAAAAATCATTGAATCAAAAAAAAAAAGATTAAAAAATATACACTCCAATAGATAATTTTATTTGCTTTAAAATCATGTATCACACGACCCCCTTTTCATTAAAAAAACTCCCCCCATGCCCCCATCCCACATTTTAAGAGCTGAAAGTATCAAATATATTCTAAAAGATAGTTTAAGTTATCTAATTTAAGATGGTTTTCGCAGAACTTGATTATCTCTTTTAGTTTTCGAGAAAACCGCTGGGTAAATAGATTTGGGACACCCGGTATTGGAATAAAAAATACAGCTTAATTAATACGCACATACAGAGTGTGCAATTAAAAATACTCTTTTTGTTCATCTTTTATACTACTTATTTTTAAAAAAATAGGTTTGGACTTTTTCGAAAAAAAAAATAATACCAGAAAAAATATGATAAAAGAGTAAATTTATGGACTAGGGTGCCCAGAGTTTTGACTTTTTTTTGAACTTTAAAGGTCTTACCCCTCAAAGTTGTTCATTGGGGTGAGTAGATTACCACGCTATTTTTTCAGAATTAAAAAAAAATATTTAGAGGTGGCGCACAGCCGTTTTTTGCAAAAATAATCGTTTCTCCAGATTAATTTTTTTTAGGGCCTATTAAAGATAAATAAAAATGCTTTTTGCACAGTACGGAGATCTAGCATAAATAAGGAAGAACCCTGATTTTTTTTAAATTTTTTCATCAACAAACGGCCTTGTCGTGACCTAGAAAAGTCAAAATTTTGATGTTATCCCTAATTTAGGGTGCTAGGAATAGCACATTCAATTTTTTCACCCCGGTCAAAATTTTTTTTGGTAGTACCTAAATGTGTCCTGACTTAAAATCCATATATTAATATTTGATCCTATATACAGGGTGCACGAAAAAAAAATGTTTTTTCACAAAATTACTTTTCTAGATTTTTACACTTTTCGTTCTTTTAGGGCCCACATCGAACAACAAAGTATAGTACAACAAAGAATACATTTTTCAAATATTTTAAATCTACTTTGAATGCCCCAGTAATAAAGTAGATTTTTTTGAATTTGGAAAATATATTCTATGTTGTTACATAACTTGCAACAGAAATTGTGTTTGATCCTCTTGATTTGTTAAAAGATTATTATAGGTTTGTATGAGTGCCACCCCACGCTTTGCGGCGTCGTTTACCACTTTTAATTTTTGTACATTTTTCTTGGATTGTACTGAGTACTGGTACTCATACAAACCTATAATAATCTTTTAACAAATCAAGAGGATCAAACACAATTTCTGTTGGAAGGTACTATTTTGCTTATATTTTTGTCATTAAAAAAAAATAGCAGGTGAAACTTATTTTTTAGATGTAAATTGATAATATAAAGCGTTTAAGTCAAGATCGAAAAAAATTGAGATGCGACGTCCTGAAACTTACAAGACGATTTGTAAATTCCTAACAAAGAACTTTTACCTCAAGAAGGAGCATGATAAAATCTACCGTATGCTTTGTTTGAAGCGTAAACCAAATACGGTGAGGGGCTGGTGGGGAGTGACTATTGTTTACACTTATGGGAGGCATAGCGTAGTGGCTAGCGCGTATGTATAGCAAGTCTACTATCGTGAGTTCGATTCTCACTGGCGCCGATTTGCCTTTTTCAGTTAATTAATAATTGAAATTTGGCGAAGGCGCTAAGTGAAACGGACATTCCCTAGAAACTGGTTCGAAAGTCAGTATAAGCCGGTGGTTCCCTCTACTACTAGCCCACACAAGTCCTGGACTTAGGGGATGCTTGATTAAGTAGAATAGTACGAGGTTAAACAAACAAACAAACTTAGTACGCGTAAAGAGAGAGAAAGAATGTGTAAACTCACAGTCTAATGTCGTAAAATGACTGACAGGGGTACAGTGTTGCCGATTGGAAACATATACTTTGGATATTTTATTGTAAATTTTAAGAAACATTAGTTCTGTATGAGTTTTATATGAACTAGTAGTTTAATTTTAATAGATTTAAATATACTATATTATTAAACATAATTATAGTATACACAATAAAGTTTTTTACATTTTTAATTTAAGTATAATGATTTGAATTCATGATAAGGTGAAAACTACGCAACATCGCTACTAGGTAGCCTGAAAGTCGACTAGCGACAGCTACATTTTACACCACCAAAAAGTTGTATCGCGTTTCTGTTAGTAAATAAACAAACAAAAAGATGACACCTTCATAAACGTTGGTCTGAAATTACTTCTTGATGTAAAAGTTCTTTGATTCCTAATGAATATTCATATCGGTTTTCTTGTCAAGTTACAAGGGATTTCATACGATTTCAAGGGACTTAAAATTTTTTTTTCCAGCTGTTTTTGGAATTTCCATATAAAAATTCATGAGATTTCGTGAGTTTTGGTATGTGTATCGAAACCGGTTTTCATCAGAAATTTTTTATGGGGAAAGCAATTTATAAGCAATATAAAAAAGTTTAAATAACATTTTATTATTTTAGATTTAATGATCTGAGACCAGTACTTGGTACTGATTGTGATTATTTTTGATACTGTGTCAATAAACTAGTTTATGGCAATAATAGTTATTTTCTTAACTAGTGTATTAAGTGGATAAAATCACTTAATACACGAGTTAAGAATTTAATTTTATCCAACACCTTTTATTTTTAAATAAAAATCTATAATTTTGCGAAAAATTTTGTCAAAAATATTAAGATTAAGTTTTCTTAATACTAAAATAATAGGTAGCCATGGCCTAAGTGTGCCTATTAAAAATAAACAATTGCTAGTTTTACATTTTTTACAAACGTCAAAATGGACGCGGTGATGACAGAATTTTTAATAAAAAGTAATTTATTCAAAAACTAAAGAATAACTCCGGGTTTTCTTTAATTTTTATGGTTTAGTTAACGTGCTTCTATTTATAGAATAGTTATAATACTTAATTAATAGGGTATGTAACTAATTTTGGGTGAGATCAAAAGCTATACGTAAAAGAGTGGGTGAAAAATTTTTTAGTCACTCGTGGAAAAAAACTCACTTTTGACATTTAAAATAGTGCTCAAAACAAGTGTTTCTGTGAAGGTGTTGGATAAAGATAATTTTTAATTTTTGTTTCTGACCCCTGATTTTCTTTTTTTCATAAATTGATTAAACACACATAAAGAAGTAATTAGGTGTCATATGATCCGCATTAAATTTAAAATATACTTTTAATTCACAAACGTTTCGGCTTTTTTATTTTCTTCATCAGACACGTACCGCATGTTTGAGATTATACAAAACGGAGAAAACAAAGATCAAGGGTGACGTGATTTTTTTTAAATGAAACACAGTGCTTCGGACGGGCCGTCTCCCCACTACAATCACATCAGCCTTGATCTGATCGTTTTATCTTTGTTTTCTCCGTTTTGTATAATCTCAAACACGCGGTATATTATATACCATATACTGTATATGGAGCACGTGCGTTTTTTTGTACTCGGGGTTTTTGGCACCTCAGTTGATCAGCTTGTTCCATTTTTTTTGTAAAGCTGAATTAAAACATCCTGTCAGAACATATTTTTCTAGATGTCTAACAGTAAGACATCTTGAAATAGTATATTAAAGTACTAGTTTCATAACATACGTTTTTAGCGCACGAGTACAAGTTTAGAAAACGAGCCGCTTGCGGTGAGTTTTCTAAAATACTAGTTCGCTAAAAACGTGTTATGAAACGAGTAATTTATACAATTTTTTCTATTTTGCTCTAAAATTTTAAAAAACTTACATTTAAATTGATGACTGATTTAGGGATTTTTGTTTTGGATTTTCATTACAGTTTACACCATGTTTAAAATTCTAACAAATGATATTTTGATATATTTTATAGTCATCTCTTCTCTTTTTTACTGCAATTAACCAAGCCACAATTTTAACATGGTAAAAATAACCTAAAGACAAAATTTTGTAGAAAATTAAATTAAAGCGACACTGACATTTGCACGGAAAACGTCAAGCAATAGGCCAGGTCTGTTGCCAACCCAAAAGAACAAAAAGTACAGACCTTTTATGGGCCTATAAGAACACACAAAATGCGTGTGATTATGAGTTTATAAGAATTGCAAAATAGAAAAAATATGTTAACATTCTTACCTATATTTAAAGACTATGATAAGACTCTTACCTATATTTAAATTTATCTCCAGAGATCAACATTTTAGAATAAACATTTTGTATGCATTCTGTAACATTTGTTGCCATTGCTGCTATAAAACCTATCAATTCAAAACTAATTTCATTTATGGAACATAGGGCTAACCCTGTCATGACAGGCAGTAGACTTAAATTAACATAGAGACCAGTTTGTTCCCCTAAAAAAATAAATATTAGTCTTTCTTTTCATAAAGTTGTTACTGATCCATTAAGAATAAAAACTACTTTTTAACAACCTTTTATTTAATTCACTTTCTAACTTTATGTACATACAGGGTGTTTCATGTTTATTGTGATACACTGATAGGGGTTGTAGAGGGTATCAAAATAAGCAAGTTAGCCTTATAAATATATAAATTTGCCGTTTGGGCTCCAGGAAGAAAAAAGAAAAATAGCAATTTTTACCAGTTTATTGATACAGCTTACAAAAATTGCTCAAAATGTCTTCCACATCCTTCAATATATGTGTATACACTACTTTTTTTGGGGCTTGGTCATCAAATCCAAGGGTGATACCCCTTTACGTGTTTTTTAACTTTCATATTACAGAAAAATGTGTTTTTTAAATATTTTGATTTTTTTTATGTTTTAACCTTTTTAAAGGGGTTAAAAAATTAAAAATTGGATTTGATGAAAATCCACCCCCAAAAAGAGGGTTAAACTACCCCCAAACACCAAAAAAAGTAGTGTATACACAATGTCATATATTGAAGGATATGGAAGACATTTTAAGCAATTTTTGTAGGCTGTATCAATAAACTGGTAAAAATTGCTATTTTTCTTCCTGGAGCCCAAACGGTAAATATCTGGATAGGGGTTTATACAGCAAACTTGCTTATTTTGATACACTCTACAACCCCTATCAGTTTGTCACAATAATTATGAAACACCCTGTATAATTGTCTCAATAATTACAACACATAATAACATAATTACATAATTTAACCAGGGACAGATGGTGGGAGTGCAACAAGGGAGGCAGACCCTGCCTGGCAGGGTCTAAATTTTGGGCCCTTGGCTTAGTTGGCGCCCTATACTATGAAAGTTGATAAAAGTGAATATGCAAGGTGTCATTGACACTCCTTGCCAACAAAGTTAATGACTAAAAAAAAGGTCTGCACTTATTAGCAAAATAGGGTCTCCCAAATAGCATCAATATGGATGTCAATAACCCCAGAAAAAGGTACATTTTGCAACAATTATACCTCCAAATTCCGCATTTTTGGAGCCACTAGATTTTTTAGTAATACCTCACCTCCTCACAGCACCATCCAGTGCTGAATTTAATCTTAGTAGGTAGGTATTTAACAAATCTTAGCCCGTTTGAAAGTAAACAAAACATATATTACAAAGATCAAGGCTGACATGTGTTTTTTTTTAATAAAACACGGAGCGTCAGATGGACCGTCTCAATCACGTCAGCCTTGATCTGATCGTTCTATCTTCGTTTTTTTCTGTTTTGTATAATGTAAAATGTATATATGTGAGATAAAAAGAAAGAACCTACCTAATAAAAATCTTGAAATTAATACTGTAAAAAGAGGAGCTGAGCTTTTAATAGTTTCTGTAAAACTAACAGCTACATAGTTTAGAGCAACCAAACCTAGAATCACTGTAAGAAACCTGAAAAAAAAAAGTTGGTAGTAAAAAAATATAAAAAATGTCAAAAATTTGGTATTTCTAATTCTAATTTTGGTATATTAAAAAATATAAAAATGCAACATTTTTATCTCTGATATGTCTGATTTGGTATATGTACCTTGTGCAGCCCACTAAGACCATGTGCCTGTAAAACCCAAGAGGTTTACTTAATCGTTGATTAGGTTTGTACATTCCACAAGGAAAATAAAGTTGTATAAAGCCACACGTGGCTGTCATAAGCATTTGGCTTGCTCCTGAAAAATATTATGAAATAATTACATATAATATTTCATAGCCACAGTGCTTTTTTGAGGGTATTTTTTGTTTTTTGGAAACCCTGAAATTCCTTTACCATTTAATAGTACTGTTATATTATTTTCAACAAAAATTAAAAAAATCTACCAGCACTTTTTTATTAAAAAAAATAAATGCTAAATGAGCTGCAAAGAGTAAACCAGGGTTGTTAAAAAAACAAAAAATAACCCCAAAAAAGCACTGTGTAGGTTGAGGGGTTTATTTTATAAAAAAAAGTGTACAAGGTTTGTGAGAATCAAAGGATTGTGGAAGATTGTCGAAAAGATTGTGAAAGATTGCACTAAATTTTAATGAAAATTGTTAAAGATTGTGGGAAGATTTCAGTTGATTGTGGAAGATAGTAGATAATTGTGGAGGATTGAGGATTTTAGATGATTGTAGAAGAAGGAATTGTCAAGGATTGTAGAAGATTGTTGGATAGGTGTACAAGGATTGTCCCATAAATAAACCCCTCGTTGTAGGTATAATATTGCGTAATAAATAGGTACATATTCAAAGTATCATTCAAGTTGATTGTATCAAGTTTAAGTTACAAAAAAACATGTAGAAAACAACAAACACAAAATAAGTTTACCTAGGGCTGGCATTGTACTTCCCAAAAGAGAATAATAAAAAGCATGGCCCTTATAAAGCTTTTTCTTCAAATCTGGTGCATATAGAATTTTACTAAAAGCATATCTCTAACGTCCAGACTGCCAACTATTAGGAACAGCAGTCCATTTTTCTTTTTTGTAACTTAAACATAGTTTGGGTACTGTGAACATACAATTTTAAACAGTTATGTTTCTAAAACAACTTACCAAGAATTGTAGGATTACCATTTAAGTATGTCAGTATATATTTGTTCAAAAATAGGGTACAACCACTAAATAGATACCATAATAATAGAAAAACTATTGCTCTAACATTGTTTAAACCAGACGCTTTAGTAACAACTAATTCTTGTTTTACTTTTTGATCCAACATGTTTTTACTATTTGTAGGTGATTTCTCCATTTTGTTGTGGACATTAATTTTCTATAACTGATTCATATCCTATTAATTATTAACAAGCACTCACCACGCGTTTTTAAATTTTCTAACAATGCATTTACTCAATTTTTATCCACTAACCTCAATATTTTACTTTCACTGACATTTTGAACGTCAGACTTAGACTTTCCTGTTGCCAGCAAATTAGTACAACGTTGCCACTTTTAGAATAAATAAAGCTATCGGATTTCGATTTTCTAGTTTTAAAATGTGATAAAAATTAGATATGGTATTTTATGGGTTATTAATATTAAATTGTAAATATTTTGCGTTATAAACTTATGTATTTTTTTTTAATTTAAATAATTTTATCATACAATTTGTATGGTATGAAATTTTTAAATTGGCAACCACCAAAAATGCAACGTCGAAAAAATGTCCGTTGGGTAGTGACGCAACGTTGCCATTTATCAAATTATTGTTTTATTTTGATGCACAAACAGTATCGTTTAAATTGAGGTTAATTAAAAATAATTAAATGGATTATTTTAAGATGTTATACCCAATTAAACTATTAAATATGGTGTATTTTATAGGGTTTTAATTAAGATATAACATATGTGTTATAAAAGTTTTGGTGCGCGGTCATAGACCCATAGTAAACATTGATCTGTCTTTTGCCAAAGGTAATCGCCCTGTAAAGTAGGTTTTCTTGTATAAAAATGATTAAAATTCATCACGTTAATTCACTGTGTGACCACTAATTTGGCATAGAAGGCTTTGCTTTTATAGGTGAGTATAATAAAATGCATTCTCCTTTTTTACAACTTTTCAAAAACCCTGTTTTTTTTTTAAGTTTAATTTCTCTGTAAGTAGGCATTAAAAACTGCAGTTTACATAGTTTGTACATAAGGATACTAGACTAGTTAAGAATTTTTCACTTTCCAAGTGGAAAGTAAACTGGACTTAGCTACTATAGTGTCCCTCAGGGATGACCTAAGGGATCTTTTTTTCGGAGGGAGTTGAACCAACATTTTCCAACTAAATATTAAGAATTTCCCAACTTTTTACCCAGAAACACCTAAAAAAGGCTACCCCTGACAAAAACTTTGAGGACTAAGAAATAAGGTCTTCACCTCTGTAAACTTTCCAATAAAAATAGGTCTTTGCCTCTGCCAATCTATTTTCACAACTGCTACTACTACTACTACTCTACCAATTTCCCAACTTTGCCAATTAATTTTCCTGAGAATTTTCCCAACTATTTCTTAGTTTGACAGTGGATTTTCCCAACTTGGGTGTAGTTGGGGAGGGTGGCACTTTGATTTTCTAGCAAAGGACCCATAAAAAATTAAAGGGGCCCATTGATTTTATAGCCAAATGTTGACCCTGCACATCTGCATAAAAAAGGTTTTTGACTGATTAGTAATCACTGATTACAGAAGATAATAGCTCACGAGCCGCCTGAGTGAATTTAGTTTGATTATCTTGCAACCCTATTTTTTTTTCATAAATTCATTTTTGCAAAAATTTAAAAATATCTACTGGTCCTAAATGAATTTATGAATAAAAAAAAATAGGGTCGGAAAAATCGTAGGTCAGTCGGCAATTTTTTTTTGGGTGATAACCTTTTTTTAGTCATCAAAATTTTTGGCAGCGGGTGTTTTTTTAGTCGTCAAAATTTTTTAAGTCGGAAAATTTTACCTTCACACCCCCCACAACAAAAACCTCGGTACATCCCTGGCAATTCAATCTGTATCTGTATCTGTATATGCAGATAGATACGGGTTCAATTTCTCAATCCGTATATACGGATTGATACAAATTAAAAATATATCTGCATATGCAGATAGAACGGATTGACGTATTCAATCGATAGGTTTTGTTTCAATTACTGATTGATTTTGTATCCGATTTTTTTATAGGGTAGTTTCAGAACAATTAAATAGGTCACAACCCTTATAAAAATGCACAAAAAAGACGACAATTTCGACCAAAAAAGGCTAGAACTAGAAGCATGGCTCCAAAGAATGGAATCGAGGCTTGCTGGGATGATTCCGGTGGGTCATACGGCCGACGTTTTGGAAGTCCAACTGAGGGAACAAAAGGGCTTTCACGCCGAATTACACCACTTCAAGGGAAAAATCGAAGCCTTTCAACAACTTGTGCAAAGGCTTATCACTGCACATCAACATGAAGATACTACTAGATACAAAAAGGTTTGTACAGGGTGTTTTTTCCTTTGATTAGTATACTCCTCGCTGTAGAGGAGTATTTATACATTAACTCCTTCAGGGACTAATTTTTTGTTTAAATTAATTTAGTGGCAAAAGTTATAAATGCTTTTTATTGTCAAAACAAGTAAACAACTGAAGATGTGCGAATCTTGGACATTGGATGTTGCTTGTGGTTGCAAACAACGCAAATGGCAACAGCTATAGCCACTAAGCAATAAGGAATTTGGTGACTTTCATTTTGCGGAGTTTATTTTTAAACGTACACATATGTACCTATGTCCCTGAAGAGGTTAATATATTTTTCGGACCCCGAAAAAAAAAACTTTATCCAAAAGTCCAAACCTATATACAAGAAAGGCAATAAACACCGACCCGAAAATTATAGACCCATCAGCCTTACAAGCAATTTATGTAAATGTATGGAAAAAGTCATTGTAAAAGAGCTTACTAGATACTTCATTGAAAACGGTACAATTCCAAACACCCAACATGGTTTCCTTCCTGGACGATCTGTAGAATCAAATATGCTGGATTGTGTTAATATGTGGACCAAAGCAAATGACCTAGGCAAACCGAACGATATAGTATACCTAGATTTTGAGAAAGCATTTGACAAAGTACCTCACCAAAGACTTTTCTTAAAACTAAACTTTTCTGGTGTAAGGGGATTACTGCTCACTTGGTTTAAAATGTTTTTCAAAGACAGAAAATTTAAAGTTAGAGTAAATGGTGCTTTTTCTAATGAACGGGATATTATAAGTGGAGTGTTACAGGGATCAGCGATGGGATTTTTACTTTTTCTGGTATATATCTCAGATTTGGGATATGGAATATTTTCAAATTTACGTTCCTTCGCAGATGATGCCAAATTGTTCTGTAACCCTGTTCTACATGTGTTACAATTTAGAGAGGATATTGAAAAAATTGAAAAGTGGACAAAGAAGTGGCTGATGACCTTAAATATAAATAAGTGTACAGTTCTACACATTGGTCCCAACAATCCAAAGTTACCGTATTACATAAATGGACAAGAGATAAAAAAGGTTGAAACCCAAAGGGACTTAGGTATAACTATATCAGATAACTTAAAATGGGAGCCTCACATATCCAGAATTGTGAAAAGGGCAAATACAGTTATATACCTCATCCGTATAGCATTCAAGGATCACTCCATTGTTAACATAGCTAAACTATATAAATCCTATATACGCCCAATTCTAGAATATGCTGAGTCAATCTGGAACCCGTATTTTATTTCTGATATAGAACTACTTGAAAAAGTACAAAGAAGAGTTACAAAATTACCTCCGGAACTAAAGCAGCTTCCCTACCCTGAGAGACTAAAACAAATGAAACTTACCACATTGGCTGAAAGAAGAATACGCGGAGATCTAATCCTAACATATAAAATCTTGAACAACTACTTTGATATTGACCTTCGAATTTTCCAAATCAGTAACAACATAAACTTGAGAGGACATAATAAAAAAATTGAGAAAGAGAGGTGTTCAAGACTGCCCAGAAAGAACTTCATATCAAACAGTGTGGTTTACCGTTGGAATAGTCTAAACATAGAAACCGTTTCAGCAACTAACACAAATCAGTTCAAAAATAGACTTGACAATGAGCTAAGCCGATTGTTTAATCAATGGGTTCACTTTCCTGCCTAATTATCAAACAAATTAATAGAAACTAGAATCAGTCTCATCGGCTATGCCGCTCACTGTATGGATAATAATAATAATAAAAATAATAATAAAATTCAAAAAAACTACCAAACTGCGTTATACAATTTTAAACAACTGTCTGTCACGTTTTCTTGTCCGCGCGATAACTCAAGAAATAATAAGCCGATCTCCACTCCACCAAATCTTCTTTGCTCAATCACACCAAATTCGAAAATAGTTTATTAAAGGACAAGTTACTATATTGGCGCACGCGTCCATGTTCGGAGCGGCGGGGAGTTTTCCAATGGACCAGTGCGTCAAATGTCTTCTGGAAATTAATTTGGGGCGTTGGTTTACTTTAAAGTTGGTTTTGCGCCTGTTTTTTTTAGTTTTCAGACATTCTCCGGAGAGTGTCGACATTCCCCAGATTTCGGTCTTTCACAGTAACAATATTTAGGGTGATTTTAAATAAAATTAGATGAGGAAAAGTTAACATGTATTCCAGTGTACAGAAGTTTCTCAAATGCTTTTATCCTGCCAGCCAATCATCTCCAATTCTACTGTTTGTTTTTAACTTATCTATGTTTGAGACTTACCTGAGAATTACTTCATCTTAACTGGCACAAAATCAAACACAGTCCAAAATCACAACACTTATATATTCGATCAACAAAGATTAGTTTTAAAAAATTAATTTATTGATAAAAAACTAAAATAGAAAATAATTATGTTAACAGCTTGGTTTCAAATCGTAGAGTGTGTTGGCAAGATAAAAATGTAAAAGTATAAAGTACCCTATAAAAAATGTCGAACTCAAACACATTAAAAATGAAATGTAACTGTTTGAATTTGTTTGCGAATTAAAAAGTAACTTTTAATTAGCATTAACAGATTAAAAATATTTTATTTTTATACCGTTTTAATACGAATCAATTCGAAAATGCTAATTGAAATGATTGTTCAAATCGCAAAAACGGATTAAAACAGGTTCATCAAACAGTTAGCATAATATGCTAATAATATACATATTATGTTGAGACCTTTATATGTATAGCATAAAAAGTTGTCAAGTCCGTGGTCCAAAGAAGCCCAGCAGAGCATCCTATCCATTGAAAATCGTATAATGTGTATACAATTTCCTTTTAATAATTAACTTTATAGACATCATCTTATATCGATCTTTTTGCTTCAAACGTCGGTGAGAAGTAATTCAATCTTTATATGCAGAAATATACGTATCGATACGGATCGATGCGGATAGATACGGATCGATACGGATTCAATTTCTCAATCCGTATATACGATTTTCCCGAAAATTGTAGAAACAAACGTAAAAGTTCTGGAAAACTCACAGGTTTGCTCGGGAAATCCTACCGACTGCGCCACTTATATGTTCAATCAACAAAGATTATTTTTTAAAAATTGATTTATTGTTAAAAACTACAATAGAAAATAATTATGTGAATAGCTCGGTTTCAAATCGTAGAGTGTGATGGCAAGATAAAAAATGTAAAAATATAGAGTAGACTATGCTGAGACAGGGTAATAGGAACTTGTATCCAGGCAAATAATACAGATGTAACACACACAAAACTTGCATATTTATTAATATTTTATAAGAATTTTACCTGTTTTTAGATCTTTAGATACTGTGAATACAGAATACCAGAATTTTTAGAAATGTCTAATAATTTTCATTTGTTTCTGTTACCAACTTATTAACAAAAATCCCCAAAACTGTTTTACAGTGAATAAAAAAGACACTAAAACTGTTTTACAATTAAGCTTTATGTAACACGCAAACAAAACTACAAAAACGTGATTATAAAATGCAAATTTATGTGTGGTTGATACAGAAAAGTAGGAATAATTTATTTTTGTGGTATTACTTAAAAAAAAAACACAGTTCTTTTTTTAGATAATAGGTATACACAATAGTAACTTACAAAAATGTCCCGGTTACTGGATTGTTACGTTAATTTTTACTGGAAAAGTATCTCTGTGTATCTGTACGAATTTTAAAACAAAAATAAATGTAAAATAAATATTGTGGTAGGTCTGAACAGATAACAATCACATAAAATTAAATATATGAATAAATAACGTCGACACCCTAAAAATGTACTAATTCGAAACTCAAATTGAACCAGAAGTATTTGAAATACCTTCTGGCGCTAGATGTCATTATTTTACAATTGTGTATTTTAAGATTGATCATTCACATCTTGGATATTTTCTTAAAATTCGGAGTTTAGGCTTTTAGAACTAATATAGTTCGATTTTTTACTATGCGATATTGTGCCCCTCACTTCCTCGCATTCTGCCATGCTTCAGGGCATATCCAAAGGCTCGCACAACAACATAGTACATAAGAATGCTATACCGTGATTGGCTTGATGGATCGCCATATATCTTGTAGGCCAATCACGGCATCGCATTCTTATGTTTTATGTTCTTATGCAAGTTTCTGGATGGGCCTTCAGCCGTTGAGTTGAGAGGTTTGGACTTCCATAAAAATCGGGGTCTATCTACCAATATTCCATTTGGATGTAATGGAGTTGAGGGTCAATTTTCTTGTCATGGAGAATTTAATTTCTAGGAGGTTATGGGTCAATTTTAATATTTTTCTTTAGGTCGGGCGGTACTTTACTTACATGCTAATTTTGCTTTTTCTAGGTATTCTAGAAGTGCGTTAGTAGTTTTTTTATTCGACTGTATCTAAAAGGACCACTTTTGTATGATAAACAGTGATCGGACTTTGTATTTTTTAACAGGTCCGCATTAAGGAAACATGGTGTTAAAAAAAACTGCTGCCGAGAAAAGAATTTGCAAGAGCGCGCTCGAGCGTAGCAAAAGGCGTAGATTATATCAATTCGGGAACGATTCGCGTAATTTCGGTCTAATTAGTTTCTGCAGCGTAGTAAGTTAGCCGCCATCCACAGACTATGCAAGCCTCATAATTTTAAAAGCTATGCGTACCAGACATATGACGGCACATCAAGCCAATTACGGCATTGTAATATTTTACGCTAGTTATGCGGGTGGCGCTTTAGGTATTACTCACTACATGTTTTATAGGTTCATTATAACAAAAAATATTGTTTTTTCATATTTTTGTTTTAAGCATTTATTTATTCAAAAAACTAAAAAAAAAATTGAAAAAAAAATAGTTTTACCCCGTTTTTATCGAAAACTTTGGATAAGGAACTTATGGTCCAGATTTTAAATCCTTAGCGTTCTTAAGAACTCAATTGAGTTATTGTAGTCACAAATTTCCCATTCAGAGAGATAGACAGATTTTTCTTACGATTTTTTTTTTCTGTATAAAACGTTAAAAAGCAATTTATTTTTTATTTACTAACGCATGAAAGTAATATTGACAGTTGCTTTAGTTAAAAATTAGTTACACTTAAAAAGGTAAATTTATTACATTGTAATAAGTGCCTTAATTTCTATTTTATATTTAACAACCTAGGAACAACACAGAATAATGGAATTTGTTCGCTTATCCTAAAAAAAGGAAAAAGCATATTTATGTGTATACTGTTTTTTGTTTTACTTTTTATTTAATTTGACTGTATGTATTTAACTTAGTTTGATTTCATATTTAAAATAATGCAAACATACAAAAGAACAAAATTAAAACAAAACAAGAATTACATAACAATAATAATGTACTAATGTTACTTTTAATTTTTAATGAAATTATTCTTTGTTTTCCTTAAGACGAACCTGTTAAAAAATCCAAAGTCCGATCACTGATGATCTGTATGAAGTTTGTTTATTCGTACTAGTGCGACAGGTAAAATGGCCGACGTTGATGGTTGATTAATATTGTAACTGATGACATTTAAACTCAAACGTCAAATTTTCTGTCAAAACACAAATTCATTAAGAGAAGCTCTCCGAGCTCGAGTGACAATCTCAGTAATCGCCTAAAAACAGTAATTTTCGTCCTCGTATCATCAAACTACTATTTACAGGCTGTTGAATACATCAATCAACATTATTTACGCCTAGATGCCTGCGTTATCAACAGAGGCAAATTACTCTGCGACAAGTAAAATGGCCGACGTTGATTGGTTGATTAATATTGTAACTGATGACATTTAAACTCAAACGTCAAATTTCCTGTCAAAACACAAATTCATTAGGAGAAGCTCTCCGAGCTCGGGTGGCAATCTCAGTAATCGCCCTAAAAACAGTAATTTTCGTCCTCGTATCATAAACTACTATTTACAGGCTGTTGAATACATCAATCAACATTATTTACGCCTAGATGCCTGCGTTATCAACAGGGGCAAATTACTCCACTCAGCCCTGAGCTCTCTGCAAAATCTAGACCGATCTCAGGAAAAATTCCTGAGCTGGCTCAGCGACGCGGAATCAGTGTTGGAAACATTGGAAGCCGATTCCGAGACTAGAAGATCAGCAACTCAACTGAAAGAGTTACAGTGTGATATAGAACGACAGGCAAATATTTACAATTCATTGAGGAACTCCAGTTTGGCGCTTTTGGGATCACTCGCCCCTGAAGATGCTCTTATGCTGCAGCTAAAGGGCGATGAGATCGAACGTAGGTGGCAGGTAAGTTTTTCAAACACTTTTTCAGGATTAGGTACATGTTTTCACTCTGTAACTTCTACAAAGATTTTTTTTGGTTCCTGAATATCAGGTTTTCTAAAAATTCCATATGTCATTTCTCCACCTCGTATGCCAAAAAAAAAAATCGATTTTCGGTTCCTTAAGGAAGTACTAATAAACTCGAATTAAATATGCCAATATTATTGACTAAATGGATCTTGTCAGATTTACTTTTAGCAACCCCAATATACCAATTTTTGCGAAAACTACCCCTTGCCCTTCAGAGGATGGATTTAGAAAAATTTTATTTAAAGCTTCAGTTTTAACGACCTCAAAAACTCCAATATATCAATTTTCAAGAAAACTGCCCACCACCCCTCAGGGGTGGAGTTAATTTCTTTATGATCATATTCACTTTCAGCAGCCTCAAAAACCCAAAATACCAATTTTCACGAAAACTACCCCCGCCCCTCAGGGGGTGGAGTTAGATTTTTTTTATCAAATCAAGGGGTAAACCGCAGACGAATTCATGGGTACAAATTTGAGGTAATCTGGAGGAAATCTTTGAAGGAAACGGGGTAATCTGAAGGAAATCTTAGAAATTCGAGGTAATCTTTGAAGGTAATCTGGAGGAGTATACAAAATTTTGTGTACGGTTTACCCCTCGTATACAATTCACTTTCAGCAACCTCAAAAATCCCAGTACATCAATTTTCACGAAATCCGCCCCTGCTCCCCTTGGGGTGAAATTAAAAAAATATATCAGATTCATATTTGTCAACCCCAAAAACCCCTATACAAATACCCCTATACCAATTTTTATTTTAGGATTTTATTACTTTTTATTTCCTTTTGCTTTCCCATTTTGAAAATTTTCAAAATTTCGGGAAGCCTTGTATTCGTGCAAAAATTTTCAAACATTTTTTTTTGTGTATTTTTGCGTTTTATGACGTTTTATGTCGATATAAATCAATTTCGAGCAAAAAAAAATTGTCGATCGGTCGGTCTGTCCGGGAAATCTTGTGGGCACGATAACTTAAGAACTTAAGCTAGAGACTTGAAATTTGGCATACAGGTATGTTACCAAAAGTTCTCGCTCGGGATTGTTTTTGGTGAACATTGGTGTGCGGCAAGGGGGCATGGGGAAAATACATTTTTTTTACAAAAATTTGAAAATTGATGTATGGGGGTTTTCAAGGTTGCTGAAATTGAATCTGATAATCAATTTTTTTTAACTACACCCTCACGGGGGTCGGGGGGTAAATATTTTTAAATATTTTCGCGAAGATTGCTATATAGGGGTTTTTGTGGTCGACGAATATAAATCTGATAATATTTTTTTCCTAATTTCACCCCTGAGGGGTGGGGGGTAGTTTTCGTGAAAACTGGTGTATTGGGGTTTTTGAGGTTGCTGAAAGTGAATCTGATAATAAAAATATTCTAAATCCACCCCCTGAGGGGTGAGGGGTAGTTTTCGTGAAAATGGGTATATTGGGGTTTTGGGTTGTCGAAAGGGAATCTGATTATAACAAAATTTAACCACCCCCAAAGGGGCAGAGGGTAGTTTTCGTGAAAATTGGTATACTAAGGTTTTTATGGTTGCTGAAAGTGAATCTGATAATAAAAAATCCATTTTACGCGCGGAGGTGAAAATGGGAAAACTCTTTTACTGGGCAGTGTATTTGACTAGAATTCTCTTAATTTTTTTCCATCATAGCCTGTTTTTTGAAAAATATTGTAAAAATAGGATTATAAACCATTAATTTTAATAAAACAACTCTATAATTTATAAAAAGATTTAATTTTATTACACTAAAAAACAGAAAATGGCACTTTAAAAATCTAAAGAAATTTTATTTGTATTCTTTGAATATGAATAAACATACCTACAAAATTTCGCAATGATATCTTTTTTCTTTCTATATAAAAAAATGTTTAAAAAAAGATTATTTTTAACATTTTTAAGGTAGAAAGACTCCTTAAAATAACTACCTACTAGTGATGTTTTTTTTTTCAGGCTTTAAGATCAAAAACTTCCGATTTGAGAAACAGGTTGGAACATAATGCTGATTACTGGAATGCTTTGTTGCTATCTTTACGTGAATTAACGGAATGGGTAATCAGAAAAGATACAGAATTAGGTAAAAATCCACCCCCACAAAGAGGGTTAAACTACCCCCCAAGCACAAGAAAGTAGTAAATCATAAAGTATCTCAAGAAAAATCGAGTTAAAGGGATTCAGTCAGTTATGTTTAATATAATGTGAGAAAGTTTGGCATAAAATTCAATTCAAGTACCCCTCGTTAACCCTTTGTTTAAGGGGATGTTTAGCTTCTAGAACGATAATGCTTTTTGCACAACTTCATGACCAGACAAAAATTTTGAGCACATGTACGTTACATTTTATCAATTCCAATCGAAGTTACAGTTGTTTGAAAAAGAGGCTAATTTTGTGGTCACTCTTTTTTTAGGTTTCATTATTATACATGTCCACAATAGATTAAAGCAATTGTATATAAGACTAGTACATTGTACAGTATACTTTTTTTATTCACTTAACTGTAATTTCATATCCAAAAAAGAGTTTATGGTGTTTTTTTTGTTACGTTTGGCTAATCTGGAAATTTTATTATTTTGGTCAGGGAAATAATTGTGGAAACTCTGTTAAATATTTTTTTATATAAAGAACTTTCACTTTCGGGTTTAGACCGTGTTAATGGATTTTCACTTTCCGACGTTTCGTCTCTTACTACTAGGGACATCTTCGCAAAAATCTGAAACTGTCTCTAGTAGTAAGAGACGAAACGTCGGAAAGTGAAAATCCATTAACACGGTCTAAACCCGAAAGTGAAAGTTCTTTATATCTTAATGGCCGTGAAAGCTTAAAATCTAAAATATTTTTTTATAGTTTTACCGCAAATATGCTTTAAGTCAGTGACAAAGTCAGTTTTGATTAAAACCATTATAATGTAATGTACGAAGAAAAAGGCTGTTTTGTCCAGAAAGGACACCTTACTTTAAAATAAATTTGATTTGTCACCCGCCTTAATCCTCCATGGTTTGCATGTGCAACAAAATTCAAAAAAAAAAAAATTTTTCTTTTATTCAAAATTAATTTAAACCAAAACATTTGTTCATTTGTAATTATTAACTTTTTTTTTAAGTCTGGGTGACAAAAAACAAAAAATTCCTGGGAAAGAATTTTTCATATTGAAATTTTAGGTATTGCAGCTAGGCAGGATGACCACAGAGCGTTTAGACAACAGCTTGAAGACAAACGGCCTTTAGTCGAGACCAGTTTGCGTAGTGCCAGGCAATTTGTAGCTTCGACGGTAGATCCCTCTGGCGAGCTAGCTAGGAACCTCCGCAGGGAGTTGGTGAAACTTTCCGACAAGTGGAACGCTTTGATCGATAAGAGTGACCAATTGGCGCAGAGATATGAGCAAAATACTTTGGTAGGTGATATCTTTGATCTCAAAGCACTACGCTATAAGACTTTCATTTTTGTCCCCCCCCCCCATTTACGCATATGGTTATCATCACGGGTTGTACCGAAGTAGCCATTACCGGGGGCATGCAAAAATTAGAATTTTAAAACACTCTTTTTTAAAGTAAATAGACACTTTAAACTATTGTTCACCAAGCGGAATGTCATGTCGACGCTGTTAATACTCAGTGTCATGGGCCATGACTCATGACTCATTCGTGACTCGTGGAAAAGGACTTAATTTATTTTTTTTTTAATTGTTTCTCTTTTCAGAAAACGAATAGTTAATACAAAAATATTGCTTTTTAATGGATACTTCGATCCGTCCCGTGGTTATCATGCTTACAAACGTATGATGATAACTTATAAGTTATCGATTGGTCATTTCGTTCTTATAAGAACGAAATGACCAATCGATACGAAAATTTCGGGAAAATGCAGTTCTGTTGTTTATTAAAAATGACTTCAAAAATATTTTTTCTTTTAAACAATAAAATATAGAAACTACAGATTTTCAGAATTCATTATATTGATATACCTACATTTCCATTATTTTTTTTTTTTTTTGTAAAATCCAGTTTTCTTCCTTGCAGAAACTTAAACAGCTAAATTTGAATTTAGAAGAGTCCGCCGCAGCTGTAGCTCGTCTAGAACGAGCTACGTTAAGCTGGAGCGGCCCAAGAAGTGCAGCGGAAGCTCGAGAACTTTTAGTCAATTTAAGAACCCTAGAGAATCAGCTACCCCCTCTGCAACGAAGCTTAGAAGAGGCGAGAATTCAAGCTGCGCAAATCGGAAATAATCTACCTAATAACCTAGCTGCGCAACTGGAGGATTGTACAGCTAGGTGTAGAGCACTGCAAGCTGCCATTCGAGAGCGACGAGATACCCTGACAAGCAGTACACAAGGTGAGTGAAAATAACTTATGAACTGACCATAATTTTGACCACATAAAATCGAAGTTAGTTACAGTACTCATGGTATTCAGTTTTCTTATGACTTTAAACTTTAAAATAGGTTCAAAGTTAGCAACAAAAAAAATCGAAAAAACGCCGATATAAAAAAATAAAAAGTAACCTACTTTGTGAATAAGTTACCTACAGTTTAAAGATAAAGTCTTTAGCTAAAAGTGTTACCAAGTTATCATGATCACAAATTTTCTAATCCAAGACAGAATTCTTTCGCGGAAATAAACTTTTTTGTATACAATAATCAGTAGTCGGCGTAAACTCAGTTACGGAATAATTTTGCCGAATTATGAGGGAAATTTTATAAAGGTCACTAAATCGAAACATTTGACGACTAATTTGTTACACACAACAATATTGACTATACATTTTAACTATACATATGTATATATACAGTGCGGTCCAAAAGTCACCCCCCCTTTTAACTTTTGAACGAGTTGAGATATCGACTTCAAATTTAGAACTCTTAAATAAGACAACTTAAACTATCTTTTAGCATATATTTGATATTTTCAGCTCTTAAAATGTGGGCAGGGGGGCATGGGGGGACACTTTTTTAAATGGAAGGTGGGGGCGTGTGATACATCATTTTAAAGCTTATAAAATTCTCTATTTAAACTAACATTTTTAAATTTTTTAAAAATGTTTTTTAACCCTCATATGCCCAAGATTTTTTTTTGGATATTTAACTTTTTTTAATTAAAATAATATACCATTTCCTTTTATAAACAAAATATTATAAGAATTTATTTTCATATTTTATACAGTTTTCCTAAAAAATGGTATCCTTTTAAAAGGACGATGGCCATAAATAGGATAGTAAACATAGTACAGAAAAATAACTGTAACAAGTGTCCTTTTAGAAGGACGATGGGCATAACTGGGTTAAGGTTTTGATTTTTCAATTTTATGTGCTAAAACATTCGATTTTTTAAGTTTTTTTTTATAAATTTTTATTTATGTCAACTAAAATTAGTTTAAAAGTATAATTAACATTTTTTTATGATGAAATTAGGCATTTTTAAAAAATTATTTGTTTTTTTTTAGAGGAATTTTGACATTAATACCCATTTTCAACCCCATTTTAACCCATTTTTTTTAATTTAAAAATATGTAGTTAAATGGAGAATTTTATAAGCTTTAAAATGATGTATTACACGACCCCCATTTAAAAACATGTGCCCCATGCCCCCCTGCCAACCTTTTAAGAGCTGAAAGTATTAAATATATGTTAAAAGACAGTTTAAGTTGTCTTATTTAAAAGTTTCAAATTTGAAGTCGATATCTTAACTGGTTCAAAAGTTAAGAGGGGGGGGGGTGACTTTTGGACCGCTCTGTATATATATATATATATATATATATATATATATATATATATATATATATATATATATATCGGTGTTTTTCAAAGAAAAAATGGACATTTGATTTTTATCTTTTAAGAATACGTAAGTTTTTAATTTTTATTTATCGATAACTTTTTTCCCACCTTACTCGTTTAAATGGAATCATTAAAAAGAATCAAGATAAAAAGAAATAAAAATGTAAATATATATTTAAAACCTCGCCTCGACGCTAGAGTCGACGCGGCGCCTATGCCAGTACTGGAAATTCGCCGACTACTGACAATAATAAAACTAAAAAGTGTTAAGTCATGTTGAATCAAACGTAAAGAAACCATTAATGCAAGACCTTTTCACTTTTTATCTTTAAGAGGTAATTAGGGTAAGGAAAGTAATACTTACTTATGCACTGCGCTTCAACTACCGGGATTTGTAACTCCTTTATTGATATATTATTCTCTCTTTCTTTAAAACAAGTTGACGAAAAAAGACAGACTGTTGATTTATAAATCCCGGTAGTTAGCGGTATGTTTAAACGTAGTTATTGACCAATTAGAATACTGCAGTTTAACATTCTAACGAATATTTTGGTCAAATCAGATTGAACTGCATAGTGTAATAAAGCTTTAATTTTTTAGCCTTGTGTCATAAACAGTCATCGGCGAATTTCCAGTGCTCGCATAGGCGCCGCGTCGATTCTAGCGTTGACGCGAGGTTTTAAATATTTACATTTTTATTTATTTTTATCTTGATTTTTTTTAATGATTCCATTTAAACGAGTTAGGTGGGAAAAAAAGTTCTCGATAAATAAAAATTAAAAACTTTCGTATTCTTAAAAGATAAAAATCGAATATCGGTTTTTTCTTCGAAAAACACCGATATATGTACATATGTATGGTTAATATGTGTAGTCAATATTATGGTGTGTAACAAATTAGTCGTCAAGTGTTTCGATTTAGTGACCTTTATAAAAATTTCCCTCATAATTCGGCAAAATTATTCCATAAGCCTATGTTTCTGTATTTATTTTCAACGTTGATTAGTCATAACTGAGTGTATTCCGATTACTGGTCATTAAAATTTAATTTTTGCATGCCCCCGGTAACGGCTACTTCGATCCGACCCGTGGACATGAATAACTATTTTCGGTTACACTGCCGGGCTAAGCACAGAAGTCGTAACTTGTATTTTGGCTATTTTGAGATATTAAAAGTTTTTAATTTTCAATGTTCTCAGTCACCAAAAATTATATTCCAAATAAAAAAGATTTCAAATTTGATTTGAATCAGAAAGATAAAGGATTATATTAGTTAATGTTATAAAAATGTTAAATATTGAATAATTAAATAGTAAAATAGAAATTTTTAAAGTTACCACATTTGAAATTATTATTTCTAACTTGTAATACTAAAGAGATTTGACGTATCTTATAAATTCATTAAGAATAATTTATTAGCGAATAATATATAATTTCACGTATACGTGTACGCGTACATCGATCTTCTTTTATTATAAAAATACTTATTAAAATAAATTATTTTAAATAATAAGACATTTCACTGGATAAAGCAATTTAATTGTTTTCCATAACTATTATTAAGTACATTTGCCGTAACTTACCGTTACTAAGGCAAAATAAACATATCTAGTTAATTACACCGACACACAAAATTAAAAAAAATCTCGATTGCGGCAGACCAGACTAGTCAATTCCAACGTATTTTGGGTCACTGAATCTGAATCCGAGGTCAGAATTTAAAAGTTAGCGTTCAAAATGGCGGATCCAATATGGCGGATTAGATTTGAAAATATCTCAGATTTGCTTAAAACTTTGTACTCGGGGGTTGTTGGGGTCGCGGATTACGAATCTGGTGCCAGTTTTCCAAAATTCAAAGTATCTAATCCAATATGGCGGATTGAATTTTCCCAGAGACTTTAAAAAATCTAATCCGCCATATTGGATCCATCATTATGAATTTTGGAAAACTGGCACCAGATTCGTAATCAGCGACCCCAAAACCCTTCAAGTATCAAGTTTCAAGCAAATCCGATCAACTTTTAAGAATCAAATCCGCCATATTGGATTCGCCATTTTGAATTTTAAGCTTATAGTTAATTGTTATGTAATTTAAACTTCGGAATCCACTGTAAGAATGTCGAAAGTAACTCGCGTTTTTTCATTACAGCACAAAATTTACCAAAAAAGTATGTTTTTTTTTGAGGTTAGAAAAAAAGTGAACTTTTAAATTCTTACCTCGGATTCAGATTCAGTACCCAAAATACCTAAGAACTGACTACTCTGGTCTGCCACACTCTCCTAGAGGTATGAGTAGTTGTCTACATCTAGAAATAGATGGCGCACAAGTCTAAATCAATCTAATGGCTATATTCCTTTTGCGAATAAAGTCTAAAAACGTTTTCTTAATCAGCGTACATAGACACGAATGATAGAGTCGAGTGAGTGACAGTGAAGAGGTCAGACGTCGCCCAGCAGATTTCCATTGAGTAAGATTATTTTGGTATATAATTATTCTAACTAACATATGCTCACTTGTAAGCTTGCTTGCTAAGTGCTGCAGCCCTTTTCACACTGTGGACTTAAGCCAATTCCCACGAACCGCTGAGGCTGGCGGTTTGGTGTGTTAAAGGTTCCCTGAGACCCCAACCACTAACAATTAGTGCTTAACACTACACCCCCCCCCCCCGCCCGGGGCCTCCAAGGCCCCCGAGAACTCTACTTCTATTTTTACTCCCGAATCAAAAATCACTATGGCTGATACCCCCGAAAAACCCAACAGCGACGCCACCATGGCAAATTTCCCAAATCAACAAATGTCCGTCTACTTCCAAGACCAAATTAAGGCCCAGGCAGAACACTACAAAATCCAAGCTGAACAACATAAAGATCAGCTTGAATTCCTCCAGACTCAATTAGCCACCGCAAACGAAACCATAAGCGGACTCCGAGAGGAAATTTCCCGCCTCTCCTCTCAAATAGGGACACTAATAGCCCAAAAAGACAAAACCCCCGCTCAAGAGCCCTCCGACGCCCCCGATCAATTCGAAACGGACATGTCCGTAGTAGAGACCGATTCGGACGCAGTCCGATCCCCCCTTGCCTCCCCGCGCAAGCGCCTAAACCGGCGCAGAAGGAAACACAAATTGAATTCAGACCACGAAAACAAACCCGCTAAGACCCAAAAAACCCCCGGTAAAGCGACTGCTTCCGAAGAAGTCGCTAACCCCTCCGGATCAGGGCCCCAACCCCCCGTTACGGCCCCTGTAAACCAAATCCAAGCTACTGGCCCAGGAACCCCCCCCGACCAGGAAGCCCACAAAACCCCCAAAATCCCCCCCATCATCATCCGAGCCCCTGAAAAATGGCTAGCTTTGTCCCGCCATTTCAACTCGCAAAAAGTTAACATCCTCCACGCGAAAAATACCTCCGAAGGAGTTCAAATTCGCACACAGACCAGTGACGACTTCCGCAAAGTCACTAGGCACTTAGATGCCGAAAAAATCCCATATCATAGTTTTACCCTCCCGGAGGACAAGGCAATCCACGCCGTAATCCGGGGAATCCCCACCCAGATAGACGTCGCAGACGTCCAAGCCGCTCTTATCGAGCGTGGCTACCTCCCCACGTCAGTCGCGAGAATGACGCGTACTAAAGACAAGACCCCCATGCCCCTGATCCTAGTCATCCTTCCCAAGGTGACAGGACAACAGCACCCCATATTCAAAGAGACTAGGCTCTTACACCTAGTCATAAAGGTCGAAAGTCAGACCTATAAACCCAAATTCAGGCAATGTCACAAATGCCAACTCTTCGGCCACTCCCAGGCCAATTGCAACGCCCCGGCCAAATGCGTAAAATGCGCACAAGACCACCACACAACAAAATGTGAAAAACCCCGCCACACGGACGCAAAATGCGCCAACTGCCTGGGCCCCCACACGGCAAACTATCATAAATGCCCCAAACACCCATCAAACATCGCTCCAACCCGTACAAGGGTCATACCCCCAACCCAAAAATTCACCCCGGGCATCTCCTACGCCCAAAAGGCAACTAACGCCGCCACCCCACAACAACCCAAGGCGGCCCCAGGTCCCAGCGCAAATCCCCCCAATATTTTTGATCAATCCCAAATTTCAAAAATCCACACCTTCATGCAAGAATTCGCCAGCTTCATGCAGGCTTTTGGCTCCCTTCAACTACCCAATCTAGGCCCCCATAATGTCTAGACAAACAAAACCTAGAGCCCTTAAAATAGTCACCTGGAACGCTAATAGCCTCAATTCAAAAAAACCGGAACTCATAGAATTTCTACACGAAAATCAAATAGATATAGCCCTCATCCAAGAGACTGGTCTTAAACCACATCATAGGGGTACCATACCCAACTATTCCTGCTACCGTAACGATAGACTCCAGGACCGCAAAGGAGGCACAGCAATCTATATCAAAAAACACATATCTCACGATCTTCTTCATGCGCCCCCCACACAAAGCGATCAAGTCGAAACTACCTCCATATTCGTCAACATGCACGACAATTCCAAATTCAGGATCGTGTCCCTCTACAAACCCCCAAATAAGGAGGTCAGACCTGCCGACTTCGAAGGCTACTTTAACGACAATCATCCAACAATCCTAGCCGGAGACTTGAATTGCAAACACGCCCTTTGGCACTCTAGAACAACTACGGCCAACGGCCGTAGGCTTTACGAAATATTACAACGTAACCATATAATGGTTACCGCACCCGATTCCCCAACCCACTATGGCCACGGCCTTCCTGATATCCTTGACATCGTTTTGTATAAAAACACGACACTAAACATTAACATCGAACTAAGACACGAACTAAGCTCCGACCACCTTCCAATCATTATCACGGCTGGAGGCATACCAACCGCAAATCACACCAAAAAAACCGTTTACAACTTCTCCTATATATCCGAACTCCTAGAAAGCAACACCAAAATCAATTCAATAAATTCCGTCCAAGAACTAGATATTGCAGTAACCACCCTCACCAATACCATAAAATCCGCAATGGACAGCGCCAAATTAATCAAAAAAGTAGATATCCAAAACCCACAGGACCTTCCCCGAGATCTCAAAGACTTAATCAGAGAGAAAAACCGACTTCTTCGTCGTTCACGCACCCTCCAAGACCCCCATATTAAACGCGAAGCAAACAGACTTACCCAGGAAGTCAAAGACCGACTAAACGTACTAGCAAATTCCCGCTGGGAGGGAAAAATAAAATCACTCAACCCCCAGGATAGATCACTTTGGAGAATGGCCAAAACCCTATCCCTCGACCACCAACGAGGCATGCCCCCAATTCACGGCGAAAGAGGAGTCGTCTACTCCACCCCCGAAAAAGCCGAAGCATTTGCTGACGCAATGCGGAAACAATTTCAACCAAACCCTCCAATCCCCCCCGACTCCGACTCCGAATCAGAGACCGACTCCGAGCCCGACTCGGACGACGAGAACTACGAGCAACTCATGCATGAAAGAGACACAAACCACATCTATAATAGAGTCACTAACCAAGTCGAAAACGACATTATCACCCCCACATCCCCCGAGGAAATCAAACGCATCATCAAAAATCTCCCAAAAAGGAAAGCCCCCGGTCCCGACCAAATACCGAATAAAATTCTTAAAATACTCCCCCGGAAAACCATTATGGAAATCGTTAACATTGTTAACGCAATGCTCAGACTGCGCCACTTTCCAAAGCCCTGGAAAAACGCAGACGTAATAGTAATCAAAAAACCCGGACAAAATCCAACTTTTGCTGAAAGCTACCGCCCCATAAGCCTCCTTTCCTCCCTAGGCAAAATAGCCGAGAAAGTCATACTAACCAGACTTCAAACTCTAGTTGAAGAACTAAATCTCCTTCCAAATGAGCAATTCGGCTTCCGAAGCAGACACTCCACAGTCCACCAGGTAGCTCGCCTGGTAGACTCTGTAACGGACGGACTAAATAGGCGCGAAGCCGCGGGACTGATCCTCCTGGACATCGCAAAAGCCTTCGACAAGGTTTGGCACAAAGGTCTTGTAGCCAAACTCCACTTTCTCGGCCTCCCCCCAGGCATCACCAAACTCATAGCCTCCTTCCTCAAAGGCAGAGATTTTCAAATAAAAATAGGCGACTGTAAGTCCAACACCCGCCGCATCAGAGCTGGCGTTCCACAAGGTTCCCCACTATCCCCCCTTCTGTACAACCTCTTTACGGCAGATATTCCAAAAACACAGGGCGCTGAACTAGCCCTGTTCGCCGATGATACCGGCATCCTAGCAAAAGCCAGAAACCCCCAGCGCATCCATATCGCCCTCCAGCGCCAAATGGATGCCCTAATCAAATGGTTCTCCAAATGGAAAATCAAAGTAAACGCCAATAAAACCAAAGGCATCCTAATCTCTAGGATTAGAAGAGGCCCACCCCAACCCATTCAGATAAATGGCCAACCCATTAACTGGGAAAACCATGCCAAATACCTCGGCATTACAATATCCAAAAACTTGACGTGGGATCAGCACGTCAAAAACACCCTCCAAATAGCAAATTGCCGCCTCTCCAAACTCTACCCCTTAATAGGCAGAAAGAGTCCCCTATCCATTAAAAACAAACTTCTTCTCTACAACCAAACCCTAAAGCCGGTACTTCTTTACGGAGCCCCAGCCTGGAATAAAATCACCCTTAACAAAACGCTCTCAGCAAAACTTCAGGCCTTCCAAAACAAGGCACTCAGAATATGCCTCGATGCCCCCTGGTTCATGAGGAACAACCAGATACACAGAGATCTCGAAATGCCCCTCCTAAAAACGGAAATCATCCGCTACAGCACGTCTTTTATACAAGACAATTTAGATCACCCAAACCCCCTCATTTCAAACTTTCTAGATTACGATCATGAAATACACAACACTCACAAAAAGATCAAGAACGTCCTCAACCAGTAATGGTACCCACTAACTCAGGACAGATGCATTCCCAGCATCAGTGAGATAGTCTCACTCCTCCCGCACATCCCTCCTCTCCCTACCACATCCCTCCTCATCCCCCTCCCACCCACTCCACAGCGCCAAATTATGACAGATGCAACTCGCATCAGTGAGCAGAGACTCACTCCCCCCAAATTATGACAGATGCAACTCGCATCAGTGAGCATAGACTCACTGCCCCAACTTTCAATTCAGATTAAATATTTTTTTTAGATAAATGAGCCATAGGCTGCGCCTGTCTCTTAAAGACCCAAACAAACTATTGATGATGATTAATCAGCGTGCATAGTTGACTCTTGCTACTGAAGAGGGCCAGCAGCCCGAAACTGTCAGTCTACCAATATTACTCTGTACGATGATTACAAAATAAATAATATTTTTATAATTTTGTTTAAAATTAAAAATTTCTGTCCTTATCATCTTGGAGTCATAACTCATTTTTGACAAAAAAGCAAATTACCACCTCTGCTTAGCGCGGCATTACATAAAACTGTAATTAGACTCTGCCGAATAAAAATATCTCAATCTTTCTAAAATTAACATGAAAGTAAATATCGCTCTGAATCAATCTGCATAACATATATCGCCATTTTACTTTCTCAACCTCGTTCCTTAAAAATAAACTATTTTCGGCTTTTCGCTTATCATTTCTGTACATGGTGATTAATTAAACCGGCCCACATGTGGCCACAGTAGGAATTTTCAAGGTTTTTTATTTCAAAATTCTAGAAGACGGTCAATTTTGAATCGATCTTCCTGATTTTTTTTTTAACTTGTTAAGACTTGTAGTTTTATAGCCTACTGCTACAAATTTGATTGGAGTCATAACAATTGAGTACTGAGAGGTTAAGTTATTAGATTACAATTTTTTCATTTATTTCAGAGAATAATATTTTGAGTTTTTGAGGTTGCTAATTTTCGGCAAACAATATTGAAAATTTTAAAATTTCGACGCCATATTGTATGCGCCATTTTAAATTTTAATATTTTAGGAACCTTAAAAACCCTAAATATTCTCTGAAATAACAAATTGTAATCTGACAACTTAACCTCTCAGCACTCAATTGTTATGCCTCAAATAAAATTTGTAGCAGTAGGTTATAAAAGTATCTACAAGTCTTAACAAGTTCTTAAAAAAAATAGAAAGATGATTCAAAATTGACCGTCTTCTGGAATTTGGAAATAAAAAACCTTGAAAATCCCTACTGTGCGGCCCACAAAAAAAAAGTTTTCGCTCAAAACGAATTATGCAATGAAATGGGTCGCTGACCTCCAAATTACGTCGCTCCCTTGTACAGAGTTTATTAATGCAAAGAACTGAAAATCTACTCTTTGGAAATACGAGGTTATATATGAAACACGGCGATTTGCATATACTGTTCATTATTGAATGATAAAATTGATGACATTTTTAAAAATAACCCAATATTTAGACTGTATAAATCTACAGGAAGTTCCACAATTCTGAAATTTTATTGTAAAGACAACATTTATTCACTTAAGTAAATACAATTTAATTAAAACTTTTTTTAGTAAATTTTTTTCAGAAGTAAAATAATTTTATTATTGGTCTCTTTTTTTTTTGTACAAAAAAAAGAGACCCCGGGGCAACTTTTTATTGCCGTCTGACGGAGGCTTAACGGTGATTTCGCAGAACTGCCGCCGGACGGAGTGACCCTATTTTTTCTTCTACTCAAGTTTTTCAAACCCAATTTATGTTTTTGATAAACTTGATTAGAAGAAAAACGTAACTCGGTTAAGCTTCAAATTTAAAGCACAGCATCAATCAAATTCATGTAGTACTTTTTAAGTTAACTGAAAAAATGACAACTTTCAGGAAAATCCTTAAACCAGAAGTAAAAATGTAAAAAAACAAAAAAGAAAATATTTATTAAAACTGCGGCAATAAGAAAGACTTTAATAATTTGATAAACAGTTGCAGTGGCGTACCATGCAAGTCCTAGAAGATGGGGTAAAAAACATACTTGTACATTATTTGTTGCTGTTAATACTAAAAAAAAAATTAATCATTCTTGAAACAAACAAAAGTAGAGAATGTTTAAGCTTCAAAACAAAAAAAGAATCAGTCAAATCCATTAATTATTTTCGAAATATTTGAATTTAAAAAAATGTCAATTTTTTAGGTGTCAATTTTTTATTTATTTTTTTTTTATTTAATTTGGCAATTTTCTTTGTTGGGCATTTTTTTGGTAATTTTTAATATTCAATATAAAAGTATAGAAATACCCTTTTTTTAATTTAAATGTTATTATTTCCCGTTTTTTGGTACAGACTCTATAACTATGAAAATAGAATTTATAATTATTAAAGCAGATTGCAGTGGGCGCACGGGCCGCGCCGCATAGTTAACTTAAAAACCGATTATTTTCCAACTTTCTCTCTAAAAAGATAAAAATTAAGATTTTACTATTGTAATAAATTTTGTTGTACTATAAACAGTTGTCAGCACAGTGCAAAGGTACACCTAGGTGTGAAATGTTAAAAATAAAATGTAAACATTCGAACATGGCGAGGTTTATCACCATTTGCAATACAAATTAGTAATTTTACGCGTTTTAAAACGTTCAGTTTGTTTAAATGTCGTTGGCCCGTCTTATCAACAGAAGAGGTAATTTTTTTATTTAAAATTAAATTTTCTTGGGTCAATTTACTTTATATTAGGGGTCGGATTTAAGATAAAAGTCTTAAGGAGTGGACATGGGAGGTTCATAACACCGGCCCACAAAAAAAATATTTGAGTCTTGGATTCCAATATGATATTCCTATGTATTTTTTCCCGAATCCGTGACCCGTTTAACCCTTACTAGTCAGGATTTTAACGTAACCTCAAAAACACTCAAAAAACTAGTGAAACCGCTAAAATCATCTACTCCATACCACTTTCGCCCCCTTCCTCCAAATTCATAATTGCGTTACCCCATAATCCCCTAACCTCGGAATACCATTACTGCATAAAAAGTCCAAACCCGTAACCTCATTAAGTAGAAAAATCTGGTTCGGGAAAACTGAACAATTAGGTCAAATTTTCTTGTAGAACATAGTTATGAATAAGTAACTGTATAACCCTAAAATCCCATCACACCTCCTAACCCCTTCACTCCGTAACCCCATATATTATAACCTGTTAACCCCATCATCCTATTCTGTGGAGAAGTCCGGTTCTCAAAATCATCAAGAGTTTTGTGAGTGAAGTCATGAATCAAGGTCTACTTCATTATTTTTTTAACCGGACTTCTCCACAGAATAGGATAACGGGATTAAGGGGATATAGTATATGGGGTTACGATATGAAGGGATTTTGAGGTTATGGTGTTAGGGGATTTTGGGGTTATAGAGTTACTTACCTATGACTATGTTCCACAAAAAATTGAAGAATTTGTTCTGTTTTCCCAAACTAGATTTTTCTACTCAATGAGGTTACGGGGTTTTGAGGTTATGCGGCTATGGTATTATGAGGTTAGGAGATTATGAGGTTCTGGGGTAATAGAATTAGCGATTTGGGGACAGGTGGGTGACAGTGGTATGGCATAGATGATTTTAGCGGTTTCAGTAGTTATTCGGGTGTTTTTTGAGGTTATGTCAAAATCCTGACGTGTAGGGGTTAAACGGATTGCGGATTCAGTTTCAGCGGGAAACAACACATAAGAATATCATATTGGAATCCATGACTCAGAAATTTAGTTTTTTTTGTGGGCCTGTGTAATTCGAGACTTTCGAGAACCGTACTTTATGGGTAGTCCTTTAATTAAGCGGAGACACTTCTTAAGGCCTAGATTTAGTTGTCTAGATGGTTATAGGGGAACAAAAATTAAGAAGCATATTGTACAAAAATTAGATAACATATTTTTCCCTTTTTTAAAACATCTAAACACAAAGTTTTGATTTTTTTACACAAAACATTTGCTTTTTTCTGTTATCATAATATACATCTATAGGAAAGCAAAACAAAATATTTTTGCGATACTACCACTATTTTTGTTGTATAATGATTTTTATTACTTATTTCAAGGCACTTTACTGATAGAGTTAATTGTTTTTTAGTTTATTTATAGCCCGTTTAATGTATTTAAAATATAATTTTATTAGTGTTCATTGCGTATTTTGAAATAATGGTTTACGATTTTGTTGAAATAATTTTCTTTGATGTTTCTTACCAAATAGATTAATATTTTTTAATTCTTATAACTTAAAAAAAAAGAGTATCATGTTGAATTATTTATTTATTTATATTATGTAAAAGAAGCGCAATTTACTCGATTCACTTGAAATATTTAATTCAGCGGGCCCGGTTGATAGTATCTTTTTTAATTAAGCATCCCCTAAGTGCAGGATTTGTGTGGGCTAGTAGTAGAGGGAACCACCGGCTTATACTGGCTTTCGAACCAGTTTATAGGAAGTGTCCGTTTCACTTATCGCCTTCGGAAAATTTCAATTATTAATTAACTGAAAAAGGCGAATCGGCGCCAGTGAGAATCGAACTCGCGCTAGTAGGCTTGCTATATACACGCGCTAGCCACTATGCTATGCCTCCCATAAACATCTGCTCGAATAGCTTCTTTGAACAAAGTTTTATTTAAAAAAACAGTTTACACTGAAAGAAAAAAGTTTAGTAAAATCAACAAAAAGCGCTAATTACAGGATGTTTCTCAGTAAAAAAATTGCACCACTCGGGAGCAGAATTTGAATAAAAATAACAGTTGATTTTATAATTACACAGGCACACAAACAAAAAAAAGTTTTGTTTCCTCAGATTAGTTAAACATTTCTATACGTTTTTGAGGTCGCTGAATCCGAATCTGGGGTTGCTTTGACTCGGTCCTGTCGCATTTCGTTGCTAACCTCAAAAAAGTTATGTAAGTTGAAACGCATTTCATTACTTTTTTGAGGTTAGCAACGAAATGCGACCTGACCGAGTCAAACCAACACCAGATTCGAATTCAGCGACCACAAAACGTATAGAAATTATTATCTCGTGTGGTGAACAAAACTTTATTTCGTAACTGCACAGGCACCCAAAAAAAAAGGTCTGATTCATCAGACCGAGACAAACATTTCTCTACGTTTTGGGGGTCGCTGAATGCGAATCTGGTGTTGGTTTGACTCGGTCAGGTCGCATTTCGTTGCTAACCTCAAAAAGTAATGAAATGTTTCAACTTTCATAATTTTTTGAGGTTAGCAACGAAATGCGACCTGGCCGAGTCAAACCAACACTAGATTCGGTTTCAGCGACCCCAAAACCGCATAGAAATGTTTGTCTCGTCTGGGGAAACAGACCTTTATTTTTTTGTTGCCTTTGTTGTTTTTTTTACTATAGTAATCAAATTAATCAATCTTTCATGATAAATGATTCTAATATTAATTGTTCTTAGTGTAGTTTTTTAAAACTTACAAAAGTAACCCATATTTAATTTAATGGGTAAATGGTTAAAATATTGTTGATACAGCTGGTACTTTGAAAGTAACAGTTTTCGAGTTAAAAACAGTTTTCTATTTTTCTTAAAGGGTATAAAATTTTGCATTAAATTTTATCTTTTTTATCTTTTATCATTTTTCATTCTGTAATAAGTTATTTTAATGATGTAAAACTTAAGTTAAGTGATATCCGCGATAAAAAAGACTCTCTGACCTTTGGTAAACGCAAAAAACCTTTATTTCAGGAGAAATATCTCCGGGTCCTTCAAGTGTCCAACCTCCATGGGAGAGAGCCACCACCCCAAACAAGGTCCCATATTACATCAACCATAGTTCTGAAACGACCCACTGGGACCATCCCCAAATGCTAGAGCTGGCTGTTTGTCTTCTGCAACTTAATGACGTTCGCTTTTCTGCTTACCGGACCGCCCTAAAGCTCCGGAGTATCCAGAAAAAATTATCCTTAGATCTAGTAACCCTAAACATCGCTACGGAGGCTTTTGACTTGCACGGTCTGAGAGCCCAAAACGATAAAATATTAGATGTTGCCGATATGGTTCTAGTGCTTAGAGCTATATATGGCAACATTGCAGCCCAACAGAGTAACACTATTATTGATGTGCCGTTATGTGTGGATTTGGGACTTAACTGGCTGTTAAATGTTTACGACAGTCAAAGGACTGGGCAAATTAGGGTACTGAGCTTCAAGGTATGTATAATTTTAATTATTGTTAACTTTGTAAAAAAATAATAAAATTAAGTTTTAGGCTTTTTTATACTTGACAACATCGCATTTTGTTTTTGAGTTAGTAAAATATCTCTTATACTTTCATCCCTGAATATACAGTAACATAAGTCTAAGCCCAATCCTCCTTAAAAAAAAAATATGAAAATTAATGGCGAAGGCACTAAATTTTAAAGACAAAAAGGAAAATGTTCCTAAGCTCTATCTTAACCAAGGGGGAGTTATGCTAATGTGCACTCAAGGTTGAACGTTTATAATACACTGTAACAGCTTTCTTTAGAGTCACTCGATCAGTTGTTACTTTGTCTAGTGTTTTGGTGGTTAGCTGTTTAGGTTTCTGGTAGTTTTCGCCTGATTAAAGTCCCAAACCAACCAACCACCAAAACACACTAACACACAAACTAGACAAAACAACAACCGATCGAGTGACCCTAGCTTTCTTATTGTTTTTATACGTTAAAACGTTTATAAATCTTTTAAAATTAAGTAAAATGTTATGTATGTTAATAATATTTAATTTTTTAAATTAAAGGAGGATATCGTTTTAGGGGGGTATTTTGGGCCACATTAAAAGTGTTTGTTTTTAGGTTTAAAATTATAAGAAATGGAGAATTAATCAGTTTAAACTGTTTATTTAGTAGTAATTGTTAAAAAAAAAATTAACTAAAAATCTACAACTTGGCAATATTGCTTTTTATTTCGAGACAAAGTCAACTAGTCAAGCTTTTCTGACATGACTTAAGTCAAACCTTTTTGACATGACTTGAATGAAAACTAATTGCCAAGTAAATTTTTGATAAAATGGCACATAAAGTGTTTTGGATGCGATGGGTACATTAATAAAAAGAGTTTTTATCTGGAACTTTATGAACAACAGTAACATAACCTATACAATCTTAAAGCTAGAAACCAATTTAAAGGGGATACAAAATCTTAATTTAAGGAAGATTTGCCGTCCGCAAATTGCGGATGGTGATTATAAATTGTTATGGTAGAGTTTCTTCTTGTTCTTCTTTTTACGAATTTCCAGATTGCATAATATATTAGAGCAACTATATACTATTTGGTAATACTAAGTTTTAATTTGTTTTGCCCAATCTGAGAGAAAACGTTTTCTATAAAGAAACTAAGAGCATCGAATCGCGCCTATACACTGCATAATTTTCCTTCTCATATTCATGAATTTTGTTTCCAATTACTTCATAAAAAAAACGTTGAATTTAAATCAAGTTTAACTTTTAAATCCATATTAAAACTAAATAAACACCAACAACAGCAATAATTAGATGCTAGCCGCCACGTCACTTACCTTAAAGTTTACGGGCGGAGAATATATTATTTATTTAAAGTTGTTCAGGACCTACAGAGATGTTTTATACACTGTATGATATTGACTTCTTTGAAAAAATGTTTTAATATGGCATGGAGTGCGAAATAACGATACTGTTTAACTAGATTTATTGTAATTTTAAAAGTCTTGGGTATAAAATACCTTGTAAAAAGGTCCCTTTATGACTATAAATAAATACAAATAAATAAATACAAATACAAATAAATACAAATACTACACAGATAATATTACAAATAATTTGCAACAAATCTATTCCATGGAATCCAAACCATTCCACTAAAATTTTTCTCTCAGAAAAAGAATAATCAGTGTTATATACAATCATTCCATGCACTTTATAATATGTGATCTATTTCGATGTATTTTATTCGGTCAGTGAATTTCTTCCTTATTAAATAATATTAATAATGTTTTATCTTTATGTACTGTACATATGTAGTATAATTCATAATAAATTCTTTAAATCAGTTTATATTGCTATAAAATTATTTTATTTAACAATTTACTGACACATAACTTATGTGACATAAGTTATTTGTGATGTTAAAAATGACTAGGTGATTTACTTAATAATGTAAGCCCTGTTGTCAGATTGTATTTTTCTTTTTGAAAAAGTCATCAAATGTCGCCAAAATTCACCTATTCGGGAGCTATTTTGAAGGTGTTCCGGAATGGTGTGGGAGTTAAAAATTTGGCAAATAAGGTCTTTTTTAAAGACTTGTGTGTGTGCAAAATCTTATGAACGACGGCGTGTGGCCCAAAACCCGATATCCTCCTTTATTAAATTTTGTATACCGGGTGTCCCAGCCAAGACGAAGCAGGCGCTTTTGGCGTTAATATTAACGCTATCAAAATGAAATTTATATCAATTATTAGCACGGGTCGGGAACTTGCGAGCTATGACTCATCTTTTGTCATCAGCTGTCCTACAGCCGTCTTCGCTCGCTTCTCAGCAGTGTTAAATTAATGCTACGGCCATGAACGTATGAACAGCTCGCTAACCTCCGAGGTCTAGCTATTAGAGACCCAGTAAGCTATTATTTCATTTAAAGAAAACTGTTGTACTATCTTTTGTTTTTGAGTTACAACTATTATTATATTATTTGTATATTTGAAGGTTAATTTAAAAAAAGTTGTGAGCATCAGAAGCTAAAAAAACAACCAAAAACAAACTTGCCACGTTTAGATTTTTTTGTGAATTGTATCTTTTTATAGGTTGGGCTAACTTTGCTTTCAAAAGGTCACCTAGAGGACAAATACCGTTACCTATTTCGTTTGATAGCGGATCCAGACCAAAAAGCCGATCAGCGGAAACTAGGCCTGCTTTTGCATGACATTTTACAAGTACCAAGGCAGCTGGGCGAAGTTGCAGCTTTTGGCGGCTCGAATATAGAGCCCAGTGTCCGCAGCTGTTTAGGGGATAGGGAAGATCTGGAGGCTGCACATTTTCTGGCTTGGTTGAAACAAGAACCGCAGAGCTTGGTCTGGTTGCCGGTTTTGCATAGACTAGCAGCCGCGGAAAATGCTAAACATCAAGCCAAATGCAATTCTTGTAAACAATATCCTATAGTCGGACTGAGATATAGGTAAAAAAATATAGTTAATAAATAATTTTCTTAAAAAAAGTACAATTATTGTGGCTGCCTATAAATAAAATAACGCAAGATAGCTAGAATCGTGACGAAGTTGTACGAGGAGGGAGGGGCCAAATTTAACGCGACGTTACGATACAAAGTAAGGGGTTAAAAAAACAAAATTAGTGACCTCATTGTAATGATAATATCATATACAGGGCGGGCCGTTTATGACGTACAGGGCATTTTTTGGCGTTATTTCTATAGCCACCAATTTGAAATTGATACTATTTATTATAGACCCAATAAGCTATTAATCTGACTAAACAAAACATTTTAACTATGGTCTGTTTTTTCAAGCAAGATAGTAAATTTAAAATCGCACAGTAAATATTTTTACAACAGGTTTGAATAGTATATGTTTGTGTATGAATATAGTTACGTTTTATAAAATAAACTATGCAGTATATTCGCACATCCAATATTCGAATCCGTTTTAAAATATTCACTTTGCGATTTTTAATTTACTATCTTGCTTGAAGAAACACATCATAGTTACAAAAAGTGTTAACCTTAAAGACATATCAAGAATTTTTGAAATTTTCAATTTTTTAACTGAAGTTTATTATTAAAATTCAGTTTCACATGGTCACAACTCCAAAACAACAGCTAGTTAATAAGTTTTGTTTAGTCAGATTAATAGCTTATTGGGTCTATAATCAATAGTATCCATTTCAAATTGGTAGCTTTAGCAATAACGCCAAAAAATGCCCTGTACGTCTTAGATGGCCCGCCCTGTATATTATATAAAATTTATAAATTTTGGGGGCATTCCCTTGGCTATTTTGAGTAATTTTGGCGCGTTTAGTTCCAAAATAATAAAAGTTTTGTCACTAGAGAATGGCTATTCTCATTTAGCTCCGCCCATATTCACCGAAATATCAGGAGGAAAAAAATCCGTTCGAAACCAGAATAGATACACGTTTCTTTGTAAATAAATATACAAAAGGTCCTAATATTAGGAAACACAACGTCTTGCTAACTTAAGACCTAGATATAGTATCCCCACCTATACATAAAATATAATATTTTGTATACAAATTTAAAAATATGAATGCTTGAAAAAATAACATGTACAACTTGTTCAGAAATAAGCTTAAAATAACTTCTTAGGCTGTAATAACCACAAAAGAAAAAGCCACTGTTTCTGCTTAGTTTTACAATATATTCCTTTATTTAGGTGCTTGAAATGCTTTAATTTTGACATGTGTCAAACGTGCTTCTTCGCCGGAAAACTGACAAAAGGTCACAAACTGTCACACCCGATGCAGGAATATTGTGCCGCAACGACTTCGATCGAAGACATGCGAGATTTCACGAGAGCCCTGAAGAACAAATTCAAGAGTAAACGATACTTCGTGAAGCATCCGCGGGTGGGATATCTTCCAGTAAGGTGAGTATTTTTATACTATTTTATACATTTAGTACTAATGGACTTTGAGTCATTTTCTCAAAAACTGTTGGCCCTATGGTGTTACGTGGAGGGTACCTTTTTAATGTATTCATTTTTATTGAGATGACAAAAAAACTACAGAAAAAATAGTTTGTGGCAACATGCCCTCATTTTACTCACCCTGGTCAAAGTTGTCAAATAAAAATTACTTTAAATTATTGCTTTTATTAATTTAAGGTCATGCACAAAATTTCGTTGCTATGATTCGTAGGGTTCGAGATATATTTAACAAAAATTCTATTTTAGACGGACCTTTAGGAAGGGCATAGCTCCTTTAGGGTTCATTTCCGGACAAACCATTATAGGAAATGTTATCTTATTTTTTGATTTAATTAAATGTAGTATCTTTATTTTTACAACAGCCCATATACATCAGCTGATGATGATTTTTTGTATTAAAATTTTGATTTTTCCAGGTCCGTACTAGAAGGCGACGAACTTGAATCCCCCATAGCTTCTCCACAGCACAACGACATGCATTCCAGATTAGAAATTTACGCAAGTAGGCTGGCAGAAGTTGAACTTAGGGCAAACTCTCCTGAGGATGAACATCGCCTTATTGCGGACTATTGTCAAACGCTAGATGGCGCTCCCGCAAGTCCTGGCCAATTAATGTTAGTTATCGACGAGGAACAACGAGCCGAATTGCAGGTAATTTGTTTTCTGGTTAAAAAAATAATATTTTATCATCATAAATTAATTTTAAATTATAAATAATTTGGTCGACGTGCGCCACCGGTGGTACACTATTTAATTCAATTTCTATACGCCGCGAAATCCTATGTTTGTCAGTTATACTTACGATATTAGATTTACGGCTTCATATACCGGGTGTTTCAGGAAGGTGGTTCACCTTCCTTAACTTTTTTATACTTTGAGCTATCCAAATGAAATTCGGAGATCATGCATAAGACAAAATTTGCGATTTTTTGACATATTATATATATTTCACCGGAAATGACCTTAACTTTCGATTTTTAAATGGGACACCCTATATATTTTTACATATTTTGTCTTATAAATCAATTCTGAATACAACCATATGTCACTTGTCAATTTTTGACAGGTCATGTCATTTTTATTTAAATTTTCATTTTAAACCTAGAGTGCCTTGAATTGGCTTATTTGCTTAATTTTTGGTCTAGTTTCTTAAGAAAAATACTATTTTGATTTTTTTTCCGAAAACTCTATTTTTGGTGCGCTCTTAAAAGTTTAAAAGTTACACTTTTGCCCATAAGTCATTTTTTTTAATAGGAAGAGGGTGGCTCATTACTTTTAAATGATAGAGATTTTTTTTGCGAATATTTTGATACTACACATGCATGGTTTATTTTAAAGAACTTGGCCTTAAAATACTAATTTTTACTATTCACTTTTTGTAATTGCATTTGCATTCAGATTTAATAAGACAAAACAAAAACTGAGATGGCTTTGAAAAACAATTTTTAGAAATGTCATCCTTCAAGTTTTAGTTTTGACAGTTTTATAGTTCATACTCTGATAGCGTTAAGATAAAACTTTCAAAATGTTTTTCATAGCCATCTCAGTTTTTGTTTTGTCATATTAAATCTGAATTCAAATGCAATTACAAAAAGTAAATAGTAAAAATTAGTATTTTAAGGCCAAGTCCATTAAAATAAACCATGCATGTATAGTATCAAAATGTTCGCAAAAAAATTCTCTATCATTTAAAAGTAATGAGCCACCCTCTTCCCATTTAAAAAAAAAATTACTTATGGGCAAAAGTGTAACTTTTAAACTTTTAAGAGCTCACCAAAAATAGAGTTTTAGGAAAAAAATCAAAATAGTATTTTTCTTAAGAAACTGGACCAAAAATTAAGCAAATAAGCCAATTCAAGGCACTCTAGGTTTAAAATGAAAATTTAAATAAAAAATGACATGCCCTGTCAAAAATTGACAAGTGACATATGGTTGTATTCAGAATTGATTTCTAAGACAAAATATGTAAAAATATATAGGGTGTCCTATTTAAAAATCGAAAGTTAAGGTCATTTCCGGTGAAACCGGAAGTAAAAAAAGTCGTTTGATATGTCAAAAAATTGCAAATTTTGTCTTATGCATGATTTCCAAATTTCATTTAGATAGCTCTAAGTATAAAAAAGTTAAGGGGGGTGAACCACCTTCCTGAAACACCCGGTATAGTGAACCACCGCTTTCACATTCGAGCGAAAATATGGATTATTATACGTATGTTAACAAAAAAATCAAAAATTGCATGTATTTTTGCAACAAACTTTTCTAATTCGAATCAATAAATCAAAATTTAATTATTTAACTTAAAGACGTATTTTTTTATATAACTATACTCTTACAACAAAACAACTAAATTCTTAACAAAATAAAAAGATAGAAATCCTCGAAACTAAATGACTTAAACTAAAACCACTTGTGTTTTTTTCCTCTGAAAGTAATTTTTAATGATTAGTCTGAAAAAAACCAAACATTTTCATAAGAGCCAAACATTTTCATAAGGGCCGTCCTGCGCCACCGGTGGTACACGTCGGCCCTAACGTAAAATAAAGAAGAAAAAAACACTTATTTGTATTACATTATTTCACAAAACAATGCAATTGTAAACGAAATATCACAAAAATAGATTTTCGGCTATAGTTGAGTTTTACCGAAAACACCGACGCGTCGGCGCGAACGTCTTAAATACATAATCAGTACTCGGCGAATTTACAGTACTCGCATAGGCGCGCGTTGACTCTAGCGTTGACGCGAGGTTTTAAATATTTACATTTTTATTTCTTTTTATCAAAAACACCGTTGTCACGTTTCCTAAATTCCTCATTATCACATGATATTTTTTAGGAAATGATACTAGAACTAGAGACTGAAAACAAGGCTCTCCGTCAAGAGTATGATCAACTCCAGAGAGGCACCAACCCCCACCCAGTACAGCCCCAACACGACGTTCTTGCAGAGGCCCGTCTTTTGAGGCAGCACAAGGGCCGTCTGGAAGCCCGAATGCAGATTTTGGAAGACCATAATCGACAGTTAGAGGCGCAATTGCAACGTTTGAGGCAGCTTTTGGAGGAACCTCAAACATCAACGTTGCAGACCAGAAGCGTAACGGCCTCGCAGTTGAATCAAGATACCCCTGGAAGGGTAAATCAGCCACCGCCACCTTCAGATCATCGTTAAAAACAAGGTATTTTTTGAGGTTAGATTTATTATAACTGGTTATTTCGTCAGGAAATAACAAAAAAATAATAATAAAGACCTAGCGCACAAGGTTTAATCCTCATGTGTTATTTAATATGTTATAATAAACGATTAACCATTTTTAAACCTGGCTTGGTAGCATTTATACAGGGCATTATAATCGAGCTATTTATAATGCATAAAAGAATTAAAACTCGTTGAAAAGGTTTAATATTTCTAAATCACCCTGTATATTTGAGTTTAGAGACTGCTTTAATGATAAGTCAATTGAGGATCTCGGTTTGGGATTATTTTGTTGATTTTTGGTTCGCAGAATAGTGAATATTATCCAGGATAAATCAAAATGTTGCTTCCTATTTATTATTGGGCAAGGCGGAGTAGGACGGGTGCAATTCACTGTGCGCTAGAACGCTCGGATGCTGTTGCCAATTACATTGCCTATATCACGAAAATTAAACGCATGGTATAAAACCTTCCTGGCTAAAAATCAACAAAATAAAGGATTGCAAATTATATTGCGAATGTGCAATATAAATATGATCTTGAGATTTTTGTCATTAATTTTGACAAGTTACGATGATAATAATGAATACATCATATCATAACATTCGTTTTAGCAACAAATGGCGTGTTTACTAAAATTCATATGTGTACCTAGAATTTTTTTGCTATGGTTATATCTATACCTAGATATTTTTTGTTTCTGAATTATGGAATTGCTATGGATGGGACAGACTGTTAATCAAAATAATTTTTTGCACGACCAAGAATAAAACCTAATTTTACGCTTTCATTTTCGGGACTAAACTTGCCGTTTTTCTCCCTAGGGAATAAAAATCACGGCAACCTTGATAATATTAAAATATTATACTTACTATGTGCTTTGCTGGTTCAAAAATTAGGTTCGGTGGTGTTTTGTAATAAATTAGCAATTCAAACCGATTTATTTGATTTTAACAAAGTAAACCTTTAAAAATAACATTGTTATAACAATTTATACATAACTTAAAATTTATCATCTTGGTCCATTTTTTTGACGTTTGTGTCAACCACATTAAAAAACAATTGAAATCGCGATAGCCATGAAACTGACTTTTCGCAATTTACAGGCATCTTGATTAAATTACGAAAATAAAACAACCGATTTTAGACGCGTGGTTTTTAATTTTAATTTTATCTACCTACCTAAATTATGTTTGGTCCTGCAAAAAATAGTGTATATACCTCAGGATTAAACGTGGCTGTTTTAGTCCCTTGCATTTCTGTTTCCCTCGCTCGCTGCACTCATGCGGCGGGACTAAAACAGCCAGTTTAGTCCCTTGGTATATAAATAACTATTACATAGTTTAGGCCTGCTAAATGTTTTAATGATAACATATTATGTTATGGCCTTCTTGATAAAAATTTCCTTCAGGAAAAAGCAATTTTGCAGAAAATGTAGTTACGCTATTTGTGCTAAAACGATATAGAAATTACGAATAATCATAATCAATAATCAACTGCATGTGTACACTATCCATATCATTTTTTTATCAAACAAAATGTACTTATGATTTTTTTATAATTTTTTATACATAGAAAAAAATATTGTTAGAAAATGCCGTTTGAAATCGTTTGAAAATAAATTTTCAAAAAAAAAAAATGGCTTGTAAAGACTTATTTTTATTTTGTTGATGTTGAAATTTATAGTAGATAGTTAAAAATACTGCCTGAATAAATAAATATTACAATAAATGATAATAAATAATAATATAGTTAAAAAAATTGTTTACTTAAAAAACCTTTTGTTTAAAAATAAATCTACCTAGAAATAAGGGGGGTATTAAGAGGAGTAATGTAGCGCGCTAGAGTTTTCCTTATATGTTCCTGAACAGTATTAATTTAAATTTGGTCTCAGTTCACATAAATTTGTTTTTTTACTACTAGCTTTAGAACCTGCCATTATATATCATGTTTTCAGACTGTGAAATCAATTTTCTTCACCCATAGCAATAATATTTTTTTCTCTCCTAGTAGGAGTAAATTTTATAAACAATTGATTTCTGTCACTTTAGATGTTTCAGTTCTTTGTGCAATTTTTACTAATTAAACCCAAGAAAATAGCTTTAAATAACTTATTTATTAAATATAATTAATTAAGCTAAATATTATGAAAAAAAAAACATAAATTTTTTAAACGTCAGTTCAAAGTATCTATTTAAGCAAATGTCAAATGCCAAGTTTCAGACTGTGAAATCAATTTTCTTCACCTATAGCAATAATATTTTTTTTCTCTCCTAGTAAGAGTAAATTTTATAAACAATTGATATCTGCCACTTGATTTTCCTTGAACTGCAAAGACATGTCATTGCTTATAATTTTTAATGGACAAAATGCAACAATATTTTGCCATTGGATAAAGAATAAGCATGGCAAATATTATAAATGAATTTTTCTATTTTGCGACTCTTATAAGCTCATAATCACACGCATTTTGCGTGTTCTTATAGGCCCATAAGAGGTCTCTACTTTTTTTTCTTTTGGGTTGGCAACATACAAAAGTCTATCTCTTGACGTTTGCCGTGCAATTGTGAACGTCGGTTTAAAGTTTAATTTTCTACAAAATTTTGTTGTGTGTTAAAATTGTGTGTTGGTTACTTGCAGTGGAAAAGAGAAGAAATGACTATAAAATATATCAAAATAATATTCGTTCTTAGAATTTTAAACATGACGAAAACTGTAATGCCAACCCGAAACAAAAATCCCTAAATAAGTCATTTATTTAAATGTAATTTTTTTTAAATTTTAGAGCAAAATAGAAAAAATGTGATAAAGCACTCGTTTCATAACACGTTTTTAGCGCACTAGTACTTTAGAAAACTCACCGCAAGGGGCTCGTTTCAGTGAATAAATCAATTTATTCATTTGTTTTCAGAAATGGCGATTTCAAAGGCTACTTGTTTTTGCGCGGTTAATTAAGATCCCGCAATCATTTTACTTTGTTATTGATATATATATATATATATATATATATATATATATATATATATATATATATATATATATATATATATGTTAAATAATAAGAATAAATGCGCTAGTAGTGAAAAAAATAATATATAATGTACCGTAATTAATACGTTCACTGCCAACGGCTAGTTTTGACAGCGGAGCAATGGGTATGGGCAAGGGAAAAATAGAAAGAATTAATTAATGTTGTTAGGGGCGCCAGTTACTTTAGCTTTTACTCCTTTAGGTAAGTAACAACCTAGTGTAAATACTTAAGCTTTTCAGTTTGAGAAAATATAACCCCTAAATAAAATAAGATAATTCATTTGAGAAATTTATTATAAATAAACTTAATGAAAGCACATCAAGTAATGTATTAATATATATAAAAAATATGTGTAATTATATTAAGATATAATTAAAGAAATCTTAATAAAAATTACTAAATTCAGAAATCATTCGACTTAAATGTATAAAGAAAACATGAAGTTCAGCAAGCACCAAGAAATGTATGTAAACAACAATCATTTCTTGCAGTGTATAAAAGTCATGCTTAAATTAGAAATCATTTAATCAAAAGTATGATATTTAATAATTAATAAATGAGATTAAATGTTTTAAAAAAAAATAAGTACCTAAAAATGAACAAAAGCCAGAAGGGCATATAGTATTAATCAATACTATATCAGATCTGATAAAGTTTACAGTTATAAGAATATTGAAATAAAAGAATTTAAAAATATGAAATATTGCTTTCAAAAGTTTTCAGAATGAGTACTTAGCTGGTTTCTGCAAAATCCATGAGGTATGAATTCCATCGTCTCCATCTGTGCAAGTCTCCCCTATGCTGATGAATTCATTTCTCAAATGAAAGAAAAAAAAATATAGGCTGTCCCATCTACTTTGGAAAAATTATCTTCCAGGATAAAATGTACGATTGAAAATGTTGTCCGGGATTAAATATGCTTTTGAAAATTATGTCCAATATAAAATTGTCTGCTAGACGGTCATATAGAATTTATCTATGCCGAAAAATACAGAACCATGTTCCAACAGAACATCACTCCATGCGGAGAACTTGTATATCAAATATACCAAAATAAACTTCAACTTAAATTAATGTAATTCCATATTAATGGTATAGAAATGGTGAGTAATTAATGGTAATTAATTAATGTAGTAATAATGGTGCTTTATGGTGCTTAATTAATGGTGCTAAAACAATAATTATATCTCAGAAATATTCTAAGAAACAGAAAAACTTAACTTACGTCTCATTCTAAGTCTTCGATGTCCATCGAAACGTTATAAATGCGTAATTGTATAAAATAACAGTTACAATATCTTCCGCATTGTTTAAATATTCATTTTCACTAACTTTAAATAAAAATACATGAAGGATTACTTCGATGATTACAGAAAATAAACACTCGTCAAAATGAGACCACCATTGTACAGAGTTCATCAAGAAAGAGCGAAAATCGACCTTATCAACCGGTATGAACCCTTCAGGTAAATAAAATCCTATTTCTGAACTATTAGCGACATCTATGCAAGTCATTATCAACTACAGTTTTACCGTATAGGATTCCTAATAAAGGTAACTGAAACTACATCAAAGATAACAACCAAAAAGACTATTTCCTAATAAATCCGTATTAGTGATATCTAACCTCAAAATATTACTCTAAGAAACAAATATAAACAATACTTATTGTTTATCAGCAAAACTAATAAAAATACGAACAGAATACTAAGTGTCCTGTGAACTAAGTATAAACAAAATACTGAATCTAAGTGAGCAGTTCCAGCAAACTATTTTCAACAAATTCTGGATTATCCCGAAGCAATAAACATATGAAACTTTCCACAAGAGAGACAAGCTACAGGTGAAAGCCAGTGAAATCCAACCCTCAATAGACTCTGAAACATATAAAAACCAGGTAAGTCCATAGACAAATGCACTATAGAGAAATAAGTCATATGATTCTTTATTATTAAAAATCATATTCTAATTATGTTTTCTTTATGTTATTTTCAGGTAGAACTATGGAATAGAGACTCATATGGTTAGAATTCAGTTCCTGCTACAAAATAGTCCCAGATACAAAATAGTTCTGTACGTACGTAACTATTTATATACAAAATAAACATAAATTATAACGTAAGTAAACGAATAGTTTAATTAACCCTTGCTATATTACAAAGTGACGATTTATGTCGTTACACATGCCCCCTCCAAAAATAATAAAAATATTTAATATACAAAAAATATTTTTATACCAAACTCTAAAACTATTTAACTTAAATAGCTAAAATATATACTATATTTTATTTAATAAATCAACAAAAAATACAATACTTTATGTAAATCATTTGAAATACTACTTGATAATTAACAATAGCTAAGCTTGATAACTACGTGTATCATCCGCCTACTCTTATGTAGAACATAATTTTGGGACTTTATCGGTGTGTGTCATAAACAGGTAATTGTCATAATCAGGTAATTGTCATAATTAATTTTGTTTTCTTTTTAGCTAAGTTTTATCAAGATAAAAAAATAGAAATAAGACTTGACTACGCGCATCAGAATTCTCTTCTACAAAAAATATATTTATATATTTTTTTTTTTACTATATACAAAAGTTTTGGGTACCCTTTAAATATTTTCAATACATTGATATTTTTTTTAAATATCATTCCGAATGATACTAAGAAAATATTCTTATTTAATCAAATCTAGCCAACTGAAATGTCACTATTCGATCCAAAATATTTCTTTAGATCTTTAACATGCCAGTCGCCTCTATGACCATCTGCATTTTCCAAAATATACACTAATTTTGACTTTTTCGCAACAACTTTGCAAAGTATGTACTTTGGAGCAAGTTTTGCAGCAAAACTTTTACTAGCATCTGAGAGTACTTTGTTTCGTCTCCAAACTTTTTCACCTATATCAAAATTTACTTCACGCTTGCGCAAATCATAAGTACGCTTATTACGTTCATAAGCTTCATGTAAATATTTCTTTACATCAATAAAAATCTCTTTAAGATTTCCCAAGTCTTGACTATACGAGTCTCTGTCACAAGGTTCTAATTTAACACCATCAGTTGATGTCATTTTGCCATAATAAGTTCCTGTGATAGGTACATTCCTCCCAAAATTAAGAAATGCCGGCGTATACCCCGTAACTTCATTTACAGACGTTCGTAAAGCTAGACCTATTTTTGCTAAATTTTTACACCATTCTTTTTGATTATCTTTTATATATGATCTTATAGCAGTAGAAATTGTGCGATGTTGCCTTTCCGTCGGATTATTTTGACTATGGTAAAGTGCATTAAACCAAATTTTCTGTACATTATATTCATCTGCTAATTTTTTAAAAACTTTACCAGCAAATTGTTTTCCATTATCGACAATTAAAAATTGACAGACTCCGTAAACTAAAAAAACTTCATTCTCAATGAATTTACATATTGCATTTGCAGTAGCTTCCCTTAAAGGATGTAATAATGTATACTTTGTAAACCAGTCTGACACAACTAAAAGATAACAAAAACCTTTAGAACTTCTGGGAAATGGTCCCTGCAAATCACATGAAATAACTTGCCACGGATAATTTACTTCTTTTTCACGACCCATCAATCCAAAACGTGCAGAATTACTAACTTTTTGTGATTGACAAATATTACAACATCTTACATACTTTAAAATATCTTTACGCATTTTTGGCCAAAAATATGTTTCTGAAATTCTATGAAAAGTTTTAAAAAATCCCATATGAGAAGCTAATACATCGTCATGACATTCTTTTAGTACTTGTTTACGACATTTTTGAGGCACTAACAATTTCCACTCTATAATATTACTTTTTACTTTTGTCTTGGTCGGTATGAACTTATAAATATTATCATCAATAACTTTAAATTACGGATATGAATCTGGACTCTTAATAATTTTTTCCCTCAACTGAATATAATATTTATCACTATTATAATCATTTACATTAAAATTAATTAAATTTACATCTGGAAAAATTGATTTTTCTGGTTCTATTCTATCAAAAGCTCTGGATAACCCATCAGCTACTACATTTAATTTACCTCTACGATATACAATATCCATATCATATTGCTGTAATTTTAATGACCATCTAGCCAAGCGACCAGAGGGATCTTTCATATTACTCAAATATTTTAATGAAGAATGATCTGTAATTACTGTGAATTTAACACCTTCAATATATGGTCTAAACCTATCTATAGCAAACAAAACAGCTAAACATTCCTTTTCACCTACAGAATATTTTATTTCACTACGTGTTAAAGCTCTACTAGCATAAGCTATTACTTTTTCTTGACCATCTTGCGTTTGTGTTAATATGGAACCGAGGCCAACTAAAGAAGCATCACATTGTATAACAAATGGTAAAGAAAAATTGGGACTTGCTAAAGCTGGAGCATTTATTAAAGATTCCTTCAACAATAAAAAAGCTTTTTCTGCATCAGTATTCCAACTAATGGCTTGTTTTTTACCTTTGCCCTTTAAAAGTGAATTTAATGGACTAACAATTGTTGAAAAATTCCTAACAAATCTACGATACCACGAAGCTACACCTAAAAATCGTTTTATCTCTGTACTATTTGTTGGTCTAGGATAGTTTATTATTGCTTCTACTTTTTGCGGATCGGTTCTTAAACCAAAATTATCAATTACAAAACCTAAATACTTAAGTGATTTTCTAAAAAAATTACTTTTTTCAAAATTTATTGTAAGATTAGCAGATTTTAATTTTTCATGTACTATTTGAAGTAATTTAATATGTTCCTCAAAAGTTTTTGATACTATTATAATGTCATCAATATAAACAAATATATTTGGATAAAAGGAGAAAGGAAAAAGTTTATCCATTAATCTTTGCTGACTTTGTGTTCCATTTTTGAGTCCATAACACATTACATTAAATTCAAATAGTCCCCTACCAGGTACGGAAAATGCAGTTTTTTCTTTAGCAGTTTTTGTAAGTGGAATCTGCCAAAAAGCATTTTTTAAATCTATACTTGATATATATTTTGCATCGCCTAATAAACTTAAAATGGAGTCTATCCTTGGTAAAGGATGTGAATCACCTTTTGTAATAGAATTTAATTTACGTCCATCAAAACAAAAACGGTATGTACCATTAGCTTTTTTTACTAATAAAACTGGTGAATTAAAATCAGAATAAGATGGTGAAACTATATCATCTTTTAACATTTTATCTAACTCTTTATGTAAAATTTCTATTAAATAAGGTGACAAAGGATATTGACGCATTTTAAAAGGTTTATTATTTCCTGTATCTATATCATGTTCTATTAAATTGGTTCTACCTATTTTTTCGCTATATAATTCTTTAAATAAACTAACAAATTTATCTGCTATCTTTTTCTGTTCGTCTGTCAAGTCACATAAGCCTACTGAATTATCTTTATTTATATCCTGACTATCACTGTTATTACTGATCACATTCAATTTATTAATTTTATTATTCCAAGATTCATCAGAAAAATCCAGAGTCATAGAAAACAATTGTAAAAAATTCACACCAAAAATAAAATTTGTTTCCAAAGAAGGAACAACCAAGACTTGTAAAATCTTAACTTCATTATCTACTTTAATAGGTAAATAAACAACACCAGTTACTAACTGTTTAGATTTATCAGCTGTAGTAACATGCGGTATAAGACATTTATCAATTTTTAAATTAAACTTTTCTAAAATTTTAATCGCGTGACCACCAGCCACTGAACAATTTGCACCTGTATCAATCAAAGCTGTTATATTTTTATCAAAAATATTTACTTTAATATATGGACGGTTATCTCTAGGTAATTTAATAAAAGAATTTTTATTAATTACAGACAAACTATACGGTTTATAAAAATTTTTAACTTTATCCAACCAATCTTTCCATTCATTCAAATAAAAGCGTTTATTTGTTTCTGTTACACTTGATTTTTGTAAAGAATTGATATTATTTTTATTATAATAAATGTTTTTACAAAAAGTAGTTTTGTTATCCTTTTTTACCTGACTGTCATTATTATTTTTAGCCTTTTTATTAAGTGAATGCCGACTAAAATCATCCACTTTCCTATTTAGTTTTTTTTTTGTACAGGAAGGGCAATTTTTAAAAACTACATCTTTATATCCACATTTATAACAAAACTTTGTTCTTTTAGCTAAACATTTGCTAAAAATATGATTTGGTTGGTTACAGTTATAACAAATTACTTGTCTAATTTTATTATTACTACTATTACTACTATTCTGTGTATTATTAAAGCTTTGATTGGTACTTTGACTAATTTGAGAAACTTGACTACTATTACATACTGAACTTTGACGAGTAGAGGAAGATGGGGTAAGTTTGGACACTGTGGTATTATGACTACAATTACATTTACTACTAAAATTTTGACTTATATCCGAACTTAGGACATTTACTTTATTAACTGCTTTATTTTTTGCCACACTTTTACCTGCTATGCTCTTTTGTTTTAATTGATAAGCTTCATCTATTCTTTTACAACTGTCCTTTAAATCTTCTAAATCATTTATTTCTATAAGTGATAATGGTGTAAAATAATGTGGTAATATTCTTTCTCTAATCGTCTTAAGTCTAGTATATAAACTTGCAGCATGAATTAAACGTTTAAACAAGGTTTCCATAGCACCTATAAAAATTGCGATAGATTCATCGGGATTTTGATATCTAGAACGGATATCATCCCATGTTCTATCATCTATGTTAGCTGGAAGAAAATCTTTTTTTAATGCTTGAATTATTTGAGACCACGAATTTAAATTATCTTTAATTGAGAGAAACCATGACAATGCTGGTTCTTTGAATAAGTCATATGCGGATTTAAATAACATTTCGTCTGTAACATTTCTACTTATTTTCATATATTCAACTTGCTCAATAAAATTTAAAACATTAGACTTTCCATCAAAATTAATATTCCATTTATAAACTGGTACTGATTTTAAATAATCATTATCTTTTTTACTAGAAACATTAGGACTAAACTGTGTACTATTATGTAATGAAATATTATTATTTACTTGAGTAAGATCTGAATTTTTACCAGATTTTTCATAAAGATCTAAAATATCTGCTTCTATTTCTAAACAAGTTGCTTTTGTTATTTCTAAAAATTGAATACGTCTAACTTTATTTTCTTCTACTTCAGGAAAACGTTGCAGACGATTTGTTACATGTACTAAATAAGTTTTTAATTTTCTTAAATCAGCTAAACTATAATCACCATGATATTCTACAATTTCTGAAGATATACTATCTAAAATTCTATTAATATTTTCCACTTCACTGTTAAAATTAAAAGTCGGATCTACATATTTTACTTTAGGATCTTCCCTAGCTATGGCTCTACCTAAAACTTTAATTCTAGATGCTCTATTATTTTTTGCTGTTAAATGTCTTATACGAAGTTCATAATTTACCATTTCTGCAGTCAAAAATCTAATTTCCATTTTATCTAAATCGTCCATTTTGAATATTTATTTTTCAAAATTTAAATTCAATTTACTCAAAATATTTATTTTATAATAAAATATTTATACTGTACCACAAATTATTTTTTTTTTGTGTACACTGTTCAACTAAGTTTTTGCATACTTTGGAAAATTTCCCAAATATGTCAAAAAAATACTAAATTATTATTTATCTCAATTGGACAAATTAATAATTATAAATAGTCTCCAAAACTACAAAATTAGCTAATATTTATTCATATCCTTCGCATAAATAAATACCCTATTATCCATTTATTTCTATTGAATAAAAGATAATTTCTAGAAAAACTGAACCCACGCCAAAATTTTTCTATTCCATGTTATTCCATAAAATTCAGAATAAACATAAAAAACACATATCTGATATATCTTATCAGATTAACTCTAATTTGACTTAATTTTCAACAAAAAATATTTTATTCAACAGTTATATGTAGTTTTTCTCAAAATGAACTTTAAGTTACACTGAAAAAAAAATAAGCTTTAGATTTTTACAAAAAATACACTGAGAAAAATGGAGTAAAATTAAAAAAACAAGTGTTCTATCTATCCAAATACCACGTTCTTGGGCGCCAATATTAGTGTACCGTAATTAATACGTTCACTGCCAACGGCTAGTTTTGACAGCGGAGCAATGGGTATGGGCAAGGGAAAAATAGAAAGAATTAATTAATGTTGTTAGGGGCGCCAGTTACTTTAGCTTTTACTCCTTTAGGTAAGTAACAACCTAGTGTAAATACTTAAGCTTTTCAGTTTGAGAAAATATAACCCCTAAATAAAATAAGATAATTCATTTGAGAAATTTATTATAAATAAACTTAATGAAAGCACATCAAGTAATGTATTAATATATATAAAAAATATGTGTAATTATATTAAGATATAATTAAAGAAATCTTAATAAAAATTACTAAATTCAGAAATCATTCGACTTAAATGTATAAAGAAAACATGAAGTTCAGCAAGCACCAAGAAATGTATGTAAACAACAATCATTTCTTGCAGTGTATAAAAGTCATGCTTAAATTAGAAATCATTTAATCAAAAGTATGATATTTAATAATTAATAAATGAGATTAAATGTTTTAAAAAAAAATAAGTACCTAAAAATGAACAAAAGCCAGAAGGGCATATAGTATTAATCAATACTATATCAGATCTGATAAAGTTTACAGTTATAAGAATATTGAAATAAAAGAATTTAAAAATATGAAATATTGCTTTCAAAAGTTTTCAGAATGAGTACTTAGCTGGTTTCTGCAAAATCCATGAGGTATGAATTCCATCGTCTCCATCTGTGCAAGTCTCCCCTATGCTGATGAATTCATTTCTCAAATGAAAGAAAAAAAATATAGGCTGTCCCATCTACTTTGGAAAAATTATCTTCCAGGATAAAATGTACGATTGAAAATGTTGTCCGGGATTAAATATGCTTTTGAAAATTATGTCCAATATAAAATTGTCTGCTAGACGGTCATATAGAATTTATCTATGCCGAAAAATACAGAACCATGTTCCAACAGAACATCACTCCATGCGGAGAACTTGTATATCAAATATACCAAAATAAACTTCAACTTAAATTAATGTAATTCCATATTAATGGTATAGAAATGGTGATTAATTAATGGTAATTAATTAATGTAGTAATAATGGTGCTTTATGGTGCTTAATTAATGGTGCTAAAACAATAATTATATCTCAGAAATATTCTAAGAAACAGAAAAACTTAACTTACGTCTCATTCTAAGTCTTCGATGTCCATCGAAACGTTATAAATGCGTAATTGTATAAAATAACAGTTACAATATCTTCCGCATTGTTTAAATATTCATTTTCACTAACTTTAAATAAAAATACATGAAGGATTACTTCGATGATTACAGAAAATAAACACTCGTCAAAATGAGACCACCATTGTACAGAGTTCATCAAGAAAGAGCGAAAATCGACCTTATCAACCGGTATGAACCCTTCAGGTAAATAAAATCCTATTTCTGAACTATTAGCGACATCTATGCAAGTCATTATCAACTACAGTTTTACCGTATAGGATTCCTAATAAAGGTAACTGAAACTACATCAAAGATAACAACCAAAAAGACTATTTCCTAATAAATCCGTATTAGTGATATCTAACCTCAAAATATTACTCTAAGAAACAAATATAAACAATACTTATTGTTTATCAGCAAAACTAATAAAAATACGAACAGAATACTAAGTGTCCTGTGAACTAAGTATAAACAAAATACTGAATCTAAGTGAGCAGTTCCAGCAAACTATTTTCAACAAATTCTGGATTATCCCGAAGCAATAAACATATGAAACTTTCCACAAGAGAGACAAGCTACAGGTGAAAGCCAGTGAAATCCAACCCTCAATAGACTCTGAAACATATAAAAACCAGGTAAGTCCATAGACAAATGCACTATAGAGAAATAAGTCATATGATTCTTTATTATTAAAAATCATATTCTAATTATGTTTTCTTTATGTTATTTTCAGGTAGAACTATGGAATAGAGACTCATATGGTTAGAATTCAGTTCCTGCTACAAAATAGTCCCAGATACAAAATAGTTCTGTACGTACGTAACTATTTATATACAAAATAAACATAAATTATAACGTAAGTAAACGAATAGTTTAATTAACCCTTGCTATATTACAAAGTGACGATTTATGTCGTTACAATAAAGCATGGTAGAGAAGACTATTATACCCTCGCGCTCTTAAATTTAATACGCTCGGCTATAAAAAATGTCTTCTCTACCTTGGTATATAATTACTATTTGCCACTACTAGCTTTAGAACATACCATTATTTATCATATTTCAGACTGTGAAATCAATTTTCTTCACCTATAGCAATAACATTTTTTTTCTCTCCTAGTAAGAGTAAATTTTATAAACAATTGATATCTGCCACTTGATTTTCCTTGAACGGCAAAGACATATCATTGCTTATACTTTTTAATGTACAAAATGCAACAATATTTTTCCATTGGATAAAGAATGAGCATGGCAAATATTATAATAGATCAGGGTCGATAATTTTTGAAACCAAAAAAAATAATAGTAGGATGAAACCTGTTAAAAAAGGACGAGAATATAACAAAAATGAAAGGAAAAATAATTTACGGGATATCTGAGGTCGGGAAGTGGAAGGGGGTGAGTTTTTAAGGGTAAAAAACGGTGTATCTCGATTTCCGGCAAAACTACAAGTCCTATGGAAAAAAATTAAATGACAAAGTTGTAGGTAATAAAGAGACCTACAACTTTTGTAATTACACTTTTTTCACATAACCTCAAAATTTATGTGAAAAATTCAAATAATCAAGTTTTTGGTTTAAACTTTTTATCTTATGCAAAAAAAAATTTTTTTCACGAAATTTGGTGAAAACTACCTTTTTATGTCCTAAAGACACTGTAATTTTTTGACTTAAAATATTTATTTTTTCACCTTATTTTGACTTAATATCGAAAAAAACACCCTAATTTTCAATCGAAAATTCTCGTGTCAAAATATCAGCTTTTTAAAAAAAGTCGGGGAGTTTTTTGTTCGTTGAAATCTCTTCTTTCTGATAATGTAAAAAAAATATACAGTACTAAAGTAAATGTTCTCAGAAAATGCAAAGAAAAGAAAAAAACTCGAATCCGAATTTTTTTTTTTTAATCACTATGTACAATTTTGAGCTATTTAGTAAAATTTACACTTTAATTACTTGAAAAACGTAAGATTCTATGTTACATTGATAAGTAATTAAAGTATAAATTTAATTAAGATCCAGCAAACATTTTAGTTTATTATTGATATAAAAATGTTAAATAATAAAAATAAATGCGCTAGTAGTGAAAAAAAAAATATATATATAAAGCACGGTAGAGAAAACTATTATAGCCTCGCACTCTTAAATTTAATACGCTCGGCTATTAAAAATGTGTTCTCTACCTTGGTATATAATTGCTATTGTTTAGATTACAATGCCGTAATAATCCACTTTATTCTGGACCAAAATTAATAGGAAAAACCGCTGTTTGTTTATTATTCAGAAATAGTACCAGTTATCAACGTTTCCAAACAAAAGTGTTACCAACATAACAGTCCAGAGACTTTTTTAAACAAGCTTTCAAGTTTTTCTTTACTAATACCTATTTACGTTTCTTAGAAGTGGACAAGAAAAGTTGAATATAAAAAGTCCGAGAAGCTTAGAACATATTATCATTTAATATTATTAAGAAGTTATTGTTAAGAGGTATAAACAATTGATATCTGCCACTTGATTTTCCTTGAACTGCAAATACATCATTGCTTATAATTTTTGGACAAAATGCAACAATATTTTTCCATTGGATAAAGAATGAGCATGGCAAATATTATAAATTAATTAATTAATTACAATAGAATATAACATACTATTCAGTAAATAAATAACTTACCGATGTTTTTACGCATTTTAAAAATATCAAAATGCCACCCATTAGAACTGTCAAGTTTCAGTGAATAAATCAATTAATTCATTTGTTTTCAGAAATGTCGATTTCAAAGGCTACTTGTTTGGACTTTTTTATTATTGATATAAAATTTTTAAATAATAAGAATAAATGCGCTAGTACTGAAAAAAATAATATATAAAGCACGGTAGAGAAGACTATTATAGCCTCGCACTCTTAAATTTAATACGCTCGGCTATAAAAAATGTGTTCTCTACCTTGGTATATAATTACTATTGTTTAGATTACAATGCCGTAATAATCCACTTTATTCTAGCCCAAAATTAATTAAAAAAGGGCTGTTTGTTATTATTCAGAAATAGTACCAGTTATCAACGTTTCCAAACAAAAGTGTTACCAACATAACAGTCCAGAGACTTTTTTAAACAAGCTTTCAAGTTTTTCTTTACTAATACCTATTTACGTTTCTCAGAAGTGGTCAAGAAAAGTTGAATATAAAAAGTTAGAGAAGCCTAGAATATATTATCATTTAATATTATTAAGAAGTTATCTACTTAAAGTGTATACTTACCCAATCTACCTCCCCAAACACTTATAATTATTTTGTTTTATGTATAAAATGTAGTATTTAATATTATGTATTTGATGTATTCTATGTTTTTTTTTTTATATACGCACATTCAAATCTACTTTGTAAATTTTAGTGCATATTAGCATATTTGTTGCAAATTATTTATTATTTATATTGTGAAACTTAAATGCAATAAATATTATTATTATTATTATTATTATTATTATTATTATTATTATTATTATTATTATTATTATTATTATTATTATTATTATTATTATTATTATTGTTAAGAAGATCCAGAAGTGATCATTTTCACAGAAAAGTGGCTTCCGAAGTTTTGGTAAGTACCTGGTTTATATTATTATACAACACCATTTTCATTGTGATAAAAATAAGTTGTTAAGGTATTAAAAATTAAAATTAAATGAATATTTGGTTTGGCAATCACAAACTAGATGCATTTATTAAATAAATATGTGTCAAAGTGTCTCGTTTATTAATTACGTAGCTCAAGATTAGTTTTATTTATTTGAAGATTAATTAATTTAGATAACAGATACAGACGCAGTTTTGGGAGCTATCTATTTTTGAAAATAAAAATACATCTCTATAAATAATTCCAAAACCACTATAGCTGTTACAGCTATAGCTACAGTTGGTATAAGCATTTAAAAAACTTTGCTTAGGTCGATAGGTAGATGACCACCTTCAAAGTTACCTTCTCTGGAATCAAGTATTAACAATCACGTAATTTTGATAAAACTATTCAACATTTTCGGTTGTTTCCTATATACCGGGTGAGTTTTATTTATGTTCACCCCCAAAACTAAGATTAATCTTTATTGAATAAAAAACGAAACTTGGGCTATAAAATGGCGGATTTATTTTTTTGTTCAGTTCCGATCTCGTCGGAAGTGGCATAAATATGTTTTCTTTTTTTTAATAGAACATCCTGTAATGTTTTTACATTTTTGAATTCAGCCGATAATTCTATGTATAAAAAACTGATTGTTTTGTTTTACTTTTTTTTCGTTTTCGTTTTTATCGTATAAAAAGATTTAAAAGATAAAAAAAAAATATTTATTCCACTTCCGGCGAAACCGGAAGTGAAACAAAAAAGTTGAATCGGTCATTTTATAGCCAATGTAAAATTATATAAATCACCAAAGTTTCGTTTTTATCGAATTAAGATTAATCTTAATTTTAGGGGTGGACATAAATATCTCATCCGGTATATCTATTCAAGATTAGCGTGTCTATGGTCTGTTTTTTCAATATAGTGAATTAAAAATCGCACAGTAAATATTTTTACAACAGGTTTGAATGTATGTTTGTATGTTTGTTTATAGAATATAGTTATGTTTTATAAAATAAGCTACTCAGTATATTCGCACATCCAATATTCGAATCTATTTTGAAAATATTTGCTGTGCGATTTTAAATTTACTTGATGAAACAGACCATAGTAATAATATAGTATTACTAAACAATTACAATGGGTTTTTAGGACATAAAATTTAGGTTTATTCAAACTCCGGTAAACGCATATAACTTAATATTTTATTTGGTAATAGAAGTATCACATTTTATGTAAAATTATAAAATAAATTATAAAAAGGAATGTACACGAGAACATAGAACTTAGAGATATTTTTTGAGTAAAAGTTGCTGTGCAGTCCAGTAAATTGCTTAAAAATTACTGGTTATTACAGTAAAATTTACTGGTATAGTATATTCAACTTCAAGGTTCAGTAAAAATAAATACAAGAATCGCGCACGCGGCAGCTGGCGCGTGGTTTCATTGGTTAAAACAGTCGAATGTTGCGAGAGTAGGGATGTAGAAAATTAAACAGGTACGTGAGTACTTGCGATGAAGCGTACAATGCATTGCAATGGACCGTTATATAGAAATATTTTGTTTTGAGTCCTACGTCACTAAATCCATTGTTGTCACGTGCGTTTGTTTACACTTACTGCATTTTGAAATTGAATATACTATAGTTACAGTAATTAAATTACTGCAAAAATTTCCCAAAAATCCAGTAATTTTTCACAAAAATTATAAAAAAAATCGTATTTTTTTTCTGACCAAATCTCTCTGTATAGGAAAACTATTTTTCTTTATTTAAAATCTATATTACATAATTTAATAATTAACAAAAATTTGTACAAACAAATCAACATGTTTAATTAATTATTCTAAGTCTTGGTTTGAAAATAAAGCTATTCAAAAATTTATAACTTTTATCTACTTAAATATTTTAAAAATTTGAGCGACTTAGAAAACCTATTACTATTTTTGATCTAATCATTCTTTTATTGGCGATTGGTATACGTAATTTGCTTATTACCTTTTTACCTTAATATATACCTTAAATTTAGGTAATATTTAATATTAGGGTATGGGTCGGTTTGGACCAGGCCAAACTGTGCCGACAAGGGAGCTTTGTTTTGCAAGTTTGGGAACGTTCAAGTATTACGTAACGCGTATTTTGATCATTTTGGACCATGTTATGCTATTTTCCTATACCAATAACATGGGCGTAACACTCCAAAATGACCCCCCCCCCCTAGGAGCGTTACGTAATACTTGAACGTTCCCTTTGAGTTTGCGCAGTTACTTCGACTTTTGTTTTTAAACTAACCTAAAATTTAGTTCACATGGTGAAGCTGGAGCTAAAATGGTCTAACTAACATTTTTGGCGAAAATGAGTTACGGCCATATTTCAATACTAGACATTCTATATTTATAGTTTAAACGCATTTTAGGTCTATAAACCTGCCCAAACCCCTTAATTTAAACGATAACATTTAGGAACTCTACATTAAAATTTTTCATATTGTGAGCATTTTTTTTGTAAAAACAGGCTCATTTACTATACCCTAAAAAGTGTTACGTAATACATGGACACACCTAAAAATAATTTTATAGTATAGTTTAAAGGTAGTACTACACTATTTCATGTATAACTGTTGCAATAGTTGGTTTTGTTTGGGAAATAACGAGTGTTGAAAACAATGTTAGTTAGACCACTTTACCTTTTTCACTTTTGGCGAAAATAGCAATTTCTAAAATTTATGTGTAAAATAGCTTAAAAGTGGCATAAAACTAATTAAAATTTTATTTGTGGGTCTTTTTATATTCTATACAACATTTTTTTTGCGTTTTTAGATAAAATTATTCATATTCTGACCTTTTTTTTGTAAAAACAGGATCATTTAGTATACCCTAAAAAGTGTTACGTAATACTTGGACACACCCAAAAATAATTTTATGGTATAGTTTAAAGTTAGTACTACACTATTTCATGTATAAGTGTTGCAATAGTTGGTTTTGTTTGGTAAATAACGAGTGTTGAAAACAATGTTAGTTAGACCACTTTAGCTTTTTTACTTTTGGCGAAAATAGAAATTTCTAAAATTTATGTATGAAATAGCTTTAAAATGGCATTAAAATAATTAAAATTATATTATATGGTTAGGTTTAAGTATTATTTTACTGTGCCAACTTACCCAAAAAAAATTAACTTTTGTGTAAAAAGAGACTATGAGTTTTTCCTAAAAATTGAAGGCACCCAAAACTAAAGTTATTTTAATGAGATAAGTTTTTTTATATTTTATGCTAACATATGCCCAAAAAGTTTAGTTTTAAAGGTTAAAGTGATTAAATTATAAGTCGAAACGCGTTTTCTTAATTTTCTCCATATTTACATTTTGTTAGTTAGACCACTTTAGCTCCAGCTTCACCACATGTGTTTTTCAATGAATTAGAGTGGGGGAAACAGGAATTCTGTCTGACCGAGTGGCTATCTTTGTGTATTTCGAAGTGCGCAAGACCGTTAGAATCAAAATCGGCACAAGAAATTTTAACGGCTCTGGTACTCTCCCCACTCTACCTCAATGATACTAGCTCGCGAGCACTAAAAATATTACTTTTTCGGTTCATCAAATTGTGAGCTAGAATTAAAAATAAGAGAATCCATCCAATCAACAAAAATCGAAAACTAAAATATAAATTTAATTTTCATTAAAATAAAATTAGATGTAAAATTATACTTAATTACAATATAAGTAATTAATAAAAAATATACATAAAATTTAGGAAGGAGCTATTTGCACGTCCGACGTCCACGAAGCTATTTCACGTCCAGTATTTTTTTGGCCAATTTTTAGGATTTTTAAAGCTTTTAAGGCAGATGTATTTTTATTTCAACCTAAATTACTATTTAGTGGCCCACAAAAATTGACGAAACTATGCATATTTAAATAATATTGTAATCAGTAAAAAAACTGTTGACATTGATATTAAAAAAAAATCTTACGGCCCTGTTCTTGCGTGATCTTGCCGATGAACCATCGGCGATAATACATTTTCGCGCGGAATGTACTCACAGAACACCAATGAGTGTACTATTTTGTGTACCTGTGCATAAACAATATACGTGTTATATGTGACACTCAGTGTAAAAAGAGGTACCTAGTATTTTTTCCCTGTGTGATATTGATTATGAATATTTTTTTAAAGTTTGAGTGATTTTTTCGTTTGGACTTAAATGTGACAGTTTGTTACACAGGGGGGGAGGGAGTCAATTTTTTTGAAAAATTGCGTTACGTAATATATGGACAGCCCCTAAGTCATGTAACGTCGGACGTGAAAATAGCCACTTCGTAAAATTTAATATAAAAAATCACAGATTATTAAAAAGTAGTGTAGCAGCATATTAAAAAAATAAATAAAATCAAAAATTTAAAAATTTGCCCATAAAAACAATATAAATAATTTGATACTCATATAGGAATCCAAAATGTTTATTGTTAGCCTTTACCTTTGCCGACCCCTAGTTTGTTACAAAAAATATTTTTGAATAGCTTTATTCTGTTTATATTATGGCTTTTTGTCGTTTTTGTAGTATGCGACGTTTTTACTGTGCGTACCAATCATTTCAGGTATTTTCGCAAAAATATTAATCTCATTTTATAAAAAATTGCGGATATTTTCAGCTCTAAAAATATGTAAAGAGGAAGCGTATCGTACTTTTTTTCAACCTTTTCGGCATTTTATATGTACAGAAAAAGAAATTGGTATATTGGACCGCAGTAAAAAGAAACCCTAATATTTTTTCTATTTCCTTTTCGTGGATACCAAATTAATTTAATTGGTTGCGTTAAAATGGCGCGAATTTAAAATTTATTAGTGTTGTAATTATGTATATTTATGACCATTAACGTTATTTTACTGAAAAATGTGTTTTAGCCATACTTTTAACGTTATAAAAACTAAAGCTTCCCCAAATTCTTACCTATAGCGTATACACAAAAATATACAGGTTTTATAATTTTAAATACTGCGCGTATTTGCGCAGAGCCATAAAATTATTTTGAAATACCCCCCTCTAATGTTTGCGCTTATGGTACTCATAGTCCAATATCCCATAACTTTTCCTGTTAACAAGAAATACATTTAAATTTTTTGGTATTACTCCTTTATTAAACAAATTCTGCATTCCTCCACGACTTGGATGTACAAACTCCAGGTCCTCTCCACCAGTCATTCACGTCTTCGTAATGTCTATGTGACTTTGGGGCATGTAACATTGCACACAATCTACACCAGAAATACGTGTTTATAAATTCACCTGTGCCTAAAAGAGAAAGAAGAATACAAATTTATTACGATTAACAATCAAATAAAAAATAGTTTTTATCCAACACCTTCACAGAAACACTTGTTTTGAGCACTTTTTTAAATGTCAAAAGTGAGTTTTTTTCCACTAGTGACTAAAAAATTTTTCACCCACTCTTACGTACAGCTTTTGATCCCAAAATTAGTTACATACCCTATTAATTAAGTATTATAACTATTCTAACTAAACTAAACCATAAAAATTAAAGAAAATGTCCAAATTATTCTTTAGATTTTGAATAAAATTCTGTTTTTATTAAAAATTCTGTCATCACCGTCCATTTTGACGTTTGTAAGAAATGTAAAACTAGCAATTGTTTATTTTTAATATGCATACTTAGGCCATGGCTACCTATTATTTTAGTATTAAGAAAACTTAATCTTAATATTTTTGACATAATTTTTCGCAAAGTTATAGATTTTTATTTAAAAATAAAAGGTGTTGGATAAAATTAAATTCTTAAGTATTAAGTGATTCTTGCTACTTAATACACTAGTTAAGAAAATAACTATTAATACACGGACGAAATCGGTTTTTAGGGCGATTATATCCGTAGTCACCCTGATAGCAGTATTTTTCATCCTTGTATGATAAATATTTTAACGTATTCTGTATATTGCTTATTATTAAAACCATAACGTAAAAATCTCCCAGTATCAAACTTAATTTTAGCAAGAAAAAAATGCTGAAAAATAAAAAATTAAATAAGGTGCCAATTATTGTCATGTTAATTTTTTGATTTTTTACTGCATTCAAATTTATTTGTAATCACCTGTTACTTTACTACATTAAACATAAACATACCTTTTTCGTACGAAATACACGAAATAAAGAAAAATGCACTATGGTCTGTTTTATCAAGCAAGAGAGTAAATAAAAAATCGCACATTAAATATTTTTACAACAGGTTTGAATAATATATGTTTGTGTATAGAATATAGCTATGTTCTGCCGAAATTTTTTAAAAAGCATTAATAGGTTTTATCAAGGGATGCATTGAAATCGTAAATTTTACAACATATCATTTTGACAAGAGATTTTAAAAGTTGGGTTAAGCTTTTGACAAAAACCGTCTAGGGTAAAATACAGTAAGTACTGGATTTTCTGTTAGTTTTTTTGTATTGTACTATTTAAATTATTCTTATAATGCTTTATAATTAAAAAAGTTATGTAAGGTAGGTTGTTTTATTTTTTCGATAAATTTTATTCTACTAATTTTAATTTTTAGAAAGAAAAATCAAAGCGGATACTGTGTTTTTGCTTTGTATGTTTTAAATTCGACAAATAAATAACCTTTATCCAATACATACAGATAATGAGACAATTACCAGCTTTATTTTAAATAGATAAACTCAATAATAACCCCCGCGTGGCTTTTACTTTATTGAGTGGATAATTATTTATTTTACCCACTCAACTATCACTTGTTAAATTTATTTTCTTGTAAATGTCATTAAAATTTTTAATAAAAATATGAATTTCTAAGCTATTTATTGGATAAAACCTCGTATGGCACTCATGGGTAAACCGATATTGCCCTCCGATATCTTACTTTACCCACTAATACCATAAATAACTATAGGTTAATAATTAATTTTTACCTGTCAAACTAAATCAAACTATGTTGTAAAATGTACGATTTCAATGCCCACCTTGATAAAACCGATTAATGCTTTTTAAAAAATTTCGGCAATATAAAATAAACTACGCAGTATATTCGCATATGCTATATTCGAATCTGTTTTGAAAATATTCACTGTGCGATTTAATTTACTCTCTTGCTTGATGAAACAGACCATATACCGGGTGTTACAAGACCAAGGTACACCCCCCTTTTTTTCTTTATTTTAAAAGTTAGAGATTTCAAATTTGGAGGGTCTCCATATTGGTACACTGGTACATTCAAAAAGTACCGCCTTTTTGAAATCTACCAATATCCTTTATTTTAATGTAGGATAAATACAGCCGGTTTTATAAATTAAAATAAATGATAATAATCATATTTTTGATTATTGTGTGATATTAGTTAACAAAGCTGGCTTTGATAACCAAAAGCCTTTATTTTTATCTGTCAGGTTAAATTTTGTTGATTTGTTTCGGTTTTTTATGTAATCTGTAATTAAAAATGGTTCTAATTAGCGGTCAAGTAGTTTAGGCTGTCAAGGGGGCTAGCCTTTCCGGATATCTTTCAATGTAAAGTAACTGTGCTTGTACAGAATTTTCCTGCACTCCCCATAAATTAAAAGCATGTCAATTTTTTCGTCTCTAGTATAATGTACCATTTTTAATAAACAAAATTATGTATGTTACAAAAACGTTCAAAAATTAATAACACTAAATTTGACAGAAAGCAGTATTTTGTCTTTTTATTTGTCAAAGCCAACTTTGTTAACTAAAATCACGCAATAATTAAAAATATGATAATTATTATTGATTTTAATTTATAAAAACGGCTGTATTTATCCTACATTAAAATAAAGGATATTGGTAGATTCCTAAAAGGCGGTACTTTTTGACGGTACCTGTGTACCAATATGGTGCCATTTAAAAAAATTGAGTTTTTAAGCAAAAACCATTTTCGAAAACTTTAAAATGGTGCAACTGAGTTATAAATGTTTTTTTTAGCGTAAATGTATTTTTCTAGGATTACTTAGATCATTTCTAGTAATTTTAAGTAATCATGGCCTACCTATGATATAAACTAAAAATTAAATTAAAAAATACATTGACATCGGAAATGTCACTTTTTTGGTATCATTGTATTCAGAATAAAGCGTAGAATTGAAATATGAAAAAATATATAGGGTGTCCCATTTAAAAATCAAAAGTTGGTATCATTTCCGGTTAAACCGGAAGTGGCTGAAATGTATAGTTTATGTTAAAAGTTGACATTTTATGGCTATAAAAGACCCCCCCCCAAATTTGAAATCTCTAACTTTTAAAATAAAGAAAAAAAGGGGGTCTTGGTCTTGTAACACCCGGTATATATTCTCGTTAGGATATTTTTCTATCGCACGAGTACATAGTGCATATTTGAATGAAATGACAACTATGCACACTCATTTATCCAAACGATTAGACATAGCTTTGATTTTGACGAAAGTCATTTGACGATTATAAAATTTTGAAATGTCAAAATTATACACAGGTAATTTTTTAAAATACACATTTTTAAAGAGTCTAGACTGTAGATCGAACGAAAAACGTTGTTCGCAACTCGTAGCGACAAGTACTTAGTGCACTTGAATGATTTTTTGCATTCGCTTCGCGTCGTCGAAAAAACTTCATTCTCGTGCACTAAGGACTAAAGTCGCTTACTCGTTACGAAAACTACTATATTCTAATGAGTAAAAAATAAACAAACTGCAGGAGCTTCCAAAAAATATAATTGCTTTTTAAAAAAGACTGCATACTGACAATATTAGGAACCCATGCATGGTCATGTCCCAAATATTGCCAGGCAATAATAGTAAAGAACAAAAAAAAATAACAAACTAATAAGAAAATATTGTGGCACAATAACGAGTTCAGCTGTTTTTAGGTAAAATTTGGACCCTTAATTAACAATTTATCGTTTTTAGTAAGCCTCACGTACTATCGATTACAATCTCATATCGGCCTGGCGATTCTCTTTGAATAAAAACCAGAACCAAGATTTAGAACTCTCTGTATTCTTCGTTACTTTCTTGTCTTGTTGTTTTTTGTTTTTGTCATTTTTTTATTGTCAACTTCGCAATGCAATATTAAAAACACACCTACTTAGACAACGATCTCAAAATATTACCTGTTTCCTTCTTTATTGAGTGAAACACAATATGTGCCAACAAAGAACATGTTTGTGCCTAACTTATCACGTTTTTGCTCTGCAGTAATCGATGCTACCCAGCTTAATACAGTCAGCACAATTTTACAAGTTTTTATAGTGGTAGAGCACGAGATACAAACTGGGTTTCTGTGTACGCCTTTACAAACCGGATACAGATTCATCATATTTACAGGCATTTTTTCTATATAACAAATATACTGACACAGAGGGCGAACTAACAAGTTTAAGAGGTGGTGGCAATATTAGGAACATGGAAATAATTGGCTCGCCCACCTTATAAAACTTTTTAACAAAATTTAAAATTATCCCCTTAAAAATGCTTATTAGGCGCAGACACTTTTCAAGTGGTATTAACATAAACTTTATCAATATAGGCTAAAATATAGTTCTATATACAGCCTGTTCCAGAACTCGCGTACCGAAATTTAAGAGGTGATTCTACATCCAAAAATATGAAAAAAAGTTTCTATAAAGGTTGGTCCGGAAATGAGCCCTAAGGGAGCTACGGCCGTTCGAAGATGACGTATTGAATGGGGAAAAAAAAAGAACCAATAAAATTTTAATGCTGCAGGGTGATTCTTCATTTAAAACTGAACAAAAAAGTATTATACACCAAAACACCTAAATTTAATATTAAAGGAGTAATAGCCTTTTAAAAAGTAACGTTTTTGGTGGCACAAAATGTTACTTCCTCTTAATTGCATTTTTTTTTTTTGATAACGGTTGCTCCTGCAGTGTTACACTATATGATATTTTATATGTATTTTTACTCTAGAAATCTATATTTTTTACAACAAATCCAAAAAACATACACATAGAAAAGTTTGGGGCAAAAATGTTTTAAGCCTCATATATTTTGTCCGTCTGGGCACGCCTCTGGATAAATTAAAAAAATTAATTAACATAAACTTATTGCCCTTATTAATACTAGTATACATGCAAAAGCTCGCCGCTCTAGCTTAAACGGTACCCGAGTTATTAATTAAAAACCTTATTTTTATTACAATTTTAAAGGGCCCTAGATCCCTTAGGGCTCATTTCCGGATCAACCTTTATGGAAACTTTTTTTATATTTTTGGATCTAGAATCACCTCTTAAATTTTGGCATGCCAGTTATGGATCACCCTGTAGATTATGCCAATGAAAACTTTTACTGCTACTACGCTATGACCTACCTTTCCATTTAAAATAAGAGTTATACAACGTGTTATTCTTGTCTAACTTATGTAAATAAGCAGCTAGCTCTTTCGGACTTTCAAAATCATCCACATGGATAAAAGAACCTTCAGGAGCGCTTCTTTGGTAATCCTCGGGCCTTCCGCCCATAACTATTGGAAGAACATTTTGTGACAGACCATTAACGTAAAATTTTTCAGTGATATAGTCTCTGCAGTTTGAGTTTTCAAAGGCAAGATAAAATTTGTATTCCTTTTCCAAAATTTCGAAACATTTTTTATCGTGGCGGGGACACTTCAGAGGCCCGCACGTTCCATAAATGTCCACAGAAATGTGATTGGCTAATTCACGGGCGTAGGCTAAACGGCCGTTTCTTGCGCCGCAGTTTGATACAAACCAAGCGACTTGTTTCGTTTTGTTTACCGAGTAGTCGATATTTTGGACTTTTTGCCGTACCTAAAATTAAAAATAAAATTTAATAAAACAATTCTGTGGCTTGGTTCTAAAAGGGCCAATGTCACTTTGTCAATAGCAGCGTTTTCAAAATATTACATCAGAGTTGGCGTGAAAACGCTGCTATTGATAAAGTAATATTGGCCCTTTTATAACCAAGCAACAGAATTATTAGATAGTGTAAAGTGGGGTAAGTACGGGTTTGGGGTAAGTACGATTTTTGGGCATTTACTTTTTTTAAAACTTTACTCCCAATAAATATAATATTATGTCTGTTTATACGATATCTTTATAAATTTAGTTATATTCTAGCGATTGGCAAGCAATTTTTCGCATATTATTTCCCATGTAACAAAAACTTTTTCATTTCTCGAATTACAAACAACTTTCATTATAGGTCTGTATCATTAAAAGCATATAATTTTTTTTGCAACTACGTATAACTTTTGAACGAGTTAAGATATCGACTTCAAATTTAGAACTCTTAAATAAGACAACTTAAAGTATCTTTTAGCATATATTTGATACTTTCAGCTCTGAAAATATAGGAAGGGGGGCATGGGGGGCATTTTTTTAAACTGAAAGGGGGGTCGTGTGATACATCATTTTGAAGCAAATAAAATTCTCTATTGGTCAGTATATTTTTTAATTTTTTAAACATTTTTTATGGTCTGGATTTTTCAGTTTTTTGTGCTAGAAAATGCGTTTGCTAAAGAATGCGATTTTTTAAGTTTTTTTTGTAAATTTTTATTTATGTTAATTAAAATTAGTTTAAAAGTATAATTTACCTTTTTTTATAATGAAATTAGTAATTTTTAAAAAATTGTTTGATTATTATTAGAGAAATTTTGACAAAAATACCCATTGTCAACCCTATTTTAAAGCCCAAAACCATGTTTAAAAAAAATAGAAAATATAATAATAGTTAAATAGAGAATTTCATAAGCTTTAAAATGATGTACCGCACGACCCCACTTTCCATTTAAAAACATGTCCCCCCATCCCCCCCCTGCTCACATTTTGAGAGCTAAAAGTATCATATTTATATGCTAAAAGATAGTTTAAGTTGTCTTATTTAAGAGTTCTAAATTTGAAGTCGATATCTCAACTCGTTTAAAAGTTAAGAGGGGGGAGACTTTTGGACCGCTCTGTATAATAATTTAGTTATGCTGAGGTGCCAAAAAACTATACAATGTATTCCTATACTGCCCTACTAAGCTAAAAAAGCCGTAACTCCAATTTTTGTGGATTTTTAATTAACCTTACACTTAGTTGTGCATTTCCATGGGCTATTTATTGAACCAATCAAATTTGAGTAAATAGTTTTATTTATGCAGTTATACACTTATGAAAATTGCAGTATCTCCAAAATAAGGGACTGTTACTAAGCTAAAGAGCAGTAACTCCAAATAAGTTTTTTATTATGAAAGAAAATATCGGCAGACAGTTTTTTATTAATTAATATATTAAAATAAACTTAGAAGAATTGTATCAATAACAGTTTCTTTTTGCATTATCAAACTTTTGTATGACGCTAGGTTTTCCGCAAATAGCCAAAAAAAAACTGCTGCCAGCAAAACAATACTTTTCCCTGCAAGCCTTTCTTCATTAAAATAATTATTTTGGAAAACAAAAAAACATTTTCTTGAAATTTTTTTTTTTGAATTTATTTTTTTTTTTATTTAAAAAAAATGTTTCTTTTTTCAAAAAAAGTTTCTTTGATTTTCTATTAAATTCCTGATGATAACTATCAATATTATCGAAACATGGATCTTTATATAGCCTATGTCATTCGCGTGATCAAGACGAATCTTTTACCGCATAGATTGTTAACATCGGCCTAGTAGTTTAGGCTCCAGAGAGAAACAAACAAACGTGCATACATACAAACACATTAAAAAACATAACCCTAAAAAGGAACAAGTATTAATAATATGTTATTTATTTGCGTGATTGGTAGAATGTCTATAAAAACACCCTTGTAAAATAAATGGAATTTTAACAGAATATAAAGAAAATTAAATGATAATTAAAAAATAAGCCTATTTTTAGGATTTCAATCAATATTAGGTATCCCAAAAGGGTAAATAAATACTTTTCAGTAGCGTGTTGAAAAACTAATTTCACTCTAAGGATTTCTGCAGTAAATAAAAGAAAAAACATTAATGCGTATTTTTTGTGTCGATATTTGAGTACCGAAAATAATATTTTTTTGTGTTGTTGCTTTTTTACTTTCGAGCGATTTCGGAGAAAAAAAGTATTAGGGAAATAAACTTTTTCAAAGACTATATAGTGTACACTGAAAAAAAAAATTTTTAGTCCCGCTGCATTAGTGTTTCCTGAGCGAGCCTAGCGAGCGAGGGAAACAGAAAAGCAAGGGACTAAAACAGCCAAGTTTAGTCCTGAGGTATATACACTATTTTTTGCAGGACCAAACATAATTTAGGTAGGTAGTAAAAATTAAAATTAAAAACCACGCGTCTAAAATCGGTTGTTTTATTTTCGTAATTTAAATGCCTGTAAATTGCGAAAAGTCAGTTTTATTGCTATCGCGATTTCAATTGTTTTTTAATATGGTTGACACAAACTTCAAAAAAATGGACGAAGATAATAAATTTTAAGTTATGTATAAATTGTTATAACAATGTTATTTTTAAAGGTTTTCTTTGTTAAAATCAAATAAATTGGTTTGAATCGCTATTTTATTACAAAACACCACCAAACCTAATTTTTGAGCCAGCAAAGTAAATAGTAAGTATAATATTTTAATATTATCAAGGCTGCCGTGATTTTTATTCCCTAGGCAGAAAAACGGCAAGTTTAGTCCCGAAAATGAAAGCGTAAAATTAGTCTTGGTCGTGCAAAAAAAGTTTTTGTTGATGGATTATTTTAAATCTGTTATGAAATGAAAGCTAGACTTAAAATGAATAGTTTAAGGATAGTTTCGCGTTGGGCCATTTTACTTTCCCCAAGGAAAGTCTTACGTTAGTAAAAAAAATGCGAAAAATTTGTATTGCTTTTTTTACATTTCTGGACGTTTTATATCCAAAAAATATTTTCGTCAAAAAAAAATTCTGTCTTTCGATCTGTGTGTCCGGGAAATTTTTGACAACGATAACTCAAGAATGCTTCGGGCTAAACACTCCAAATTTGGACCACAGGATGATTGATTATCCAAAGTTCTAGGCTGGGATTGTTTTTGTTAAAAATCGGATTTTTTTCAAAAACATTTTTTTCAATTTATTTTTCGTTTTACGTAAAAAGACTTTTTTTAAATTTATTTTTTGTTTTACGAAAAAAAACTATTTGAAAAAAATGAAAATTCAAAAAAAAAATTTTTTTGAAAATATTTTTTTTTAATTTTTTTTTTTCTCGTTTTTGATTTTAATGAACCTAGGCTAGAGGGAAAAGTATTAATTTGTTGGCTGCAGTATTTTTTTGTTATCGACCTAAAAAATCGCGCCGTGCCGTGATCCAATTTTTTACTGCGTCCAAAATTCCCCTCGATTTAGGGCATATCCACAGCCTCGCATAACACGCATAGTACATAAGAATGCAATGCAGTGATTGGCTTGATGTGCTGTCATGTGTCTTGTAGGCCAATCACGGTATCGCATTCTTATTTACTATGCGCCTTATGCGAGGCTGTGGATATGCCTTTAGGCTTACCTGCGGATCGTAATAGGTCCACCTTTCATAAGGCGCTACCAAATCACTATCCGTCCTGTACGTAGATGTCCAATTTATGACGTCAGCAAATTTAATACTTTGCGTGTGATAGGGGCATTCCAGAAAATACAACATCCAGACCTGTTTCGAGGGCCTGTGGACCCCTGGATGCGTGAAATGGTCCTTGAACATGATGGCGTCGGATTCCAGTGCCCTCGATTTATCGTCTGTTAAAGAGCAACGGTTTACAGGGCAGCCGTGGAATGGGCTCGATCCTGATTTTTGACCCCATGCTCCTAATCCGTTGTAGGCTAGAATTAATTTTTCGGGGGAATCGTAACCTAAAAAAAAATTTTTATCAAAAATTGTTTTCCAAATTTAATATCTGCTTGCATTTTTGGTTCATCATATTCTTAAGGGTAAACCGCTGAGGAATTCAGATGTACAAATTGAATGAAATCTCTGGAGGAAATCTCATTTTTACCAAACAAGGGACATTTTTCAGGTAATTTTCAAATTTTAATCTTAAAAAAAAATTCGAGAAAATCTAAGGGTTACCTGGTAGAAAAAATTTAGTTGACCACATTTTTTTCAGTGGTTTACCCCTCCTAAAACAAACTATAATTCTTAAAAATTCAGAATGATCGGTTTTAAATTTAAATGGATTTTTTTCTCTAAAATGGTTTTTTTTTTGTATTTTTTTTTGTAATTTTTTTAATTCATATAGATAAAATAGTTTTAAAGAATAAATAGCGTTTTTGCATGATAAAATTAAACATTTTTCAAAAATTGGTTGAATTTTAATTTTCAACCGTAGTTTAAACCCCCCAAAAAAGTCCAAAAAAATAAAAAAATATGGTCAATTAGATAATTTTATAAGCTTTAACATTTTGTATCACACGGCCCCCTTTCTATTTAAAAAAAGTCTCCCTATGCTATCCTGCCCACATTTTAAAAGCTGGAACTATCAAATATATGAAAAAAGTTAGTCTGAGTCTTATTTAAGTGTTCGAAATTTGAAGGATATCTCAACTCGTTTGGACTTTTAAAAGTTAAGAGTGGGTTACTTTTGGGATACACTGTATAACATTAGTATTATATAAAATTTTAAAGTTTACCGGACTTATTTTTTATAATAATAATAATTATTATTTTAAATTGTGACCTCTTATATTTTTTTATTTAATATTTTTCAAAAGCAATAAAATTTGATAGTATTATTAATTTAAGCGATTTCGCCTCAATGATTATTTATATCGATAAAAAATCTAAAACAGAAAATAAAATTTAAATGTTCTTATCACCTATTTCTAGATGCGCTGGTAAGGTATTGCGTTTAAAATAATACTTATCTGCTATATCTTCTTTACCTAAAGGGTATTATGATTCAATATGAGTCAAAAGTTTAAAAATTTTGTCTAAAGAATTTTTAATAAAATTCTTGATAAATAGTCAAAATAATTAAAAAAGAACGAAAAACTGAATAATAGTTAACTTCTAACGTTTCGGGATCTAATCTGATCCCGTTTTCAAAAAAAAAAAATATTAGAATTTGTGCAATATTTGGTTTTATCATTCAAAATATGACAAATTTCAAAATATGTCATTTGATTAATATGTAATTGAAACAAAGACACCCATGACATTAAAAAGATGTAGAGAAATTTGGAAAAGGCGTTTTTGTTGAAAACGTGTAGAGAAGTTAATTTGGAAAAAACTTTTTTATTGAAATTAGATTCTATTTAATAAAATTTGAATTTTCCTAAATACTTCATATTGATCGGACAAGGGTAATCCAAGGGATAATAATTCTTTGGAAAGTAAATAGAACGAAGGAAATGTAATTTTAGTAGTTCAGAACAGAATAATAAAACTTTATGATACGAGTTGTTGGTATCGCATGCAAACGTATAATTATGCCAAAAATTGCTTGCCGTATACGGTAAGAATTAATTTTTTATAAGCATTCTAAAATTTTACTTTTCCATTTACCTTTATTATATTATTCACAGCGCCTGCGCTAGAATTATATTATATTATATAATTTTCCAAAATTTTCAAAAATCGTCCTAGACAAAAAATTCTTGGATACAAATTTGTTTTATGAAAAAATAAGAAATGTTCGTTTTTTTTGTCCGTCTTCTGTCCGATAACTTAAGAACGAATAATCCGATCGACTTGAAATTTTCAGGCAAACCAAGTTCTATCAGGGAAAGATCACTATTGTTTTTGAAAGTAAAAACAAAAGTTATAGGGGGTTAAACTTTTAAAAAAATCGAAAAAAGCTGAAAAAAAATCCGATTAACATAACTTTTTCAGGAAAAATTACTTTTATTATAAGGATCAATTCTATCAATTTTGAAAATAATCCCCCAAAAAACAAAAAAGTTATGTGGGGTTAAACTTTTTTAAAAAATGAAATACTATCATTTTTAAAAGCTTTTTGTTTTTCACAAAATAAAAATTGAATACGTTTTGAATAGTTTTTTTTTTGAAAAAAATGTTTTTATTGAAAAATGAAATCTTATTTAAAAAAAAAATTGTTTTTGTTTTGAAAAAATATATATTTTTTTTAATTTTTCGAAAATGTTTTGTTTTTTGCAAAAAGAAAATAAAAAAAAATTGAAATTTTTTGATTTTTTTTTAAAACATTTGGGAACATGCAATATACTATTTATTTACCGTGAATAGTATAATGAAATGCTTAGCATTACATATCTTCACGGG
>OY294046.1:58330681-58370999 GCA_958510825.1 Brachypterus glaber | reverse complement strand
TAACAAATAGTATGGCATTTATAGCTTAAATAGATTTAATTATTGTCCGTGCTAATAATTTTTATAATATAATAAAATTTATGTAAATTTATAATAGTGCCTGTAATAAATATAATCGTATCTGTAATATATATAATCGTTTCCAATTTATTTTTAACATTATTAGTTATTGTGTCCCTTATAATCTATAGCTTAAATCACTATAATTTGCCACTGTTACCAAATATCTTATAATGTATAGCGCAGAGCCCACTAATATCTTTCCGTGTGTTGTGGAAAACTCACATAACTTTACCTTGGCAATATTCTTACATATATTTTTATTAGTATAGCCTAGGTTATCATAGGCTATGGTTAAATGATCGCCACTCTGCTTAAGTAACATCTACTAGATTCAAGAAGTTATTTTTTAATGTAATAATTTACCTTGGTAATCTTCTGGAACGTACATCAACTGATCAACAATTCTATCCCCATCAGCCTGATTTGGGAACAGCCTAAGAGGCCCCTTATGGTTCTCAGGAAATTCCGTCCCATCTTTCATAAACCATGGCTTTCCAGGTTTCTTAGTAGGTTCGGATTCTTCTTCCTCCGGAATTTCATTGTTTTCCACACTTTCCTCCAGCGCTTCTTTGGTGGGAGGTAATTTCGCTTTTTCACCTGAGAATAAGTCCGGTCGAACCGGTGGCCATTGTATGCGATGGTGAAGGGAGACAAGAACTGTGACACCGGCGAAAAATAACAGCAACAGGCAAAACCTACGCGCTGACAGGCGAGGAGGCATCGTCAAATTTACGCCATCACCTAGAATGAGTTTTTGCCACTTCACTTTTGTATCAGATTATTTTTTTCCTTATCAAAAATATTAGCATAATAGGCTGGCATACAGGACTATTTTTTTAAACTAGATGCTTGTTCTTTATTTCCGTTGCATTGTACTCTATGTATAAATTCTGAACCACTTTTAATTTTTTATAAAAAATTTCGGTAGAACATCTTTACTCTTAATTTTGCTATTCCCTAATAGCCCCACTACCTGAATTCTCAAGAAGACGCCAAACGTCAAACCAAAATCCCTTCTCCGTAATATCCCTATTATAGAACATGCCTCTTAATATACAGGGTGATCAATAACTGGCATCCAAAAATATCAAAAAAAAGTTCCTATAAAGGTTGGTCCGCAAATGAGCCTTAAGGGAGGTATGGCCCTTTAAAATTGTAATAAAAATAAGATTTTTAATTAATAACTCTGGTACCCTTTAAGCTAGAGCGACAATGTTTTGCATGTATAATAGGGCAATAAGTTTATGTCAATTTATTTTTTTTAATTTATCCAGAGGCATCCCTAGACGGAAAAATGTATCAGGCTTATCACATTTTTACGCCAAACTTTTTTATGTGTACTTTTTTTGGATTTTGGATTTTTTTTAAACAATATGGATTCCCTGAGTAAAAATACATAAAAATGACATATAGTGTAACACTGTAGCAGCAACCGTTAGAAAATGTAATTAAGAGGAAGTAACATTTTGTGCCACCAAAAACGTTACTTTTTAAAACGCTATTACTCCTTTAATATTAAATTTAGGTGTTTTGATGAAGAATACTTTTTTGCTCAGTTTTAAATAAAGAATCACCCTGTATCATTAAAATTTTTTTCATGCTTTTTTTTGTTCCCTATTTAATGTCATCTTCGAAGGGCCGTAGCTCCCTTAGGGCTCATTTCCGGACCAACCTTTATAGAAACTTTTTTTCGTATTTTTGGATGTAGAATCCCCTCTTACATTTTGGCATGGCAGTTACTGATCACCTTGTATTCACGGAATATATTATGCAAAAAAATCCTTTGTAATTTTAAAAATTACCCTTGAACTGGGCCTCGTATTTTTTATTTAAATTATTTTAAACGTTTTTTTCTTGAAAAGCACTGTTTATGAAAATTAAATTACCTAATCACAAAAAAAAACTTTAGTTAAACACCTGTAGATCAAATCATTACTAAGTCTATATTATATAGGTATACCTAATGCTTAGCTATGCCAATTTTGTTCATCTTATCATCGTTTTGATGACAAAATATAAAGTACCTACCTATAGATAAAAGATATTTGTATATAATCAATAATTTTTTATTTAATGGATAAAGTATATAAAAACCTATAAAATAAAAATCTGATAATTTTCATCATAAACGAAAAAAAATATTTTTCATAACTAAAAAAAAAATAGTAAGAAATGTCGCTTACTGTTGCATGAAGATCTCGATGCAGATTCTTTTAAAAACTTATATTTTTTTTTTAATTAAAAAGAAGTTAAAAATAATGATAGTATGTAAAATACACTGCCCATTAAAAGAGCTTTCCCATTTTACACCTCCGCGCGTAAAATGGATTTTGTATTATTAGATTTACTTTTAGCAACCTTAAAAATATACCAATTTTCACTGAAAAATTATCAGATTCTCTTTCAGCAACCCTAAAAATACACCAATACTCCAATTTTCACAAAAACTACCCCCCACCCCTCAGGGGCTAAAATTAGAAAAAATTTATTAAAAGATTCAGTTTTAGCGACCTCAAAAATACCAATGTATAAATTTTTAAGAAAACTACACCCTGCCCCTCAGGGGGTGGAGTAAGAATTTTTTAATTATCTGATTCACTTTCAGCAACCTGAAAAATCCCCTTTTTACGAAAACTACCCCCCGCCCCTTTCGGGGTGAAGTTAGATTTTTTTTATTATCAGATTCACTTTCAGCAACCCCAAAAACCCCAATATACCAGTTTTCATGAAAAGTCCAAACTCCAAAAACCCCTATTTACCAATTTTGAAAATATTTACCCCCTTTACCCCCTTGGGGGTGGAGTTAAAAAAAATTATTATCAGATTCAATTTCAGCAACCTCAAAAACCCCTATTTTTAAATTTTTCTAAAAAAAATGTATTTTTCCCCTTGTTGCACCCCAATGTTCACCAAAAACAATCCCGAGCTAGAACTTTTGGTAACATACCCGTATGTCAATTTTCAAGTCTCTAGCTTAAAGCGTTCTTAAGTTATCGTGCCCACAAGATTTCCCGGACAGACCGATTGACCGAGCGACATTTTTTTTTCTTGAAATTGATTTAAATCGACATAAAACGTCATAAAACGCAAAAATAGGCAAAAAAAGATTTGAAAATTTTTGCACGAATACTTTCCGAAATTTTAAAAATTTTCAAAATAGGAAAGCAAAATAAAGATAATTTAGATCATTTAATCTTTTTTTCGAAATAATGTTTAATTAATTTATATTAAATGGTGAAAATTCAAATACTTAATGGGTGATTCTCAAGAAAGACAGACCAGGGGGCCAATTCATCAAAAACGTGAATTAGTTCACCGGAGAAATATGACGTAATTTTTCACTTTTTCTGATTATCGTTATTCTTGAAATTTCACGCATGAAATATTTGACAGAAAAAAGAGTGAATTAATTCGCCTGCATTTTTGTTGGCGAATTACTTGACCTTCAGAGTTTTCACAGTTTTTTTAATATTAAAGTTGAATTCTGTTAGTTTTGTTAATCCTATATGTTGGTGCTAAGGGCCACTTGCACCAACTCTTAAACTGGGATTATCTCGACTAAACTGAGTTTAAGTTAAAAATGCTGTGTTCTGATTGGTTGACTGTCAATTTAAACCAAGTTTAAAGTTAAAACATTGTTGGTGCAAGTGCCCCTAAAATGGATCTTTTACATTTAACGCAAAACGACTGGAGAGGCTAAAGAAATGTTTTTACAGGAAATGCAATATTTTTTTCTAGTACATCAACCCCACTTTAACAATTTTTAAAAAACTTAGGTTAAAAATAAATAAATATATAATCTATAAAAACCTATGCCAAAAAACAATTTTTTATTCAAAAATATATGAACCTAACCTCATTTTTTTTTTAATTTTAAATTAAGTATTTATACATATAATATATGAAAAGCTTTTTTTTTCTCGAAATTGACTTTTATTAACATAAAACGTCATAAAACGCAAAAATCGCAAACAAAATTAAAATTTTTCCACGAATACTAAGCTTTCCCAAACTGCTAAAAATGGGAAAGCAAAATACGGTTTCCCCTTGGTTGATTTTAAAACAAATATTATTTGTGCCCAGACTTACGTTCAAAACGCGAATTTAAAATTTTACGGGGAAAATTGTTTTCTTCTTATCAGTCATCAATTTAAATTTAAGTTTTAATTTAATTTTAGAGCAAAATAGAAAAAATTGTATAAAGCACTCGTTTCACAACACTTTTTTAGCGCAATAGTACTTTAGAAAACTAAACGCAAGCGGTTGTTTTCTAAACTTGTACTCGTGCGCTAAAAACGTATGTTATGAAACTAGTACTTTAATATACTATTAAATGTTTACCGGTTAGGCAATCGCTCCGTCTTATAGAATATTGGATGAGTGATACTTTCATCACACATGAAAAATTTTTAGCCAGTGGGAAAACTTAGAAACATTTAAATAATCGCACATTTCGGAAAATAACTGCAACGAAAAAAGTTAACGCGTTATTTGACTTAACTTGTGGGTGTTTTAAAAGAATATATCATATTTCGCGTTATAATATTTAAATTGTGTAAATGTATTTTTTATTGCTATACAATAGGCATACCTTTATATTAATTATTTAAAGATAAGATTGTCAGAATGCTATTTATGTTACCTTTAATTTTTATGTAGATAATTAAAAACAATAAATTAAAATAAATATATATATAAAAATATATACATCGTATTTATATGCTGATGTTATGTATACATATGTATGAGGCAACTTAAAGCAACAACAAATATTAAAAAAAGTACTGCGAAGTAGGCCCGGATGGTATTCTACGAGGCGGTGAGTGTTCCTTAAAAATCGAGGTCGCCAAGAACCTTTTCCAAATTCCCTTAAGGACAAAAAACTATGTAACGGTTTCTTGTTTATTGAGTATATGAGCGCGAAGAAAATAACCAAGATATAAATCACGGTAGTCCTGAATGCGATTTAAGTTTTTAAAGATGGCCAAACAACATCTATTCATAACCATCAACACAAAATCGCAGCAGATCTTTTTCGGAAGATACTGTAAAAATAGTCCAGTCAAATAACGAAAAATTCCTGTGTTAGTGGATAGTGACAGAACACTCCTGTTAGTTTTTCACCGGGTGATTTGCGTAAGGGATGTCCGCTATCTTAAATTTTAGGGGTTAGTGCGGTTATCTCGCTAAATATGGATCTTACGATAAAAATGTATATAACCAATCTTGTTAAGGAAAAAATTTCCACAAAGTTTTTTTTGGATATTTTTTTTATTATATTAATAACAATCGAGTAATAAATTTTCAAATATGGCCATGTTGGGGGTAAAATTGTTTTTTTCGATTTTTCAGCCAAATTATTCATCGGAGGATAAAAGTTGTTATCAGCAAACTTGTAGCTTTTGCTAGGTCTCTATAAATTCTATATTATATGAATTTTCATAAGTATTTTGTTACGGTTACAGTGGGCAGTGAAAGTCGAGTTGCACCCTTTGTAACCTTACCAAAGTACCTATGAAAATTTATAGTATATGAAACTTATAGAGTATTTCAAGAGCTACAAGTTTGCTCATAATCGTCCGGTGAATAATTTGGCCGAAAAATGGAAAAAACCAATTTCACCTCCAACATGGCTATTTTTAAATTAACTCGATTGTTATTAATATATTAAAAAAATCATCCAAACAAAAATTGTTGGAAATTTTCTCTTTAACAAAATTGGTTATGCATTTTTATCGTAAGATGCATATTAAGCAACCCACCGCTAAAATTCAAGATAGCGGACACCCCTTCGGCAAATCACCCGGTGAAAAACTAACAGGAGTGTTATGTAACCATCCACTACTACCCTTTAAAATATCACTCCGTGTACATTTATTGCAATTTACATTTATTATTTAACTAGGCTAAAAGTTCTTGGTGATGGCGTTGTTTCTTTACAATTTTAGGTGTCATTTAGGAATTTATATAACAATTCTTAAATTAAATTTTAACCGTAGAATTCGAATCCGTTCACAGAATTGTTCTGCCGCGATATGTCGGTTAATGGTTTTGAAAAAAGTCCAAATACAAAAATCAGTTTTTAACAGTTTTATGTGATGAAAGATTGCAAAATTTGATGTTTGTATTTACATTTGCATCTACAGGTTTAGAGTAGGGACCCTATATATAATGACATTAAACTTCACACAAGTGTGAAGTTAAATGTCACTTTATTTAGGGTCCCTAGTTTAGAGCACTAGACAGGTAGGTTTATTAGGGTAGGTGGGTAGTTTGAGTGGTTCCGCAGGAGAGTACCGACATACCCACAATTTCAGACCGCAAGAATTTTGTCTAGAAACAGGACATGTCGTTGCTACAGCAAAAACATTGTTGAAATCAAGTCTGTTATACACCAAACATTTGCACTATTTAGGTTACAATTGTTTGACATTAACTATGATAATTTCAATATTTTTATCCAAATTTTCTAATAAAATAGTTTTTTTAAGGTATTTTGTTCATAAATTTCATAGAAGATACAGTGAATTCTGTTTACAAACGGTCCTGTTTAAAATTATAGTTCTAAAATGTTTATAACTTATTCACATGTAAGTAGTAATATTTTTGTATTTCTTTAGTAAATAGAATCAGTATTTTAGCAAAACTCATACAATTTCTTATTAACTAATGTATTACCAATGCTGAATATCCATTAGGGCTAATAATTGCTGATTTAAAAAATCCTTTAAAATCTCTTGATGCAGTTTTAGGTAATTTGGTAGATCATTTATTATAATTTAATTCTTACCTTATTATTGGCAAGGCTCTGATTTTACAAAATATCCTTTAGAAAATAACGAAAAGCTGTTTTTATCTAAAACAAATACTTAAGTTTAATTAGTTAACCAAAGCAACAAAATATTATCAAAATGCACCATTGATTAGCTCTGTACACGGGAAATATAAAATTACACCATTTTAAATTTAGGGTTATTTGTGATAAACACTCGGAAATGAAGCAAAAAAAACTTTATTGCAGTATTTAATTGTTCTACAGTGAGAATTCTCCTGTTGAAAAATGTCCAGTGTATGTTGTTTGTTGATGTAATGTTTTTGTTTAATTTGTTTGTTTTAATGGATATTTAATAATTTAGCCCTGAAGAAGCCTAAATATTAGGTGAAACGTTGGCATGATTATGTAATGCAATAAAGTTTTTTTTGCTTCATTTCCGAGTGTTTATCACAAATAACCCTAAATAAATTTCAAGAAGCATTGTGTAGAAAATATTATTACCATTTTAAATTTAATTCATCTTCTTAAATAATGTTTATTCCAAAATATTGAAAAAATTAATGCAAACTGTCATAAATTATTTTCTATTATTGTCAAACTTTCATGTCAAATAGAATAACAAAATAAAATGAAAAATTATTTTGTTTGAATTTTCCTTTTGATGACGCACTTCCGTCCGCCATTTTCGGTCTGAGATTTTGGGTATGTCGGTACTCTCTTTTGTGTAGTGTGTAGACTACCTACGCACCCTAACAAACCTGCCTATCCAGTGCTCTACACAGGTTGTTTGCTTTAATTATTCTTTAAAACTTAAATTGGCTTCAGAACAGACACTTTGACAGATTACACTTTCCAACAAAGTAATATTCCACTAGACAGTCTTAAACGCATTTTTAAGTTTTTTTTTAGCAAAAAAAAAATGGAAAACTTCTATTTATTGCAAACCTTTACTACAACGCTGCTTATTATTTTTTTTTTATTTTTTGTTTCGATTTTTTAACGTACGTAGAATGCAATTTCAAAATTGACTATTTCCAAAAAAAATCCATTTGACAACTGTTAGACATTTTGGATTGTTTAAAAATAATACTCGGTAAAAATTACTGTTAAAATCGTGATTAAAATTCAACAAACTCTGAACTCTGGTTAACGGTAAAACTTCCAAACTTAATGGTAATGGTAAATACTGTACATTTTCATGAATTTTTACCTATTCTACATTAAAATTTCTGGTAATTATAATTAATTTAAAATATTATTGGCCTGTAATATTTCGGGGTCTGCTTAGTGGGCCGAAATGGAACTAAAATTTTATGGATAGCAACTTTTTTGAAAAAATTGAGGTTACATAGAATTTTTGACATTTTTGTCAGAAATAAATCAAATTACAATTTATAAGAAAATAGTATATTCTATAACTAGTATGGAATAGACAATATTCCGCGCGAGCGGAAAGTTTGTCATACGAGCCGGTAGGCGAGTATGACGGTCCCGCGAGCGCGGAATGACTATTCCATACGTGTTGTAGACTATACTTTTTCTTCGACTACAAATATGAAACACTGTATGGCTTTAAACTGCGGACAAGGTCAAAAACAATGTTTTTTGTGACTCGACATTGTAAATACAACAAAACACATATTTTTAAATAAAGCAATCAATGTTATTTAATAATTTTATCAAATCGATTTAATCAGTACTTTTATCAAATCGATTTGATCAGTACTTAAAAAAGATTTTTATTTAATTTTAGCACATATTTACAAATTATAATGCAAAAATTGACAGTTATGTCAGATTGTTGTGACAGATACCAGGTTTTAGTATTTAACAATAGATGGAGCAGTTTTAATTTTTTGAACTAAATTGATAAAAAACTGGTCAAATATTAAGAAAAACTAATAAACTTTATGTAATTTTAACGTAAAACTTTAAATTGCATTAAATTATTCAATATTTCATGGTAAGATATATATATTTTTGCTAATTTTGATACAGTTTTCTTTACTTTTATAAACAAGATATGGCACTACATGTGCTCATTCTAACACTTGATACGGAATACTCATACCGTATCTAGAGCTAGAATGGATTCATTCTGTTTGAAAGGTGTGTGTATTTGCTTACATTCTAAAGCAGTCGTAGAAAAATTTCTTTCTATATTTTTTTAAAAACTGGTAATTATAATGGTTTGTATAGTGAAATTAAATTAATATACACTGTATGAGTTGTAAAAAAAACGTTTTTTTAGCTGAAATTTAGTTGTAAGCTGAAAAAATGTTATAAAAATAATAATAATAATAATAATAATAATAATAATAATAATAATAATATAGTTAAGTTTTAGGGAGACAAGCTCATATCAATAAAAGGAGTTACTTTTTTAAATAAATAGTTTAAAATAATAATATAATCCATAGATATACTCAAATCATAGTAATATGAGTCAGATATCCATAATTTTTGAGAATACTACATAAAAGGATTACCAGGCAGATCACGAAACTAATGGAAAAAGTGCGATAATATTGGACTTGAAGAAGACCAATAAAACTAGTTATAAACACAGCTTTTCTATTACAACATACATTTATGTAACGCATATTTTATAATAAACAATTTTCCATCAAATTAAAGATATTAAAAAACTACAAAATCTATAGATTTTCCATATATGGAAAAGTTAACTGTGTGTGTTTTCCTCCCGGAAATGCAACTTTTATCATTATTCCCTTGTACCCTTCATTTAATTTTACCATACAAACCATTATAACGCCTAATTTACAAAAAATGATTTAGAAAATTATATTTTCTTGACAAACGCCAAGAAAAATTGTAGGTTATAATCTTTCTATACTCTGTTCCATAAAATTTTAGTTCCGTTTCGGCCCACTGACCACTGGAAATCCCGATTTTTAAAAAATATTACAGTATTCTACGTTACCGGGCAGTGACGGACCCAGGATTTTTCTTGGAGTGGGCTGAGCCAGGGACGGCCACAGGGTGTTTCTTACGGTGGCAAGCCCATTTACCTTTCTAACAATATCAATAAAAAGTTCTTGTCAAGTCACAAACAAAGGTGTAGCCAGACTTTTTTGCAATATTGGTAAGAAAGTTTGGTTGTTGGCAGTCGATTTTGATTACAGTTTTCACGTCGAAATTTGAAAAACAATGCATTTAAAAGAAAACTTTAAATAGACTGAGGAAATTTTAAGTTTTCGCATTTCCACATCGGAACTTGCAGACATGTAAACAATTTTATAATATCTATTATTTAGTTGTAATATCACATTATTTGTAATCAATTTACCGCCGCATGCAAACAATTTTACAGTATATGTACATATTTCAGGAGCAGCTATTTCTAAGAATTTAAAAGGAAAATTATTTTATAAAACTTTAAATGGGTAGGTAAAACTCATTTAAATACAACTTATCATGTTGAGCGCCGCAGTCGAAAATTTTAAGAAAAAGTTTTTGCATTCCCCAGACACCTAAGAATTTGACATGTAAATATCTATTAATATTATTAATATAAAACTATTAATTAAAATTGTTATATCACATCACTGCTAAACAAGTTTAGCGCCGCGGGCATTTTTTACAGTTTACAACTTTCAGGAAACAATTTTTAAGAATTTGAAAAGGAAATTATTTTTATAAAACTTCAAATAAGTAGGTGAAGGCTCTTAAACACAACTTATTATGCTTAGCGCAGCAGGCGAATATTTTTAGAAGTCTTAGGTTTTTGCACTTCCCAGACACCTCAAAGTTTGACATGTAAACAATTTTATAAAATTTTATAATTAAAATTGTAATATTACATTATTGGTAATCAAGTTTAGCGCCGCAGGCGAAATTTTTAAAAGTTTACAATTTTTCCGGACAACCAAATTGTTTTATAAAACTTCAGATGGGTGGGGGAAACCTCTAATATAACTTATCATATTTAACGCCGCAGGCGAAATTTTTTAGTAATATTGTTGGCTCATATTTTCCAGTTTGATGGATCATTAGCGCCTCATGCGAAAATTTTTTGAAAATCAAAATAGAAGTTAAAAAATTAAATTTGGAGGTTTGGGGGGGGCTGCAGCCCGCCAACACCCCCTCCTCATCCCTGGGTGCGCCACTGTTTTTAAGAATATTGACCCTGAACTACACACTCATAATTTAAAGCTTAAATTAAAATCTTCACCCCGAAAATTTAATATGAAAAAATGCAATTTTAAGTTTGAGATTTTTCCGAGAAACTTTTCTTTTAATTACATCTATTATTGGTAAATGATTATTTAGAGTCTAAACTTTGGACGAAAAGTTTTATCGGCACTAAATTTTACAGATAGGTCACACTAAAGTTAATTTTCACATAATGTAACAGATTTTCCGAGAAACGAATGTTTTATTTTTTTACTGTTTAAACATGAAAAATAACTAAAAATAGCAAATAGTAATAATGTTTATTTACACTAACAATTTTCTACAATTTGGAAACAATTAATTTAATTTATTAGGAACTGGATAAATGTTGTAAATATACAAATATCGAATTGATTATATGTTATTACACTATTCACAGCGCTTGCGCTAGAATAGTATTATACGGTAGTTTCGAATTTCCCAAAATCGTCAAAAAACGCCCTAGACAAAAAAAAATTTGGATACAAATGTATTTCATGAAAAATTAGGAACTTTGTCCGTCTGTTTGTTATGGATACGATACCTCAAGAACGAATAATCCGATTGAAATTTTCAGAAAAGTTCATGAATCCGTATTGGTTTTGAAAGTAATCTCCCTAAAAACAGAAAAGTTATGGGGGTTAAACTTCTTAATAAAAAAATGAAAAAACTATCATTTGGACTTTTGTTGTTGGTTTTTTGAAAAATAAAATTGAAAAAAAAATTGTTGAATATTTTTGATTTTTTTTTAATTTTCTTTTTAATTTTTCGTTTATTTTTTTAAGTATTTGGGAAAATGCAATATTCCATAAAAATAACTGAAAGGGCCCGCATAAAAAGTTGTTGTTTTTTTGTTTAAGAGAAAAAAGAATTTAGTTTTGCTCCCTTTAGCCTTTTTAAGACCCCCGTTTACGCGTTTCGCATCCCCCATTAAACGTTTTGAGGGCCTTGTTTGAACGTTTTGCAGGCCCCAAGGACCTTGCCGACCAGGGACCTAAGTACCCAGTCCGCCACTGGTGCAAATTATTTTATCCAAATATTAGTTGGTTCCTAAAATCCAGGTTTATGTTCTCAGAGGTTCTTGATCGTTCTTGATACTTTAAACCAACATTTTTTGAATAGTGTTTTTTAACTAACAGAATTCTACTTAATTAAAAATAACAATTGTTTACCTCGAGGTAAATGTTTAAAAAACGTCTCAAATCGATACCCCCAAGCAACAAAGCCGTAACTCATCTATTGTCATTTTTCATGGGAGCTAAATTTCTAAAATATAATTTTTGTTATTTAAGGGTGGGTAAATGATTAAAGTGAAAAAGGAAGTCATGTGATACATCATTTGAAAGCTTATAAAATTCTCTATTTAACTGTATAAGTATTTATTGTTTATTTATTGTTTGTTTCTGATAATATTCAAGTTTAGAATTTCTTACTTTAGTGATTTTAGGTAAACTTTTGGTTAAAATGGCCTGTGGAGAAATCTGAGTAGTACAACCATGTGTGTCTTATTTCAAGGCGTTTACATATATAACTCAAAATGGGTCTAACTTGAGTTACATCCTCCCAGTCCGCACATATATGGATGCAACATGGTAAAGAAAGATTTTTTAGGTAACATGTGCCATATTACATGAGACATAACATACATATGTATGCTACATAACATGCCCTATAACAGAAAGATTTTTTACGTTACATGTGCCATATTACATAAGATGTAACATACATATGTATGATACATAACATGCAATATTGCATGTTATGTATCATATATATGGTACGAGAACATACACGATACATAAAATGTTATGAATTCAATACTAAATATGGCGTCTATATTATTTTAATTTTTATAGGTTAGAATCACTAATATTCTTAAAATTGTTGTTAATAATAAAAGTTTTACTCTTAAGTAGTAGAAACGCATGTATTTTTAGACAACTAAACCGATTTTAGATAATTTTAGACAAAAAATTAAAATATATATATATTTTTTTTAAATGATTATTTGCTATTTTTTCTCTAAAAATTGGCTTTTTATGTGGCCCATGATTTTTAAGCCTGGTAGAAAGTTTGCTTTCACAGAAAATGCACATCGTATAAGAATTTTGCCTGATGGATGATGCTACATATAAAGATATTTATATACTTTAATTATTAGGTTTATCAAAAAGACGTAAAAATGTTCACCATGTCTAAATCTATGATGCACTCCATAACAAGTAAAATTCGGAAACGCCTACTTTTATTGTTATGTACCTAGTATGTATCTGATATGTAGCATGTTATGTAGCTGATACATAACTTGAGGCGGAATTGTTAAAGTCCAAGGACTATACATGGACTATAAAAATTACATGTCTGCAACATCACATAGAACAGTGGTTATGTACCTGCTATGTTCCTGCCATGTATTTGTGTTGACTGGGCTTGTTGCATGGGAGTGTGGAAATGAAAATGTGTATTTTTTAGCTTGAACAACGTTTTTCACGTATTTTTGGTCTAAAAAAAAGAATCTAGTACTGGTTTACTAAAAAAATATTAAATTAGTTTTCAAAATTTTTAGAAATGCATTTGCTACAAAGTAACGTATATATTTAAACACCTAGAACAAGATGTATACCTAAAATCACAAACAAATTTTAAGACACAAACTTTGGTATTACGATACTAAAAATTGATTTATGCTTTATTTTTTATTTAAACGCAAAATTTTAGTTAATTGTGTAACTAGACCCAGTATACACCGGTTTCCCCTAACTCAAAAATATATCCTGAATTTTTCCAATCTCGTAAAATATTGCTGAAAAAGTTTAAATTTTCTTAAAAATGTATGAATGAAAACAGTTGTAATATAAAATGTTGGACTAATTTTAATTTAAAAAAAACACTAACCTGGAAAAATTAACTAGTATTTTACTCAGAACTACATTAGATTATTCTTCACTTTTAGTTCCCTCAGGATTGCCCTACAATAAGCATTGTGAAAACCGTGCCCGGTGTAAACCTACTATAGCACACCCTTCGGGAAAATCTATATTGCCAAAAACAGGACCTGCGCGCTAAGCAGGATAATGACAGGACCTCTGATCTGTAGAAAACTGTGTTGCGTGGAGCGCTTCAAAGCGGGAAACTCGGGAAGTCGGTATTTTCCGCAGAAATGTTTCAATTTTTGTGTTATAAGGTGGGTGAGCCGATTATTGCCATGTAAGACATTTTATTTTTTGCTGAATTCAAATTTATTTGTAATCACCTGAAATTTTACTACATTATACATAAACATATCTCTATTCTAATGGGTAAAAAATAAACAAACTTCAGGAGTATCAAAATACTATATTGTTTTACTAAGAGGAAAAGTGAAGCTTTTTTTTACTAGCCTGTAGAATTACAGACGAGTAAAAAAAGCACTTTTCATCTGAGTGAAACATGCTATTTTCTTTAAGCATCCTATATATTTTTTTAAATAATAATTTAATTTAATTTATTCAGTACTAAAGTATGTTTTTTTTTTATTATAATAAAACACTTTCGAAATAAACTTAAACCTTCCGTAGCTCATTTTAATTTTTTTTCTTAGGCTGAATCGTACACTTATCGCGATTTCGATGGTAACTTGTCTAATGTAGCATTTGCAATTTCGGAGAGATTTGCAGGTGTATAAACCATATATTCTTCTTCAATCATTTTTAATCAATTTCACACAAGGTTTTTGCACAGAATCTCGAGTCAACCATCTGTTTACATAATAAACAATCAAGTTTGAAGTATGGCTGTCATCAAAGTCAAAGAGTGCTGCCGCCAGTGGTGGTTTTGCTAACTAACTCTTTTTTACGGCGTACAACAATGAACTCATTTTTTTTACTGTAAAAAAATAGATCACTTCTAACTAGTGTGTTCAGTTATAAAATATGAACATTTTAGTACGCTTGAAGAAAAAAAATATTATTGCTATTTAAAAATGATTGAATACTGACAATATTAGAAATCCGGGTTCAGGGGCGGATTTATATCACTTTAAGGGGGGGGGGGGCATCCATAAGGAAAAAAATTGCGCTTTCGCCAAAAATATAATTTTGAAGGTATTTCTATGCTAAATATTGCTATCTCACTGGGGGGATCCCCCCCCCCTAAATGCGCCCATGTCCGGGTTCCTAATATTTTCACTATATAATCATTTAAACTCGACGCGGGTCCCCGTATAATATTAAAATATACATTTTTTAATATTTAATGACTTAAAATCATTACAACTAGACCTATCTTAAATACATAAATATTATTAGAAGTAGTAAGCCTTTAGAAAAACATTTTGTATAGAAAAAAATCCTGGTTTAAGTTACTTAACGCGGGCCTTGGCATACAAAATATTTCTCTAAGGGCCCGATGAGCCTTTAGCAAAAAAGAGCAGTTTATGAGAAAATTTACGGGCAATAATTAAAGTGCAATGCCGAAATCTCCAATTTAAATTTAAAAAGTTTTTGCTTTCCCATTTTGAAAATTTTCAAAATTTCGGAAAGCCTTGTATTCGTGCAAAAATTTTCAATTTTTTTTGCGTATTTTTGCGTTTTATGACGTTTTATGTCGATAATTATCAATTTCAAGCCAAAAAAAAATTGTCGGTCGATCGGTCTGTCCGGGAAATCTTGTGGGCACGATAAGAACGCTTTAAGCTAGAGACTTGAAATTTGGCATACAGGTATGTTACCAAAAGTTCTCGCTCGGGATTGTTTTTGGTGAACATTAGGGTGCGGCAAGGGTTCTAAACAAATGGAAAAAATACATTTTTTTTAGAAAAGTTTTAAAATTGCTATATATAGGGGTTTTTGAAGTTGCTGAAATTGAATCTGATAAAAAAATTCTAACTCCATCCCCGCAGGGGTGAGGGTAAATATTTATAAATATTTTTAATATTTTCTTTAAAATTGGTATACACGGTGTATTTGAAATAGGGTCGGAAATTTTAACAGATGGTTTTACATCATAAAAAATGACAAAAAGTTCCTATAAACATATGTCTAAAAATGCGTCATAAGGGAGCTACGCCCCTTTGAAAGTGGCTAAAAAAATCGGTTTTTATTTAATAACTCAGGAACCCTTTGAGATATATTAACGAGGTTTTGCACGTGAATTAATCCTAATAAGGCCCATCTTTGTATGTAATTTTCACGTACTTATTTAAACCAGGGGTGTGCGAAACGGGGGGGGCTTATCAGTTTTTTGTCCCAAACTTTTTTCTGTGTAACTTTTTTGCAATTTTATTTTCGAAATATGATTCCCCAGGTCAAAATACATAAAAAAGGTACTCTTGTTGTAATACTGTAAGATTAATCGTTTTCGAGAAAAATTCATTTGAAGGTGAAATTCCACGGTTCGAGGACGAAAAATTAAATACTAAAATGTTGAAAACCAAAATTTTAATGATGCAGGGCGAATGTACATTAAAAACTAAGAAAAAAAACTCATATACAGGTACTTCCAAAAATGAATCCTAATGGAGCTATGGTCTCCTAAATATGCACCATTTTTAAAGGGCTATGGTAGCTTTAAAAGCGTTTTTTCGACCTATATGTATGGAAACTTTTTTTCTTAGCTTTTGATGTAGAATAACATTGCATCATTAAAATTTTGGTTTTCGACATTTTAGTATTTAATTTTTCGTCCTCGAACCGTGAAATTCCACCTTCAAATGAACTTTTCTCGAAAGGGGTTAATCCTACAGTATTACAACAAGAATACCTTTTTATGTATTTTGACCTGAGGAATCATATTTTAAAAATAAAATTGCAAAAAAGTTACACAGAAAAAAGTTTGGGACAAAAAACTGATAAGGACCCCCCTTTTCGCACACCCCTGGTTTAAATAAGTACGTGAAAATTACATACAAAGATGGGCCTTATTAGGATTAATTCACGTGCAAAACCTCGTTAATATATCTCAAAGGGTTCCTGAGTTATTAAATAAAAACCGATTTTTTTAGCCAATTTCAAAGGGGCGTAGCTCCCTTATGACGCATTTTTAGACATATGTTTATAGGAACTTTATGTCAAATTTTATCATGTAGAATCACCTGTTAAAATTTCCGACCCTATTTCAAATACACCCTGTATAGAGGTTTTTGAGGTCGACAAATATGAGTATGATAATTTTTTTCTAAGTCCAGCCCCTGAGGGGAGCTTTTTATTTAATGAACTATAGGCAGGGGCGCATCCAGGATTGCTTTGGGTGGCGCAATTTCTGTTCGATTTTAACTATCTTCCAAAAAATTTGTTCTAAACAAAAAACAAATTGATAAAATTTTAGTTTATTGTCCACGTAATACTTGCATTTGGACACTTAGGTTTTGCTTGACTCGGGGTGGGGGGGAATTGTCAATTTTGACCCCCCCCCTTGGATCCCTGCCTGACTATAGGGCTAATTATTTTTTTATTACCTGAGGATTGATGCTGCCGGTCGCAGAAAAAGTCTTGTGTATTCCTAGTACGTTTGAATAGATTTTTGCACTACACTGCAAACTTTGCAGACTAGTTCTAACTCTTTTTTCATTTTCACTGCAAATTAGCTGTGCTCTGTAGAGAGCTACTTGTTAGGGTTCCGTACCTTTAAAACGAAAAAGGGATCCCTTATAGGGTCGCTTGGTTGTCCGTTTGTCTGTCACAGCCGTTTCTCATGAACTATATAACCTAGTAATCTGAAATTTAGCATACGAGTAGATTGCATTAACGAGAAACTAGTTTAGGTATATATATTTTTTTTTTGCCAGAAGTCAAAAATTAAATTGTAACAAAACTTTTTTTTAGAGATCTTATCGAGTTGGGTATCATATCGAGGGCTTCATAACATAGAGGCGTATACGCCATTTTGTTTTGTTTTTGAGGTTTTGATAGTTTTAGGTTTTTGTAATAAACCAAACCTATAACCATCAATATCTCAAAAAAAAAATAAATGGCGTATACGCCCCTATGTTATAAAGCCCTCGATATGAAAGGTGTTTTAAATATAAACTAACCTTAATAAGGCCCATCTTCGTATGTTATTTTCATGTACGTATTTTAACCAGGAACGTGCGAAATGGGGGCCCCAAACTTTCTGCTGTGTAGGTAACTTTTTTGTAATTTTACTATTGAAGCATGATTCTTAGGACAAAATAGATAAACAAGATACGCTTGTTGTAATACTGTATGATTAACCGTTTTCGAGAAAAATTAATTTGAAGGTGCAATTTCACGTTTCGAGGACTAAAAATTAAATAGTAAAATGTTGAAAACCAAAATTTCAATGATGTCGGGCGATTCTACATTAAAAACTGAGAAAAAAAGTTTCTATACATGTATGTTAAAAAAACTGTTTTAAAGCTACTACACGGAAAGAAATTAGTGGGCTCTGCGCTATACATTATAAGATATTTGGTAACAGTGGCAAATTATAGTGATTTAAGCTATAGATTATAAGGGACACAATAACTAATAATGTTAAAAATAAATTGGAAACGATTATATATATTACAGACACGATTATATTTATTACAGGCACTATTATAAAATTACAGAAATTTTATTATATTATAAAAATTATTAGCACGGACAATAATTAAATCTATTTAAGCTATAAATGTCATACTATTTGTTATATTTTATTATTCACTAAACAATTAAAGTATTTCATATAAATTTTTACACTTACTGCCATAATTGTAAGAGAAAGCCTTGTATTTATATAATAAGCGATTATAATTTGCTTGGTATGTGTGTTATAGCGCTCCTAGCTATAATTTTTTTTTCCGTGTATGGCTCTTTAAAAATGGTGCATTTATAGCAGACCATAGCTCCCTTAGTATTGATTTTGGAAGTAAATGTAAATTAGATTTTTTTTATTTATTTATTTATTTATTTATTTATTTATTTATTTATTTGTTTATTTATTAAACTTAACAGGCAAAGCCCAATTACAAAGTTTATAAAATAAGCAATACAAAAGAAGAGAAATAATATAAATTTAAAAAAGTGTTATGATAATTATTTTTTTTTAAATATACTTAATTACTAAAGTAGTTCATATTTACAAAAAGTATAACTTATATACAAAATTATTTACATTTAATTTACATATATACATATTGAAAATAAAAACAAAAAAAAAAAATAAAAAATAATAATAAAGATTAATGTTCTCTAAAGAATTTTTTAATTGCCCTAATGCTGCAGTTTAAAATGTCCAAGTTTTCGTGAATATCATTGTAATTGGAGCAAATCATATTTATTGGTGAGAACTTGTTTATGTTTTTTTCTTAGTTTTGACATACATTTGCCCGGCATAATAAGAATTTTGGTTTTCAACATTTTAGTATTTAATTTTTAGTTTTCGAAACGTGCAATTGCACCTTCAAATGAATTTTTCTCGAAAACAGTTAATACAACAGTATTACAACAAGAGTACCTTTTTATGTATTTTGACCTGAGAAATCCTGATCCAATAATAAAATTTCAAAAAATTTACACGGAAAAACTTACGAAGATGGGCCTTATTAATGTTAGTTTACATGCAAAACCAAATACCAGAGTTATTCAATAAAAACCTTATTTTTATTACAATTTTAAAGGGTCGTAACTCCCTTAGGGTTCGTTTCCAATTTTTTCTGTAAGCATATTCAACAGTGTTTTTCTTTTTTTTTATCACACAAGTGTACTAACAAAACAACTTATTGCTGGAATAATACTAAATATATTTACTATTGTTTTATGTATTTATAATTTATTAAAATTTCTGATAAATGATTTTTTTTGTACCAATTGGTACTAAAAGTATATAGTTTTTCCGTACCTATACGGGTATAATTTTTTATCAATTATTACAAAATACACACACCTACCGAGTGTAGGGAACCCGGCGAATCAGTCGTTTTTTTGCATTACTATAGAAATGAAACTTATAAGCAGGGTCCGACAAGCTCTAAGTGTATAGGTAACAAACCAACGTTTTCTACTAGTAGCTAGCTAGCTTTTCTTTTTAGTAAACAGATTTAATATATTTTATCCTATAAATACAGATAATGAGACAATTACCAGCTTTATTTTAAATAGATAAACTCAATAATAACCCCCGCGTGGCTTTTACTTTATTAAGTGGATAATTATTTATTTTACCCACTCAACTGTCACTTGTCAAATAATTTTCTTGTAAATGTCATTAAAATTTTTAATAAAAATATGAATTCCTAAGCTATTTATTGGATAAAACCTTGTATGGCACTCATGGGTAAACCGATATTGCCCTCTCGAAAATTAACCTGCTTGGCTGACGAATCGCAGTAGTACCATAAATAACTATTTCCTCGACCTAGTTAGTAGTTAGTGCTGATTTTACACCCGTCGCCATGACAGTGGTCGGAAAGTGACAATCAGCTGATTTTACATATCTGCTATCAGAAAACAAGTGAACGTCAAACACAAAACGCCAAATTAATAAAATTAATTTTAAGACAATTTTTGCTTTTTTTTGAAGTTTGGGATTTAGGTCGTAGGAAAAATAGTATACGTGTAACACCACCACAGGAGCTACTAAGCGATGACGATCTAGTTGACTTCGGAGGAGGTTCGGAGCCCTAAAATATTTGTATTCGTTTTTCTAACATAACAATAAATTTTGGGGCTAATATAAGGAAAATGTCCGAGCAATTAAATGATTCTACACGCCAGAACCGAAATATATAGGAATGAAGTTGGGGCGCTTCAAAAGGGTCAACTGGTATTAACTAAGTAAGGTACCTTATTATACCTCGTTATTTTACCAATGTTATTTTTTATTCCTGTTATTATTTTTTTAATTTTATTTATTTCTGTAGCTTTTACAAATGGGAATATATTTTTTCAAAAAATTAATGTTATTTTACACCGTTTTTAAATCCACTGACATTTCATATAACCCTAAAAATGTCATTGTAAATAAAGCACCAAAAAATGTAATTGTAAATAAAGCACCTAAAACAGCTAAAATTTTAAAAATTTAGTGACCTCAAGGTTCAATGCTGTAGTTCTTTTTTGATTCCAACTGTACAAGCCTAGGCTTATTTAAGGTTCTCCATGACTTTCGTGTATTGTATCAAATAAATTAATTAAATAAAAATAAAATATCACAAACAAGGTTGAAAAGCCAATTTATTTATTTGTGGACCTGTGTAATACTTGCTAATTCCTTAATGACAGTCCTAATTTGCCAACTGATTCCCCGAGCCTTTACTCAAAAACTTACTTGTGAAATACCCTTTCTTTAAAAGAAATCAGTTAACGTTTTAACTTGTTTTTTTTTTTTAATTTAGATCGATTTACTGCCATTAAAATCCGGACACCTAAAAAATTGACATTTTTTAAATTCAAATATTTCGAAAACTAATTAATGGATTTGACTGATTCTTTTTTTGTTTTGAAGCTTAAACATTATCTACTTTTGGTTTGTTTTAAGAATGATTAAATTTTTATTTTTCGTATTAACAGCAACAAATAATGTACAACTATGTTTTTTACCCCACCTTCTAGGACTTGCCACTGCAACTGTTTATCAAATTATTAAAGTCTTTCTTATTGCCGCAGTTTTAATGAATATTTTCTTTTTTATTTTTTTACATTTTTACTTCTGATTTAGGAGATATCAGGGTTTTCCTGAAAGTTGTAATTTTTTCAGTTAACTTAAAAAGTACTTCAGTTGAAAACTAAACTTTTTAAACAAAAACAGCAATGATCTTTATTTAAATGCTAATATATATGCTATAAAAAATGTCTTCTCTACCTTGGTATATAATTACTATTATTCGCCATCTTAGATGCATAAATATTGTGGGTAAAATTCTTTGGGAAAGTAAAATAAAACATATAATTATTTCTTTACGAATAACGGTATATTTACTTTTTAAATAAATTTTAATTCATATTTTTTATAAATTTGTGTTTTTCATATTTTTTTCAATTTATCTGTAACGATTATACAATAATTCAATAATTATACAAGGTATATCATCCGAATATGACATATTGGCAAATATGACACATTGGTTGAACTTACCCCGCATTATTTATAAAGATCTTCTAAAACAAAAATATTTTAAATCTTAATTTTAATATAAATATATATCTCAATGTAAAAAATAAAACTACAACAATAGACAATTTTTTGAGGGGCATGGGACAATCATAGACGTTGTTTTTAAACAACAGGGTAGCAAATTTATAAATTACGAATTGACAGTATTTCGTAATTTTTACGTATTTCAAATTGAATAACTTACAAAGTAAACGAAGTAGTAGACGAAAAATATCAATATGTTTGTTTTTTTTAATAAAATGAAACGATATACACGCTGCGGTTTTTTTTTTGATAATCTTGTTATTTATGACATAACTAAGGATTTAAGGCCAAAAATTAAAAAATCTGACGGTTAGTTTTTTTTTAATTGTCAATTTATTAAAAAAAAGTGCACTAACTTAATTATCCCCTTTTAACTCAACATTTTATTGATATATAATATTTATTTTTTCATAAGAATAAAGACTAATTACTTAATTCTCTATAAATGTATTTACCAGTTTTTTTTATATCTTTTGCCGTTTTGTCACAATACGTGATTAAATCTAGAATTCAACCTAAAAAAGCAATAAATTATTTTTCATTTATTTGAAAATTATACAAGTAGGCTTGTTTTACATTGATACGTCAAAAACACTTTTCACAAGTTATTACCTTAAAATCAAGGTGGCTTGTGTCAAATAAATATAAATATATAAATTGACAATTCAATTCAACCGTCAGATTTTTTAATTTTTGGTCTTATATCTTTACTTTTAAAGCGGAAAACGTCCATATTTTGTTTTTTTTTTAAGAGGCCTGTAATACTGCTGCAAAAGAAAACACACATACAGGCCAACAGAATATCGCCAGACTAACATTTTTCGAAAGAATCGGTTTTTTGGACAAAATGCATGCAAATGCAAAAAAATATAAAAAAGCTAAATCTTAGTTCATGTGGACATAGTGGACATAGTTCAGCTTCACTGTAAGACATCCATATAGATCTAGAAAATAATCTGCTCTATACAGGGTTATTCAGAAATACGGCCATTAATGTTATGAGGTAATTCTACATAGGAAAATATGAAAAAAAGTTCCTTTAAACATATGTGTTAAAATGGCTAAAAATTTCGGTTTTTATTTAATAACTCAGGAACCCTTTGAGATATAGCAACGAGGTTTTGCATGTGGACTAATTCTAATAAGGTCAATCTTCATATGTTATTGTTTGTACTTATTTTACTCACGGGTGTGAGAAACGGGAGGACCTTATCAGTTTTTTGTCCCAAACTTTTTTCGTTTGGACTTTTTGAGATTTTATTAATGAAATATGATTCCTCAGATCAAAATACATAAAAAACGGTACTCTTGTTGTAATACATCCTACAGATTAACCGTTTTCGAGAAAAAATCATTTGAAGGTGAAATTTTACGTTTTGCGGACGAAACATCAAATACTAAAATGTTAAAAACCAAAATTTCAATGATGCCGGTGATTTTACATCAAAAACTAAGACAAAAAGTTTCTATACATGCAGGTCGGAAAATTGCTTTTAAACCTGCTATGGCCCTTTAAAAATGGTGCATTTTTAGGAGACCATGGTTCCCTTTGGATTTATTTTTGGAAGTACCTATATATGTTTTTTTTGTAGTTTTTGATGTACATTCACCCGGCATCATTGAAATTTTGGTTTTCAATATTTTAATATTTAAATTTTCGGCCTCGAACCGTAAAATTTCACCTTCAAATGTGTTTTTCTCGGAAACGGTTAATCCTACAGTATTACAACAACCCTTCTTATGTATTTTGACCTAAGGAAACATGTCCCAATGATTACAAAAAAGTTACACAGTAAAACGTTTGGCCCAAAAAACTGATAGAAACTCCCCTTTTAGCACGCCCCTGCTTAAAATAAATACATGAAAATAACATACGAAGATAGGCCTTATTAAGATTAGTTCACATTCAAAATCTCGTTGCCGTATCTCAAGGGGTTCTCGAGTTATTAAATAAAAACCGAATTTTTCAGCCACTTTCAAAGGAGCTTAGCTTCCATACGACGCATTTTTAGACATATGTTTATAGGAACTTTTTTTATATTTTCCTTTATAGAATCACCCCTTAAAATTAATTACCCTATTTCTAAATAACCCTGTATAATAGTAAAATAACTATTTCCTATGATTCATTCAACTATTTTTATTTTTCGCTTATTCTTGAGGTAACCAACTATATTAGGGTTGGTAGACAAGTAGAAATTATTTTTTCGCTTGCTGTCATGGAAACTGTTATGTATGTATGTATACAAGGTTATTTTTGTAAATGGTACACCCCCCGTAACTTTTGAACAGGATGAGATATAAACTTTAAATTTGGTATATGCATCACACAACAGAAACTATCATTTGTCATATTTTTTTATTTTTTATTCGGTAAGGCGGCGCCAGGGAGCAGTGGGGGACAATATTTTAAATGGCACCCTAGGTGCCCTTGTGTTACGTGACTTTAAAGAGCTTAAAATTCTCTATTTAACCATGTAACTATTTTTTTTTTAGTATTATTTTTGAAGATTTTTTTTCCTTCAAAATTGTTGACATTTTTAATATTTTAACTCATTGACTTTTTTTTTGGAAAAGTGGTCAATTTTTCGCCAATTTTTTTTTCTTAATTTTTAGTCTACACTGAAGGGCAATAACAAATAATGTTCAGAAAATTAAAAAAAAAAACATTATTTTCTACATTCTAGGTCCGCCCGAGTTAACTCGGGTGAGCGGAAAAATGCCAACTTATTGTGAACGAGGGAGTGCATCAAGGGGTTAAAAAAATTAATTTTGGAAATTTGGCGCATAAAGGTCAAAATACATGGTGTATTTTCATGTTAAGACTAATTATTTATCATTTTCATGTAAAATTTTCAATATATATGCACAAAATATTAAAAATTTGTATAATTTTGAAGAAAAAAAAAATCTTCAAAAAAAAATATTAAATAAATAGTTACACAGTTAAATAGAGAAGTTTAAGCTCTTTAAAATGACGTATCACAAGATAAACTCCGCGCATTATCTATCTGAGTTGATGGTCATTTGTTTCTTGTTATTTGGTTGGCAGAATATATTTAGTTCCTTATGTAAGGTTTTCATCTTGTTTAAAATTTATTGTCAATCAAGACATTATTTTGACATTTATAAAAAAAATTCAAATAATTTGCTTTAGCAAGAAGAAATAACAAGAAAAGTGCATAAAAAGAAAGCTAAAGCATCAATCTATAAACATTTTGTTTAAATAAAGTAATATAATGCAGTGCTCTATAAATTTTTGAAGTAAACACTATAACAGATAATTTTTTGGTTAAAATAATACTGGTCCGTAATTTTATTCAGGTAATGTTAAATTTAAGTTTATAATAGCACTTTATGAATAAAAACTTACTTTTATTATAATTTTGAACAAAGTTTTACTTTTTAAACAGATTTTGTTATTATTTGTAAGACGTAAAATGACAGTCAATTTAACCTAAATGTTAAAAATTATCAAAAGCACAATGGGCTACAAAAATATTACTAAAAGTCATTTTTAAACCACTAATCATAGCTCCCTTGATCCAATTTGTTACTCAGATAGATAATGCGCCGAGTATAGTGATAGTTTTTATGGTGTAATATAAATATTCCAAATATGAAGCATCTGATTCAGTTCAAAAGTTACGAGGGGTGTAGCATTTAAAAGAATAACCCTGTATGAGGAACCCATTTTCATTTACAAAAAAAAAGTTAAGAAATGGACGTTTTAAAAATAAAATATAATTAAATTAAATTAGCTTATTTTTAAAACGCAACAAGTCTAACAAGTTAAGAAACTGACTTGTTGCAATATGAAAATAAGCTCCTCATGTATTTTAATAATTAATTTTGGAGTTTCTATTGGATTTTAGAAAAAAAAAAATTACGTGCGCATAATGTGTATACATACATACATACATACATGTTTGTTTAACCTCGTACTATTCTACTTAATTAAGCATCCCCTAAGTCCAGGACTTGTGTGGGCTAGTAGTAGAGGGAACCACCGGCTTATACTGACTTTCGAACCAGTTTCTAGGGAGTGTCCGTTTCACTTATCGCCTTCGCCAAATTTCAATTATTAATTAACTGAAAAAGGCAAATCGGCGCCAGTGAGAATCGAACTCACGATAGTAGACTTGCTATGCATACGCGCTAGCCACTACGCTATGCCTCCCATATGATTTCTGTTTTCGCGTGATTGCTTGACGTCTCGATCAGCAAGTTCCATGCTCAAGCAGAAATCAGTAATTTTTTTAATTAATTCTATTTTTACATTTTTACATATCTTTTACTTTGTAAGTTATTTTTCAACGATTTCCGTTATACCCTGTAAATAAGTATTTTATTAAAAACTTTCATTATACTTATAATAAACAGGGTGATCAGTAAGTGCCATACCAAAGTTTAAGAGGCGATTCTTCATCCAAAAATATGACAAAAAGTTTTTATAAAGGGTGGTCCGGAAATGAGCCCTAAGGGAGCTACGGCCCTTCGAAGATGACATATTGAATGGGAAACAAATAAGAGCATGAATAAAATTTGAATGCTGCAGAGTGATTCTTCATTTGATTGAGCAAAAAAGTATTCTTCACCAAAACACCTAAATTTAATATTGAATGAGTAAAGACCTTTTAAAAAGTAACGTTTTTGGTGGCACAAAATGTTACTTTCTCCTAATTGCATTTTTCTTTGAAAACGGTTGCTCCTACAGTGTTACACACTGACATTTATGTATTTTTACTGAAGACATCTATATTTTTTACAAAAAATCCAAAAACACTACATAAAAAAGTTTAGGGCAAAAATGTGTTAAGCCTCAGATATTTTGCCGTCGAGGCACGCCTCTGGATAAATAAAAAAAAATTAATTAACATAACTTATTTCCCTTATTAATACTAGTATACATGCAAAAGCTCGTCACTCTAGCTTAAAGGCTACCAGAGTTATTAATTAAAAACCTTATTTTTATTACAATTTTAAAGGGCCGTAGCTCACTTAGGGCTCATTTCAGGACCAACCTTTATAGGAGCTTTCTTTGATATTTTTGAATGTAGAATCACCTCTTAAATTTTGGCATGCCAGTTATTGATCACCCTGTATAAATATTTTAACAAAAAATTAAACGTACATGATTTGAGACAATATCTATTCTGTCCAATAAATTGACTAAAAACTTTTAAAAATGACAAAAAAAATACAATTTTTTTTAGTTAATATATTGGCTACAGTATAGAATAAAAATTGTTCCTAAAAGTTAAATAGAGGGCCTTATACTTTCTAAGTAACGGCGGAATGTTCAAATGTATATCCTTTTAAAATATCATAGTTCAGTAAAATTTTAACCCTTGACATGAGTTCTTTGTTTTTTAAGTTTGAGCACATTTATTACAGGCTTGAAGCAATCTTTTAAACGTTTTAATTTATTCTTCTAAATCTGAAAAATTACAAATAATTTCTGCTTTAATTATCATCGAGTGTATATTCTCGTATTTCCAGATTTTTTATATTTCAATATTGTCACCGAAATCCTATATCCCAAAGGCTGTGTTTGACTTAAGCAGCAAAAAATTCTGTCAAAAGTTATCATATAATATATCATATATGTAATTATATTATAATTACAAAAGAGGGTGAGAATTATGCGGGAAAAATTCGCTGTTTTTATGAAAATTTGCTGTCTGGAAATAATTACGACTAACTAAAGTTATCATATTAAATATGTTTTACCCTTTGTAAGTAGAAATCTGTGCTTTATTTGATTTTAGATGATTGCTTTTTAACTCATGTTAAGCGTGTGTTCCAAGAATATTCTTATCTGAATCGTTTTACACAGAACAAATATTACTGGTATATTCTTATCATATTCTTAGAACATTTGTGCTATGGTTGAACTGATGATACTTTTTCTGGAATTTTCACACATTTTGTGGACTGGCAGGATGAAACCCTGGTGGAGGCGACACCATATTGGCATTCTGTTGCATGGACAGCCCCGCCATAGCGTTTACAGTTTCTTTGTCATCTTTTTCGTTTCTTATCGCATCGTTGAAGGAACATAAAGCTGTTTTACTGCTTTCCTGCAAACAAGGCCAATGTGGCGTTTGCTCTGCAATAACTTTCTGCAAGGTCGAGACCGCGTTCGCACAAGGCATCCGGGACAACTCTATGGGGGTCAAAACCAAAGGGTAGTCTCCCAGGAGGACCCTTACACATTCTTCAGCTGAGTCGCAGATAGACGGTAAATCATAGCCTCCCTCAAGAGCCATGACCACCCGACCATTGGCTAATGACATTAATTGTCTTGTCATGTGCCCAAAACATGCCGATGATACCCGGTAACCACCTAGAGGTGGTAAATGACCTTCTGTAGCGTCAAAACCAGCTGATACTAAAACGATATCAGGATTAAATTCTCGAGCTATGGGCATTATAACACTGCGAAATGCTGCAAGGTACTCAGCATCACCTAGTGGAGGGTTTAAACCTCCAGACCAAGCTATATTAACGTTATAACCCACTCCAGCCCCCGTTCCAGTCTCTGCAATGCTCCCCGTGCCTGGGAAGAAGTTGCCATCGTCATGTCTATGCATTGAAATCACCAGGACTCTAGGATCGTCATAAAAAATCTCCTGGGTGCCATTACCATGATGGACATCCCAATCAAAGATCAAAATCTTATGGACACGGTGATCGCGTTGTAGAATCCTAGCCGCTATCGAGATGGAGTTGAAAAAACAAAAACCCATAGCTTGATGGGGCTCTGCATGATGTCCTGGTGGTCGAACTATAGCGAAGCCGTTCCGGATGTCCCCCGTCCAGGTTCTCACCGCTAAATCCACCGTGCAGCCAACTGCCATTCTCGCAGCTGTAGCTGTATAGATTTCGTTCCAGAAAGTGTCAGTATCGACCCCTATTCCACCGCAATGCAGCCTTACAAACGCTGCAACCGGCAAGGTCGATAGTTTCGACATGTCCATCTTGTGGCGGTTCAACGAACTTGTGCCATACAGCAAAGCGTGGGTTTCGGAATGGCATGTCTGCAGCTCCGAGGTAGTGGCCTTTCGAGGCCTTAGTCTATCACATCTTGTAACCAATCCGGTTTCCAGAAGTCTGGACCAGATGCTCTGTAGTCTTCCAGCGTGCTCTGGATGAAGAGTGTTGTTTCCGCAAGCGCAGACGTGTTTGAGCATTTGGCTGTCGTAAGCCAGTCCTGTGGTGGGGGTGGAGGATGCTCGTCTGCGGGAAAGCGTGGGGCCGGAGTCTGGAGGGCCCAGGTGGACTACCGGACTGCTTAGGGCTCTTGATAACGGTCGTATACTGAAATTAAATAAAGAAGGTTTAGAAAATAATTTAAAATTTTGAGTATTTATGTACAAATATTTTATAATTAAGAGCTAGCTAAAATCATTAAAACTAATTAATGTTAATAACATCATCCAGTTATAAACCTGCGTTTAAAAATCTTAAACGGGTTGTAATCATTAAACAAGAGGATTTCGACCAGAAGTAAGCAGGTTTATAGAAAAATTAAGTAACCTTTGAAATACATGCCGAGAAAAGGTTAAAACCAATATGTATTATAAATAAATATCTTTACAACAATTGAATGTGAAAACGATATATCAAAATAAATGATGCCTATATATAAAATGTAGGATATTAATATTAGCGGAGCCTCGGGCATTGAAGGTAAGGTATACGATGAACCTCACCCATTTATTTACTTACGGTATTCAGAAAAAAAAATTGATTTAAAATCGCTGTTGGTTATTATACTAGTCACCGCGCGTAAGCGCTAGAATGGTATGATATGGTAGTTTCGAATTTTCCAAAATCGCCAAAAAAACGTCCTAGACAAAAAATTCTTGGATATAAATGTGTTTCATAAACAAATAAGAATTTTGTTTTGTTTTAACGAAAAAATTTAAAACTAAAAAAAATTAAAACTGAAATAAAAAATAGTTATTTTTTAAGTTGCGTTATTTGAGAAAATGCAATATACCATTTACTGTAAACAGTATATTATACAGGGTGATCAATAACTGCCATGCCAAAATTTAAGAGGATATTCTACATCCAAAAATATCAAAAAAATTTCCTGTAAAGGTTGGTCCGCAAATGAGCCCTAAGGGAGCTAGCTCTTTAAAATTGTAATAAAAATAAGGTTTTTAATTAATAACTTTGGTACCCTTTAAGCTAGAGCGACGAGCTTTTGCATGTATACTAGTATTAATAAGGGCAATAAGTTTATGTTAATTTATTTATTTTTGAATTTATCCAGAGGAAAAATGTATTAGGCTTAACACATTTTTGCTACAAACTTTTTTATGTGTTTTTTTTTTTGATTTTTTTGTAAAAAATATGGATTCCTTGAGTAAAAATACAGGAAACGATTTAAAAAAAAATGCAATCAAGAGAAAGTAACATTTTGTGCCACCAAAAACGTTACTTTTTAAAAGGCTATTATACTGGAAATTCAATAAAACCTGCAGTGACTTAGTTGCGAATATGTGGTAAAAGGCGGAGATCATACCAGTTCGGGTGCGACTCGCGTAATTTCGTCGAAGCTTCGCAAAGGCGGACCTCTTATAAGAAAGCAGCAGAGGTATGAGTCACTGCAGGTTTTATTGAATTTCCAGTATAGAGGAAAGTCGCCTAATTTCGGATACCATTTACAATGTATTCAATATTTAATACTCGGTATTACTTTTTGATATTTTTTTTATATAACCAGATACAACTTATTATAGCGAACCATGATTTATTATAAAAGCAATTTTATTACAGTTTATTTTTTCCAAAAAACACGGTTAAAAAAAATCAGCGCATTTTTGTGCATTTGAAAAAGGGCTCCTAATTTCGGACATATCCGAAAAAAAATTTTCAAGAGTAGATCTGGATCCCATTGCTTATGTTTCTTGTTATTCCTTCACATTTAAGACGTAATTTAATCATTAAGCGATTTTCTACGAAATACTATAGGAACTATAATTTTAGATTCCCAATTTCGAATATCTTAGTATCTTAGGTAATTTTCGTTTTTTCAAAATTGTTTATCTTAGTTTGTTGTATCATTATAAAAATAATAATTAATGGTTGGTTATCCTGAATAATAATTACCTTGCGGATACCCGAAATTGGGAATCAAATGCACAAAAATGGTCTATCCGAAATTAGGCAACTTTCTGCTTTTTAGATTAGAAATTTGTAGAAAGTTTACGTTTTCAAATTGCTTAATTATGAATAGTGGATCAACTTAACTAACATCATAACTTACCCAAGACAGAATCACGAACTTTTATAACGATTATTTATAAAATAAACAAGCATAATAATGCAACTGAGCACAAAACTGCCATTTGCAATATAAACGATTTGTGCTGCCATTTAAAGGGGAGGAGCTCTACCGTTATCATATTACAGGACGGATTTAGTTTGACTTTTGGCTTCACATAAAAGTAGGTTTCTGTTTACCTTTGCAGACAGTATCTTAAATACACTACTATCCGAAATTTGGGAACCATCCGAAATTAGGCGCATTTCCTCTACTTCTTTAATATTAAATTTAGGTGTTTTGCTGAAGAATACTTTTTTGTTCAGTTTTAAATGAAGAATCACCCTGCAGCATTAAAATTTTATTGATGTTTTTTTTTGTTCCGCATTCAATATGTAATCTTCGAAGGGCCGTAGCTCCCTTGAGGCTCCTTTCCAGACCAACCTTTATAGAAACTTTTTTTCATATTTTTGGACTTTTTGTAGAAAACCCTCCTAAATTTTGGCATGGCAGTTACTGATCACCCTGTAGAATGCGTAGGATTACATATCTTCACGGTTTGTTTATAAATAAACCAGTCAATTAATTATACACAAATTTAAATCGTAAGGTTCCGCAATATACAAGCACATCATATATATTTTAATTACCAATAAGTTCAAATCAAATCAAATCAAATTTATTTATACTAACACATTTACAATCATTTATAATTTTTAATAGAGTATGAACCGCCTAAGCCCAGGGCTTGTGTGCGGTACCTGTAGACTAAAATAAAGATACCTATTTAAATTTAAGTTAAAAAAAAAAAACTATTAACTATAATTATATCTATACTACTTATGACACAAATGATAGAGGAAATAAAAGAATGAAATCATGTTTTCAAATAATGGCATATTACTTGTAATAAAATTTTTGATATCAGTTTTTTGTTTTGATTTATTTTTTTCTGTCTTTATTTTGTCCGGAAAAAGGTTGTAAAATTTAGGACCATGATAAAATAAAAATCTTTGTGTGTTTGTTTTTTTATAAATTGGTATTACTAAGTTATTAGTAGTATTATTTTTCGTTTGATAAGAGTGTGAAGGGGTTGAGAAATTTTCTTTATTTTTTACAATCCATAAACTTACTTGATAAATATATAATTGTTTAACATTTAGCACATTTGATTCTTTATATAATAAATTAGAACGATATCTGCGACTTTTAGATAAAATTATTTTTAAAAGAGTATTTTGTGTAACCTCAAGACTATGAAGAAAACTGTCTAGTACACCACCCCAGATACATATACAATACCTTAACAAAGATTCAGCTAAGGCCCTGTATACCGTGATTAGCAATTCTTTACTAAGAATATCTCTAAGCTGATAGAGTTTATATATAAGCCTTCTTAGTCTCTTATTTAATATATAAACATGTTTGTCCCATTTCAGATGCTGGTCTATTTCAATACCAAGGTATTTAATATTTTCTGTGTATTTAATAGTTCTATGTTTATATTGTTTTCGTGTGTAGGATATTGTTAAATATTTGTCCTAGGTTTGGACCTGCGTGAGAAAAGATAACTTTTTCCGCACGCATATGGGTGTAGAAAGAAAGCCTTTTCCGCACGCATAAATATTGTTTAATTTCTTAATTGCGTAGTGTTATTCTTGTTATATTTACTCATAATATTATAAAAAAGTTTAAATTTTTTACCTGTTAATTGATTATCTTATTGAAAAATTATAAAAATAAGATTTATTTCGATTAAATTTATAAAATATAAAAGTATATTTTATTTTAACCCTGCTCGTAGGAAAAGTATTGTTCCTAACGCATGAGTAAAGAGGCTTTTCCGCACTTGTTAGGAAAATAGCTATTTCAGATAATTTATATTTTCTTAAATGTTTTAATTTTTTATATACATTTATATTTCTTTAATAGGTTTGTTTTATTAAACTGATTTTCTCAGTCGGTGCGTCTGAGAAAATTTTTGGCCAGATAACTCGAGCATGCTTTGAAATAAAGACTTCAAGTTTGGGCCATATATTTCTTACCCGAAGTTTAGGGATGAGATTATTATTGGTAAAAATCGACGTAAGTGGGCAGGAGTGAGCGCTTTAATGTATGACAGTAATATTTGTTGTAAAAAGTCAAAAAATTTCTCCATGAAAAATATTTTTTTCAATTTACTTGAGATCATTTTCTTTGCTTTTTAAATTCTTACGGGGTTGGGTCGGTTTTCCAACCAGATAAAATTCTACTGTTATTAGTTTTTGTAAACTACAGCTTGGAATACACCATAATAGTCCAGGAGGCAGTGAAATTTTTTGGTTCTAATTTTCTTAGTTAGCGAACGTCGTAAGGAATGATCAGTGAGTAATTCTAAGCAAGAAATCTTATATTCCCTATGGCCGGTTTTCTATAGGGTTAAGTCAGAAAAGGCTTTAGAAGATTTAAATGCGTTTTATTTTTTTACTATTATATTTTTACGCTGATTAAAATAGTTCTGGTAATAGGTCGTACAATAAACTTAAGTAAAATATATGAAACGGGTACCTTTTCTAGACGGGTGGAAAAATGAGGAAGTTTATAAAATAAGATATCAAATTGACTTCACTTTTTCTGTGTTTTTGGACCATTTCCTTTTGTTTTTTCTTTGTAGCTTTATCGGATTGTTTTTTTTTTGACCGCACCATTATCAGAAATGTATTAAAAGAAAAATTAATTGAAATAAATTTTACCGATGATTGAAATTTTACTAGTGTCAAAATTTGACATCTAATTAAAAAGGTAAAAATATATCAAAATTTATTAAAATGCCTATATCTCGGAAACTAATATTTATGCAAAAAAATTTGTCCTACTATAAAAAAAATTATAAATAATTAAATAAAAATTATAGATTTGTCCATTTTGCCCCCTTGATCTACGATAATATTTGATTTGACGCAAATACAAAAGGTCCCGAATCTTTTGGTGAAAGAATTTTTCAAATCGGACATTTCGTTAAAAAGTTATAAGGTTTACATATAGACAGACAGACAGACATTTTTTTAACAACTACTTTTTTCACATTTTTTCGACGTTTCACGACATTCTTAAGCTGAAAATACAAAAAAAAACTGATTTTTCGCTCGATTTTAATAACGGGTGTTTCCACCCGTAAAACAGTCTGGCTAATGTGTAGACATACCAAATATGTCTGGCACGTGGAAAAGTGATTTAAACTTACACTTACACTTCAGCCAGACTTACTTCATCACTGAGAAAATAAGTTAACTCATTTGAATTTTCTATCCAGAGAACTCACCGGAAAATTTTTGCCAGACTCAGGGATCGTTGATTTTTTTTAAGGTATCGGTTATAGCCTATTTATATGTAGTTTTAAAGCAGTAAATAATAGCAATTTTAAAGACACCATGCCCCAGGCGGGATTCGAACCCGCGACCTTGGAATTGTTGATTATTATCACTCACTGAACAATCCCATCGATGTTCGCTGACTAAAAAAACAAGAAAACAAAATTCACGGCATCTAAGACAATAAAATGAGTAGGCCGAGCCCGCCCCAAGAAAATACGACGTTGTGTGTAACTTACACAATGTAAGTAATTAAAATTACTTAACAAAATCTGCTAAAGACAGTTTTCGTTTTATAACGAACAACGTAATAGCATATTAATAATTTACTCTCCGCAGATTCAAATTCCAAAAACGCGTAATAGGGCATTGCAAAAAAAAAACAATTTTTAATTTTTCATATGCCCCCTATGCTGTTTCAATTGAAAAACTATTCTTGCATACCAAATTTCAGGTTACTAAAAAAATTTTCGACCCCCGCCCAACTCGGTTTAATGATTCAACAAAAACACAGACACACGAAAAAAAAAGGCCTTGTGCACCAGACATGACAAGCATTTTTATACGTTTTTGGGGTCGCTGAATCCGAATCTGGGGTTGGTTTGTCTCGGTCAGATCGCATCAAAAAGTCGATGAAAAATTATCCGTTAATAATAATAATTTTGTTTTATTGTTTTGAGAGTTTTGGGGTCGCTAACACTGAATATGATAATAATAATTATTAATTCACTCCCAGTGCACTGCAGTGTTTAGAGTTAATAATCTGAATCTGAAAACCAATCAAGAAAAAAGTCTTCTGCCACCTTTAAACCTTGGACAAAAAAAAAATATTTTTTTTAGATTATTTTCAAGAAGATTAAATACAATTTATTAAAAATTCCCCATATACCTGCGAATTACACGCATGAAATAAAAAAAAAATACAAAAAGGAAAGAAAAGGACAGAAAAGTCCAGAAAAAGTCAGAAAATACGGTCTTTTTCAGAAAAAGGCACGTGTCCTGAATTTTCCTGTAAAAAGTGTCTTTCTCAACAGCCCTAGTGACAATTGGGTTAGGGGGTCTAAAAATTCGGCGACAATTAATAGCCACCTACTGAAAAAACATAAAATTATGGTTATGGTAACCGTTACGAAAAAGTGTCCCAAAATAATGTGACGCTTACGATCATACAAGTGAACGCGTGGTAGATTTCGATCAGTCGATTCGTGACTGTTCTCGTGTCTCGTAACTGGAGGCTTAAACCATATTAATGTTATCACGGTTTTGCTTTACTTGTACAGTAAAACGTACTTTTTAGGTATACCAGTCACAAAGGATCTCTGAATCACCTTTAAATCACCTTTAAATCTTTGGGTTGGCCTCATAATTTAGTCAAAACTTTTATAAAATTTAGGTATTTAGATGGCAAATCCCCCCCTTGGATAGCATAGTTCCCTTCTCTGGATGGGCATGTCCCCCTAATATGCAATATGACCTCCTTTGAAAAAGTATACATCAGTCGCAGCGTGGTCTTTGTAAGGGACGGACGTGGCCGCCATGGCGGATTTACTCCAGCATCAGCCTGCTATCGTAGATATGCACAGTTTTAAGTGAATCGTGAATATTTATGGTTTTTTATTTTGTGATGTTAAATTTTAACGTGAAACTGTTGAACATGTAAAGTCAATTTTTTTATAAATTTTAAAGATAATTTGTTTTATAAGTTGGCGTCTGCGCAAACATCACTACAGAGTGAGACGGTTTTGCGTAGGCCGAAAATTATACTAGATCGAGCTGGCCAACTACCCAAAGGGAAAGCCATACTGGAATGGCGATTTCTCCCGTTAGATTAGACAGGGACAAAAGTTCTACCCAAAAAGGATAGAAGACATACATACACTCCCACTTCCACCCAACCAAACAAATTCTGTATTTTTTCTTTGTTGAACAAATACAATATTTACTTGGCCGGGTGAAAAGTGTAACTATATTATTTTTATTAAAGAAATTACTGGCGCCATCTAAATTTTAGTAGAATTATCTTATTCTACAGATTCACATTAGCTATGTTCGTTCGTGCCGCTCAGTGCTACACTTTCCGGCCAATCAAATAAATACTGTATTTGTTGTATGAAAAATAAATACAGTATTTATTTGATTGGCTGATTTGTTTCATAATTCTAGTTGTAGAGAGCTCCATTGGATTGGATTGGAAGTATACATAAACTATGGAATGCGACGCATTAAGTAACTTCATTGCTTGTTATAAATAATTTTTCCTTCAAAACATCCCTTGTGGGTAAAAAGTGGAAAACAAGTAAACAAGGCCAATAAGGCCAATTCTACCTTGATAAACATGTAAGAACTTCGTCGCGGCCTAGTTATTACGAACTAATGAGTGCAATTTAAGAAAATTGTTATTAAAAAAAACAGCACGTGGATAGAGTGGCGCACATTTATTTGAATTTCAAGTGCTAACAACTCGGTTAAAAGTAATGGGACCAACACCATATTGTTATGGTTATTCACACGCAAACAGAACTACAGTTTGCGAAAAAAAAAACCTTAGTTTTTGCGATGCCCATTAATTAGAGTCCTTGAAAAAAATTACGTTAAACTTGGGGCTGTCCATATATTACGTAACGCAAATTGTACGAAAATACATACACTTCATATCCCGTTTCTCGCATTATTGGGGATTTCACCCCCAAATAGGGGGTAGCCAAAATATAAAATCTCTACAGGCTTTAATAACGCAAGAACCGGGGTATGAAATGTACGAATTTTGGTACAATTTGCATTACGTAATGCCAGAGTAAAAAAAAATACATAAAATTAATTCACCATTTTATAAAAATATTTTTATGAAATGAAAAAAAGACTAAAAGTATATTCAAAAAGTGTGAGCGTTTTATGTATTGAAGACCAATGTGATGTGGTTCCCGTTACATATAACCGGGATATTAGCACTTATTGTACTATTCGCATCGCCTGCGCTAGAATAGTATTATACAGTAGTTTCGAATTTAAAAAAAAATTGCTAAAAATCGTCCTAGACAAAAACTTCCTGAGTACAAATTTCTTTCATTAAAAAATAAAAATGTCCAAACTTTTTTTTAAATGTCCGTCTGTCTGTCTATCCGTCTGATGTCACGTTTTTTGTGGACACGATAACTCAAGAACAAATGATCTGATCGACTTGAAATTTGTAGGAAAAATCAAGTTTTATAAGGGGAAGATCCTAATTGTTTTTGAAAGTAATCCCCCCAAAAACAAAAAAATTTTGGGGGATTAAACCTTTTAAAAAATCGATAAAACTGAAAGAAAATTCCGATTAACGGAACTTTTTCAAGAAAGAATACTTTTATTTTGAGGATTAACTCTACCAACTTTAAAAGTAATCTTAAAACAAAAAGTTCTGGAGGGTTAAACTTTTTTAAAAAATACAAAAAGATCCTATATTAAAAAAAAAAATGTTTCTTTTAAGTATTTGGGAAAATGCAATATACCATTTACTGTGAATATCATGCTCATATAATAGTAACAAGCCGTGAAGATATGTAATGCTACGCATTCCATATCTGCACGGCTTGTTAATATTATATGAGCACAAAGTTCATATAACCACCCTTGTATGGATAGACAATATATGTTTTTCTTCTCCCCCATTTCAATAATAAAAATACTTCTCCCGACAAAACAAGTATAAAAATAATATAATGAGCTTTTTTATAACATAATTAACTCTATAATTATTAGTCTTCGATCAAAAATAGACGAGACTGAAAAAAATATAATTACACCATTTCAAACTACCCCCTTAAAAAATAATTTTTATCAACAAGTACAGTTTTTTTTTGCAGTTTTATTATTAAAATCTGAAGATAATATCCAATATTACTAGCTCTAATTAGCCTTTTTTTATTGACATTTAAACGCCTTAATGGTTTCAGATGACTTTAGCTGAGCTGATAATTTTTAACTGCGATGATCTCGCTTAATTTCAGGGCCGTAACTAGGCGGGGGGGGGGGGGGGGCAGGGAGGCAAAGCCCCCTGATTTTGGTTTGAGGCCCCCCTGGCGTTTTTGTTGAGCCCCCCTGGTATTTTTTTATCTTTTTTATCAGGAGCGGCCAAATTTTTTTGCAGGGGCGCCAAGTTTGGTGTAGAAATCGTCAGGGACAAAGCTTTTTTTCTTAAAGGTAATTTTTGTTGGGGCGCCAAATTTTTTTTGTTTGTTTGCAGGGGCGCCAAGTTTGGTAGAAACCGTCAGGGACAACAAAGCTTTTTTTCTTGAAGGTAATTTTTGGGGCGTCAATTTTTTTTTTGCGCCAAGTGCCAAGTTTGGCATAAACCGTGAGGGACAAACAAAGCTTTTTTCATGAAGGTATTTGTTTTTGGCGTCAATTTTTGTTTGCAGGGGCGCCAAGTTAAGTTTTGGTTGAAACCGTCAGGGACAAAGCTTTTTTTCTTGAAGGTAAGTTTTGGGGCGCCAATTTTTTTGCAGGGGCGCCAAGTTTGGCATAAACCGGCAGGGACAAACAAAGCTTTTTTTCATTAAGGTATTTGTTTTTAGGCGTCAATTTTTGTTTGCAGGGGCGCCAAGTTTTGGTTGAAACCGTCAGGAACAAAGCTTTTTTTTGAGGGTGCCCCCTGGATTTTTTCTAGTTACGGCCCTACTTAATATTAATAAAAAAAAACTTTTCGATACGTAGTTTAGTATTTTTCAATTTTTTCAGAATTAATTTATATTTTTAGATTATCGTCTTCAGGTTCAAATTTGAATTCTTTCGCTCAAAACGTTCCCCAGTTATCGTGGTAACAAATTTCCCGGACAGACAGATAGATCGACTTGGACCGACCGAGGGTGTACAGTTTTGTACTTAACAAACAAAAATGCCCTATATTACAATGTTCTATGTTTTAATTTAAAAAGTACTCGAACTAGGTGTTAAAACACTATAATATGACTGTATAAATATAAATGATTAAAATACGTGTTTTCTAATCTAAGAACTAACTAAATTGGTTTTCTAAAAATAGGAACAGTAATTAAATTAAGTATACATCAAAAATAAATTGCAATTATACAAAAAATCCAAAAGGTTAGACGTGAGAGGCATTGTGAGTCTAAAAATAAAAAATCAATAGGTCATATCTAACTTACTCTATCAGACATAAGTGGAGCAAATCCTTGACTGTTTTACTATGGTATATGGTTTAAAGTTGAGTCAACCAGTCGCAACCCCTTTAGACCAGGCGGTATCTGTTTCAAAACACCTATGTTTGGGTAAATCGGATAGTATCCTACATTTTTGGATCAATGGGTCCAGAATATTACTAGAAATGATAATTTCACTATGCGCATAAAATAAACCAAGGGCTTCACTTTTTATTTAACAAAATTTTGCAAAATCGAGACGAAATTCATTTTTTTTTCTCCTTTTCGTTCATATATCTCTGGAACTATTCATTTCAGCAGGGGCGTAACCAGGTCCAAATTTGGGGGGGGGGAGGCTTAGCCCCCTAATCCCCCTCCTATGCATTTTAGACAAATATTGAAGAGGAAAACAGTTTTG
>OY294046.1:58278930-58330481 GCA_958510825.1 Brachypterus glaber | reverse complement strand
ACATAGAAAAGTTTGGGGCAAAAATGTTTTAAGCCTCATATATTTTGTCCGTCTGGGCACGCCTCTGGATAAATTAAAAAAATAAATTAACATAAACTTATTGCCCTTAAATTAGTATACATGCAAAAGCTCGCCGCTCTAGCTTAAACGGTACCCGAGTTAATAATTAAAAACCTTATTTTTATTACAATTTTAAAGGGCCCTAGATCCCTTAGGGCTCATTTCCGGACCAACCTTTATAGGAACTTTTTTTATATTTTGGATCTAGAATCACCTCTTAAATTTTGGCATGCCAGTTATGGATCACCCTGTATATATATATATATATAATATTCTTATGGCGTACAAGGTGAGCTCCTCCCATGCTAAAGTTGCGGCTAAAGTGGGCTCCGCGGCAAGGTGAGCTCCGATACACGGAGCCCACTTTGCCAAACGCTAAAAATATCGCCAAACATCTTATTTTAAGGTGTAGATTCATTCTCTAAAGTTTCAGCTGGACTCCATTTTGGTCGCTATCATGAATATGTATACTTTTTTAGTTTGCGTGTATATTATTAGATGGCGGCAATTGTAAACCTTAATATACAGCTTTGGATACCTTCAGCGGTCAACCTGGAATCCACTACGCTTGGCAATGCAGCATATGTATATTTTATACACCTAGCGGTTATGGTAAACTCATATAAATAAAAGTGAATCTTTGACGGCTTATAATAATGCAACAAGAAAACAACACTCTATTTTATTTGCCTAAACTAGTAATATGAAAATACGGATCATTTATTTTGCTATTTAGTGCATCATTGTGTTTTCGGGTGGGATCATTGAGTTCTCGGATGGGATAATTGAGTTCTCGGATGGGATCATTGAGTTCTCGGCTCGGCTCGGAGGAAAAAAACTATTTTATATAATAGGCTGACTGAAATTATTGTTTATTAGGAGAGCCCCAAATAAGCTTTTATAAACCAAGAATTGAGATCCCAGTAACTTTGAATACCTATAGCAAATAAGTTGGGCTCCTTAGTCACGTGGTTGATGTATATCTTTCGAAAATATATTGAATACCTATCTAAATACCTTTAGCAGATAAGTTGGGCTCCTTAGTCACGTGGTTAATGTATATCTTTGGAAAATCTATTGCTCTAGCGTTTAAGTTGAGCTCCATGGAGCTTGATCTAGCGATGCATCGACATTCTCTTTTTAGTCACGTGACTATTGCAATGGTTCTCTGTTATTATTATTTTTTAAAAACCTTTCAAATAAATACAATAAACGCCATTGTTCGAATCAGCCAGAAATCACAAAAGTCGTCCGCCATTTTGACCAAAATTTTTTAATATATGGCACAGAAAACCCCCAGATACCGATTTTGGTTCGAATTGGCAATTAATGACACAAATCATCCGCCATGTTGATGCCGCCATTTTGATTTTTTTGTAATTATGACAAAAAATTCGTAATCTACTACCCCGAAAAACCCCTGATACCGATTTTGGTTCGAATCGGCCAGAAATCACAAAAGTCGTCCGCCATATTGGCGCCGCCATTTTGATTTTTTTAATCTTAACAAAAAATTGGTAATCTATGACCCCGAAAACCCCCTGATACCGATTTTGATTCGAATCGGCCAGAAATTACAAAAGTCGTCCGCCATATTGGCGCCGCCATTTTGATTTTTTATTTTGACCAAAAATTCGTAATCTACGACCCCGAAAACCCCCTGATACCGATTTTGGTTCGAATCGGCCAGAAATTACAAAAGTCGTCCACCATATTGGCGCCGCCATTTTGATTTTATTAATTTTAACAAAAAATTCGTAACCTACGACCCCGAAAACCCCCTGATACCGATTTTGGTTCAAATCGGCCAGAAATCACAAAAATCGTCCGCCATATTGGCGCCGCCATTTTGATTTTTTAAATTTTGACAAAAAATTCGTAATCTACTACCCCGAAAACCCCCTGATACCGATTTTGGTTCAAATCGGCCAGAAATCACTAAAGTCGTCCGCCATATTGGCGCCGCCATTTTAATTTTTTTAATTTTAACAAAAAATTCGTAATTCACGACTTCGAAAACCCCCTGATACCGATTTTGGTTAAAATCGGCCAGAAATCACAAAAGTCGTCCGCCATATTGGTGCCGCCATTTTGATTTTTTTTAATTTTAACAATAAATTCGTAATTCACGACCCCGAAAACCCCCTGATACCGATTTTGGTTCAAATCGGCCAGAAATCATAAAAGTCGTCCGCCATATTGGCTTAAAAATGCCAAATAAAGGGCGATTTTGTGAGGCTATTCAGTGCAGGTGGGGCCACGTAACATCTATCGAATCCCCACAAAAAAAATTTTTGGCGCCCCCGCCGTCGTCCCCATATCAAATAAACGTTATTAAAAATACCAAATAAAGGGCGACTTTGTGCGGCCATTCAGTGTAGGTGCGACCACGTATTTTATTTAAAAAAACATGACAACACCGCAAGGAGCCCAGGTTGCTTAAATACCCAATACACGGAGCCTGCTTTGCCGATAGGTATGGTAATACACGTCAAAGGAGCTCAACCTAACCGCTACATGTATGGGATCCCGTCTTGTACTTTATGTGTATAGTGGTATACACGAAATATACACAAGGACTCCACCTTTCACTCTATGTATAACGGAGCTCACCTTAACCGCTATCTGAGTATATATATATATATATATATATATATATATATATATATATATATATATATATATATATATATATATATATATATATATATATTCACGGGATGGTTAAGAAAGTGTGCCATTAATCTTTAAAAACTTTTTTTATAAGTAACATTTGCGCGACCCTCGTAATCAATACCAAATATCCGGGGTATGTTTATGTAACACAATACAAATTTACTACCATTGTCAAAAGCATAAAGGCCCCTGCTGAGCAAATACTTTTTTATTTAATTGTAATTAAATTAAAATATGTAAAACATCTAAAAATAATATCTAATCAGCGTATGTTTAAATTTAGCCAATATTGAACAGGCTATTTTTAAATTAGATTAGCCCGTAACTAGAGTCATGATGTCTGTGAGACGTATTGTAGGTTTTAAATTGCAAGATTTGTCTTTTCCTAAATCGCAGTAGATATACAGAAGTATTTTTAAATACCTTCCTAAAGGTCAGTAATGACTAGGTTTCTTAATCATTAAGTCGGTTCGTGGGCTAACAACCGTGTAAAACAATATGTAAAATGAACAACATTGTTTGCCGTGAGGTGTCTGTAAGGCTTCACGTATGAGTAGATGTGATTTTTTAAGTAATATTTTGTGATCTTTATTTTTATGTCTAAAAAGTTTAGCTTGCATTTGGACTTTTTTGCAAAGACCAGTATGCTTAGAATATTAAAAAAATGGAAATATGGCCGGAGAGAGAAGCAAATAGTTATATTAACTAATTTTTAGTTACATTAATATTTTTTTCTAGTTGCCATAGTTAATGTAACTAAAAAATGTTTACATTAACTAAAAACAAATAGTCACATTAACTATAGTTAATGTGACTAATGTAGCTATTTTTTGGAAACTAATAAATGGTTACCTCAATTAGTTATCATATTTTCTTTTCTCTATGCTTGATGATTTTGTCAAACTAATGTTTTTTGTTGAACTATATTATATGGTTGTATGGTTTTAATAGAATAATTATTTTATTAATTTTAGTTTTTTCAATTTTTTATATAGTAAGTATGTTTTTTACGCGTTGATTTTTCACATTATATGTTTATAAAACTTGTATTTTTAATTAAAAGCTGTAAAACATATTGCGCTGTAAGTATGCTTTTATGAATAATTGTGACTATAGCGCAAAAACAATAGTTATTTATGGTACAAGTGGGTAAAGTAAGATATTGCCCATGATAAAAATTACCTGGCGTCAGCCAAGCAGGTTAATTTTTGAGAGGACAATATCGGTTTATGAGTGCCATACAAGGTTTTATCCAATAAATAGCTTAGGAATTCATATTTTTATTAATAATTTTAATGACATTTACAAGAAAATAATTTGACAAGTGACAGTTGAGTGGGTAAAATAAATAATTATCCACTCAATAAAGTAAAAGCCACGCGGGGGTTATTATTGAGTTTATCTATTTAAAATAAAGCTGGTAATTGTCTTATTATCTGTATGTATTGGATAAAATAATTTTAATTTGTGTTTTTTAAATCAAACTTACGTCTGGAAAACGTCACGTTTGAGGAAATGCGACTATAACGGCACGTCAGTGGTTACGGGTTAAATTCTAAATACGGACAATAATTTGAAATAAACGAATCAATTTATAAACGTTATACTGCCTAGCTAAGACAAGTTGTCCTATCTGCAAATTATATGTTTTGAGATATGGTCAGTTTTACTGTTTTTGTTTGCACTTTTAGAAAACATGTTTAAATAAATATGGCGTTGGGTTTTGACTTTTTTTCTGCTTTATTTTAAACCAAAAATACGTGATATCCTTTGAAAAAAATATTTTTTTTGTCAGAAAATAGTTATTTTTGTAATAAGAGCGCAACATGAATTTTGCTGATCTAGGCTAGATGCGTCGATCAGCAATCACGCGAAAAGCAGAAATCACATTTTGCGCTCGTAATACAAACAACATTTTTTCTACGATCTAAAATAAATAAATAAATAACTTTCAGACAGTAAGTTACCTTACAAGGTCTTAGAACTTGAGTACAATTTTATGCAAATCTGTTGGTGTAAAAGTAAAATCACAGTAACTCTCCATAATTCCTTTTTAACAGCAAATATATAGCACACAAATATTTAGCACACGAAATTGAGATTTGATTCAAAATAAATAATAATTTCATATTAAAAAAATGGCGGACCAACATTTCGTCGCATATAACTGACATATGACTGACAGCCGTTTTACGATTGACATGCCGGTTGCCTACACTGTGCGCGCGAAAAAAAATCACTTTTTTTGTTTGGACTTTTTGTCGAGCAGAAAAGTAAAATACTAAGAAATAGGTTATTTTGAAGTCTGAAAGCTTCATTTGTTTTTGTATTAGATCGTAGAAAAAAGAATTTCATACTAAATGCTTTTGTTCTATCTGAGTAAGTTAGGACAAAATGATTTTATTTAGAAAACATTAAAAAAATTCACATAGGACAAATATTTTAGGCAAATTTTTAGGATTTGGGTTTTAGATAGGACATTTCTTTTTAGTAGGCACATGGGGCTAGTGAAAGCAATATAATGGTGTGCTTATCTCAAAAAGTGAATATTTGCGGATAGGACAACTTGCCTTAGCAGGGCAATATACTCAATAGGTTCTAGTGACGTAAGTAGGTAGATTCAGGAAAGTGGGCGAGTATGGTATAATATAAAACCTTAGTCTAAAAATAGCGACTGAAATAAAGGGAATTTTAACCTCCTATATGTTTCAGACATTCGCAATTTCGCAATATATTTATTAAATTTCCTAATTTCCCAACATTTGTATAATATCTTAATTATGAAAACTGTTTTGTCAACAAGAATATTATATTTTCTATAATAAGTCTTGTTAAGGGACGAGCAATTTCAGAGATTTAAATATATGGATGCAAAGTAGTACCGCTTTTATTGCACTAGCAGCTTATTAGTCAAAGCATCCAGAAAACTTTTTCGCACGTTTGCTATTCAGATACTTGATTTTTTTGTAGAAATTATCAAAATGATAAAAAAATCTAAATTTTATTAGTTTTTAAAAAGACGTAAGTGTGCCTAACTTCGTTAGTAAGTTTTGTCAAGGTTCCTAAAGAAAACAAACCGAGAAGATATATAATGCTACGTATTCCCTTATATAATACCGGGTGTCACACCAGGTTCTTGACAAGCTATATCTCCGTTATTTTAAAAGATAGAATTTTTTGCAAAAAACAGCGTTAAATGGGAGCCATTGAAGTTTTTATTGACGTATTCAAAACCACCCCTTGCTTAGCCACCCCCTTAAAACCACCCCCAACTTCTGTTTTTCAAATAGCACCCTATTGTTTTTGAAATCAATGCCCCCAAAAACAAAAATGTTATGGGGGGTTAAACTTTTTCAAAAAATAAAAAAATATCATTTTTAACAATTTTTTTTTCGTATTTTTTTTGTTTTTCGCAAAAAGAAAATAAGTTTTTTTATAAATTTTTTTTTTTATTTTTTCGTTTTTCGAAAAAAGAAAATTAAAAAAAAATTGTTGATAAGTTTCTTATTTTTTTTAAGTATTTGGGAAAATGCAATATATGAATACCGGGTGTCTCACCAGGTTCTTGACAAGCTATATCTCCGTTATTTGAAAAGATAGAATTTTTTGCAAAAAACAGCATTGAATGGGAGCCGTTGAAGTTTTTATTCACGTATCCAAAACCACCCCTTGCTTACCCACCCCCTTAAAACCACCCCCAACTTTTGTTTTTCAAATAGCATCCTCCCATTTTTATCAAAGCATATGAAAGTAAATGTTATTCCTAATTCAACCATGTATTATAAGTAGTATCTTATTTCTTAAAGGGGCAACAAATAACAACTATTATTTATTAATAATATTGTCCCACCAGGTTTTAAACGGGCTATATCTCCGTTGTTTAAAAAGATAAAAAAAAATCGAAAAAAACAAAAGTAAATGCGAGTCAAAGTAGAAAATAAAAAACTTATCAACAATTTTTTTTTTAATTTTCTTTTTTCGAAAAACGAAAAAATAAAAAAAAAATTCATAAAAAAACTTATTTTCTTTTTGCGAAAAACAAAAAAAATACGAAAAAAAAATTTTTAAAAATGATATTTTTTTATTTTTTGAAAAAGTTTAACCCCCCATAACATTTTTGTTTTTGGGGGCATTGATTTCAAAAACAATAGGGATCTTTCCCTCATAGAACTTGATTTTTCTTAAAATTTCAAGTCCATCGGCTTATTTGTTCATGAGTTATCGTGTCTACAAAAATCGTGACACCGGACAGACAGACAGACGGACATTAAAAAAAAAGCTGCTTATTTTTCCATGAAACAAATTTATATCCAAAGTTTTTTGTCTTGGACGATTTTTGAAATTTTTTGAAAATTGGATACTATCGTATAATATTTTTTTAGCGCTGGCGCTGTGAATAATATAATAAGGTAGAAAGTTGGATACAGGATTATCCAGAACTGATTTGGACCGGTGTATAGTATATTCTATAACTAGTATGGAATAGACAATATTCCGCGCGAGCGGAAAGTTTGTCACACGAGCCGGTAGGCTATTCCATACGTGTTGTAGACTATACTTTTTCTTCGAATGCAAATATGAAACACTGTCTGGCTTTAAACTGCGGACAAGGTTTAAAACAATGTTTTCTGTGACTCGACATCGTAAATGCAACAAAACACATATTTTTAAATAAAGAAATTAATGTTATTTAATAATTTTATCAAATCAGTACTTAAAAAAGATTTTTATTTAATTTTAGCACATATTTACAAAATATAATGCAAAAATTGAATGTAATGTCAGATTGTTGTGACAGATATCAGGTTTAAATATTTAACAATAGATTTTATTTTGAAATAAATTGATAAAAAACTGGTCAAATATTAAGAAAAACTAAAAAACTAATAAACTTTATGTAATTTTAACGCAAAACTTTAAATTGCATTAAATTATTCAATATTTCATGGTAATATATATAAATATTTTTGCTAATTTTGCTACAGTTTTCTTTACTTTTATAAACAAGAGATGGCACTACATGTGCTCATTCTAATACTTGATACGGAATATTCATACCATATCTAGAGCTAGAATGGATTCATTCTGTGTTTGAAAACTGTGTGTATTTGCTTATATTTTAAAGCAGTCGTAGAAAAAATTTATACTGCACAATAAGGAGTTTTGCACAAATTTTAACTAATTATAAATAGCGACGAAAAAAAGTTCATTGGTGTTTGAGTACGGAAATTTTACAATTTTGGTCAGGGAAAATCTGAAAATGTCAGAGAATATTCAAGTTTAATGTGGGAACCCTGCTTAAGGTCCTCATTTCAGACAAATTCGCAACATTTATTTTATTGCATCGGCAATTGCACAATTACTCTGTTTGTATAAGATCTTGATTATGAAAATTATCTTGTCAACAACAAGAAATCATTTTATTTACAAGATTTTTTGAGGGACATATACATGGTAATTCTGAAATATGATACGCTTTGAGGTCAAGAATTAAAAATTGAACCCAAAGTTTTAGTATGGAATAGTTTTTAATAAAAAAATACTTTTCTATCATTGAAATCTGATATCAATGTATTCTTAGGAACGCTTTGAGCTAAAGACATTCTACAAAAAAAATTAAAGAATTTTTTTTGAGGTTTTCGTTTCTTCCAACCGGACAAAACTTCATACGCATTTTTTTTCATATTTTTTTCTTAAATTTAGTACATCTATTTTTAAAACAACCTGTAGGGTTTACAAATATTAATTAAATCAATCTTTCAATCATCGTACAAAGATGTTGGTAGATTGCGCAGTTTCGGGCTGCTGGCCCTCGTCAGTACCAAGAATCAACTTACGCTGACTAAGAAATCATGTTCAGACTTTATTCACTTCAGAAGTAAAGTCATTAGATTAATGTATATTTGTGCACCATCTATACAGGGTCATTCTTTTAAACACCGTAACTTTTGAGCGGGATGAGATATAAACTTTATATTTGGAATATGCATAGCCCACAACAAAAACTATCATTTGTCATATTTTTCAATTTTTGATTCGGTAAGGCGGCCCCCTTGGCGGACAGTATTTTAAATGGCACCCTAGGTCTGGTGATATGTAATTTTAAAGAGCTTAAACCATGTACCTATTTATTTTTAAATATTTTTTTGAAGATTTTTTTTTCTTTTAAATTGATAAAATTGTCAGTATTTAAAAAAAATTAATTTTGAAAAATTTGCGCAAAAAGGTCCAAATAGTTAAGGGCATATCCACAGGCTCGCGTAACATAGTACATAAGAATGCGATGCCGTACTTGGCTTGATGTGCCGCCATGTATCTTGTAAGACAATCACGGTACCGCATTCTTATGGACTATGTTTTTATGCGAGCTTGTGGATATGCCTTAATACATAGCGTATTATCATGTTAAGACTAATTATTTCTCATTTTCATTTTCATTTATGCACAAAATATTAAAAATTTGAATAATTTTGAAGAAAAAAATATTAAAAAAACAAGCCGTGAATCCAAACCTTAATCTGAATTTTCTTTCAGCTTTCTTCGAAGTTTAACCATAACTTTTTTGTTTTTGGGGGGATTACTTTTAAAAAAAATAGAGATCTTCCCCTCGTAGAACTTGATTTTACCTGAAAATTTCAAGTCGATCGTATTATTCGTTCTTGAGTTATCGTGTTTACAAAAATCGTGCATCAGACGGACGGACAGACGGACGGACATTTGAAAAAAAAGTTGCTTATTTTTTCATGAAAGACAGTTAAATAGAAAAATTTAATCTCTTTAAAATGTCGTGGCATTTGAAATACTGTTTCTCATTGCCCCCTGGCGCCACCTTACCGAATAAAAAATTGACAAATATGGCAAATGATAATTTTTATTGTGTGATTTACATTTTCCAAATTTAAAGTTTATATCTCATTTTCGTTCAAGACTTACGGGGGGTGTACCATTTAAAAGAATAACCCTGTATATTGTTTTTCTGAAACCGTATTTTACACTCACCTCCTGGATTCGTTTGCTCTCAGTTCTAAATCTCTCTGTTCTTGTTCCTCGGGGGGCGGTTGCGGGGGCTGGGGTATGGGGGGCGGCGGTCCATCCAGCAGCGGATGTCCCAGAGGTAAGGGCGAAGATTGTGTCCTGCCCAGCGGCCTTATCACGCCTCGACTTTGTTGAGGTTCCTGCAGCTCACTAATCGTGTCCAAGGGAGTTTCTTCCTGCTCACTTTCTATGGCGGGAAGTGAAGGGTAGAATGGTAAGGTACCTAGAAACATTAGGCATTGTTAGCTTTTTATATTACTAGAAGGTTTGAAATGTTGACCAAAGAAAGTCCCAGCGTTATAAAGAATCATAGAGATATTTTTAAAAGATACTTTTAGTCCTAACTCCTGATCTAGATTAGTTAAATATACAGAATTATAGAGATCTATTTAAAGGATACTTTAACGAGCTAGATCATGAACTTAGAGAATAAGGACTGGTAACTTGTAGTTCGATTTGGTTACGTGTTGACCAAAAAGCACTGGTATCTACGAGCGAGATCGGAAGCCTTCTAGATCGTAATTTTAATTTTTAAATGGTAGTTACTCGGTGCCTTCTAGATGGCGTAAACAGTGACATTATAAACATACAGGGTGATCCATAACTGGCATGCCAAAATTTAAGAGGTGATTCTAGATCCAAAAATATAAAAAAAGTTCCTATAAAGGTTGGTCCGGAAATGAGCCCTAAGGGATCTAGGGCCCTTTAAAATTGTAATAAAGATAAGGTTTTTAATTAAAACTCGGGTACCGTTTAAGCTAGAGCGGCGAGCTTTTGCATGTATACTAGTATTAATAAGGGCAATAAGTTTATGTTAATTTATTTTTTTAATTTATCCAGAGGCGTGCCCAGACGGACAAAATATATGAGGCTTAAAACATTTTTGCCCCAAACTTTTCTATGTGTATGTTTTTTGGATTTGTTGTAAAAAATATAGATTTCTAGAGTAAAAATACATATAAAATATCATATAGTGTAACACTGTAAGAGCAACCGTTATCAAAAAAAATGCAATTAAGAGGAAGTAACATTTTGTGCCACCAAAAACGTTACTTTTTAAAAGGCTATTACTCCTTTAATATTAAATTTAGGTGTTTTGGTGTATAATACTTTTTTGCTCAGTTTTAAATGAAGAATCACCCTGCAGCATTAAAATTTTATTGGTGCTTTTTTTGTTCCCCATTCAATACGTCATCTTCGAAGGGCCGTAGCTCCCTTAGGGCTCATTTCCGGACCAACCTTTATAGAAACTTTTTTTCATATTTTTGGATGTAGAATCACCTCTTAAATTTCGGTACGCGAGTTCTGGAACAGGCTGTATGTTCACAGTGACGTTTATTTTTAGTGTGTGTTTTTATGAGAACATCTTCTTTGGTTATTCTAAGGTAAATTATACATACCTGGTATATGATTTTAGAAATAACAATCAAGTCTCTAAATCTTTATATGTGGCACATCAAAAATTGTAAGCCATGATTCTGGTGATTTAATTTTGAATTCAAAGTACTATATTTTCTTGTGTCAACTATAAATACGTTTAATGTTACCAAACTATAGTAAAACCATTGTTATCACAAAATACTAAAAGTAGTCACATAATACAGTTAAAAGTATTATAGTTTAGTAGCAACTTATAAAATATTTTGAGGTTTATTTGAAACATAAACAAAATTTGAGGTTATGTGTCATAGCATTTTATAAAATCATAAATCTAGAGTGCTCCATATCTCGCTCGTAGACTATTTCGCCATCTGGTGGATTTCAGTCATTACGTAACACGAAAAAGATAGTTAGTTAGATTCAAACACATTACTCCATTCTTTATGGGTTAGGTACCTAAGCCCAAATTTGAATGAATTTTCGCTTTAGCTATTCATGGGTTTTTATCATTTGCCCAAATTGGTAAAAGAGACCATTTAGTTAAGGCTCATATATTTTAAGGGCTACGTAAGAATTCATTCATTTACCACATTAGTTTTTCATGATAAGGCTTTTAGGGACAATATTTCTAGGGTAGGTACAACATAAAAACACAAGAAATACGAAACTTTTAACTTGAAAAAAGGCTGGCAAAATTTTACTCAGCCCGAAAAGTAAAATAGTGCCTAAAAAAACTGGTTTTGACCAGGGGTTATTGTTAAAACCCGTTTTTTGCCAGCCCTAAATGGGATTTTGTTATACCTGGTAGCATGCTTCCAGTCAGGGGCATCCCAAGTCTTGCCGTACACGCAGCTCGATGAGCAGCTTCGGACAGGTCCGGACTCAGAACGTGATGCGCAGCAAGGCTGATGTTGGGCATCGAGGGGCTGCTGAACAGGGCGTGCCTCTGGTACTCTTCCGACTCGATCGGGGGGCTCAGTTCCTTGGGCGGGTCTTGTGGGGGGGACTCACTGGGGGGCAGGCACGTACTCAGCAGTTTTTTCTTAAGCGATGGCGTTAAATGACGTTTGGACATTGGACTGCAACGTCGCTCCATCACGCGTTGTTTTAATCGGACTTTCAGTAAGTTGGGCTCGGATGCTGAAACAAAATGATTATAATGAAATATAAAAGTTTGAAAACAAGTTCCTTGGTTTTGGGACGATATGAATATTACAGTGTGAGAAATAGGGTATACTATACAAAATTTTCTTGTAAATTGTTGAAAGCGTATCTGTATCTGTCATTAAAAAATGAAAAACCTGCATTTCCTGAATCAGGGCACAGTGCGACCCTGTTAAGTTTAGGTTTTTTGGAATGACCGCACAATTTTTCTTTTAGTTGTTGATAGTTACTGTAGACTACCCCCTTATTACATACCTACCACTAGTCACCTAAATCGCAGCTGCTCCTTCTTGGGAGATTTTTCGCTTTTTCAACTTTTTTTTTTGGTATTATTAGAAAATAATCAATTTTCATTAATACTTTGGCACTAGCTTTTAGTGCCGTACCGAATGTAAAGGCAATCTACTATCAACTAAAAAAGACCAAATAACCTAAACTTAATAGGGTCGCACTGTGAGGGACGAGCGAATAGGGGGAGTGACGTAAAACATAAATATTATTGTTTGGAGTGGGAAAAAATATATTATTTTTCGTTAAATAGAGACAAGCCATTATTCATGATGAACCAATATCTCTTTTTCGTCTGAGGCTTTTTCGAGGAGTAAACTGCTGAAAAAAATTGGTACACCTGAATTATTTTTAGGAGGTAATCCCTTAAGATTTTCTTTAAGAATAACTTGATTTCCTTTAAGATCCTCGAAAAATCTTGAACATTTCCTAAAAAACGGTCCCACGTTTGGTAAGAGTAAGACTTCCTCAAGAGATTATAATCTCTTAAAGAAATCTTACTCTTACCAAACGTATACCTTCACGATTTCCTACAATTTTTACACCTAAAGGAGGATGTCAGGAAACGGCGATTTTTGGCCTAGCTCACCCTTTTTAAATAGTAATTCACATTTTTGACCAAATTTTGGTTTTCCAAGTTCACTGTGGATTCTAACAATGTTCCCTTACTTCTGGGAAATATACAGTGCGGTCTAAAAGTCAACTCCCCCCCCCTCTTAACTTTTGAACGAGTTGAGATATCGATTTCAAATTTAGAACTCCTAAATAAGACAACTTAAACTATCTTTAAGTATATATTTGATACTTTTATCTCTTAAAATGTCCCTGCCCATACGGCATGGGGGGATTTTTTTTTAATGGAAAGGGGGGTCGTGTGATACATCATTTTAAAGCCTTTTAAATTCTCTGTATAACCATACATTTTTAAATGTTTTTTAAGGTTTTGATTTTTCAGTTTTTTGTGCTAAAAAAATAAATTTTTAAGTTTTTTTTTTGTTAATTTTTATTTATGTCAACTAAAATTAGTTTAAAAGTATAATTTACTTTTTTTCATTATGAAATTGGGCATTTTTAAAAAATTGTTTGGATTTTTTAGAGAAATTTTGACAAAAACACCCATTTTCAACCCTATTTTAAACCCAAAAAAAATGTTTAAGAGCTAAAAGTATCAAATATATGCTTAATAAGATAGTTTAATTTGTCTTATTTAAGAGTTCTAAATTTGAAGTCGATATCTAAACTCGTTCAAAAGTTAAGAGGGGGGGGGGTGACTTTTGGACCGCTCTTATTTTCTGTCTTCTAAGGACCCAAACAATGATTTTATAAGGGTCAGAAAAGTTCCGCAGCGAGGCCAAAAACCGCAGTTTCCTGACGTTCTCCTTTTTCAGCGGTTTGGGTTTTTTTAATGCCTTACCTAAAGGGTTTAAAAGTTTTTGATTTTTTATGAATATGGCCATTTTTTATATTTAATAGAAAGTATAACTTAAGTCTTCATTCATAAAAAAAATCAGATAAACTTTATAACGAGTTTATTAGTCATTTTTTGTTTCCGAGTAATAAAAATAGTTTTTAAATACAGGGTGATCCATAACTGGCATGCCAAAATTTAAGAGGTGATTCTAGATTCAAAAATATAAAAAAAGTTCCTATAAAGGTTGGTCCGGAAATGAGCCCTAAGGGATCTAGGGCCCTTTAAAATTGTAATAAAAATAAGGTTTTTAATTAATAACTCGGGTACCGTTTAAGCTAGAGCGGCCAGCTTTTGCATGTATACTAGTATTAATAAGGGCAATAAGTTTATGTTAATTTATTTTTTTAATTTATCCAGAGGCGTGCCCAGACGGACAAAATATATGAGGCTTAAAACATTTTTGCCCCAAACTTTTCTATGTGTATGTTTTTTGGATTTGTTGTAAAAAATATAGATTTCTAGAGTAAAAATACATATAAAATATCATATAGTGTAACACTGTAGGAGCAACCGTTATCAAAAAAAAACGCAATTAAGAGGAAGTAACATTTTGTGCCACCAAAAACGTTACTTTTTAAAAGGCTATTACTCCTTTAATATTAAATTTAGGTGTTTTGGTGTATAATACTTTTTTGCTCAGTTTTAAATGAAGAATCACCCTGCAGCATTAAAATTTTATTGGTGCTTTTTTTTGTTCCCCATTCAATACGTCATCTTCGAAGGGCCGTAGCTCCCTTAGGGCTCATTTCCGGACCAACCTTTATAGAAACTTTTTTTCATATTTTTGGATGTAGAATCACCTCTTAAATTTCGGTACGCGAGTTCTGGAACAGGCTGTATATTCAAGCTTTTATCTGCGAGTTCAAACAAATATTGTTTTCGAGGTATTTTTCAAAAATGCAAATAACCCATTGTGGCTTTTGCTATGACATCAATACCACCAAATTTTATTAAAAACGGTCTAAAATCTAAATTATAGAACAAGAGATATTTAAAAGGAAATTAATCCAAACCGAAATATATCCGAATTTTTGAAAATAACAAAAACGGTATTCGCTTTAAAAAAAGGATTGTCAAGCTGAAATTTAGTGAGCCATTTATAATATACACTAGTAGGATCAATCATAGGCGTGCGCACGGGGGGTGCCGCGGGTGCTGTGTCTATTTACTTTAAAAATAGTTTTTTTAATTTTAAATCCGAGCTCTGATGATGTATTATCTTAAAAATAGGGGTACTGTAGTACAGTAACTGTACTTACTGTACAGTCTGTACACCCTGTATGATAATTTTATATCAGATTACCGTGACCATTTTTACAAGGTTTTACCCTGAACTTCACCATTAAAATTATTTTTATTATAGTAAAACAAAAATATTCATAATATTAAAGTAAATATTTATTTGTGATCGGCTCCTATCAAAAGGTACTTACAACTTAAAATTAAAACAAAAAAATAATTATGATTAAAATTAACTTAAAAGCATATTCACGGAAAAATAAACTACTTAGTGGCTAAGTAAATAAATTTACAAAATACACAATAATATAAATATATTTTTTTTAACAAGTGATAAGCAGTAGTCGGCGTAAACTCAGTTATGACTCATCAACGTTGAAAATAAACACAGAAACATTTGACGACTAATTTGTTACACACAACAATATTGACTATATATACTAACTATACATATGTATATATATATAGGTGTTTTTCAAAGAAAAAACCGATAACTTTTTTTCCCACCTTACTCGTTTAAATGGAATCATTAAAAAAAGATCAAGAAAAAAAGAAATAAAAATGTAAATATTTAAAACCTCGCGTCAACGCTAGAGTCGACGCGTCGCCTATGCTAGTACTGAAAATCCGCCGAGTACTGGTGATAAGTAACAAGTGCTATTTCACATCAACCACTTGATATTTAAATCTAGATGAATACTTGCAAGAGTGTACTTTATCAAAAAAAAAAATAGTAGAATACTACTCGTATAGTACTATAGAAATAGAGATGTCGCCACATGTCGTGTCTGTAGACACACAGGCAAAAAAAAACATGTTTTTCATTTTCCAACCGGAAGTGGCGAAACCGGAAGTGAGTAAACATACCGGATGTGAGTAAACAGGCCGGAAGTGAGAACACAAACCGGAAGTGACAATACAAACTGGAAGTGACAAACAGACCGGAAGTGAAAGAAACAGACCGAATGTCGGTTAACAGACCGGAAGTGAAAGAAACAGACCGGAAAATAGTAAACAGACCGGAAGTGAGTAATAGACCAGAAGTGAGAGACCGAAAACGAGTGAACAGACCGGAAGTGAGAACACAAACCGGAAGTGACAATACAAACTGGAAGTGACAAACAGACCGGAAGTGAAAGAAACAGACCGAATGTCGGTTAACAGACCGGAAGTGAAAGAAACAGACCGGAAAATAGTAAACAGACCGGAAGTGAGTAATAGACCAGAAGTGAGAGACCGAAAACGAGTGAACAGACCGGAAGTGAGAACACAAACCGGAAGTGACAATACAAACTGGAAGTGACAAACAGACCGGAAGTGAAAGAAACAGACCGAATGTCGGTTAACAGACCGGAAGTGAAAGAAACAGACCGGAAAATAGTAAAAAGACCGGAAGTGAGTAATAGACCAGAAGTGAGAGACCGAAAACGAGTGAACAGACCGGAAGTGAGAACACACACCAAAGTGACAAATAGACCGGAAGTGAAAAAAACATACCGTAACTAAAAGAAACTGACCGGAAGTTGTAAAACTGGAAGTGACAAACAGACCGGAAGTTGTAAAACCGGAAGCGGTTGAACCGGAAGTAAACAGACCGGAAGTGAAAGAAACTGACCGGAACTAAAAGAAACTGACCGGAAGTGAAAGAAACTCACGGGAAGTGGTAAAAACGGAAGTAACGAACAGACCGGAAGTGACAAACAGACCGGAAGTGAAAAACAGACCGGAAGTTGTAAAACCGGAAGAGGTGAAACCGGAAGTAATAAAACAGACCCGAAGTGAAAATACAAACCGGAACAGACCGGAAGTGAAAGAAACAGACCGGAAGCAAAGGAAAGAACGGACCAGACCGGAAGTGAATAAACAGACCGGAAGTGAAAGAAACAAACCGGAAGTGAGAACACAAACCGGAAGTGACAAAGAAACCGCATTAAACTCTACGAGAAACTTTAAAAACTTAATCGGCTATATTGGATCCGCCATTTTGAATTTTGGAAAACTGGCACCAGATTCGTATTCAGCGACCCCAAAAACCACCGAGTACAAGTTTCAAGCAAATCCGAGCAACTTTAAAAATCTAATTCGCCATATTGAATCCGCCATTTTGAATTTTGAAAAACTGGCAAAAAATTCATGGAAAATTAACTAATGGTAAACTGATAATTTTAGATGTTACTATAGCGGTCATACACGAACACGAACACGAACTTTTTTTACCTCTATAGAGGTCAATCACTGTAAAGGGGTTAATTTAAGAATATAAAAGTTAAGTTTTTGGATTTTACTCCCCCCCCCCAGGACCACTTCCTGGGTCCGCCCCTGGCTGCCTAAGTGCCCCACCAGTCTTATTCAAATGATCATATAGAAGATAACTGATTTATTGTACCCTTTCTTTTAAGCGGATCATTTACGTATTTTTCTGAAAAAGATTTTTACACTATTCTAGTATGCAAATTAATAAATTATCTTAGCAGAGTTATAGGAAAGCCTTGGTTTATAAAAATAGACACGAGATTGTTTTAATGCGTTTTATGACTTATTTATATGTAGAATGTCAATCAAGAATAAACCGTTACCAAAACCATATCAACAGTAGGTTAAAAAATTTTAATGGTTCTACATCCAAAAAAATTAAAAAAAAGTTCATATGGTTAAAAACACATGAAATAGTATATTAAAGTACTAGTTTCATAACATACGTTTTTCTATTTTGCGACTCTTATAAGCTCATAATCACGCGCATTTTGCGTGTTCTTAAGAGGTCTGTACTTTTTGTTCTTTTGGGTTGGCAACAGACCTGGCCTATCGCTTGACGTTTTCCGTGCAAATGTCAATGTCGCTTTAAAGTTGAATTTTCTACAAAATTTTGTGTTTAGGTTATTTTTACCATGTTAAAATTGTGACTTGGTTAATTGCAGTAAAAAAGAGAAGAGATGACTATAAAATATATCAAAATATCATTTGTTCTTAGAATTTTAAATATGGTGTAAACTGTAATGCCAATCCAAAACAAAAATCCCTAAACCAGTCATCAATTTAAATGTAAGTTTTTTTTTTAATTTTAGAGCAAAATAGAAAAAATTTTAAAAAACTTAATTTAAATTGATGACTGATTTGGGGATTTCTGTTTCGGGTTGGCATTACAGTTTTCCCCATGTCTAAAATTCTAAGAACAAATGACATTTTGATATTTTATAGTTATGTCTTCTCTTTTTTACTGCTAGTAACCAAGCAAATTTTAACATGGTTTAAAATAACCTAAACACAAAATTCTGTAAAAAAAAATAAACTTTAAAGCGACGTTGACTTATGCAGGGAAAACGGCAAGCGATAGGCTTTTGTCTGTTGCCAGCCCAAAATAAAAAAAGTACAGACCTCTTATGGGCCTATAAAAACACGCCAAATGCGTGTGATTATAAGAGTCGTAAAATATAAAAATGTACTATTATGTAACACCGTAGAGTCAACCGGTTGCAACTGTTTTTGATAAAATGGTAGTTAAAGAGATAATTTCACGTTTTGAGTGCTCATGCAAAATAGGAATTAAAAACTGCGCCAATAAAAATGTCATTAGTATATCGAAAACTATAAAAAAAAGATCCAATATACAGATGCCCACAAATCGCTACAGCTACAGACAAAAAAGTTTGGGACAAAGAAGTGACAATTCTAAATTACCAAACAAACAGAAATCCAAGGGTCGCAACAAAATCGGTAATCGCTTTTTACCGAAATTTAATGTTACAACTATTAGTATATTAGTATTAGCCTCTGGATCAATTGTTACTTTGTCTAGTGTTTTGGTGGTTAGCCGTTTCGGTTTCTGGAAGTTTTAGCTTTTACAGCCCAAACTAACGAACCACCAGAACACACAAACACGCCAACTAGACAAAGCAACAACCGATCGAGTAACCCTAAGTATTATACTATTCACAGCGCATGCGCTATAATAGTATTATACGGTAGTTCCGAATTTTCCAAAATTTTCAAAAATAGTCGTAGACAAAAAAATTTTGGATATAAATTTGTTTTATGAAAAAATGAGAAACTTTTTTTTGTCCGTCTGTCCGTCCGTCCGTCTGATGTTACGATTTTTGTAGACACGATAACTCAAGTACGAATAATTCGATCGACTTGAAATTTTCAGTAAAAATCAAGTTCTATCAGGGGAAGATTCCTATTGTTTTTAAAACAAAAACAAAATAAAAACAAAAAAGTTATGAGAGGTTAAACTTTTAAAAAAATCGAAAAAAGCTTAAAGAAAAATTCGGTTAACGTAATTTTTTCAGGAAAAATTGCTTTTATTTTAAGGATCAATTCTGATTTTAAAAGTAATCCCCCCAAAAACAAAAGTTATGGTGAATTAAAATAAAAAAAAAAATTGATTTTTTTTTTCATTTTTTGCGAAAATAAAAAAAATTGTTGAATTTTTTTTTTTATTTTTTCTTTATTTATTTATTTATTTTTTTTTTTGGGAAAATGCAATATACCATTTACTGTGAATAGTATATAATGGAATGCGTAGCATTAGATATCTTCAGGCTTTTTTATTTTTCTGCGTGTAAAATTGCCAATTTAAAATTAAACTGACTAGAAAAAAACCAATGACTAAATTTAAATATATTCTATTTTTAGAATATTAATAGCCTGTCTTAAAATAGTATACAATTACATAGTAATTACATTAATTGGATATGCGTTGTTTTATGTATTTGAACAAAGTATATTTAAAGTACATTTAAGTATTTAAAAAAACATTAAAATTAAATAATATTCGTTTAAATTTCGAATTATCAATAAAATCAATATGATAAATAACTTATTTATGATTATTATTTCTGACTATTTTACCTCAATTATTTAATTTTATTTAGATATTTAATTTACAGTATAACAAAAATTTAAAATTAATTTAATTTTTGCTTTTCGCTCCCTAATAAGGCGTGTGTGCGCCTTCGCCAAAGTTACAAATATCACATTATTATACTATTCTCAGCGCCTGCGCTAGAATAGTACGGTAGTTTCGAATTTTCAAAAATTTTCAAAAATCGTCCTAGACAAAAAATTGTGGGATATAAATTTGTTTCATGAAAAAATAAGCAACTTTTTTTTTAATGTCCGTCCGTCTGTCCGTCCGATGTCTCGATTTTTGTGAACACGATAACTCAAGAACGAATAATTCGATTGGCTTAAAATTTTCAGGAAAAATCAAGTTCTACCAGGGGAAGATCCCTATTGTTTTTGAAAGTAATCCCCTCAAAAACAAAATAGTTATGGGGTGTAAACTTTAAAAAAAATCGAAAAAAGCTGAAAGAAAATTCCGATTAACGCAACTTTTCTAGAAAAGATTACTTTTATTATAAGGATTAATTATACCAATTTTGAAAGTAATCCCCACAAAAACAAAAAAGATATGTGGGGTTAAGCTTTTTAAAAAAAATATATATATATATAATTTTTAATTTTTTTTTAATTGCAAAAACAAAATTTAAAAAAAATTGAAAAATGTTGAATTTTTTTTTTTCGCTGCAGACAAATTTGACAGTAAAAAGTCTCGCTGGCGCCAAAGAGCCGAGCTCCTATCTTACTGAAACGTACTTTTAGTCCGATTTGTCTGAATTTTGGATATGTTATAGGTCTCAACATTAATTCCTTTTTCTAAATACATGACAATTTACAAAATTGACTTTTTGCATCAGAAACTAAGTTAAAATTATTTTTTTTATATATTAAGGATATGAACTACTTTTAATGGCAAATCAAAATTTGTCAAACCAGTTTTTTCTCACATGTTTGTTTAAGGATGTATTATTGTATTTTTTTTTGAAATCATTTTATGTTTTAATAAATTTTCTGTGACGTATTTTATACTGATTAATATGAATAAAACATTAGCATTGTATTTATTTTCATGTAGGTTAGTTATAATGTTATATAACATAGATTTTTAATTAATAATAACTAATTATAATTATAATTACCTTGCAGAAAACGAGTGGCACGCCTAAGCGTGAGATTATAGTCTGATTTTTAAGAGCTGGAAAGATTTTTTTGGGGAACGGGGCATAACATACTCCAAATATACATATGAAATCTAGCGGTCGCTCTGTATGTCTGTGAATGATATAGGTGGTGACTAAGGGCGTTTTCCGGGTTATTGTGTCCAAAAAATGTGAATTCGGGTTTTGTTTTATATTTTCATAAAAAAAATCATTTCTTCAAAAAGAAAAATAGAAATAAAAAAATAAATAAAACCGAGACAGATATTATTATATTATGATAGCAGAAAATGAAACTTTTGTTACAAACAACTGTGATATTTTAACCCTATATTGCACCTTGTTTCCATTTGTGAACCCTGGGTATTAAGCCCCATAAATGTCCAAAAAGTGTGAATTCGGGTTTTGTTTTATATTTTCATAAAAAAATCATTTCTCTAAAAATAAAAATAGAAATAAAAAAATAAATAAAACCGAGGCAGATATTTATATATTATGATAGCAGAAAATAAAACTTTTGTTACAAACAACTGTGATATTTTAACCCTATATTGCACCTAGTTCCCATTTGGGAACCCTGGGTATTAAAAAGCCCCATAAATTCTTTAATAATTAAAACACAAACCTTATGAGGATCCAGTCTTCACTTGGAAACACTGATCTTCAAGTTGGAGTATCTATTAATAGATGGCAGTATCTAATATTGCTGGTAAATTTTTAAAGAGCGGATCATGTCACCCACTTTTGAGATTAGGCGGAGTCAAATTTTTGTTAGTGTGTTGTTTGTGCTTTTGAATTCTAAAAAATCTAAAACTTGTTTTCTTGATTACCACATATAATTTGTAAGCAAGGAAACGTTCAAGTATTACGTAACGCAAATTTTGGACTCCCCCCCTGTAACGCTATTTTCCTATACCACTAACATGGGACTAACACTCAAAAAAATACATTTTTTTAAAATTAGTTATCAAAAAAACTTAAATTTTTTAAAAAAAATTTATTACATTTTTTTTAGAAAAACCGAAAACATTAAAAAAAAATAAAAAAAACTTTTTCAATTTTTGACTTCAATTACGTAGAATTGATCCTTATAATAAAAGTAATTTTTCCTGAAAAAAATGCGTTAATCGGAAATTTCTTTCAGCTTTTTTCTATTTTTTTTAAGTTTAACCCCTCATAACTTTTTTGTTTTTGGGGGATTACTTTTAAAAATAATAGGGATCTTACCCTCGTAGCACTTGATTTTTCCTGAAGATTTTAAGTCGATCTGATTATTCGTTCTTAAGTTATTGTGTTCACAAAAACTGTGACATCGTTTTTCGCAAAAAGAAAACAAAAGAAAGATTTTTTTAAGGTTTTTTGAAGGTTTTTTATTTTTTTTTTGTTTTTCAAAAAATATAATTTTTTTATTTTTTTTTTTATTTTTTTTTTATTTTTTAATTTTTCGCAAAAATAAAATTTTAAAAATAGATTAAAAAATTTGGAAAAATTTTTATATTTTTTTTTTGATTATTTTTTATTTTTCAAAAAAATATCTTTCTTTAAAAAAATGTTACATATATATTTTTTTAATTGTTTTTTTTAATTTAATTCTTTTTTAAGTATTTGGGAAAATGCAATAATATATTTACTGTGAATAGTATATACTGGAATGTGTAGCATTACATATCTTCACAGCTTGTTATTAACTGTTGTTTACCTGTTTTTCTTAGGGGAAAATCGTTGTTCGTCGCAGTTTCGGCCCCAGTATCCATGCCTTCTGACCTGAAATTAAAAAAAAAACAATCAATACTAGTTTCTAAGAAAATTACTATTTTCTAAGAAATATTTTGTGTATTTCATATAATCTTCCTAAATAAAACTAGATTAATTCCATTTACCCTAAAAGTTTGTCCCGTATACTCTGGGACACATTGTATAAAGGTTGGTTTACCCAATAACATTAAACTAACTAAAAATTTGATCAATGATATGCCAGATTAATTCATCACATGTCATTGATTTAATTCTTAGTTTAGTGTTAATTATTTCGTAGACCAACCTATGGTATTTAACTAAATTTTCTCTAACGAAAATTTTCAACCCAAACTTTTTTTTGTTTTTTTTTTGTCAAAAATCGGCAATGTGCAATTTTTGAATACAGCCATTTTTGGCACAGCTGATTTTAAATATAGGAAATTAAATATAAATATCTTGATTTTTTAACGAGCGTATTATAATTGCTAGTAATCAATAAGGGTGAATTTTGCGACACGAGCCGATAAGCGAGTGGCGTAATCACCCAAATGATTAATAGCTATTATATGCGAGTAGACTACAATACTTTATCCACGGCCGTTTTTAAGTTTAAACGGTTTATTTTTACAGACCCTTGATTAATATTAATCACGGCCGTGGATAAAAATATATTTTAATTTTTTGGTTTAATAAAGCGAATTTTGACCGCGGAACTGTGATAGGGGGAAACTGAAGGCAGTTTTAGAATTATGAATGCGCGTTTATATTACACTGAACGTTTTTGATTTTTAATTATATGGAACCCCACGAAAGTTTAGTTAACATTCACTTGCAGTTGCAGTTACCAGAACTATAACAACGTTAAGTATTACTGTAACAACCAGTGAATGTTAACTAAACTTTCATGGGGTTCCATATAAGCAAAAACGTTTAGTATTTACTACGGTCACTTAACAAATTGCAAAAGGCTTTCAAAAAGTTTTTAAATGTAGGCCTGTTTAATTCATCTAATTATATTTGCAAATAAAACGTACCTCGGCTATTTTTAATTATTATTTTTTTGTATTTGTTCTTCGATCGACGCGATTATTGGTAAAACTTTTTAAGTATGTATTAATAATTATAATTTACAAACAAACATGTAAAAAGCAGGCGCGTAGATAGGATTTTTTCTTGGAGCAGGGATAGAATTTTTATTTTTTTTCCTTTCCAAAATAAAATTTGGCGCCCCTCAAAAAAAAAGCTTTGTCCCTGAGCGTTTCTACTTAATTTAACGCCCACCTTGGCGACCCTACCAAAAAACAGAAAAACACCCTCCGAAAAAGCTTTGCCCCTGAGCGTTTCTACAAAATTTAGCGCCCCTACCAAAACAAAAAACACCCTCCAAAAAATAGAAAAATTAAGGTTTGTCCCTGTGCGTTTCTAAAAATTTTGGCGCCCACCTTTACTCCCCTACCAAGACAGAAAAACATCCTACGAAAAAACAAACAAGCTTTGCCCCTCTGAGCGTTTCTACGAAATTTGGCGCCCCTACACAAAAAAAACACCCGCAATTATTTTAATTTTTTAATTTTGTTTTAAAAATAAAAAATATATATAACAAAGATTCTTGGGTGGGGGGGTAAAGACCCCCTCTACCCCCCCATATCTACGCGCCTGGTAAAAAGTCTAGAGGACGTACCTAGGTACCTGTTCCATTGACGAAATTTACACCTTTTTAGCCATATATGAATTTATTTATAGTTAAAATATGATTCATGTTTCTATTTAAAAATGCATTTTGTAACTACCGCGTGTCCAGTATAAGACTTATAGTCCAGTGAATAAAGGGATAATACCCTACAAAAGGTCCGGCAGTTCTATTTTTTTATAAGTATGTATGTTTTTTAAATGTTGGTAAAGTAGTAAAAATTCCAAGTTTTCGTCACCACACCCTCTGTGTTCCCTTTTTCAGTTTTTCGCCTATCTCCGTTTCAGTGCACTTAATCGTAAAACGAGTTATTTTCGATTTTGTAGAAGACGAAATTTTCTTTAAATTTGATATCACACGTTTTTTTCTACCATCAAAAGCAACGGAGCTATGAACGCCCAAAAACGGCTAAAATCGCAAAATTTGGGGGATTTTCTTTTCCAAATTGGGCAGATTTTCGACTTTACCTCTCCGATTTTGCTCAGATTTTTGCATACGTGCCTAAATTACTGTTTTATTTAGCAAATACAAATTAATTTTTTTGAAAAAAATCCAAATGTGTAGAAATCTATATCTGTATGTAAAACGATCCACCCCAAATATCTAACAAACTAAGCACAATCTAAAAATTCTAAAAAAAAGGTCAGTTTGATTTTTCGAGGGCAAAAAAGTATATCATATTGGGGTCTGTAACCTTCAACTGTAACTCCAACTCGGAAAATTATTGGGAGGAAATCTACCTTCAATGCCGGTCCCTGAGTATAATATTGAACTCGATATTGAAGTACATAAGTGGATTTTCCGGTACGAAAAGTATTATGCAATATTGATCCATTCCCAAAATGTTACCCAACTTTTAAGGCCGACGTTTTAAGGGTGAACTCTATGGACATGCAAAGGTGATAGAAATATACTGCGTTTAATATTTTAATTTAGAAACAAGTGTTTCACAAAATTTCAACAGAACTGATTTTCCTATTATTGGTAATGCGAAAACTTAAAAAATCATCAGCACGGTGGTCTGGAAACAATTTTTAGCTCAACTTTCATATAACCCAAGTTTTTTTTTTCATAATTTAATTATTTAGAGCTTTGGCATCTTTTTAAGACCAAATTAAAAAAAAAATCTATTGATGCGTTTTTGAGAAAAAACGATTTTCATTTATTTGTTTTGACAAAAAAATATGAGATTTAAAAATTATTTATAAGATATCAGATTTTACGCCAAAAAGTGAGTAAAAAAGTTTCTATGAACCTTTGTGTTAAATGGCTTCTTAGGGAGCTAAGGGGCATATTTAGAATATTATTCACTTCATAACTCAGGAACGGTTTAACTTATTGACTTAAAATTTTTATTATAGTATGCAATCAATAAACATTATTATTTTACGACATAAAAAAATTAAATGTTTAACCAGGAGTTTTACAGAGAAATTAAAGGGCACCCATTACCTACGCCCCTGGTCAAAAAGTTAATTTTAATAAAACGTTAATTGTTTACATTTATTGATTCTATACTATGGTAAATATTTCATGTTAATAAGTTAAACCGTTTCTGAAATATGAGGTGATAAATATTATAAAAATGCCCTTTAAAAGTACGTTAGCTCCCTGAAAAAGCGATCTGTCTCAAACGATCATGAAAACTTTTTTCTCACTTTTTGACGTAAAATCTGAATATCTAAAATAATTTTTATCCAATACATAAAAATAATGAGACAATTACCAGCTTTATTTTAAATAGACTCAATAATAACCCCCGCGTGGCTTTTACTTTATTGGGTGGATAATTATTTATTTTACCCACTCAACTGTCACTTGTCAAATTATTTTCTTGTAATTGTCATTAAAATTTTTAATTAAAAAAAAAAATTCTAAGCTATTTATTGGATAAAACCTTGTATGGCACTCATGGGTAAACCGATATTGCCCTCTTGAAAATTAACCTGCTTGGCTGACGCCTCGCAATTAATTTTCTCCTGGGCAATATCTTACTTTACCCACTAGTACCATAAATAACTATTAAATATATCATATTTTTTGTTAAAACAAATGAAAATCGTTTTTCTTAAAAACGCATCGATAGGTTTTTTTAAATTTGGTCTTAAAAAGATGCCAAAGTTATAAATAATTAAATTATAAAAAAAAAAACTTGGGTTATATCAAAGTTGAGCCGCTGCAAATGGCGCGTTTTCTAGACTTGTACTCGTGCTCTAAAAAAAAAAGTATTATGAAACAAGTGATTTATACTTTTTTCTATTTTGCTCTAAAACTAAACTTAAAAGCGGTGTTATTTCCAAACGGAAAACGTCAAGCGATGTCTTCTGTCCTGTATTGCCAACCCAAAAGAAAAAAAAAGTATAGACCTCTTATGGGCGGGCCTATAAGAACACGCAAAATGCGTGTGATTATGAGCTTATAAGGATCGCAAAATAGAAAAAATTACAATGCTAGGAAAATAATAAGAAAAATTTTCAACATTTTAAATGGCTGTCAAAGCATACCAAATTAAAACTATGTCACAATTATCCCCATTTACCCTATATAAAAATAAACACGTTAAATTATCAATAAAAAAGTTTATTTTAAATTTTATCGTTAAATTATCAATAAAAAAGTTTATTTTAAGACAAAAATAGTCAACCAAAGATAAGAAAGTGACAAACTATTGGTATAAAAGCGTGAATTATAATAATTATCTCTGTAGCGGTTGTTTTTAATTTATTTCAATTACAAAAATGGCGAAGGACCGGGTTTATTTAATAGATTTTCAATAAATCATCATTATTTCTAAATTAAGTTAATAATTTTATTCAAAAATTTTATATCAAGCTATTGCTAAAGCAAATATATTTTTAGACACTCTCCCCCCAAAGTCACTATTTTGTCACTTGATTGTCAATTGAAACATTTTATATGGGCCGTCACTTTTAGCTGGATTTATAATTTATTAAAGATCTAAATCTATATATCTACACATGGAATAAAAAATGGAATGGTTTGCGGAATGAAGCACTAAAAATTTATTGTTAATATAAACACTCCGTGGTATGAAACACCTACAAGGTCCCTAAAGAGTATAAATAAATAAATAAATAAATAAATAAAATTAGGGATATTCATAAACTATGAACGTAACTTACTGCACCATCTTTTGCATAAAGTGGTTTGGTGCACCGCGGTTGTGTGAGAGTTTTTTATGCAGAAGTGAAGTACAGTAAGTTATTAAGTTATTGCTTCAAATAAGAATATGAATACTATACTATAGGGTGATCAGTAACTGGGATGCCAAAATTTAAGAGTTGAAAACATATGAAAAAAAAATCATATAAAGGTTGGTCTGAAATTGAGCCCTAAGGCAGCTACGACCCTTCGAAGATGGAATCGAATGGAGAAGAAAAAAAAAGGAGCAATAAAATTTTAATGCTGCAGGGTGATTTCTGATTTAAAACTAAGCAAAAAGTATTTTTCAGCGAAACATCTAAATTTAATATTAAAGGAGTAATAGCCTTTTAAAAATTAACATTTTTGGTGGCACAAAATATTACTTTTAATTGCATTTTTATTTTTTTGAAAACGGTTGCTCATACACTGTTACACTATATGACATTTTTTTATGTATTTTTACTCAAGGAATCTATATTTTTTACAAAAAAAATCCAAAAAATACCCATAAAAACGTTTGGGGCAAAAATGTGTTAAGCCTCACATATTTTGTCTGTCTAGGCACAGACATAAACTAATTGCCCCTACTTGCAAAACCTCATCGCTATAGCTTAAAGGGTACCAGACTTATTAAAAACCTTATTTTTAGTACGATGTTAAAGGGCCGTAGCTCCCTTAGGGCCATAGACAAAATAAATGTCTATGCTTAGGGCTCATTTCCGGACCAACCTTTATAGGAACTTTTTTTTAATTATTGATCACCCTGTATAAGATTATGGTACCTATGCATTAAAGGAGAATATATTTTCTTCGTTGTATACAAATCACTATAGTCTTGATTTAAAAAACTTTTTTCTGTGTGTAAATTCCTAATTTACGAATATCCGGGATGTTATATCCCTAACTATTTTCCATGTGTGTAGTCTAGATCTATATCTATCTATACATGTAGTTTAAAGTTTTTATTATAGAAACTTGATCAATAGATTCAGATTCAGATTCAGATTCATTTATTAATCTCAATATTACAAATACAAGAAATGTATGAGATAAGTCATAAGAATACAGGAAATGTATGATATGAGTCATAAAATTATTGCACATGAAGAAGTATAAAATCAAAAACAATATACATAACAAAAAATTTACAAGACAATTAAAATTATAATTAAAATTAATGTACAGTGTCAGTCCCAGTAAATTCTACTAAACTATAAAAGCTTTTATCAAGAAGAAATTTTTTCAACCTTTTCTTAAATAGAATATGATTTTGAACTGACTTTAGGTCAGGAGGTAAAAAATTGAAAAGATAACTCCCCGCATGCTTTGGTGATTTTTTATAGAAAGCTGTTCTATGACGGTGTATAACAAATAAATTACTACTTCTTGTGGCATGTTCATGTTCATCAGAGTGGGTGACAAAGCTCTCCCTGTTTTTATGCACATAAGAAAGTAATTTGTAGAGATATATACAGGTAAAAGTTAAGATTTGCTCATTTTTAAAAATGTTACGACAAGATTGTTTGTATTTTAAATTAAATATTAATCTTAAAATTCTTTTTTGTGCTTTAAAAATTCTTGTGTGATCAGTAGCTTGTCCCCACGCAGCAATATTGTAGCTAATAATGCTGTATGCTGTAGCATAGTATACACCAATGAGGTTCTTCTGAGGTAGGCTATTCTTAAGTGTTTTTAACGCATAAAAAGATTTGTTTAATCTTAAGCATAGCGAGTTAACGTGATTACTCCAGTTTAAATTCTGATCAAGGGTGACACCTAAAAACGTTTGACTATCTGACAATTGCAACGGAATATTATTGAATTTAAAAGTATGTGAGGGGAGCGGCTTCCTTAAGTTGAAATTAACACAGACGGTTTTAGAAAAATTAATTATAAGCTTATTGCTTATACACCAGTTTTTAAACTCATTAAGAACCAAGTTTACATTTTCGTTAATTTCATCTGGTGTATTTCCAGTTACAATTATAGATGTGTCATCAGCGTACAATATGACCCTACCCTTTGATATAAATTTAACTAAGTCATTGACAAAAAAAATAAATATGAGTGGTCCAATAACGCTGCCCTGAGGAGTTCCAGTATCTAGCGTTTGAAAGTTAGAGAAAATATTCTTGTATTTTACAGTAATTTTTCTACTTCTTAGATACTGAAAATGTCTTTAAAACTTGCATTTTATGTCTAGTATCTAGGTATTTATATTAATGCGAGTTGAAATACGATAACTTAATATTTATAAATTCATTATACATTTTTAAAATCCAGTTTTTTATATTTAATTATAGCCTATCAATTCTTTGAAGCATGATAGTGTATTTAAATTATATAAAATTAGCGTAAAAAGAAACAACTATCTACTTGAAATTCAAAAAATATTTTAGAATGCAATTACTCTTTAATTATACTCTGCAGTGGCGCACCCATGGGGGGGCTGGCGGGCTAGAGCCTCCCAAGCCCTAAAATTTATTTTTTTCTAAATGATTTTTTTTTTTTTTTTATTTGAAGTTTTTATTTTTTATTCTTCATATTTACAAAATAATTACAATAATACAGATTTATTAACTATTTTGCTTATTAGCTTCTTAAAAATTTTCACCTGCGGCGCTAATGTTTGATTTTTGTTAATAGATTTTATAAAATAATATGATCCGTCAAACTGGGAAATGTGAAACATCAATATTTCTATTTTTATTTCGCCTGCCGCGTTAAACATTATAAGTTGTATTTTAAGAGGTTTTCTCTACCCGTAAGTTTTATAAAATAATTTGCTTATCCTGAAAAACCGTTAAAATTTTTTGCTAAACTTGATTAGCAATTGGTCCGCGTTAAACAGAAAGCTACCAACCCACATTGTGAGATGACAGTAAATTGTTAAACTTCCCTTGTCAAAAAAACTCTCAAATTTTGGGTGTTTACACCCAAATTTCAGTGTTTACTCCCAAATTTGAGTGTTTAAACCTAAATTTGAGTATATACACTCAACAATCCAGTGTTAACTCTCAAATTGAGTGTTATACTCAACTATTTGAGTGTATACACTTAACGATCCAGTGTTAACTCTCAAACTTGGGTGTTTATACTCAACTATTCAGGGTGTACTCTGAAACTTGAGGGTTTATTCTCAAACTTGAGTGTTTATTCTCAACTATTCAGGGTGTACTCTGAAACTTGAGTGTTTATACTCAATTATTCAGTGTAAACTTAAGTTTAATTAAGTGTGCACACTCAACTATTTAGTGTGCTCTGAAACTTGAGCATGCAGGGTGCAACGGTTCAGTGTTTACTTTATTTTTATTATAATGGGAGAGTTTCTGAGTCTATTTGTAAAAGAAAGAAAATATCAAAGTATACTTATATACTAGATATATCTAGTATATAAGTATACTTTGATATTTTCTTTCTTTCACCAAACTATAGTTTCTTTTACAGAAAATCTCTCATTGATTGTTTAAAGGTAGGGAACTTCTGATATATTGTACATACATATGTAATGAAAATCAATCAGTTTCGCATTTATTAACTAACTTGATAGCATACAATTTTTTATCGCAGTCCTGTACAAGAATACACTCATTCGTAAAAAGCCATTATAAGTAAGTGATAAGAAACTTTGTAATTTGTCAAATAATATTGATACTTTGTTTTATAGATCATGGAACGAAATATTTTAAAGATGAGGAGTCAATACAAAAATTGCAATCAATTTTAAAATAATGCTAACCAACAAATGTAAAAATTCATCTCACGTGATCAAGTAAAGATTATTCAACTGAAATAATTATTAAAAAGAGCCGTTTTAAAGATTTATTGTGTGTTTTTTTTCATTCCAAAAGAAGAGTGAAAATTAACGTGATTTTCGTCTTAAAATAACTTTCAGGTTATTAGAGTTTTACCCTCAAATAAATCTAAACACTTGAGCATAATATAATTTGGGTGTGGCTTTAATTTTGAGAGTTTAGATTTATTTGAGTGTTACACTCAAATTAAGTGTTACACCTAAATAGAGTGTAACACCCAAAGTGAGAGTTACTCTCAAGTTGGGAGTACTCTTTGAGAGTACGAAATTATACTCAATTGAGTGTTTCTTTGGACACTGAACTTGAATGTAAAAACTCAAGATTAAAATTAAGCATTTGGTGCACTTCTTCATACAGCCTGTTCCAGAACTCGCGTACCGAAATTTAAGAGGTGAGTCTACATCCAAAAATATGAAAAAAAGTTTCTATAAAGGTTGGGAGCTACGGCCCTTCGAAGATGACGTATTGAATGGGAAACAAAAAAAAGCACCAATAAAATTTTAATGCTGCAGGGCGATTCTTCATTTAAAACTGAGCAAAAAAGTATTATACACCAAAACACCTAAATTTAATATTAAAGGAGTAATAGCCTTTTAAAAAGTAACGTTTTTGGTGGCACAAAATGTTACTTCTTCTTAATTGCATTTTTTTTTTATAACGGTTGCTCCTACAGTGTTACACTATATGATATTTTATATGTATTTTTACTCTAGAAATCTATATTTTTTACAACAAATCCAAAAAACATACACATAGAAAAGTTTGGGGCAAAAATGTTTTAAGCCTCATATATTTTGTCCGTCTGGGCACGCCTCTGGATAAATTAAAAAAATAAATTAACATAAACTTATTGCCCTTATTAATACTAGTATAAATGCAAAAGCTCGCCGCTCTAGCTTAAACGGTACCCGAGTTATTAATTAAAAACCTTATTTTTATTACAATTTTAAAGGGCCCTAGATCCCTTAGGGCTCATTTCCGGACCAACCTTTATAGGAACTTTTTTTATATTTTTGGATCTAGAATCACCTCTTAAATTTTGGCATGCCAGTTATGGATCACCCTGTATATCAGAACATGTAGAAAATATATAACCTTTAATTCAATTCCTGTAAAAGATATTGGGTAAAATGTTCCGTAACCTACTGTCATCTCACATTGTGGGTTGGTAGCTTTCTTCTTAACGTGGCCCAATTATTATTATTATTATTTTTATTGATTTATTTGAACAATTTACATAGTCATTACAATTTTAAAGAATACATTTTGGAAAATTATTTACATTTTAAATTCTGAGGTGTCCGAAAAATGTGAACAAGTAAGATTTCTAAAAAAATTTGCCTGCGGTGCTAAACATGATAGGTTATATTTCAAGAGGTTCCCTTACCCATTTAAAGTTTTATAAAATAATTTGCTTTTGAATTCTTAGAAATTACTTATACTAAAACAAACTGCCTGCGGCGCTAAACTTATTAGAATTAATGTGATTTTAATTAAGAGGTTTTATAACATTATTTACATTTTAAATTCTGAGGTGTCTGTGAAATGCAAAGACTTGATATATCTAAAAAATGATAAGTTATTTTAAGTGTTTTCACCTACCTATTTGAAGTTTTATAAATTAATTTACTTTTCGAATTTTTAGAAATTGCTGGCCCTAAAAACTGCATACAGTAAAAATTTATTTTAACGCTTTTCTTTCCTCTAAGAGTTTTTAAGTTCGACTCCTATCTCCTGTCCACTTTTTTGTTTTCTTTAAAGTTTTTTTATTTTACATTTTAACACTTTCCGTGCCCATCACGCGCCAGCGCGTGAAATGGTCCCTGGGACAGGTGCCCATCTCGCAACTGGCGCGTGATGAGTACATGGTAGTTAATAGCGATCGAGGTGGTTGGCTCCTGAGGAAGGAAACAAGATGGGCAGCGAAAATGCGAAAATGTTAATTTTTAATTTTAACATGCGTATTTGCACTGTGAAGAATATATAATGGAATGCATAGCATTACATATCTTCACGGCTTGTTTTGTTTTGTAATATTATATGTATTATGTTTTAATAGAGGTTTCTATTATAAATAGTAGTAAAAAAATAATTAATTTAAATTTTTATATGACCTATACGTCAATCATTCTAATTTTAAATAGAATAAAATTTATTATATATTTTTTTATACAGTATGGTCAATGCTCATTGGTTTGGACTTTTAAATGGGACACCCTCCGAACGGAACAAACGGAACAAACATTTAATGTAATGTAATATTTTTCAATTTTTTATTCGGTAAGGCGGCGCCAGGGGAGCAATGGGGGACAATATTTTAGATGGCACCCTAGGTCTTGTGATACGTTATTTTAAAGAGCTTAAAATTCTCTATTTAACTGTGTAACTATTTATTTTTCAATATTTTTTTTTTGGAGATTTCTTTTTTTCTTTAAAATCATTCAAATTTTTTATATTTTGTGCAAAAATATTTAAAATTGTGCATAAAAATGATAAATAAATAGTCTTGATATGATAATACACCATTTATGAACTATTTTGACCTTTTTGCGCAAAAAATTAAACATAGGTAAATGAATTATTAAATGGTAAATGGTAACATTTTAAAATGATAACATTTTAAAATGATAAGAATTTATTTTGAAAAATAATCAACGGTAGTTCAAAGCAGTCTAGATTTTCCAATAAAAAAATTAAGAGACCGCCAAAGCCGTAGCGAAGAAGATTTAGTGGGGGGGGGAGTTAAGACGGTCGAAATCACAACTTTTGTTAGTCTAAAATTACAACATTTATTCCCTCGACGAAAAAGTTGATGACTAAAAAAGAACATTTTCACTATTGCTAAAATTACAACTTTTTTTACCCATAAAATTTACTTTTTCTAATCTCAAGACAGGTGGGGAGGCTCCCCCCATCTCCCTCCATAGCTACGGCCCTGGAGACCGCCTTAATTGATCAACTGTCATTTACTTTCTGTTCCATTAAAATTTTATGCCCAATCATAAATTACACACACGTTATGAGCGTGTTTTTTTTTTGGGACCCCAGGTTTAATTATATCTATTTAATTTATCTTTAGTATGAAGTCCATTATATTACTAAATATTCAAATTCTAAAAATAGAATTCGGATTGTTTATATTTCATGGTCACTTATATTTATGTTATTTTTACCAGTCCAAATCACATGTCACGTGTGCTTCAAAATTACTTCGGCACAAGAGGTTTAAAATTAATGCATTCATGCCCTGTAAGCAAAAAAAATGTTTAGACACCGGCTATCGGTTTTTTGCATATTGTTTTTCATATTTTGATAAAACATGGCTAACTTGATCAAAATGACGAGAAAACGCCATGTTTCTTTTTTTTGCAATAACTTTTAAACGCTTTCCCCTACAGATTTCAAATTTATTATTTTAATTACTTTAAATTATCCATTCCATTTTTTTTAAATAGCCACAAATTTTTTTCTAAGCCTTTTGTGAAATAAGGCTTTATGATACACCGTTAGAAAGCTTATTAAATAACCTTTTCAACGATTTGTCACAAGGGGTAGGTTGCTATTTGAAAAAAAAAGTTGTGATGGGAGGGTCCAAGGTTGTGAAAATTTTGACAACTTTTTTTACACCAAAAGGACAATGGGCATTTTGGGCCCACCCTCAACTTTGCTCAACAGAAACGAATTATATGTCATTGGAATGGTATTTTTATGTAGATTAATTATTTTAATTCCAAAACATACCTTAGGTACCGGGATTCCGAGTTATAGGCCTTTGAAAGTAGTACTTTACGTAATAACTTCATGCAATAGTTTGCTGCTTAAACAAATTATAGGCTGTGTAGAAATAACAAAATGCTTATTTTTAACCCTTTCCTTCTTTATACACTGCTACTAAAACCCCCCCACACAATAAATAATTTTGATTTTTTATTGATTTTCCTTATTTTTTTCAATCTAATTACCTATGATTGGTATAAATAAAAAAATAAAAGAATGGAGTTTAAATGCATAGATAAGATAAATGTTAGTGTCAAGATTTTGACTTTGGCGTTTTTAATGATTAACTGTAAAGGGTTAAGTAATTTTATAAAAAAACCTTTTGAATTTAAATACGCAATAATGGATGGAATGCGTAATTATTGTAGAATGTGTCGGCGAGTATAATTACCATAATTACCATGAAATTTTGAAATCTGAAGAGAGTGTAAATTCAGCATCAGTGATCTAGGCTTACTTCCACACTAAATCCCCATTCAAACTAATTCCTATTACGACAAATGAGCAATAGGCACTAAGCCTGTCTTTCTTTTAAGTACCTATACCAAACAAACTACTAACTAACTTACACTCTCTAACTTAGTAAAACTAGAAAATTTTGTATATAGTTATGGTAGATTACCAACTTCAAAGGCCTATAACTCGGAATCCCGGTACCTAAGGTATGTTTTTGAATTAAAATAATTAATCTACATAAAAATACCTTTCCAATGACATATGATTCGTTGCTGTTGAGTAAAGTTGAGGGTGGGCCCAAATCCCTTATAGAAATGCCCATTCTCCTTTGCAAAATTAAAAATAAAAATCGACCTGTCCGAGCGTTTTTTTAAAAGGCTTATGTAATATTACTGCCCTAACTAACATTGCTATTTTCCCTAAATTTTTCGAATAAACGGCGAAATTTCCTGACTTCCAGGTTTAAATTTTAATTTCCCTGACTTTTCCCTGACTTCCCTGATTTCCCTGACTGGTAGGAACCCTGGAGAATAGATAAATATGGCATAGAACAACCGGTATATGAAGATAAGCCGAAAATGACAAACATGTTAGTTAGGACTTTTTAACTAAGCAGGGCAGACTACGCATTCCATTATATTACTCTTTACAATGGAGAGTATATTGCATTTTTCAAATACTTAAAAGCAAATTAAGGTCGTGTGAACCTGGCCATGAAGATGGGGCACTTACGAAATAAGGGTCCTTTCATAAAAGGGGACCCCCTAGAAAGGTTAGTGCCCCAATTGGTTTCGTTAGTGCCCCTTTGGTTCTCGACTTATAAGGTTGGGGAAAAAAACACCTGTTCTTCACAAAAGAGAAATAACGATTTTTTCGATTTTTTTTGTTTATCACTCGAAAGCATTTCGTTAGTGCCTGTTAGTGCCCAGAATTTTTTTTCTCCATCCCCAAAGGTTAACTCTCAGGGTCACCTCCAAGTTGATAATTTTAAACCGTCACACTAACAAAACTAAAAGAAATATATTTGTTTTTTTGGCACATAGGAGCTCTCTAGCGTTGGTAGAGGTTAGTGCCCAATCAAAGTCTCCTCAGCCTTTATTATGAGGCTCACCTCAGAGCTCCGAAAAAGTGAACAAAAAAAGTGTATATTATTAAAGCCTCGATAAAGCATATACGAGTTCTTTGTCGTTAGTAGACGTTAGTGCCCTCAAAAAAATGACATAATGTCCAAAGACGACGACTCCAGAGGCTTTTAACTTTCCCAGATTTTAAGACAATACCTATACAGTATAACACTATATAACTTAAGCCGGGAAAATTATTCTAACCAAACTTTTGATCATCATTCAATTTTTGACATAAAACTTGAGTTCCTTAGTATCAAATTATTAATTTTGCTTTCCCATTTTTAAAATATTCAAAACTTTGGGAAAGCCTTGCATTCGTGCAAAAGTTTTAAAATTTGTTTCGGGTATTTTTATGACGTTTTATATATAAATCAATTTTGAGCAAAAAAAATCGGTCGGTCAGTCGTAAGATTGGTCTGTTCGGGAAATTATAGGGACTTACCATAGAAAGTTAGATTAGATTAGTGTTAGGTTTTCTTTGAAGATGGTCTAATACTGAAACGAGTATGGAAAGGAACTATGGCTACTATACCTATGCTGCCCGGCTAAGAAAAGTTTTCCTATCTGCAAATAATCCTTACAATAAAATTAATTTTTCCTTAAAAAGATACTTTAATAGGAATTTTCTTTTAGCTTTTTTCGATTTTATTACAGTTTAACCCCCCATAACTTTTTTGTTTTTGAAGGGATCACTTTTAAAAACAATAGGGATCTTCCCCTAGTGAAATCTGATTTTTCCTGAAAATTAAGAGAAAAGTCGATCGGATTAATCGTTCTTGAATTATTGTGTTAACAAAAATCGTGACATTGGACGGACGGACGGACTCTTTCAAAGTTTCTGGTTTTTTTCATGAAACACATTTATTTATTTATTTTTATTTATTTATTTATTTCCATCTAAAATATTTGTATCCAAGAATTTTTTGTCCAGGAAGTTTTTGGACGATTCGAAACTACTGCTAGATGGCACTTCTTAAAAAATCGGCAATTAATTTTTTGATACTAAACAACTCAAGTTTTTTAATTCATGTCAAAGATTGAAAGATATCAAAAGTTTGGTTAGAATAATTTTCCCGGCTTAAGTTATATAGTATTATAGTCTATGGTATGGTCTTAAAATCTGGGAAAGTTAAAAGCCTCTGGAGTCGTCGTCTTTGGACATTAAGTCATTTTTTTGAGGGCACTAACGTCCACTAACAATAAAGAACTCGTATATGCTTTAATAATATATACTTTTTTTGCACTTTTTCGGAGCCCTGAGGTGAGCCTCATAATAAAGGCTGAGGATAGTTTGATTGGGCACTAACCTCTACCAACGCTAGAGAGCTCATATGTGCGAAATAAACAAATATATTTCTTTTACTTTTGTTAGTGTGACGGTTTAAAATTATCAACTTGGAGGTGACCCTGAGAGTTAACCTTTGAGGATGGAGAAAAAAAATCCTGGGCACTAACAGGCACTAACGAAATGCTTTCGAGTGATAAACAAAAAAAAATCGAAAAAATCGTTATTTCTCTTTTGTGAAGAACAGGTGTTTTTTTCCCCAACCTTATAAGTCGAGAACCAAAGGGGCACTAACGAAACCAATTGGGGCACTAACCTTTCTAGGGGGTCCCCTTTTAGGAAAGGACCCTTATTTCGTAAGTGCCCCATCTTCATGGCCAGGTTCACACGGCCGCAAATTAATGTTTTTTGACGACTTCAAAAAATTTGAAACTACCGTATTATACACTTCATAACATGCACGCTTTGAACTATCGTGCGTCTGTTCATTTAGTTAAAATTATTTCGGGTTTTAAAAACCTAGAGGGAGTTTAAAAGCTATATCAATTTACACTTATTACTATACTACGCAGGAATTAAATTAAACCTTTAATAACAATCAATAAATTTAAATTAATTTATGTCTCCCATATGTGTGGGTCAAAATCAAATTTTTACTACTTTCTTGTCCCCACCCTAAAAAAAAGTTATTCAAATTTTTTAAAGGATCTTACATATTTTAGTACTACTCAAATGGTTTTATTTAAAAACTTAAAATACAGTGTAATAAATATTTTATTTTGAGAGAAAATATTGGTTTAATATTAATTTTTATCGAAATTTTGTTGTCCCCAGCAACATTTATATACATTTATATACATATTTATTTTATGTGTACAAATTGTTGCATTATATTGACTTCTTTCTAATTATTTTTTAAAAGACACTTAATAGTGCTATTATTTTATAAACTAAGCAAAGCTTTTGAGATCCAACAAAAAAAGTTGGTATCAATAATAAGTTTGTCCCAAAAAATTGATGTCCATCTACGTGGCAAAACGTAGTCGTTTATTACATTACAATGAAATGTTTTATCACATATGTAATTATGCCCAAATAAACCCTATTTATTAAGTACTTAAATGTTAATGTTACTTTTCTTTTAATAACCCCACTTTTTTAATTGGGGAGGAATTATCGAAAAAAAAAGGAGCGTACCTTTTTAAATGTCCATCACCGTGGTTACAGTTTTTTTCTAATTTTCCGACTATGGAATTCTAAAATTATTATCTTTTGTTCTTAAACAATTGGATTTGTGATCCAATGTTCTAATAAAATTTTTAGAAAAATAAATGAATATCTAATATTTTTTTTGAGTCGCTACTTTAAATGTCCATCTACGTGGTTAATGTCCGTATACGTGGCAAATTTGTATTTTTATTTTTTTTTGCAATAAGTCGCTTACTCCTTAACTTCAAAAATAAAAATACTTTACACCAAAAGAAAGCTTATAAAATTCTCTACAAAAAATGTTCTATGCATTTTTACGCTACGGCTAAGACCCTTTGAGGCATAGGCACGAAAAGAGAAAAAATCTGAAAAATACAGTATATAACCAATTTTTTTTGCTATAAAACCCTTACAACTTATCGAATGCAAAAAAAAATATGTCACTGAATGAAAGCCTATATAATTACCTACAATAAATGTTATATGCATTTTTATGCTAATGTTAGGACTGTTTAAGGTATTCGCACAGAAAAAAAAGTCAGAAACATACAGTACAAATTTAATTTTTTTGTGATAACTACTTAACCCTATGAAAAAAGTTGAGAACCAAATAAAAGCTTACCTAATTCTCTAAATTTAATTTTTTTGTGATAACTACTTAACCCTATGAAAAAAGTTGAGAACCAAATAAAAGCTTACCTAATTCTCTAAAAAACATGTTCTATGCATTATTGTGCTACGGCTAGGGTTATTTGATGTAGAGGCAAGAAACGAAAAAAAAATAAGAAAAATACGTTACAGTTTAACTCGCAACTGACCATTTTTTTGAGGGAAAGTTGATGGTATATTATTATTGTATTTTTCGGCTAATGTCCCTAAATAATGCAATATATTTTTAAGTTGTTTTAAAGCATTTTTGTTAAAATAAATTGTTAGAAAGAAGTAAATTTGATATTAAGCTATGTCCTATGAGTCCCTAGTGGCAGAAACCCTTGACCCGGGCCTGATATTGATCAAAAAAAATTATATAAGATTATTTTATATTTCTAAATTTCAGTTTAATTTAAAAAATAGCAAAAGTTACTGTTTACAGTTAACTTACGCCTAGGCCCTAGAGGTAACGGCCCTTAAACCGGACCTGATAATCACTAAAAAGGTAATATGATGATTTTATATATCTAAATTAAAATTTTTGACAACAAATTTGGATATACCGACCACAAAAACCCATAAATACAATTTTTTTTGTTTAAAAGGTTCGGTCGCCATATTGGATTCGCCATTTTAAATTTTCAATTTTTGACATCAGATTCAGATTTTTTGACCCCAAAAACCCTATGATAAAAAGTTTTGTTCAATTTTGATATTCGAATAAATTTTTTGTAAATTTTAACTTATATCTAGCCAATTGCGCACCACAGTGCGCAAAAGTGGTTAAAGTTTGCGCCTACTATGAAAATTGTATTTCTTATTGCCTAATAAATACTTCACATGTATAATTTTTTCCTTAGTAAGTTGTAATTTTGACCTTTTTTTCTGACTTGAAAAGAAGTACTTTTCTGATTTTAACCCGTGTAAGTTACTGTGTTACACAGTGTAACAATGTTACTCCGTAGGTATACACGGTGTATTTGAAATAGGGTCGGAAATTTTAACAGATGGTTTTACATCATAAAAAATGACAAAAAGTTCCTATAAACATATGTCTAAAAATGCGTCATAAGGGAGCTACGCCCCTTTGAAAGTGGCTAAAAAAATCGGTTTTTATTTAATAACTCAGGAACCCTTTAAGATATATTAACGAAGTTTTGCACGTGAATTAATCCTAATAAGGCCCATCTTTGTATGTAATTTTCACGTACTTATTTAAACCAGGGGTGTGCGAAACGGGGGGGGCTTATCAGTTTTTTGTCCCAAACTTTTTTCTGTGTAACGTTTTTGCAATTTTATTTTCGAAATATGATTCCCCAGGTTAAAATACATAAAAAAGGTACTCTTGTTGTAATACTGTAGGATTAATCGTTTTCGAGAAAATTCATTTGAAGGTGAAATTCCACGGTTCGAGGACGAAAAATTAAATACTAAAATGTTGAAAACCAAAATTTTAATGATGCAGGGCGAATGTACATTAAAAATTAAGAAAAAAACCTCATATACAGGTACTTCCAAAAATGAATCCTAATGGAGCTATGGTCTCCTAAATATGCACCATTTTTAAAGGGCTATGGTAGCTTTAAAAGCGTTTTTTCGACCTATATGTATGGAAACTTTTTTTCTTAGCTTTTGATGTAGAATAACATTGCATCATTAAAATTTTGGTTTTCGACATTTTAGTATTTAATTTTTCGTCCTATAACAGTGAAATTTCACCTTCAAATTAACTTTTCTCGAAAACGGTTAATCCTACAGTATTACAACAAGAGTACCTTTTTTATGTATTTTGACCTGAGGAATCATATTTTAAAAATAAAATTGCAAAAAAGTTACACAGAAAAAAGTTTGGGACAAAAAACTGATAAGGACCCCCCTTTTCGCACACCCCTGGTTTAAATAAGTACGTGAAAATTACATACAAAGATGGGCCTTATTAGGATTAATTCACGTGCAAAACCTCGTTAATATATCTCAAAGGGTTCCTGAGTTATTAAATAAAAACCGATTTTTTTAGCCAATTTCAAAGGGGCGTAGCTCCCTTATGACGCATTTTTAGACATATGTTTATAGGATCTTTTTGTCAAATTTTATCATGTAGAATCACCTGTTAAAATTTCCGACCCTATTTCAAATACACCCTGTATAGGTACATTTAAGGTGGTGTACCACAGTCTTTTTTAAGAAAGGAAGAACAATTTTAACCATGATTATTTTATAAACTTTAACTTACTTTTTAAGTATATATGTATGTAGATTCTACATTGTAGAATGAACTTTTAAAAATCCGTACCAGAATCGGCGCCTTCGCCATTATTGTAAATAAATTTGCGCATTTTAAAATAGTGCAGCAAATTTTCTTTGAAGAATTAAACATTGGCTGCGTTCGATGGAAACAGTGAAACTAATCAAAAGTCATCAAATGATAAGTTTTGCTAGCAAACTTCTGAACGGCTAATATCTGTCACTTGTCACAACCACTATTTGAGGTTAGAAATACGCACAAAATAGTATATTGTATAACCAGTATGGAATAGACAATATTCCGCGCGAGCGGAAAGTTTGTCATACGAGCCGGCAGACGAGTATGACGGTCCCGCGAGCGCGGAATGACTATTCCATACGTGTTGTAGACTATACTTTTTCTTCGACTGCAAATATAAAACACTGTATGGCTTTAAACTGCGGACAAGGTTAAAAACAATGTTTGTTGTGACTCGACATTGTAAAGGCAACAAAACACATATTTTTAAATAAAGCAATTAATGTTATTTAACAATTTTATCAAATCAGTACTTAAAAAGATTTTTATTTAATTTTAGCACATATTGACAAATTATAATGCAAAAATTAAAGGTTATGTCAAATTGTTGTGACAGATATCAGGTTTAAATATTTAACAATAGATGAATCAGTTTTAATTTTTTGAACTAAATTGATAAAAACTGATCAAATATTAATCAAAACTAATAAACTTTATGTAATTTTAACGCAAAACTTTAAATTGCATTAAATTATTCAATATTTCATGGTAAAATATATATATTTTTGCTAATTTTGCTACAGTTTTCTTTACTTTTATAAACAAGAGATGGCACTACATGTGCTCATTCTAACACTTGATACGGAACATTCATACCGTATCTAGAGCTAGAATGGATTCATTCTGTGTTTGAAAAGTGTGTGTATTTGCTTACATTCTAAAGCAGTCGTAGAAAAAGTACATACCCGTGCTTTTAAAAAGTCCAAATCAGAAGTAATCATCTCAAAACTTTGATGAGGAATGATTGCCGCGACATCTGTCAATCGAAACTCATCATATCGTTCAGTAGTGATTTGACAGCTTTCGATGAGTTTTGCTGTTTCCATTGAACGCAGCCATTGACTACGTTTAAACGTTTACACGATAAACAAGTACCATAGTTATAAATACAGTATTTCTTAATTAACCCTTAAATGCGCAATTTAACCAAGTTTTCTAAAAACTTAAAATATGAAGGTTTGTTACCTCTAGATGACCATAAAAAATATTTTTAAAAATCTAATTTGCAATTTTTTTTTATTTATTTTACTTTCCCATTTTAAAATTTTTAAAAATTTCGGAAAGCCTTCTATTCGTGCAAAAATGTTCAGTTTTTTTTGCGTATATATGCGTTTTGTGACGTTTTATGTCAATATATAAATCAATTTCAAGCAAAAATAAATTGTCGGTCGATCGGTCGGTCGATCGTTCTGTGCGGGAAATCTTGTAACCACGATAACTGAAAATTGCTATATAAGGGTTTTTGAGGTTTCTGAAATCAAATATGATAAAAAAAATTATAACTACACCCCCACGGGGGTGAGGGGGTAAATTGCTATATAGGGGTTTTTGAGGTTGCTGAAATCAAATATGATAATAAAAAATTTATAACTCCACCCCCACGGGGGTGACGGGGTAAATATTTTTAAATATTTTCAATATTTTCGTGAAAACTGGTATATAGGGGTTTTTGGGGACGACGAAACTGAAGTTGATAATAACATTTTTGCAATTCCACCCCACCCAAGTTGGTAAATAGGGGGTTTTGAGGTTGCTAAAAGTAAATCTGATAATAAAAAATTATAACTCAATCCCCTGGAGGTTGGAGGGTAGTTTTAGTGAAAATTTGTATACTGGGGTTTTTGAGATTGCTGAAAGTGAATCTGATAATAAAAAAAAACATTTAACGCGCGGAGGTGAAAAATGGGAAAGCGATTTTACTGGGCAGTGTATTTTTTTTGTTATGTTGAATACATGTCACTATAACTATTTGGGGCCTGCTTTTCAATACAAAAATAAAATTTTTACTTAATTTACTTTAATTTTAAAAACGAAAAAGGAAAATAGACATGGAAGCTATGAAAAAGAGTTGTGTTTGTTAAAACACAATACAACATGTTTTGAAACTAGTGTAAGTCTACCCTTTACATTTAGGAAATTTAAAGGAAACACGCTTTCTATGCATCCAGATTGGGCAATGAGAACTTCCGTCTTTTCTATATCTATAGAGGTAAAAAAATAATAATTTTTTAAATGGCACCCTAGGTCTACGACATTATAAAGAGCTTAAAATTATATTTAACTATGTAACTATTTATTTTTTAATAGTTTTTTTTTACGATTTTTTTCCATTATATCCAGAGAGTTTACACAACCAAAATAAGTATCGAAAATATTATTAACATTCAGAAAAAAACAACACTAGCCCGAAAACTTCGCTGCTTTATATTTAAGTGTATGGGGTTATTTGTTTTTTTCCACCTAAGGTTGGCAATATCGGTATTTATAAATCTTTACCGTTAACGTCACGGCTAAATCCCGATTATTAACTCTAACCCTGTTGTTTAAAAGGGTTGCATTTAAATCTCCCGATTAATATATACTCTAAATGCCGCTGAAAAGGGCGTTTACACGGGAGTTTAATATCGTATTAATAAATATGGTATTACTAGTTAGGTCTCGTGTAAAAAGAGTCATATACTTCTTCGAGCAATGTGCCATCTTATAACCAGGCGTAATTTTCTATAACTGTTAAATTGGTTACCCTGTTTTAGAAAGGCAATAAAAGGTCGTAAAAAGTTAATTATATCTAGTATTCCAAACAGTTTTCGAGTTATTTAAAAAAGAGTGTGCAATTTTACATTAAAAACCCCTATGCAGGTAATGAATGTCGACAATGGTAAGTAGGCGGGCGCGCCTGGGCACGGTACCCCTCAATATTATTAAGTTACAAAAAAATGTGCCCAAAATCTAACATCGGATCCTAATAGTGGAAGGTCTGAACATTAAATAACCGCTTTCAGTAAAATCCCAACCGTAGCGCTTTTGGAGAAAAGGCTTAACATCTCTTCAGGAGGATTCACGCTTCGTACCATTTATTTTTAGAAATGAGTTTGCTTTAATCTTATATAATTTTTGCTGCAGAATTCGAATCCACTTGTAAAATTTTGCTAACTATTTGCATTTTCTATAAAAACGCAATTACTTATGCATTTAATGCTATTTTAGAACAACCATATTAAAACAGTCTTTTAGCCTAACGGTTTTTTAGCAAGCTAAGAATAAAGCTTTATTCTTATACTTTAAAATTGTAAAATTATAAAACATAATATATTTATGTTTTGTACCTGCTGACCCATTTATAAAAAGATATTTAGATATGCTTAAGCCTAAATGTGTAGACTAGTGTTATTAGAAATGTTATTTTTTCTGACAGCGGTTCTCAATAAGTTATCAGTTCTTATTAAGGTTTTATAAAAAAACGTTATGTTTAAACTAAGGAAAAATGCCATTTTTACATTGTTTAAAAATAATTATGTTGCTTTATAATTTTAATTTCTAAGTGTTTTTTTATTTTATGAACTGGATCTATAATTAAATTTCAAAACAATTTGTATTTGATTTTAATTATTTTTACTGAACTATGGCAAGGTGAACTGAGGGCTATGTTTTTTATATATTTGTATTTATGCATGCAGATTTATTTAGTACCTTCTATAGCCTAAACTACTGGGTCGATTTTAACGACAGGCAAAAATCAAAAGAATTATCACGCAAGTGATATAGGCGATATCAGGGCCGTGCGCAGGATTTGCTAATGGGGGGGTTTATCAAATTTTTCAATCTTCAATAAAAGAACGTAAAAATGCCCCAGCGCCGCAAGCGAAATTTTTTACAAATTTAAACCGTTCACCCAATCATATAATAATAAACCCATTTATTTTTTATTGATTATCTAGAAAAAAAATATCTGTTTAAGTCTAACTAAACGAAATTTTACCACAAAAAGTATTTTTGTACTTTTAGTAAAGTATAATGTATTAAATTTTGGTTTTGGGACCGCTGCATTTAATCTCCACGATTCTGCTAAATTTGACACTATAATCAAAATTTGACGGATAGCACAGTCTACAAAGTTAAGCATAAATATCTGAAACTATGGTTTAATTAAAGGGTCTAAAAGTGCAATATATACACATATTATGCTTTGAACTTTTACGATTTTAAAGAAGAAGCGTAAAGCTGAATTTTAGGCTCGCCAAAAGAGCGTTAGGTTAAAAAACTATTTTAATATGGTTGTTCTAAAATGGCATTAAATGCAGAAGTAATTACGTTTTTCTAGAAAACGAAAAGAGTTAGCTAAATTTTTCAATGGGTTTCGAATTCTGCAGCAAAAATTATATAAGATTAAAGCAAACTCATTTCTAAAAGTAAATGGTACGAAGCGTGAATCCTCCTGAAGAGATGTTAAGCTTTTTCTCGAAAAGCGCTACGGTTGGGATTTTACTGAAAGTGGTTATTTAATGTCCGGACCTTCCACTACTAGGATCCGTTGTTAGATTTTGGGCACATTTTTTTTTAACTTAATAATATTGAGGGGTACCGTGTGGGCGTCTCGCAGGTTATGCATTTGGCATTGTTAATTTATTAATTTTAAAATAGAAGTTGCACTTAACTATATGCTTAGTATTATTTTCTTTATCCAAATATTCGAAAATGTAAAGGGTGTCCCACCTAAAAATTTACAGTTATTTCGGGAAAATGGATAACAAAATTTTCAGTATTTTTTACTTTTCTTTTTTTTTTCTTGCGTAGTAAAAAAAAATGAAAAAAAATTCTTATTGCTTTTTTTACGTTTCTGAACGTTTTATATCCAAAAAATATGATTTCTGTCAAAAAAAAATCTGTCTGTCGGTCTGTGTGTCCGGGAAATTTGTGACCACGATAACTCAAGAACGCTTCGCTATAAAAACTTTAAATTTTAAACACAGTTTGATTATACAAAATTCTAGGCTGGGATTTTTGTTGGTAAAAATCAGATCGGGGTAAGAGGGTAACAAACCAAATGGGGTAAAAACAATTTTTTTCATACACATATTTTTTTTCAATTTATTTTTCAATTTATTTTTCGTTTTACGTAAAAAGAAACTTTTTTAGGAAAAAAAAATTTTTGAAAATTTTTTTAATTTTTTTTTTTTTATTTTATTTTTTTTTGTCAAATCTTTGTCAAATAACAAAAAAAATGTACACGGGCTGATATTTTAAAGGAACTAATGGATGGTAGCAGAACACTCCTGTTCGTTTTTCACCGGGTGATTTGCGTATCCCGCTATCTTAAATTTTAGGGGTGAGTGCGGTTATCTCGCTAAATATGCATCTTACGATAAAAATGCATATAACTAATTTTGTTTAAGAGAAAATTTCCAACAATATTTGTTTGGATCATTTTTTTATTATATTAAAAACAATCGAGTTATAAATATTTAAAAATGGCCATGTTGGGGGTGAAATTGTTTTTTTCGATTTTTCAGTCAACTTATTCGCCGGAGGTTAAAAGTGGTTATGAGCAAACTTGTAGCTCTTGAAGTTCTCTATGTTTATATATTATTCGTTTTGATAAGTACTTTTTTACGGTTACAGTGGGCCCTCTGTAACCATACCAAAGTACCTATGAAAATGTATAGTATATGAAACTTATAGAGAATTTCAAGAGCTAAAAGTTTACACATAATTTTATCGTCCGATGAATAATTTGGATAAAAAATTGAAAAAAAACAATTTCAATTCCAACATTACTATTTTTAAATTAACTCCATTGTAATTAATGTATTAAAAAAATAATCGCAACAAAAATTGTTAGAAATTTCCTCCTTAACAAGATTGGTTATATGTATTTTTATCGTAAGATGCATATTAGGCAATTCACCTCTAAAATTCAAGATAGCTGACACCCCTTAGGCAACTCCTCCGGTGAAAAACTAATACCCAGACAGCACATGATATCTTAAAGACGTCTTTTTTAAATCTTAATTATGTCTGGACGCCTAAAGACATAAAAAGGATATCTTATGGACTTCTTTTTAGGGTTGTTTAAAATATATATCTGATTATGATGTCTATGAGATGTCTTTTAAGTATCGGTACAAGACGTCTTGACTTCGATACTCATCGCTAAAAATAAATTAACCACAATCAACTATTAAAAAAAATACCAAAAAAATTAAAAAAATCATGGTTTTTAAGATCTTTTTTTTGACAAACAAATTACCTCTCATTCTAATTCTTATTACGCTTTTTGTATCAATACAACCGTACCTAGCAACGTAAATGGGAGGGGGTATTATGTTGTAAAGTCGCCTGTGCAAGGCGTCAGTAAGGCGTCTTAAAAAAGATGTCTTAAAGACGTTACCTTTTGTAACATACGACGTCGTTAAGACGTCTTTAAGATGCATATACGGCAAAAACCGACGTTCTTAAGACGTCTTGAATGACGAACTACGACATCTTTAAGATCTCTTTAAGTCATCGTTGTGCTTTCTGGGTAGGGATGTTCTGTTACTATCCACTACTACCCTTTAAAATATCAGCCCGTGTATATTAATTGCAACTTAAATTTATTATTTGACTGGACTAATAGTATTTTCGTCCGATTTTTCTCAGTGTACTACAGGTTTGTTTAAAAATTTACATGAAAAAGAAAACTACTACCTGTTTAATTCAAAACATTATTTGGATTCTATTTTTAGCTAACACGATAACATTTCTAAATTTAATTATATTTTCAAAGGTTATCAAATTCCGATTTTTGAGTACCGTAGAATAGGATGTAAAGGAACGCGCGGAACTAGGATAAATCATTTTAACCTGATGCATAGGCATATTACAATTTTAAAAAATGCATTTTTTTTCTGTTTTACTTTTGTGAATTCGCAAAGAAAATATTAAGAAACCAAAAATTATTAGCAAACCTCTTCAGCGGCGGAGGATTTTTTCAGAGCATTTTCCAATAGCATTCTTGTCATATAATTTTAAACTTAAGCAAATAAAACAAATATTATTTCGTAAATTTTGTAGTTATTATAAAATAATTAAAAAAAGGCTTATAATCGACTTCACGTTAATTTTATTATTGAAAACAATTAGTGTGACCGCGGTTTCGCTATAATAGATATAAGGCTTGTTCGAGATTCGAGTTCAGAACTGTTCAGAACTGGTTCTGACCAATGGAGGTTTAATCCTTATTACCATGTGACTTTAAATAACCAATAAACAGTAGTCCAGAACTGATTCTAGCGTATCCCGAACAAAGCTATAGCATCTACGGACTAAAAATAAAATAAGTATTACAGATTGTTTGTCGTGTAGAAAAAATATTACCTTAAATACATGTAATGGGACATCTTTAACATTCTGGTCATAAATAACACTAAGGACATTACACAATTAATAAATTAGGTTACAGATTAAAAATATGCATTTTCAGTGGCATGAATTAGGTTATGTTTACCGATTGGGCAAGGTGCGTTTTATTGCGCATTGGGTAAGGTGCGTTTTATTACGCATTAGTTACTTTTATACGTTTTTTCGCAGTTAATTAAAATGAAATGAATTGTTTATATTTATAAGAAAGTTATAGTAAAAACATCCTAGGTTGCAGGCCATTCCCTTAAGTACGCATAGTAAGATCATTATATTTTTAAGTAGAAAATGAGAAAATCTGTTATTCTGTATATAAATATAAAATATGATGTTAAAGTTAGTATTTATAGAATAAATACAATCTATTTTGGTGTTGTTCAGAAAATAGATTTGTGTACTACTCTTGCAAGAAAAGGGCCTCATTTTTTTGTTACAGTTTAAGGGCTATTCGTAAATGACGTCACGCAAATTATGAATATTGCTCATATAGTAAGCCTCATTGGACGCTTTTGAATTCGACTTTTGGAGTTGCCTTTTATCCGTGAAAAAGGCAACATGCGATCTAGGCGAAATTAGTAAATCGGTAACGTTTATAGTCGGATTTCATTATTTAATCCCGGCTGTATTTTATATATGTTTTAAAGTACATTCAAATTAAGCTATTTTCAAATAGCTAGGTTCCGGATCCGGTTCCTTTGGGTGTTAGAAGCTCCAAAACAGTGACAATGAGCTACCAATAAATCTATTTTTAACTTGCCGAGTCATATACATTACATTTATTACAGTCAGATTAAGCTATTTTCATAGTTATACACAATAATTCTGGGGCCAAGGGGTAAGACCATTCTTTAAAAAGTGCCTTTGCATTATGTGTTACTCAATTTTTTAAAGAAATCAGAATTTATGAAATTACATTTTGATTACTTGAAAATTCTTTCGACTTTATAGCACAGAACACCCCTAGGGGCCCTTTATAGTGCTTTATAGTGCTCATATATCAAATAAACTTTTTAAAGTACGTTTTTACCCCTTGGGCTGCTGAATAATTGTGTAAAATTGTGAAAATAGACTAATCCAAATGTAATAAATGTAATGTGTTTGACTCCGTAAGTTAAATATATATTTTTCGTATACCCCATTTCACCACCTATTTGAAGCTTCTAGCAAAGGACCCCGATGCTGGACCTGGCGATTGACAAATAGCTTAATTTGAATGTACTTTAAAAACAAATATAAAATACAGATTTGAGAAAATAATGAGATAAAAATGGTCACCAGCTCTTACACTATAACTTCAGCAACAATTAAATTATATGTAAATGTGTTTGTTAAGAAAATAGGTATTAATAAATCTATAACCGTTATAACTTTTGAAATTGATTTAACGATTGAAATTTAATGTTTGGACTTTAGTGGATTAATCCAGATTAGGGTGTCCTGATATTTTTTGAGGTTATGTTATAGAAGAAAATGTATTTATTTGAAACGATTATCTAGTCAAAAAGAACGTATAATTCAAGACCATAAGTGCCCAATAGGTAAAGAAGAAGAATTCGATTTTTTCTATAGAAACAACCAAGCCGTGAAGGTATGTAATGCTCGGATT
>OY294046.1:57865227-58278730 GCA_958510825.1 Brachypterus glaber | reverse complement strand
ATTCAACCTTTAATGGTAATTTATAATCAGCAACAGCATTGGTCCACTTAAAGCGTTCATATTTTTGAATTGAACGAAGATGGTTTTTTTTTGAAATTTTTTTCATATTTTCCAGAGGGTTTTTAATATACCCTCAAATTTCGGTACGCGAGTTCTGGAACAGGCTGTATATACCAGAATTATACATGTATAAAGAGTCCTGGTATCATGCGCAATACTACTAGGGTTATATGGACTTATTTTTTTGCATATAGAGCCTTAAGAACTGACACTTTTTAACAACGTCATGATAGTTTTGACCATCATTAAGAAATGTTTTTTTTTATTGAAAAAATTATTTTCAATTTTTTTTTCAAGTTTCTATTTACTTTGATTTTTTTTTAATTCGAATAATGAATACTTTGATCCGAAATAATCTAATAAACAAGCCGTGAAGATATGTAATGCTACGCATTCCATTATATATTATTCACAGTAAATGGTATATTGCATTTTCCCAAATATTAAAAAAAGAATTATTTTCAAGAAAAAAAATAAAAAAAAAGATCTTTTTTTTAAAAACGAAACACTTAAAAAAAATTAAAAAAATCGAAAAAAAAATTTTATTTTTTTTTTATTTTCCATTTGCGAAAAACAAAAAAATAATAATTTGAAATGATAGTTTTTTTTAAGTTTAACCCCCCATAACTGTTTTGTTTTTTGGGGGGATTAAACAAAAGAAAAATTTCAAAAAATTTCATTTTTTTTTTTTAATTTCCTTTTTGCGAAAAACAAAAAAATAATAATTTGAAATGATAGTTTTTTTTTTAAGTTTAACCCCCCATAACTGTTTTATTTTTTGGGGGGATTAGTTTGAAAAACAATAGGGATCTCCCCCCTCATAAAACTTGATTATTCCTAGAAATTTCGAGTCGATCGGATTATTCGTTCTGGAGTTATAGTGTCTACAAAAATCGTGACATCGGACAGACAGACGGACCGACGGACGGATGGACAGACGGACATTTTTAAAGTTTCTTATTTTTTCATGAAACACATTTGTATTCAAGAATTTTTGTCTAGGACGTTTTTAGACGATTTTGGGAAATTCGAAACTACCGTATAATATTATTCTAGCGCAGGCGCTGTGAGTAATATAATAATAGCCTTTGCGAATTTAATCAAGATTTGATGGATTATTTTCTAAAAATAAATATGTGACATGAATTTTATTTTTAAAGCATTATACAAATCTATTTATAACTCTATTATATTGTAAGTTTTCCTTAAGTCGATCGCAAATTGTCAGCCTATAAACATACTAGTGCCAAAAAAGAATAATTTCCCATTTTAAAACACAGTAACCCACTTTTTTCCAGTAATTCTATGTATATTTGCGGAAAATACTGGCTAAAAGGCCAATGTATTTTTTTTTTACTTTTTCATAAAAAAAGTTAGGTCCAGAAACAATTTATTATATTTTGGGGAGAGGGGGTCATGAAAAAATTAGTAACAAAATATTTTGTATAATTTTCTTTTACTTTTGAGTGGTTTTTAAATTTTTCTTCTGTTGTGAATAATAAAGAAGATATGTCCAGAAACATTTTTTTTACATTTTGGGGGTGAGGGGGGTCGTTGGAAAAAACTGATGATAACATTTTTTGTGTAGTTTTATTCAAGGTTTGAACAAATGTGTTTTTTAATTTTTAATTGTAAATAATAAAAAAATACGACCGAAACAAAATTTTTTTTTATCCAATACATACATATAATGAGACAATTACCAGCTTTATTTTAAATAGATAAACTCAATAATAACCCCCGCGTGGCTTTTACTTTATTGAGTGGATAATTATTTATTTTACCCACTCAACTGTCACTTGTCAAATTATTTTCTTGTAAATGTCATTAAAATTTTTAATAAAAATATGAATTCCTAAGCTATTTATTGGATAAAACCTTGTACGGCACTCATGGGTAAACCGATATTGCCCTCTCGAAAATTAACCTGCGAGGCGTCAGCCAATCTTACTTTACCCACTAGTACCATAAATAACTATTAATACGGTCTGTTTATTTTTGGCACGCAATGTGTATAACTTTATACAATTAATTATAGATTCGATCATTTAGAATATTTATTAGTCGGATTATTTTTAGTTTAACTATGAGATGGCATTTTTTTTTCATTTACCCAATTGTGAGACTATTTTTAGAATATCTATTTTAAATCTATTATTTTAAAACAAAAGCGATTCTATTTTTAAAATTTCCACAAAGAAAATACCCATTACTAACATTCAAAGGCTATTTTCGACTGATTTATAACTGGCAACAGTGAAATCGAAAACTGGATGGGGGCAGATATCTAAATTAGAAATAAAACATTATTTAATAAATAACTTTTTTTCACTACTAGCTTTAGAACATACCATTATTTATCATATTTTCAGTCTGTGACATCAATTCTCTTCATCTATAGCAATAATAATAATTTTTATCCAATACATACAGATAATAAGACAATTACCAGCTTTATTTTAAATAGATAAACTCAATAATAACCCCCGCGTGGCTTTTACTTTATTGAGTGGATAATTATTTATTTTACCCACTCAACTGTCACTTGTCAAATAATTTTCTTGTAAATGTCATTAAAATTTTTAATAAAAATATGAATTCCTAAGCTATTTATTGGATAAAACCTTGTATGGCACTCATGGGTAAACCGATATTGCCCTCTCGAAAATTAACCTGCTTGGTTGACGCCTCGCAGGTTAATTTTCTCATGGGCAATATCTTACTTTACCCATAGTAGTACCATAAATAACTATTTCTCTCCTAGTAGGAGTAAATTTTATAAACAATTTATTTCTGTCACTTTAGATATTTCAGTTCTTTGTACAATTTTTACTAAATAGACCCAAGAAAATAGCTTTAAATAACTTTTATTTATTAAATATAATTAATTACAATTATTACCAATTAATACAATCAATAATTAGCCGAATATTATGAAAAAATAAAAAAAAAACTAAATTTTTAAACGTCAGTTCAAAGTATTTATTTGAGCAAATGTCATTGATCAAGGCTACTTGATTTTTATGAAAATTTCAAGATATATTTCTGTAAATAATTTAGTTTATAATTTGAATAAAAATAGTTAAATAGTGCTAGTAGTGAAAAAACTAATATATAAACTACGGTAAAGAAGAGAAGACTATTATAGCTTTGCACTCTTAAATCGCTTGGCTATAAAAAATGTTTCTCTACCTTGGTATATAATAACTATTTAACATTATTAATAATATCATAACCAGTTTATAATTTTATTATTCAAAAGTTTATAATTTTAGGTAATATTTCTGTTACTTAAATTTTGACTTAATTTTAATGTGTTTATTAAATTGAGCAAGTTCAACCGGGGCCCAAAATTTAGTCAAAATGTGTATACTTTTTAGGTATGGATGTAATTTAGTCAAAATTTGTTTATCTTTTAGGTATTTTGATCCCCCTTCTTTCTCCAAAATATAGTTTTCCCTCCCAGAGCCGTAGCTAAGGCACTTGTATGGGGAGGGCTGGTGGCGCCGCTCCTGACAAAAAAGTGTCGACTAACAAAATGGTCGTCAGCCCTTCATTAACTAAGTTAGCGCTGCAGGTGATTTTTTTACGAATTATATTAATTAATTACTTTTTTAATTATAGTCTTACAATCTTAAATTAAAAATATATATAAGAACGTCCTAGCACCGCAGGTGAAAATTTTTACATATTGCAAGCTTTCACAAGCTCGATAAAAAAAAACGTAAAAAATCCCTAGCGCCGTAGGCGAATATTTTTACTTTGATAGTCGTCTTTAATTTCAGAACTAAGTTACAAATGCAAACTTTAGAAAAATTCAAGAGGGCTCTAGCGCCGCAGGCGAAAACTTTTTACACTGTTACAATTTAAAGTTTTACAAAAACTGAAGAAGGCTTAAGCACCGCCGCAAAATTTTTTATAATATTTACGTTTAAGTTTTATAATTTTAAATAAAAAAAAAAATAAAAGAAAACCCTAGCGTCAAAGGCGAAATTTTTTTACGTAGTTGAAGGTCCACTTGGAAAAGGCTTTGCATGTTTGCTCGTTTTGGCGTTATATAAATAAAGTGTTTTATTTAAACTAAAAGAAACTCGACGCCGTCTGTAACATATTTATCACCCTGCATAGTAATGATTTCCACTTAAAATCAAAACAATATTTTTCAAAAATAAAAAATGAAATGTTTAAAAAAGTATTATAAATATTATGTTTTTTCGTTGAAAACACTTGTGCAAAGCTGCTGTATGATTAAACCAAATGTGTGTAATTTTTGTTTTGTCAGTGGATCTAAATTTAGCTCGGCGTGTTTATAACTAATTTTAGATGTGAAAACATAGTTTTTTTGCATTTTAAGAACCTATTTTTGATGTGTACCAGTTTTCATTCAATACAACTGCATTAAATTCGTGCTTGCCAAACTATATTATCTCATATTTTACGAAAATCAATTCACAAAATAACCTACACAGTTTAAAATATAGAAAATTTACCAATAATATATTAATTTAAAACAGGTCCAGATTTTTCATTAGGCAGTACTGGCTGGAAAATTTTTGGAGCGCCAAAGTTAACAAAGTAACTGATCAACACTGATGAGTTGGTTGACGACCTTTTTTTTTTAATCGGGTGACAAAAAAAACGTAGGGTGATGAATAGTTAGGCCCTATAACTTTTTTGTTTTTGGAGGGATTATTTTCAAAAATTCCCTCATTGATTTTCGGTTTTTTTAATTTTTAATTTTGGATCGTTGTAATCTGAAATTTTTCTTTTATTTGAATTTTTCTTGAAAATGGTTTGGTCTTTCTACCTTAGAAATTATAAAAATAATCTTTTTTTAAATATTTTTTTTATATACAAAGAAAAAAGGTATCATTGTGAAATTTTGTAGGTATGTTTACTTAGGGCATATCCACAGTCTCGCATAAGAACGTAATACATAAGAATACGATGCCGTGATTGGCTTTATGTGCCACCATGTATTTTGTAAGCCAGTCACGGTATCACATTCTTATGTTTTATGTTCTTATGCAAGATTCTGAATACGCCTTTATATTCAAGGAATACAAATAAAATTTCTTTAGATCTTTAAAGTGCCATTTCCTGGCCATAAAATTTTTTTGAAAAAAAAAACATAAAAAAACGGTGGTCGCCATGATTCCGGCAGTTTGGATAGACTGAAAAAAAAACAAAACGGGATATTATCGAGGATATTATTCAGGATTGAAGTCGCTTAGCCCTATCTAAAAGAAAAAAAACAACAGAATGGCGGACTTTTTTGTCTGAAATTGTTTGAAAATTTTTAAAAAACATCCGCCATTTTTTTATTTTTTGGCCAAAAAAAATCTTTTAGATAGGGCTATGACGACTTTAATACTGAATAATATCCCGTTTTGTTTTTTTTTTGTTCAGTCGATCCAAACGGCCGGAATCATGGCGACCACCGTTTTTGATGTTTTTTTCAAAAAAACTTATGGCCAGAAAATGGCACTGTAAAAATCTAAAGAAATTTTATTTGTATTCTTTAAATATAAATAAACGTACCTACAAAATTTCTTTCTATATAAAAACAAATGTTTAAAAAGAGATTATTTTTATAATTTTTAAGGTAGAAAGACCCCTTAATAGTATGTAACAGCACTGTTACAACAAGACTACCTTTCTATGTACTTTTACCTTAGAAATAAAATTTTAACAACAAAGCTACAAAAAACGACATGCAGAAGAAAATTTGGGATAAAAAAGTGATGCCCCCTCATTTCGCACACCCTGGTTAAAATAACTGCACGAACTAACATGGTAGAAATTATTCTACTATGGCCTCTTATAGGTCTTATTAAGGTAAGATCCCTTGCTGAGTTATGACATAAAATTCGAATTTTCGAGGGCCCTTTTGAAGGGTCGTAGTTCCCTTACGATCAGTTTTTGGACATATGTTTATAGAAACTTTTTTTATTATTTTTTGACCTAAAATCACCCCTTAAAAAAATCTAGCCATTTAAGAGTCATCCTGTATTTGTCTTAATGAGTAACCCACGCTTTTAACTTTAGTTGCCTGAATATGAACCCGCTTTCATAGAGAGTAGCTTTGATAGAGGAAGGGTAGCAAATGTGGGCTAGGTCTTGTAATATGGGCTAGGTGGGTTTCTCAGCTATCCGATGCAGTTCTCTGCATCCGACTATCGCAAATCGTAAATGGCGAAGTTAAACTTCCACAGTAAAGATTCATTAATTAATTCATACATTCGTTGACATTTGAGAATTTATTTTTATTTTCCGTCCTTTTCAGCAAGCCACAGAACTTTTTTAGGTAAGTTTATAAATTCCGTTACCTGATAGATAACAACGTTTTTAAAACCATTTCTGCAACAAATTAAAGCCACATAATCGGGCTTTGATGTGTGCTTATTAGTTTTCTTCTAATTACTGAGTTATAGACATAACCTCTTTTGTTGTATACACCGAGTATTTTTGCAATATGGGCCATCCCTGTGTTTCTATTATGGGCTATATAGAACTATGTATTTAAGCCTAGAATTTTTCTAGGAGGTCAAGAAAAGATCAGCAACAGCCAAGAATAGAAGAAAATGGAACGAGGGCGAAATGGAACGCGCTATAATAGCGATGAGGCAGTACGAGATGGGTACCTTCAAAGCTTTAAAAATGTTTAATATACCACGTTCTATATTAGGAGCTATTTGATTTGTTATTTCATTTTAGATATAACTTTTGTACTTTTAACTTATTGCAACCAATAAGATTGATTGCCACTTCAAACCTAATATTTATTACACAATTTTGGGGGCAGCCCATATTTAGGGCCAATTTCAAATCGACACAAAAGTGCACCTTCTCACTATTTACGAAATAATTAATTTATTATTTGTTTTAATCAATATGAATTTATAACAGGTTGTGACTAATTAATATAGCTATCGTTGGGTACGTTTGGTATTGAAACTAAACTTTTATTTATTTTTTTACAAGAAAAAATAAAATGGGTAGCCCATATTTGCTTCCTTTCCTCTATCAATATATCACAATAATTTTTAATAGATCTACGAAATAAATTATATCGTTATTGAAAATAATGATTATCCGTTTACAAAATGGATAATCAAGTATACTTTAATTTAATGTATTTGTTGTGACGTATTTCCAGTGTATATTTTAAAGTAACAGAATTGAATACTGTTCAAAGTGCACATTTTAAATAAACTGTATACTAACAAGATTAATACTTTTCTTTGTTATTATTATTATAAAATTTAATTGTAAATTACTTTTAAATTTATCTTATTTAATAAGTTTTTATTTAAAAAAATGGCAAATTATTAAATGTCGAAAGGCTTTTTTACCTTTTTAAATACTTAACCCTTTAAAGGGCAAAAGACTTCCGTAATCAGAATGATTTAAAAGTTTGCAGGTGTTTATTTGTGGTCACAATGTATATTCTGTATTTTGGTTGTTGAAAATATCAATATTCGTAGTTTTTTTTACAAGTGGCTCCCAGTAGTGTACAAATTTTTGACAAGAATTTTCCGAAATCTTACCGAAAAGCTAAAAAATAAAGGATTATGTCGAAAATCTCGTTATACACATTTCGTTTGGACTCCTCGTAAAATGATCAAAATACTGTTTTTATTTGAAATTTATATTTAAAAATAGCTATAATTAACCAACTAATCAAAATCCCGGTAAGACACCTTTAAAGAACTAAATTATTCGCCCAATGCCCTATAAAGGGTTAAATAATTAAACATAAAATAAAAAAATCGATTTGTAAAATCGATACTGAATAAAATTTTCTTTATACAGCCTGTTCCAGAACTCGCGTACCGAAATTTAAGAGGTGATTCTACATCCAAAAATATGAAAAAAAGTTTCTATAAAGGTTGGTCCGGAAATGAGCCCTAAGGGAGCTACGGCCCTTCGAAGATGACATATTGAATGGGGAACAAAAAAAAGCACCAATAAAATTTTAATGCTGCAGGGTGATTCTTCATTTAAAACTGAGCAAAAAAGTATTATACACCAAAACACCTAAATTTAATATTAAAGGAGTAATAGCCTTTTAAAAAGTAACGTTTTTGGTGGCACAAAATGTTACTTCCTCTTAATTGCATTTTTTTTTGATAACGGTTGCTCCTACAGTGTTACACTATATGATATTTTATATGTATTTTTACTCTAGAAATCTATATTTTTTACAACAAATCCAACAAACATACACATAGAAAAGTTTGGGGCAAAAATGTTTTAAGCCTCATATATTTTGTCCGTCTGGGCACGCCTCTGGATAAATTAAAAAAATTAATTAACATAAACTTATTGCCCTTATTAATACTAGTATACATGCAAAAGCTCGCCGCTCTAGCTTAAACGGTACCCGAGTTATTAATTAAAAACCTTATTTTTATTACAATTTTAAGGGCCCTAGATCCCTTAGGGCTCATTTCCGGACCAACCTTTATAGGAACTTTTTTGATATTTTTGGATCTAGAATCACCTCTTAAATTTTGGCATGCCAGTTATGGATCACCCTGTATATAAAGAAAATTATATATACCGGTTTTTTATGAATATCCATAATTACTTTTATTTTTTATTATGACTTTACGAAGAAAAATTTCATAAGACCAAGATTAAGTGACATCCCTTATGAGCCCTTTCCCATATAGCCCTTACCCTCCAGGGTGTGACTTTACTTCTTTATTTTTTTTCTATAAGGCTATTCTTTATTTTCTTTCTATAAGGCTATATTAATCCAAAATACTTTTATAAACTTTCTATGAAACTCTAAGGAAACAAAACTAAAAAAATACAAAAAATTATCATCAAGGATATACTTTTGTTACTAAACGGGAATTTGCAGCTTCCCCAGGATGTAATTTTGTTACTAAACGGGAAGTCGAGCGACTTCCAAACCCGTACATCCCATGGATATACCTTGTACATCCCAAATGCCCTTGGTGTGTCCCAGGGACGTCCCTAAGGGTATTTCCCGGGGGTATACTGTCTGTATATCCCAGGGATATCCCGAAAGGAACGGATATCCGGGGGTTATTGTGAACTAAATGTAAAATAATGTAAAAAACATGAATTTGCATAGTAATCTAAGTAAATTTACTATACTTTACTATGCATAATTCATGATTTTGTGTAAAAATGTGTAAAAAGATTTAATGTTGTGTAAAAGAAGGTAAAAGAATTTAATATTACCATTATGGACTATCTAATATTATTACTATTTACGGACTATGCAATTTATTTTTACTGGTAGCTTTTATCTCCAAGTTTTCTACAGTTATCGTGATTATACATTTTCCAGACACATTTTTTTGCATTAAAACGTAATAAAACAATTTTTTAATGTTTTACAGACACAAAACGTACTGTACTAGTTATGCACCACACGGGACATGTTCGGGCGCTATTAGAGATATAGTTTGACGCACGGATTTGTGGCTACGGCAAATATGTTTGGAATGTGTGTGCAAGTGGGAGGTCCGTTGTAAGCACGCACGCCTTATAACGGAAAGAAGAGAGCGCGAATGATTCCACCTCCTTACTTCGGAGACTTTCTTTCATGCGGAAAACTATATTTAGGTATTTTCAACAACCTCTGATTGTTTTAATTAATATAAACTGTAATTATTTTGTGAAAACTGTTTTATTATAGCTTATATATATATATATATATTTATAAGTATAGAATGTCGTTAAATATTTCAATTTATTCTCTGTTCAATTAAATTATTCCTAGTAAATTATTTTTATATGTTTACTCATTTAATCTTGTCATAAAACGATGCAACGTGCGAACTTCGTGGTGCAAAACGTATATTTAACAAGTCGCTTTACAATTTATAGTATGCTCTTCATATTAAAGAATTAGTACTTTTTTTTAAAATTATTAAACCAGATATTATTTTTGCTACATTTTTTAAAAATTAATAATTTTTTGGTTTTTAATTGTTTTTTTTCCGCTGAGTGAATCACTATGAGAAAAACTTTCGGAAGTCTTTCAAAAATCTCTTAAAAAGCTCGGTAATTTTGTTGTTTCAAAAATCGTAAATCTCAATAATCTTAGATTTTTTTCGAATATTTCGCAGTCATGCAAAATTTTTATATTGGTATAATACCCCTTGTGGTTGTTTTTTTTTCAGTTCAACCAAGAAGTAGCATAGTGTTTTTTAGACCGCCGCAATGCGCTATTAATTTTTTTAAATTGTTTATTTTCTAACCGTTTTAATGGCAGCGGTCGGGACAGACAGCTGATTTTACATATCTGCTGTCAGAAAACAAGTAAATGTCAACCACAAAACGTCAAATTAATAAAATTAATTTTAATACAATTTAAATTTGGGTTTGTGACAGTTTGCAAAAATAGTCATAAGAACGATAAAGTCCATTATTTAAATTATTTAAATTTTTTATTATTTTAAGACAATTTTTGCGTCTTTTTTGATGTTTAGGTGTTAGGTCGTAGGAAAAATAGCATACGCACCACGACGCAAACCTATTTCAGTGCACTTCGAGTGCTTTTTTTACTCGGCTCCGCCTTTTAAAAAAATAAGCGTAATATAGTCTTCTTTCTCTAAATAGTAGGTATTCGTATTAAGTACCTATAGGTACTTTCGAATATGGGCCATACGGTATGGCTGTCTGAAAAAGTTAATTTATGACTTTTGAAAAGCTGAAAACTATTTTTTTTTAACAAAAAATAACTTTTTATAAATGCGAAGAGTAAAAAACGCTGCAGATTGATTAGCTTGTCTTCTGTCGCGGGTCGCAGTATATTTATATCGCCTTTCGTGATAAGGCGAAAGGCTGCAAGGCAATTGCAATTGTGCCATTTTAATTATAAACCAGTGATTTTTTAAGTCATGCAACGAAATTTTGCATAATTTTACACAGGAAAATTTATTTTGCTGTGTTAGCAAAATTTTTAATAATGTATGACTCACTAACAACTGCATCCCACTATCTACATTTATTTATACAGCCCGTCCCACAAAATTATTAGTATTAATTTATCTACAGAGCAAAAGTCCGCCCCCCGCTTTAACTTTTGAACGGCTTAAGATATCAACATAAAATTTACAACACGTAAATAACATAACCCAAATAATTTTTTGGTATATATTTAGTAAGCTTAGGGGCACAATGGAGATAGGGGGCAAGAGGGGACATTTTTTTTAATAGAAAAGAGGGTCGTGTGATGCATCATTTTAAAGCTTATAAAATTCTCTATCTGTACACATATTTTTTTATTTTTTCAAGTCAATTTTTGGACTTTTATTTTAAACCCCCGAAATGGTAGTTTTCGTCAAAATTTCTTTAAAAAAATTAAACTATTTTTGAAAAATGGTTTATTTCATTATGAAAATACGTCATTTATACTTTTAAACTAATATTAAATAAAATTTTACAAAAAAAGTCTTAAAAATTCGCATTTTATGAAATAAAAACCTAAAAAAATGTTAATAAAATTAAAGTTATATGGCCGAATAGAGAATTTTATAATCTTTAAAATGATGTATTACACGACCCCCTTTCTATTTAAAAAAATGTCCCCTTGTCCCCCTGTCTCCAAGCATATAAAATATATACCAAAAAATTATTTGGATTATGTTATTCATTACCCCTCCCTCAGGGAGAGATTAAACTCACGAAATTGTCCAACAAAGGAAAACACAATATAGATATTTAATAATAATTGTGGAAAAAACTTACACACATAAACAGACCATAAAGATCGACATCCGCCATTAAAGTCCAAACGAAAAACGCGGTAAATTTAAAATAATAAAGAAAACGCCATCGTATGATATCCCAGGGATATCCCAAAAGGACCTCCACGGGACATCCCCTTGGGACGTTCCTGGGATTTATATTTTCAAAACATACATTTCAGGATATCCTTGGGATATACGCATAATGTCCCGGGACATGCGACATTGAGAGAACACTGAGAGGATATGCGGAGGATATTATTATGGGAGGATTGGTGTAGTGGACTACCGCGTCGTACTTGACGAGTTTACTACCCAAAATAGCGTGAGTTCGATTCTCACCGGCGCCGATTTGCCTTTTTTAGTTAATTAATAATTAAAATTTGGCGAAGGCGTAAGTGAAGCGGACACTCCCTATAAATTGGTTCGAAAGTCAATTAATGCCGGTGGTTCCCTCTACTACTAGCCTACACAAGTCCTGGACTTAGGGGATGCTTAATTAAGTAGAATAGTACGAGGTTAAACAAAAAATTTAAAAAATGTAAATATGGGGAAAGTCTTAAAAGTTACCTAAAAAAGGGTTTGGTTTGGTAAAGATGAAATTTCCTCAAGAGTATCTCCAAGATTTTCTCCAAATTGTGAACTTAAATTCCTCAGCGGTTACCACTGGAATTTACATTAACGCTCAGTGATTCATACAAAAAATTAAATAAAAATTTTAAAAAAAATCTGGGAGCTAATGGGTTAATAAACATTGTAATATTACCACTGATTTTTTTTATATTTTATATTTTGTGAAACTCAGTTCAACTGAGTTTGGATTACTGAGTCAGTTGTAATCCAATTGAGTTACTACTCCAAAAAAATCTGAGTTTGGATTACAACTGAGTCAGTTGTAATCCAATAGAGTTACTACTCCAAAAAATCTGACTTATTATTAAAAACGTTGTTTTATTGTGGGACAGACTATATAAAATATACTATTTTTTTAAGGACTCATTTAAATATAATTCTTGCCTAGCCCAATTTAAATCTACGTATTTTAAACAGTCAAAATAAATAAACTAATTGACGTAGGCATTTTATAATGAAATAAAAAATAAATTAATTAAATAATTATAATAATAAACTGAACATAAACCATTTGAAATGTGTATGTAATATAATGTTAATTTTATTACATAGTTAAAGATAAAGTTTTATCTATTAGATAAAAATATTTAGCAAAGACTAGCTATTTTTCTTTGCTATTTTATATCATATACTTTAGTTTTGAGCAAAATATCATCCAAGTAATATTGTACATTATGATTTATTTATTTTTATTTATTTAAAGTTTAAATTTTTAACAAATCTTTATATTTTCTACAATAAACTAAAAATTTTAATTAATAACCATATAAAGGAGTTTAAAAAAATATCACAAGAGTAATTTTTTGCAAAAGGAAATCCTTGTTAGCAATATTTTACCCCCGTGTTATTTAAAGATAAAGTTAATAAAAATATTATGAAGAAAATAAAAAAAAAAACAATAATAATAATAATAATAATAATAAATTTATTGTATCTAAATAAAAAAATTACAGAATTTTTTTTTTATTACAAGGGCTGAGTTATAACGAAATAGAATAAATTACAATCATATCTATTACAATAAGTTCAATAGTAACTAAACTAACCTATCAAAATTTATAAAAAAAAAAAAAAAAAAAAAAAAAAAAAAAAACAATAAAATATACCTACATAATGTAAAATTTGAAAAAGTTGAATAGACACCATTAAAAAAAAAATCAATTTTTTGTTTCGTTTTTTTTTGCAAAAATAAAATAAAGAAAATCAATTTTTGTTAAGTTTTTTTTTATTTTTTTGAAAAAATATATATATTTTTTCTCAAGAGAAAAAAATTGTTCAAAAATGTTTTTTTTTATTTTTTTTAAGTATTTGGGAAAATTCAATATACTATAGTTCTCCGCATGAAACAAAGAATCCGACGAAAGGGGGAGGAATCATTCGCGCTCTCTTCTTTCGGTCAAAAGCGTTATAAGGCGTCCGTGCCTACAACGGGCCTTTCACTTGCAAACACATTCCTAACATATTTGCCGTAGCCACAGATCCGTGCGAAAATAGTTATTTATGGTATTAGTGGGTAAATTAAGATATTGCCCATGTGAAAATTAACCTGACGAGGCGTCAGCCAAACAGGTTAATTTTCGAGAGGGCAATATCGGTTTACCCATGAGTGCCATACAAGGTTTTATCCAATAAATAGCTTAGAAATTCATATTTTTATTAAGAATTTTAATGACATTTACAAGAAAATAATTTGACAAGTGACAGTTGAGTGGGTAAAATAAATAATTATCCACCCAATAAAGTAAAAGCCACGCGGGGGCTATTATTGAGTTTATCTATTTAAAATAAAACTGGTAATTGTCTCATTATCTGTATGTATTGGATAAAGTATATTTAATGTGAATAATATACCGGGTGGGACAAAATACTGGTACATCCCTATAACTTTTTTGTTTATTAACTTATCAAATTGAAATTTGGAGGATGTAAATATTAGAATAAATTGCATATATTGACATTATAAAAAATATTCTGCCACTTTCGGTTTCGCCGGAAATTACCTCAACTTTTAATTTTTAAACGGAACAATCTGTATATTTTTGCATATTTTGATTCATAATTGAACTCTGAGTACAACCATGTATAATTTGTCAATTTTTGACAGAACATGTTATTTTTTAATTTAATTTTAAATCTAGTTAGCTTTGAAATAGGCAAAATTATTCTTGGCTTAGTAATGTTCTTAGGAAAAATATAAAACAACGTTTTATTTAATTATTAACCAATTTGAAGCTCTTTAAAACTATCCAAATCATTATTTTCATTAAAACTCATTTTTGTTTTTTAATGGGAATGTACTGATACCGTAGTACTATTAAATCACATATTTTTTCTTAAAACATTGATACCCATATCATCGTGTTTTAATCAAAATTAATGGGTAAAAAGGCTAACTAGATTTAAAATTAAAATTAAATTAAAAAATTACATGTTTTGTCAAAAATTAACATATTATACATTTTTGTACTCAGAATTTAATTTTGAATCAAAATATGTAAAAATATGCAGGGTGTTCCATTCAAAAATCAAAAGTTGAGATAATTTCCGTCAAAACCGGAAGTGACAGCACGTTCAAATATACCTTACATTTCTGTGCCAGTAGCATATTTATTTGTAAATTATGTATGATTTATGAAATAAATATTATTATTATTTATAATGTCAAAAAATTCAGTTTATTCAATTATTTATATCCTCCAAATTTCATTTTGATAAGTTATTAACAAAAAAGTTATAGGGGCGTAACAGTATTTTGTCCCACCCGGTGTAATGGAATGCGTAGCATTACATATCTGCACGGCTTGTTTATTTTCTATTTTGCTTGTAAGCAAAATATCATACATGCCGAGATACATGCTATTGAAATTATATATAATTTATTTCATTTTTTTAAAGTAATAATGTAAATTTATTATTATTATTATTATTATATATTTTTTTATATTTTATATAATGTGATATAGTAGGTATACAATTATTTTTTATTATGAAAAATAAATAAATAAAAGAAATAAAAATTAAAAAAAAAATATCTACGTATAACAAATTATTAAACATTATTGATTTTTGTTGATCGGAAATAGATCATATAGTTTATAGTTTTAAATAGATATTGACTGAAATTTATTAATGAATAAAAAATATTTTTTACCGTGATTGTTCATATTTCCTTGTAAATATTTAAATATTTACGTTTTTATTTATTTATGAGCAGATATTTAAAATTAAAATAAAAAGATAATTTTAGATCCCATTCAAAAAAAAAAAAAAAAACTTTTTACGCAGAAAAATTATGTGTGATTTATATGAAAAATACCGCTTTTTAAAACTTGATAAAAATCAACTTTATATGAGTATTAATTTAGGGTTATTTGTGATAAACACTTGGAAATCAAGCAAATAAAAACTTTATTGCATTACATATTCATGCCAACGTTTCACCTAATATTTAGGCTTCTTTAGGGCTAAAAAGACATAAAAATTATAAAACTTTTTGGATATAACTTAACATTATAAAGTGATTTTTTTTTTGAAAAAAAAATGTATATAAACAAAAATAAAAGAAATTAATAAATTAAAAACTTATTAAATATGCATTAAAACAAACAAATTAAACAAAAACATGACATCAACCATTGTTTGTTTTAATGCATATTTAATAATTTAGGCAAGTTTTTAATTTATCAATTTCTTTTATTTTTGTTTATATACATTTTTTTCCACAAAAAAATCAGTTTATAATGTCCAAGTTATGTCCAAAAAGTTTTATAATTTGTATGTCTTTTTAGCCCTGAAGAAGCCTAAATATTAGGTGAAACGTTAGCATGATTATGTAATGCAATAAAGTTCTTATTTGCTTCATTTCCAAGTGTTTATCACAAATAACCCTAAATAAATTTCAAGAAGCATCCTGTAGGAAATACTATTATCAGTATTAATTTTATTTACCTTATGTCAGTTAACTATTTTAATGCGTTGATTTAATGTGAACATAGAAATTTTTAAATGCGGGTTACAAAGATTATTTTTAATATGAGAAATGAAAACTGGTTAAGGTCAGTTCTTTTTAGTAAAAAATAAAAACTTAATCAGAGCAGTAATAAGTTTATCCAAGGCGTGTAGGACGCCTTGGTTTATCCCATTTAAAATACTAAAGCAAAGTTAATTTCAGATTTTCCCGTTATTAGAGTTACTTGATTTTAACCTATTAGTTCAGGCACTGGGTAGGTTCTGACTTGCAAAAGGTCAAGGAGAGTTCTAATTTGGTAGATTTGTACAGTTTGAAGTCCTTATTAATATTCCGAGTTTTTGACCTTGAGCGACCGCCGCTCGCGCCGCCATATTGGAAAAATGGCGGCGCCACATATTGTTCTCTAGCACGAAAAAAAGTTTAAAAATTATATTTACTGATTAGAGATTGATGACTTTATAATAGTTATTTATGGTACTAGTGGGTAATATCGGTTTACCCATGAGTGCCATACAAGGTTTTATCCAATAAATAGCTTAGGAATTCATATTTTTATTAAAAATTTTAATGACATTTACAAGAAAATAATTTGACAAGTGACAGTTGTTTGGGTAAAATAAATAATTATCCACTCAATAAAGTAAAAGCCACGCGGTGGTTATTTTGAGTTTTTCTCTTTTGCGACTCTTATAAGCTCATAATCACACGCATTTTGCGTGTTCTTATAGGCCCATAAGAGTCTGTACTTTTTGTTCTTTTAGGTTAGCAACAGACCTGGCCTATCGCTTGACGTTTTCCGTGCAAATGTCAATGTCGCTTTAAAGTTGAATTTTCTACAAAATTTTGTGTTTAGGTTATTTTTACCATGTTAAAATTGTGGGTTGGTTTGGACTTTGGCACTAAAAAAGAGAAGAGATGACTATAAAATATATCAAAATATCATTTGTTCTTAGAATTTTAAACATGGTGTAAACTAAAATGCCAATCCAAAACAAAAATCCCTAAATCAGTCATCAATTTAAATGTAAGTTTTTTTAAATTTTAGAGCAAAATAACACGTTTTTAGCGCACGAGTACAAGTTTAGAAAACGAGCCGCTTGCGGCGAGTTTTCTAAAGTACTAGTATGTTATGAAACTAGTACTTTAATATACTATTATCTATTTAAAATACAGCTGATAATTGTCTTATTATCTGTATGTAATGGATAAAGTCTTTTTATGGAACTTCGAAAACTGAACGGTACTGTTCAGTCGCTATAGCGACTTAATTTAGCCCGCTAATTTGATGTAAATAATCGGATAACTATGGATTTTCTATGCCTGTGGAAAATTCCTTTCACTGGAAAAGAGCAGATATGCGGAGAGAGTAATGGTAAGAAATTTTCTATTAAATCCTGTCATAGGATCTCGTCTTATAAAATTGCCCTCTCTAAAATTAACCCACTCCGCCTCATGGGCAAAATCCTAGTTTCCTCTTTCATACCATAAATAACTATTAATTGGAGAGATATATAATTTTGAACACGTTATTTAACGTCATATTTTTGACGTTATCATAACGTCAGTAATTTTACGTTCCGGGCTGTGACTTAAACACGTCACTGGGACAACAGCAAGACGTCATGTAGGTCAGTTAGTGCCGAATATTTGATGTCAAAAAGACGTCTTTTGGTTTTCTGGGTTACAATGCATGTGCTGTACATGATGTAAAGAGAGATCTTAAAGACTATTTTTTTCAACTATAATAATATCGGTTTCAACCAATAAAAAACAAGGCTTTACCATAACGACAGGATATTTTCGTCTCGAATATTTACCAGAAAATCGAATATATACCAGTTTTCTAGTTCTTTGATATAACAAGCTTGATAATGTAATATTATAACAAAATATCAACTAAAATGCAAAATTAAGGCAATTTTTATGTCTTACCCAATAAACAATGGTTCGGCGGCCGACGGTCGGTAAAGTGATGGCAAATGATCATCGCTATTTGACGTCAGCCCGAAGTTGGAACGACGTCTGATCGCCGGTCGGCAAAATGATGGCAAACGATAATCGAAATACTACGTCGGCTCAACGTCGGGCCGCCGTCGGCAAATGATAATCGAAATACTACATCGGCTCAACATCGGACCGCCGTCGGCATCTGACTAAACAACCTAACAGCGGCATACCATCGCACTTTGGATCATTGATCGTGAAAATGCCGCCGATTAACCGATTATATATTTTTTACACATAAATATTTTTTTTCAGTTTTGTTTTTTAAAACATTAATTATAATAATTGCTTTTTGCATTTTAAGTTTTCCCAAGGAAAGTTTTGCGTTAGTAAAAAAAATTGAAAAATTGTTATTGCTTTTTTTTAAGTTTCTTGGCGTTTTGTATCCAAAATATATTTTTATTTCCGTCATGGGGTAAAAAACAATTGAAAAAAAATCAGTTAAAAATAAAAAAAGGATTTTTTTTGTTTTTTTTATTTTTTTGATTTTTTTGATTTGTTTTTGTTTTTGGTTTTTATTAACCTGGCCCTAAAATTGGGGGAACTGTATACATATAAAATAATATTATTATATATTATTATATAATACTGCTAAAAAACTGCATTTAAAAAAAATAAAATTTTGGAAAACATGTTTTTACCCCACCCCGACTTTAACCAAAAACAATACCAGCCTAGAACATTGGATAATTAACCCGTAGTCCAAAATTTAAGTCTTTAGCTAAAAGCGTTGAGTTATAGTGGTCACAAATTTTCCGGAAATACTAGAGCAGTACAAAATGTGTATGTTGCAATCTATAGATTGCAATTTGCAACATCTGATCTTAAAATTTACGGTAAATATGATCGGCAAATGATCATCCTTTGATGATCTTAAAATGGTCGGTAAATGGTTGGCAATATGATCGGCAAAAGAGCGGCAAATGATGATAATCTTAAAATGGTCGGTAAATGGTTGGCAATATGGTCGGCAAAAGAGCGGCAAATGATCATCGTTTGACCGTAGGCAACTGTCTCCTATTGACGGCGGGCCGCCCATCAATTGCCGACGGCGGAGCGACGTCGCACCGGCGGCATGCCGACGGTCGGCCGCTGGGCGGCCGCCGAACCATTGTTTATTGGGTATTAGCTTATTTTTATTAAATATATTTAAATTAAATATATTTAATATATATTAATAAAATTTAACGCATTTAGATCTTTTTTATTCCAAAAATTATAAATGTCAAACATGAATTATTGTGTCAAAATAAATTAACATCAAATTAATTATTATTAATTATTTATTCAAATTACTTTTAAACATTTAAATTGTTAAAGAATTGTTTCAAAAAATAGTCCTGCAAATATACCTCTCGATCGGTGTATTACATATGACAAGTAATAAATTTAAATAAAAAATTGCACTGTAGCGTGGCCAGAAAAATCAAACTAAAACTAAACCGTGTAACAAAAATATTACCTAAAAACTTAAAATAAATCAAATTAATATATGCAGCGACCGCTAAGTATTAGCGTAAATGTTTTATTTTTGTAATCGATAATTTCATACATACACGTGTATGGAAAATTAGCTACAATGTTGTTATTTATTTTAATGTACACACAAAGAAAAGTTACTAAAAATTACTACGTAATATTCAGTGGCTCAAAGGTTTGGATATATCTACAAGCATGTTTGGTACCGTCAACCGATTTTAAGTAGGTTTGTTTTGGTTCTCAAAAATCGAAGTTCTAAACTGGTTCGGATCGGGGGAATCAGTTCAGAATTGGGATTTTTGAGAACCAAAACAAGCCTAGATCACTGAGATAAAGTGAATCAGAGGTTCATTCCCCAAAAAGTTTCTCGCGCAGGCTCGAAGCTAACGAGCATACCTCTGGGGTTCGTTCGTTCATGAGCGTATCATAAATTCAGCACTGATTAGAAGCGACCGAAAGTCGCATGTCGCCACTCTGCAATGACGCAACGCCAGTTTATCTTTAATAAAAGTTAAAAAAGATTTACTTCGCAAATCCCCGAGCTATGCTAATGAGTATTACACGGCCAGACACTTTACCCCGGTTGACGGTAGGTACTTAAATCAAAAGTATTGCTTGATTGAAGTTGATAACGTATTATACTTAGACCAATAGGTTGAAACTTGAATCAGGTAAAAGTGCTTGTTTTGAATAATAAAATTTCTTGTATTGAGTTTATTACACAGCCTCACAATTTTTTTCATATTCCAGATACTAGACCAACGCATTTTTATATTTTCGGGGTCGCTGAAACCGAATCTGACCTCAGAATTTCTCCATCAGCTCACAATTTTTTTATAAACTTAAAAAAAGGGTGCGAAAATTCCTTAAATTCAGATGTTTTTAGGTGTAGAAAAGAATTGTGAGCTGATAGAGAAATTCTGAGCTCAGATTCGGTTTCAGCGACCCCGAACATATAAAAATGCGTTGGTTTGGACTTTTGTTTGGGTAGCTGTGCACAGCCACCAAAAAAAAATCAAAAAAAAAAAAATATGTTCCAGAGACTAGACCAACTCATTTTTATATTTTCGGGGTCGCTGAAATTGAATCTGACCTCATAATTGCTCTATATCAGATCACAATTTTTTTCTACACTTAAAAAAGTGTGCAAAAAGTCCTTAAATTCAGATGTTTTTATGGGTAGAAAAAAATTGTGACCTGATGGATCAATTCTGAGGTCAGATTTGGTTTCAGCGACCCCGAAAATATAAAAATGCATTGGTCTAGTCTCTGGAATATGAAAAAAAAATTGTGTGGCTGTGTTATTTAAAATACTAAGAATAATGAAAAATAGTACTATGGTCTGTTTTTTCAAGCAAGATAGTAAATTAAAAATCGTACAGTAAATATTTTTACATCAGGTTTGAATAGTATATGTTTGTGTATAGAATATAGTTATGTTTTATAAAATAAACTACGCAGTATATTCCCACATCCAATATTCGAATCTGTTTTGAAAATATTCACTGTGCGATTTTTAATTTACTATCTTGCTTGATGAAACAGACCATAATACTATTTAAACTTGAAACAAATTACTGCACTTCATATTAGATTTTTTTCTTTGTGTATATGAGAAATTATATTAAATTGGCATTTAGGTTACGAAATAACTTGCCTAATTCTAAAATATAACAAGTCGTGAAGATATGGTATATTGAATTTTTCCAAATATAAAAAAAAATAAAAACAAAAAAAAATTAATTCCTATTTTCGAATAACAAAAGTTTTTTGAAAGAATAATGTTTGAGATAGTTTTTTCGATTTTTTTAACCCCCCTTAACTTTTTTTATGGGGTTTATTTCAAAAACAATATTCTCATAAAACTTTATCATTTTTTTGAAAATTTTGAGTCGATCTATCCATTTGTTCTTGAATTATCACAAATAACGTGACATCGGACGGACAGACAGACGGACAGACAGATGGGCAGAGGGACAGACAGAGGGACAGCGCACGGACAAAGTAAATTTTTGAATGGATTTATGGTTAAATATCATGACAAAAACTATCCTGATTTCTTGTTATTTTAGAGAATATTCATCGTGTACTTGAAGAGTGATGTGCAGAGCCCGGGGAGTTGCGAGCTATGAGTCATATTTTTTATCCAATACATACAGATAATGAGACAATTACCAGCTTTATTTTAAATAGATAAACTCAATAATAACCTCCGCGTGGCTTTTACTTTATTGAGTTTATAATTATTTATTTTACCCACTCAACTGTCACTTGTCAAATTATTTTCTTGTAAATGTCATTAAAATTTTTAATAAAAATATGAATTCCTAAGCTATTTATTGGATAAAACCTTGTATGGCACTCATGGGTAAACCGGGTTAATTTTCTCATGGGCAATATCTTACTTTACCCACTAGTACCATAAATAACTATTAATCTTTTTTGTCGTTTATCATAGAAACACTGGTGTTGCGTGGTTCTAGAGTGGGACAGGCGACTTACCGTCATTTCTAATCAGTGCTGAATTTATGCTGCGCTCATGAACGAAAGTACAGCTCGCTAATTCCCGAGGTATGCTTATTAGCTTCGAGCCAGCGCATAAACTTTTGGTGAATGAACATCTGATTTACTTTATCGCTAATCACCAAGGTTTGGTGATGTGGGACAAGCTTTCCCAATGGTAACAACTTGTCTCTGACAACTTATATGAATCACCATGTACTATGTAGGTACCTATAGTTTATGTGTTTATATTTTTTGTTATACACGTGGTGAATATATTTAAACACGAAAACAGTGGGTGACATTTTAACTCCTACGAGCTAAAATAAGTGCAATTGTAGTATTTTTTACGCTGCTTTTTATTTCCATATTTAATTTATTAAAATATATTTTAGCGTGCAAAAATTATAAAAATTCAATCTATAGCTCGATCTATAGATAATATCTATGTTATTGGTAATACTTATTACCGAGGTTATTACATTATACTTTTCACAGCGCATGCGCTAGAATAATATTATACTGTAGTTTCGAATTTTCCTAAATCGCCAAAAAAACGTCCTAGACAAAAAATTATTGCATACAAATGTGTTTCCTGAAAAAATAAGTAACTTTAAAAATGTCCGTCTGTCCGTCTGTCTGTTTTAAGGATATTGCGGTTTAAAGATAAGAATATCAGTTTCAGCATGTTTAAGTAGAATAAATTGGAATATTATGGAAAAATATTTAAAAAAAATGGATCCTGTGACAAAATTAAGTAGAGGTGGTGGGTAAGGAGAGGGGTGCATAAGGGGACAAGCTTATCGCCACGTACACATGTTAAAAATCGTCAAAAATTATCACTAGGGGGTCAAAAATGAAATAAAAATATGTTACGTAATACGGTTCCTATGTAATAAAGTAACATTTTTATGATGTAGAACCATTAAAAAGAAACGACAAAAAATACGAAATATATTTTTTTAAATATTATTTTTAAATTGGCATAATTGCCTGTACTTAAATTTAAAAAATTAGACGTGCTGGATTTTTTTTAGATCAAATTCGGATTCTGCGCCTTTAAATTGATAAGAAAAATTTATTTTTTGGGCTCGGGAAAAAAGTTTACACTGTTTGCTTTAATTTTATTTCTTTTTCATTTATTTACTTTTTACGAATAAACTAAGCAAAATAAAAAATATATTTGTATGAATATTTTTGTAGAGAATTTTATAATCTACAAATTAATTCCTATAAAAATTTTATACAAATTTGATAGTTTTGCACAAATGAGCAATTAAGTAAACTCTGCACTTTCATTTTAAGCTTTTTATTTTTTTTTTCGCGTACTTACTGTGACAGAATGTCCTTGAAATATAGATTTTTTAATTTCTCGTATTTTTTTTAATATACCCTAAAATTTTCAAAATCCTACTCTTGTTTTAAGATTAAAAAAAAAGTCATTATTTCCTAGACTTATATCTCAAAATTTTTAGGTGCTGGAATGTTTCTAAGGTCAGATTCGGATTCTACGCCCTCGAATTAGTAAGAAAAATTGACTTTCCGATCGGGGCAAAAAAAAAAGTTGGTATTTGTTGCCTAGTATAATCAGTAAAAGTTTAGTTTGTATGTGTTTCCAAATGCTGAAAAATTATTTTGGTAACATGAAAGCTTTCTGATTTGAGCAAATGGAATAGTCCAAATTGACCTAGATCTATCAAATTGAAGGTATCGCATAATTATTTCATGAATTCATGTTAGTAAACAATCCGAATTTAAATTAATCTGTTTGTAGATTGTAAGTATTGAAATTACATACCGTGCGGCCCAAAAGTCAATCCCCCTCTTAACTTTTGAACGAGTGGAGATATCGACTTTAAATTTGGATACTTAAATAAGACAATCCAAACTATCTTTGGGAATAAATCATAGAAAAAAAATTATCTCTCCAAAATATAAATATAAAAAAAATCTATGGTTGATTTAAATCAACTCCAATATGAGAAAGGATCAAGAATTTCTTATCTTTGGGAACGTTCAAGTATTAGGTAACGCTCTATGGGGTGGGGGTGTCTCAAAAATGTTACGCCGCATTACAGAGGGGGGTGGGTGTCAGTAAAAATGTTACTTAACACTTAAAAAAATATAAACTTATAAAATGTTCATTGGATCACGTTTTTAACAATCTAGGCCTGTGATAAGGATTCGTTGAAAATTTTTTTGCACACGGCGTTCCCTAAATCCTCAAAACAAAAAAAATAAAGCTAGAAAACCATAATTAAATTAAAATGAAAACTATTGACTTGAACTATTTTTTCGGAACAATATGCCTACTTATTTTCCAAAAACAATTAGTCGACTTTTTGTGGAGCAGCGGTTAATAACCAAGTTAGGGGAACATGTATCTCTTTATGTTGAAATTTCGTTTGTCAGAAGTCATTGTTAATAGTTTTTTACATTGTATTGTTATTTATATGGTTTAATGATTTACGTAAGGCGTATACTATGCCTAATATTATTTTTTATTGGCAATATGCTAAATGAAGTAATTAAGATAACATAACCTCCAAATTTTATTTTATTAATTTTTTATGTATTTAATGTATGTTCTAATTAATAAACCTTATTGTAGCCCTGAAGAAGATGCTCGAAACGTTAGCGATTTTACGTTAAAAAAAGCATTTATTTTGGTACTATAACCTATAATTACAACCACTTCAAATTTGATTAAGGACATATAAAAAATGGTTTTATTTTTATACTTAGGTTATTAAAAAAATAAATCGGCCATATTTATTCCGCCATTTTGAATTTTGAGTTCTTGGGTATTGGTACGCATTAACCTCTTCAGGGATATAGGCACATATGTGTACGTTTAAAAATAAATTCCGCAAAACAAATTCACCGAATTTCTTATTACTTAGTAGCTATAGCTGTTGCCATTTGCTTTGTTTCCAATCACAAGCGACATCCAATGACCAAGATTCGCACATCTTCACTTGTTTTGACAATAAAAAGCATTTTTAACTTTTGCTACTAAATTAAATTCAACAAACAATTCGTCCCTGAAGAGGTTAATAGTACCAAAAGAAGCCTTTATACCAAGTTTTAGCTAAATCGGACATTTTTCAAAAATTTCGAACCACCCTTATGTCGCAATTTTTTTCTTTTCAGATTTTTCACTATTTTTTTCGTAATCAGCGGTGCAAAATACTTAATACTTAAAAAGTTTGTAACTAGGTATTACGAATTATTCAAAACTAAAGTAGAAATTATATGCGCAAATAGATAAAATAGTATAAAGAACTCGTCCATAGACAACACCCCGTCTTTCGGCTTGTTTGGACTTTAGTCCTTTAATATACTATTAACAATCCTTGTACTTTTTTGATAAATTGAACCTTCAGGTAAAGTATATAAATAATAATAATAATAAAGCAAAATATTACTCACCAGCATGAATTGGATTCCGTCCTGGGCGCTTTCGAGCACCCAGAAGCTCGTTGTCTTAAAAAACTCTGCAGCTTTTGCTTCACCTCCGTGGAAGCCACAGCACTCTCCTCGTGTTTCTCCTTCTTCCTGAGTGCCTCCAGCTGCTCCCTCTGGCGCATCTCGTGCAGATGCTTTTGCCTGTCCCAAAACTCCTTGAGATGTTGCCGCAACTGTTGCTCATGTTGTTCAGCCAAATGTTGTTGCTGCTGTTGGAAGTGCTGCAGCAATATTTGATGCTGAAGCTGATGTTGTTTTTTCATCTGCAGGATTTGCTGCTCCAACTCTCGTTCGGGAGCTTCGCGTTGCTGCTCCGACATTCTTCTAGCTAAAGTCCATGACAACGACACTATGTCACTACCGTTCATTCGTATTTTTAACACACTGTATACAGTCTTAAAATTTGCGGTTGAGTTTGTTGTTTACTAGAATCTGGAAACAACAGATATATTATAAGGATTTGTTCTGATTTTGAAATATTTTTGACTAAGCTTAATGAGATTCGGGAAAAAAATTCTTATCTCGATTAGTGTACCTTATGGCGGGGTATAATATACCATTCGACAAATTAAATAATTGTAAGTTAAATGTGAGGAGAAATTTTATTCAAAAATTTAGAATTGTCAGTAGTAATACCATAAGTGCATGTTGAATTATCGATAATTTTTTTACTGTATTAAAAAAATATTTTGCTTGGCAATTGTTTGAGTGCAATTTTCGCCAACCGCAGGTCGATGAATTTTGACGAAAAATGCACGAAAACAATTTCCTTAAGCAAAATATTTTTTTATATACAGTAAAAATTTTATTTATAATTCAAAATGCACGAATGGTATTTTGAAAGACTATTTCACAAACAAAATAAGGAAGTATATAATTTTACAATGTTTTATGTTGTTTCATATTTAAATTAAAAATTTAAGAACTAAACAACAATATTACTTTACAACTATAATTAAAAATTTAAATGTAAAATTTGCCGCGCTTTTTAAATCCACGTTGTTCACTTCTTAGCGAATGTTGCCAAGTCTTAACTTTGCTCGAGGGATATTTTATGCTTGAGATTATTCCAACAAAATAGTTGTTATCATATATTTTAGCATTTAAATAAAGATCATTGCTGTTTTTGTTTAAAAAGTTAATTTTTCAACTAAAAAGAAATATCGGTTTCTAATAAACTTTGGCAACGCTGTACTGGTACCAACGCAGTCATCGCACTAAGGAGTATTTAATGATTTTAGCTGGCCAAAATTCGAATTCTTAGAAGTGGCCGTACCCCCTTAATTACCTACCCTTATTAATCCTCGATAATGGTCGCTTAATGAGCAATTAATGATTTGGTTATAAAAGCAGAATTTTGAACTATACAGGTTAGTTAAATATCTGATTTATAACTGTGTGGTTCATTTTATTCACGAACGATTTTAGTGGTGTTCTTTGAAGCTGTGTACAATTGTTTACAACAGAAGTTTTATAGTGTTATACCATGGATGAATCTATGACAGGTATGTACATTATTTACTCTTACTACCGTTTTGAAATATTAATCACCACAGAAGTTATGTCCCATGAAACTTAGCATTTTTTTAACGAATTTTAAACTAAATTTTGACTTTAAAAGTGAAAAAGTTACAGTGCCTATTGAGACCCAGTTATTTTTTTGAGTTTTTCTGTGAGCTTATACCACTAGCTATTTAAAAATCTTAATTTCACCTGCCCATTACTGCCACCTAAATTCCAATCATGTTCTAAATACATCAAGGTCCAAAGGTGGATTTTTCAACTAAATTTCTTTTTTCTAGCTGGGTCATCAGGAATGCAAACAATCTCTCGTTTGGACTTCTACAACAGTATTCAGCAGCAGCAGGCTCCGAATTTCGACGAAAAAATGGACTTAGCCGATCAACATTTGTTATCAAGAAATCAATACACCGAAGAACTGAAACAAGTATACAAGCGTCAAATGTCGAGGTTGAAAGCTGCTCTTAGAAATATGTGGTCGTCTTCATCAAGAACTCATGAAAAATTTATTAAGAAGCACGGCACTTGGCTGCAAGGGAGTTTCCAAATACCGATACCGGCCACCCTATCCACTCCATCATCAGCAGGACGACCAAGAAAAAGTTTTGTCGATTCAAGTGAACGATCAAAGAGGAGAAAAACAGAACAGCTCAGGAAAGATGTGGAACCAGAAGCTATTGTTTTTGCAGCTGAAACTTGTTTAACAACAAGTGGCAAAAGAAGTGCTGCAACCGTCCTGAAAGATCTTCAGTCATCTCCTAAAAGAGCGGGAAAGTATAAAAAAGCCTACCGCAGCAGCCTTGAACCTACAAAAAAATCATTGACACCGTTACAGGCTCTTTCAATATTTGCTGACGCAGGTCTAACAAAATCTCAATATGAAATCGTTCGTACAAGCGATAAGAAGAAATGGCCCTGCTACAGTATTTTGGCTAAAGAAAAAAAAACATGCTATCCTGATTCTGATTCGTTCATAGTCACAGAAAGTTTAGCTGAAGTAGACTTACAAAGTCTGTTAAACCATACTGCCGAAAGATTGCTATTGTTTTTAGAAGAAGTTATCAAGACTTTAACGGAAAGTGAGCGTAAAAATATGAAACTATATACGAAATGGGGTTGTGATGGCTCCCAGCAGACACAGTTTAATCAAAAGTTTGAGGATGACACTCATTCTGATGCCAGTATATTTCAATGCTCAATGGTTCCACTACAGCTAACTTGTGGAGTAAATAAAAAGGTTATCTGGCAAAACTCTACACCATCATCTCCAAGGTTTTGCAGGCCAATTCGAATTAGGTTTATAAAAGAAACTGCTGATGTAATAGCTGAAGAAATTGCTTACATGGAAAACAAAATTGCAGATCTAAAACCAACTAAACTTCAAGATATAGCAGTAGAACATGTAATGATGTTAACCATGGTGGATGGAAAAGTCTGTAACGCAGCAACCACCACTACATCGACAATGCGATGTTATATTTGTGGAGCAACATCGAAGCAATTTAATGATTTGGACAGAGAATGTGTTGACAAGCAAAGTACCTACAAATTTGGACTGTCAATTCTGCATGCTAGAATACGGTGTTTTGAAAGTCTCCTTCACCTATCATATAAATTGCCTTTGAAAAAATGGCAGAAAAAGCTAAATGAAGATGAGAAGAGACTCATCTCAGATAGAAAGAAGAAAATTCAAGATGAATTCAAGAGCGAAATGGGCATTCTTGTCGACATACCTAAGGCTGGATTTGGGAACACCAATAACGGCAACACAAGCAGGAGATTCTTCAACGACCCGGAAACATCTGCAGCTATCACTGGAGTTGACGTAAGTTTGATTGCTAGAATAAAAATTATCCTACAAGCAATTTCCAGTGGCCACAAGATTGATGTAGAAAAGTTCAGACAGTATACTTTGGATACGGCAAAACTTTATGTTGAACTATACCCCTGGTGTCCAATGACTCCAACTCTGCATAAAGTTTTAGTACACGGTCCTGATATAGTAGAGAATGCGCTTTTGCCAATTGGACAATTGTCAGAAGAGGCTGCCGAAGCCAGAAACAAACATTTCCGGGAGTACAGACTTAGCTATGCTAGAAAATTTTCTAGAAAAGATTGTAACCAAGATATCATCAATAGGTTATTGTTAACATCCGACCCTCTGTTGTCCAGCCTTGGGAAAAAGAAACACAAACTTACAAAGCCTTTTTCAAAAGAAGCTGTGGAAATGCTGCTTCCTGGAGAAGTCCAAGATTCCGACACTGAAAACAGTGAAAATGAAGAATATTCTGACAATGACGAAGTAGAATCTAATTAAATATCAAAATATATATATGTTATTTACCATAATAAAGTTTGAAAAATAATATAATTTTTATTTCCTCAACTCCTATTGAATGAAAAAAATGTAATCCTTAAATTTAAGATGGGTACTTTATAAAGTACCCATCTTTTCCCTATATTGAACGCCATTGGCTTGGGTTTGTACAAAATGCATATATTTTACAATTTCTTGCCATATGGTAAGGTTTTCCGCCAATAAAAAGACATAAATAATTTTGGCCAGCTAAAATCGTCAAATACTCCTATGTGCATCGAGGCAGTCATTTGATGTTTTGATTTCCGTAATTCTTTACTGCAAATATATTTTTAATAAATAAGTGTTTAAAGTAGTTTTTAGTGGCCTGATTCAATTAAATAAATTAAAATATCAGTGATTTAAAGCTTTTAAGATGGAAAGTGCATAAAATATAATATATTATCTGAAATTAATTAGGGTTTATACCTAGGATGTTTTGGTAATAAAATAAGCATTTATATTGCTTATCAATAAAAATAAATCAACTAAAGGTAAGCTTCATAAATTAAAAACACATTTTGCAAAAATATAACATTTATTAAGATGTCAGTAACTGTCAGTATCTTGTTTCCATAGTAACCAAGTGATAATTGCATTATGCAAAAATTATCAGATTAATTTTGAGCTGATTGGTCATGAAACTTAAAATGCAAGGTTTTGATTGGCCTATATATTGTTTGTGAAATAGTCAACAAAATATTTGAAAATTTGTGTTTGGAGGATAATCCAACCCTGTTTTTAAGAATATTTATCCACTTACGGGCCACAATAATGAGCTTACATTTATTTTTTCCACAAAAGATGCGATACCTAGAGAAAATGCCAAAAACATAATAAATCGCAAAATGTAAAACAGGTCAGCTGCTAAATCAGTTCAAGGATCTTTATGCCAGGGGATTTATTTCAATACAAATAAATATATGCAGATATTTAAGTACCTAGTTTACATTCATTACAGCACTGTAATTATTTCGCTTTCTATTATAGTAGCGTTTTAATTCTTCCATAATTTTGACAGGTATAATAACTTTAATATGCTCTTCGCAGTGGATAGTATATTGCGTGTTCTTTCGATATAGAACCAGGGCCGGGGTAATCTGCTAAACCTGGAATATTTTCGCCTAAAATACAGGGAAAATATTAAAAAACAGGGAATTTTGGCTAAACAGGTTGTTACTTTTTTAATTGATTTATTATATTTTGTATTCTGTAATTTGGGAGGTAATTTTTTTATTGCTGCTCAAGTGGACATTTAAATTTATAAATTTTGGGCTGCGGCGCTAGATCTTTCTTACATTTTGGTGAAATTTAAATTATAAAACTGTTTTAAAATAAAAGTTTGTAAAATAAATTGCCTGTGGCACTGGGGATTTTATCTAAGATTGTAGAACTTAAGCGTGAAATTCGTAAAAACTTTCGCCTGCGGCGCTAGATGCGCTTATGTTTTTTTTGTGAAATTTAGGATAATAAACTTTAAAAAAAATGGACCATCAATTTTGTAAAATATTTCGCCTGTGGCACTAGGGCTTTCCTTCGTTTTTTATCTAAGATTTGAAACTTAAGCGTGAAATTCGGAAAAAGAATTGCCAGCGGCTCTGAATCTTTCTTGTATTTTTTCTAAAATTTAGAATAATAAAACTATTAAAAATTAAAATAGACCAACCATCAAGTTTTCAAAAAAAATTGCCTAGGGCTTTCTTACGTTTTTTTCTATTTATGATTGTAGAACTTACGCGTGAAATTAGAAAATGTTTCGCCTGCGGCGCTAAACTTTACTGCATGTTTGTAAACTTTAAAAATTAATTTAATTAATTTAAATTAAAAAAAAAAATTTAAAATTAAAATGGCGCTAGGCTTTTCTTACGTTCTTTTATTTAAGATTGTAGAATTTGATAAACCCTTCTCCAAGAGCAAATCCTGCTCACGGGCCTGCTGATAGCACCCAAAATATATTGATATTTAACGAACTGTTCCTTTCTATTTTTTGTAGATTCTTTTTTAAAAGTTGCGTCCTCCGGTAACTTTTTTTTATTTATTTTTTTTTTCAAAATCGGTAGGATTGATCCTTGTAATAAAAGTATTTTTTTCTGAAAAAAATACGTCAATCCGACTTTTTTTCGGCTAGTTTAGATAGTAAGTATAACTTTTTTGTTTTTGGGGAAATTATTTTCAAAAACAATGGGGAATTTTTCCTGAAAATTTCAAGTTGACCCGATAATTCTTGAGTTATGTGCTTACAAAAAACGTGATATAGAACGGACGGAAGGATAGACGAACATTTTCAAAGTTACTTATTTTTTCATAAAACACATTTGAATCGGTTATTGCTAAAACACCCTAAGTCAAAAAGTGATGTTTAATAATGTGCTAAGTGCAAAAAACTAGGAATTTGAGTAAATACTTTTTACAGTGTGCAGTAACAGTAACACAAAACAGGTATTTACTCAAATTCCTAATTTTACATTAATTAATATCGGCTTTTGACTTAGGGTGTTTTAGAAATAACTGCCCAGATAGCACATAATAACTATTAGATATCCAGGGGATATACTTTCTGGATATAGAGTATATCCAGTGGATAGCCTGGATTGACATTCGATATCCCATGGACATCCAAATGTCCGTCTATATCCAGGATATCCACTGGATATCCACGAGATATCCAGGATATCCATGACGGATCTCTAATGGATATCCAGTGGATATACTTTAGGAAGGTTACAAAAATAGATGACCACTGGATATCTAGGCGGACATTTGGATATCCATGGGATATCTAATGTCAATCCAGGCTATCCACTGGATATACTCTATATCCAGAAAGTATATCCCCTGGATATCTAATAGTTATTATGTGCTGTCTGGGTGATTCAAGTATCATAAATACTTCCTATTATAATACTTTTTTCTCTGTGTCCTACTGTCTCCTACGACGAACCCTCCTTTAGGTTAACTCTCCTATAGTTTTGGTTTGGTCTTTCTCAATAATTGGTTTGTTATTTGGGGTCTTTCCAACATTATGCGCAGTGAGGTTGCACTACACTACTAAAGATAACAATGTTATTATAGCTACTCTACACAGTTCTATGGCTAGAAAAGTGTTTTAAAGACCGCGCAGAGTCTATTTGAGTTGATGCTCATTTGTTTCTTATTTTATGGTTGGCAGAACAAATTTAATTCCCTATGTAACCCAGGTAGCAAGGGATGTTATATTACAAGAAATTAACATCACTTTTGGGTGTATTTTTAAACTAAATCATAACATCACATAATATTGAAAACTAACATGTATTTAACATCACATTTGCAACGTAACACGTGTGACGTGACAAACATGTTTTTTATTAACAAATATTTAGCAACGCTGTGAATATATCGCATGTCACATATTAACGTGGCTTTCACGTAAATGTCATGTTATTTTGCTTCTCACCGACGTTCGAAGCAAAAAAATCGATATAAGATGATGTTGATAGAGTAAATTATTATAAGGAAATTGTATACACATTATACGATTTCCAATGGATAGGGGGCTCTGCCGGGCTTCTCAAGACCACGGACACGGATTAAAGGAATATATTCTCCGCTTAATCTGCAATTTCGTATTTAGAATCTATCTGTTTCAATCTGTGATTGTTTCAATTACTGATTGATTTTAAATCCGATTTTCTTTAGGGTTATAGCGTTTTTAATGGTTTTAATTTAGAAAAAGGTAATATCCTAGGATATTATTTAAATATTAAAGTAACAGTAACGGCATCCATAAGATATTAGATATAACAGGAATGTGGATTTATGATGTCAAAAACACGTTATTTTCGGGATGTCATTGTGTGATGTTATTAGGGGCGGACTTAGGACATCCCCACCATGCTACATTCTTGTTAAATGAGACTACAATCTTAACATCACATGTCACATATTAACGTGGCTTTCACGTGAATTTCATGTTATTTTGCTACCTGGGAAGGTTGCCCATTTTCGTGGCTTACGTTACTTAATTAACAATAAATTTGAAACGCAAGATAGCGTATCTTGTGTTTGAAATTCATTTTTAATCAAATAGTTGACCAGTATCACGCGTCTGGTAAATTTTTATTGATGACAATTACTTATTGCTTATCTCCATGAATTGTGGTAAAAAACTTACTTAAAACTTTTAAGTAGCAGGTAAATGAAAAGTACAAAAAATTGATCAAGAGTCGAGAAATCTCGATTCTTGATCAAAAGTCAAGACTCTCGACGACGTGGGCCTCGTCTTGTTTTGATTTTTTAAATTACACTCTTATCTTGATTTTTCTGAAAATCGATACAAGATTCGATTTCTCGATTCTTGTGAAACTCTAGACCCAAGATGTGGAGTTTGATGAGCCAGACGTGGGGAAAAAATCGTAGATCAAGAATAGGCTAATTTTTGCTTCTCGCGGTTGAGGCATTCTGGACCTAAAATTGAACTAGCTGTTTGCCTTATCGGATTGCCAGAGCTTGAAGGAAATTTTGGCCCGTTTTCATCCATAGGGTATACTGCGGTATAGGCCCAGTTTGGGACGATTCTTGACCTAGTTTTTTACCCTGGAGATAGTAGGTAGGTACGAATCTGCGGCTGACCCATGTCCGTATTAATGTGACGTTCTGGCCCAGGTAGCAAAATAACATGACATTCACGTGAAAGCCACGTTAATATGTGACATGTGATGTTAAGATTGTAGTCTCATTTAACAAGAATGTAGCATGGTGGGGATGTCCTAAGTCCGCCCCTAATAACATCACACAATGACATCCCGAAAATAACGTGTTTGTGACATCATAAATCCACATTCCTGTTATATCTAATATCTTATGGATGCCGTTACTGGTATTTTAATATTTAAATAATATCCTAGGATATTAGCTTTTTCTAAATAAAACCCTTAAAAACGCTATAACCCTATAAAAACAATCGGATTTAAAATCAATCAGTAATTGAAACAATCACAGATAGAAACAGATAGATTCTAAATACGAAATTGCAGATTAAGCGGAGAATATATTCCTTTAATCCGTGTCCACTGGAAATCGTATAATGTGTATACAATTTCCTTATAATAATTTACTCTATCATCATCTTATATCGATTTTTTTGCTTCGAACGTCGGTGAGAAGCAAAATAACATGACATTCACGTGAAAGCCACGTTAATATGTGACGTGCCATATATTCACAGCGTTGCTAAATATTTGTTATTAAATAACATGGTTGTCACGTCACACGTGTTACGTTGCAAATGTGATGTTAAATACATGTTATTTTCAATATTATGTGATGTTATGATTTAGTTTAAAAATACACCCAAAAGTGATGTTAATTTCTTGTAATATAACATCCCTTGCTACCTGGGGGGGCTACGTGGTGGACCTCAGGTTTGACCAAATCTCATTAAATCTATTAACCCTTTACACAAATACCCTTGTTTAGCCCCAGTTTCGATCAACTTCGTAAACTCCACTGTGGACGAGGGGTTTATTTATTCAACAAAATGTGAGAATCAAGGATTGTCAAAGATTGTGGAACATTATTGGTATTGTGAAAGAAACTAAAAATTTTGAAGACTAAAAAGAAGGTTATCAACTCTGAAAAAGCTTTACCCCTGGCTGATAATTTTAGACGAGTTGGAAAATTTGAATTGAATTTGAAGTGATAATTATAAGTTTCATTCGAGGTATTATTGTAGGGAAAAAATTGTGGGAGTTGACATATTTTGTAGACGAGTTGGAAAAATTTCGAGGAGCGATCACTACTGGAAGTAGGTCTACGTTTACTTGGAAGTACCATAAGTGAAACAGACACTCCCTATAAACTGGTTCGAAAGTCAGTATAAGCTGGTGTTTCCCACCTACTACTAGCCCACACAAGCCCTGGACCTAGGGGATGCTTAATTAAGTAGAATAGTACGAGGTTAAACAAACAAACAAACAAACCAACTTGAAAAAATGTGGAAGTACATGGAAGTACTTGCAAAAATGTAGAAATACATGGAGGTACTTGCAAAAATGTGGAAGTATATGGAAGTATTTGCAAAAAATGTGGAAGTACATACATGCAAAAATGTAGAAGTACATAAAAGTACTTCAAAGTACTTCCAAAAATTAAAAGCAAAATTTGGTGTCTTGCCCCCAATCTGTTTTGCTCGGCCCGTCCCTGATCGCGATCGATCACCTTAAAATATTTGAAATTTAAATTATAAAAAATACTTCTAATAAAATAAAGATAAGTACATATAAAAGGTGTTTTTTTTTCGCTGCACTCATGCACTCATGCAGAAAAAAATCGGTTCTGATTGGCCAACATAATACTTTTAACCAATCAGAGGCTTCACAAGGGTGCATGAGTGCATCTAAAACCAAAACACCTAATATATGTATATTAAACAAAAATAAAAACTTTATAGGGGGGTCACAATTTATTTCGAGATTTATTTCAATATAAAAAAATATAAACAGCGGTGAAATCATGTTTAGGGAAAACCATTTTTAAAGTATACACGAAAAAACGCAATAGTACACACTGTGAAGACTATATTATGGAATGCGAAGCGCTACATTTCTTCATTGCTTGTTGTGTTTACATGAAGGATTTATAAATTAATTTATTTTTAGTTTCTGTATAAGGTTAAGATAACAAAAATTAGTTCAAACGAACATTATTTGTATAAAAAGACTTAAATAGTGGTTAAATTGACTTTTTAATTGATTTAGGGTCTTAAATAATCTAGAGCGCTTATAACAAAGTGTATGGGTTCATTGGGCATAAATTAAATCTATTTTTAGTACCGTGTAATGTCAATTAACGTTACATTATTTTAACAAGTAGGAATTTTTTACAAATCCAGGTTGTTTTTTGCTTTCAATGTGAACTAGGTGCTTGAATATGTGGTCCAGATTTACCAAAAATAATGTTTTTTGCCATATAAAAATATCTCTCTCGAAAAATTACATTATAGTCCCTTATAGTCTATTAGAGAACACACAAGAATCACATACTGTAGTTATTGTATATGCACTAATCACTAATGTATAACTAAAATGTATTTTCAAAAAACACTTTGTTGTAAAATTGTACTGTAAAGATATAATTGTACTTTATGTGAGGTCACTTCTCGGACACCGAAAAATATACCCGTCGCGGATCGCACAGTGTAGAGTTCTGTGAGCGAGCTCTGTTGCCGTTTCGTGGTGTATTGATAACGCTACGAGCCGCGATCGGCGCAGGCAGGCAACCCCGGCCACCTAGAGGAGCTCAACGCACATGAGTCCGTTGCAGAAAACTTTCCGGCCAGACAGATCAGAAATGATGAGATGCCATTTACCTGTGAATTTTAACTTTTTTTGAGTAGTGAATGACTAGATGATTTTAATAATTTTGGTTTAAATTAACCAAATTTATCACTTATATAGTTCTCCGCATGAAAGAAAGTCTCCGACGAAAGGGAGACGAATTATTCGCGCTCTCTTCTTTCCGTCAAGAGCGTTATAAGGCGTGCGTACCTACAACGGGCCTCCCACTTGCACACACATTCCAAAAATATTTCCCGTAGCCACTGATCCGTGCGTCAAACTATACATTGTATTTTTTACTCCTCCAACTGTTTAGTTTGAAAATATATGGTAGCGCCCCAGGTAGCAAGGGATGTTATATTACAAGAAATTAACATCACTTTTGGGTGTATTTTTAAACTAAATTATAACATCACATAATATTGAAAAATAACATGTATTTAACATCACATTTGCAACGTAATACGTGTGACGTGACAACCATGTTATTAAATAACAAATATTTAGCAACGCTGTGAATATATCGCATGTCACATATTAACGTGGCTTTCACGTGAATGTCATGTTATTTTGCTTCTCACCGACGTTCGAAGCAAAAAAATCGATATAAGATGATGTTGATAGAGTAAATTATTATAAGGAAATTGTATACACATTATACGATTTCCAATGGATAGGGGGCTGCCGGGCTTCTCAAGACCACGGACACGAATTAAAGGATATATTCTCCGCTTAATCTGCAATTTCGTATTTAGAATCTATCTGTTTCAATCTGTGATTGTTTCAATTACTGATTGATTTTAAATCAGATTTTTATAGGGTTATAGCGTTTTTAATGGTTTTAATTTAGAAAAAGCTAATATCCTAAAATATTAACGGTATCCATAAGATATTAGATATAACAGGAATGTGGATTTATGATGTCACAAACACGTTATTTTCGGGATGTCATTGTGTGATGTTATTAGGGGCGGACTTAGGACATCCCCACCATGCTACATTCTTGTTAAATGAGACTACAATCTTAACATCACATGTCACATATTAACGTGACTTTCACGTGAATTTCATGTTATTTTGCTACCTGGGGCCTCTACCAGTATTATTTAAGTTTATTGTTATGAAAGGTACATATATTTTGTGACAAAATTTGAAGGCTTTTCAAAAAAAAATGTAGTTCGTTTGATAATGACCCATACCGGGTGAGTTTTATTTATATCCACCCCGAAAATTAAGATTAATCTTCATTCGATAAAAATGAAACTTTTGCGATTTATATAATTTTACATTGGCTAAAATGGTGGATTTAATTTTTTTGTTTCAGGTCCGATTTCTCCGGAAATGGCATAATAATGTTTTTTTTGATGGAACACCCCTTAATTTTTGACATTTTTTAATTCAGCCGATAATTCTATGTATAAAAACTGATTGTTTTTTTTTTACTTTTTTTATTTCGTTCTTTTTTATCGTATAAAAACGAGATAGGTACACATAATTCATCTTGTTTTTACTTGCTTAAGCTTAAAACAATATAAAACTGATAATATTATTAAAATAAAAATCAGTGACAGCAAATTAAAGCTAAAAAAAAAACGTTTTTTTGCTCTGATGTCCTATTTTTTATGTCCCTGTAAATTTTATTTGTAATTTTTCCGCTATTTTTCTCATACCAAATTTATGTTGTACTTTGAAGATTAAGTAAGTAAAAACAAGGTAAATTATGCGTACCTCGTTTTTATACGATAAAAACGAAAAAAAAAAATGAAAAAAAACAATCGTTTTTTTATACATAGAATTTTCGGCTGAATTAAAAAGTGTAAAAAAATACAGGCTATTCCATTAAAAAAAAAACATATTTATGTATATTTATGCCAAGCGAAACCGGAAGTGAGACAAAAATAAAATTTAATCCTTTAATAATATAAAACCATGAAAATCATCCATGTTTCGTTTTTCACTACGCATTTAAAAATTACTCTAATTTTAACAAAACTCAAAAAATTAAAGTTAAAATTATTTAATTATTTTTTCTGTGATTTACAAGTGATTTTATAAATATTAGTATGCCACTGGTCGAATCCACACTCCAGTCGATATAGGGCACTACTTGATACGGACCGCATTCGCATTCTTAAAATGACACGACTTTAGAGAAAATACCTGCTGTTTGAGACGTGATAGGTGAGGATGCGGGTTCTAGTAAATAAATACACCCCTCTACTGGTGTATTTGTTTATTGGAACACTTATCCCCACCAATAGACGGGTGTATTTGTTTATTGAAACACGTATCCCCACCACGGTGGTAACCTTTGAACCATTCTTAGAATAAAGCTGGAAGTAAAAAAAATGCGGCTAGTTGCCGCGTACCAATAAATTCAGCTACACTCAAAAATGATACATATTAAAACAACTTTAAAATTTTACAGACATCTGCAATACTTAACTTAAATTTTGACAAGAAATGTCAAATTGACAAATAATTAAATTGACATATTTTTTTAATAATGCCAAGCGAATTAAAAAAAAGCAATTCTAACAGCAAGACTAAATGATGGTTTTAGTATAAGAGCGAGAGATAATTATAATTATTTATTTATAAATTGGATATTTCAACAAATACGGTTTACCGCGAGGAAAAGAGAATAGAAGAACGAGGGGATTACATCGGAAAGAAGGTTCGGGCCGTCCAAAATGTTTCACTCACATACCAGCTTCTACCAACATTTATTTATTTTATGTATTTATTTATTTATTGTAGAAAAATATACAAATTAAAATACCTTACATTACATTGTTTCATTATAACAAAACAAAATTTAGTATAAAAATCCTACATTTTAACTTGAAAGTTTGTGCACTGCACTGCAGTTGATTAATAAACATTAACACAAAGCACAACTTTTTATCTTTACATTATTATTATGAATTTCTTATAACACTGTAAGTTTGATTTGGCCATTCTCTAAAACTTAAACTAACCTCAGGACTATCGTTACTATTTATATTTGTATATTGATAATAATAAAAATGAAATAGTTATTTCAGAATGACAGGATATCTAACCCTACTTTTTAAAAATGACAAATAACTCATATGTCACGATCTACACAACTATAATTTTAAATATTGGGTATTCCGCAAGGATCTTTGCTGTAGCTGGATTTAATCGCCGTGATGGTACGCGAGCACCAAATTTAGGTATTTAGTAATACCGGGCCTTAGGGCCCTGTATAAAGCTTTATTCATAACAAGGACCTATTTAAAGTCATACAGGGACCTTTATTTCATAACAAGGTCCCTGTTACAAGTATCGTTATTCGAAGACGTTTTATACTGTTTGAATTTCTCTTTCTGTTTAACTTATCTTTAGCCGTTCACTTATGTGCGTTTTTCCTCGATCTCGCTTCCACCCACCGCGAATAAAGCGAGATGGACTTGTCCCGCGAATTCGCTTATTTCGTCCGCGCTCCCACCTAGCAGATTGTCCATGGGCGGGACACGCGCCCGGGAACCCCCACGTCCCACAGGATCTCTTTTAATTGACAAATCAAAACAAATATACTGCTTGCAAGAAAACATTACCTTCTCCTACTATATAAAAATAAATAAATAAAAAAATGCGCTCTAGAATACCCACGTCCGGACGTGGGACATCCCACAGACTTATCGCCAAAACAAACAAAAATTTTGTTGCCAGCATGAAAAAAAAAACTAAAAAATAAATTTTAAAATATTTTATAAAAGAAATTGTTGGAAAAAAGTTCCGAAAAAAATTTTACCAAAAAAAAAAATTTGCAAAAAAAATTGTTTTTTTTTGTTTAGAAAAATGGAATAAAATATAAGCGAATATTCTTGTTCCGTCTGCGCTTCGACCTAGCGGATTGCCCATGGGCGCAGCGCGTCCGGAACCCCCACGTCCCACAGGATCTCTTTTAATTGACAATTAAAACAAAAATACTGCTTGCAAAAACACAATGCTTCCCCCTATTATATCCAAAAATACTTCTGCCAACAAAATAATACTTTCCCCTATAGGCCTAGGTTTATTAAAATCAAAAACGAAAAAAATATATAAAAAAAAAGTTTTTCAAAAAAAAAAAAAATTTCAAAAAAGTTTCTTTTTTAGTAAAACGAAAAATAATAATGTTTTTGAAAAAAAAATACCCCATTTTACCCCCTTCCCCCAATCCAATTTTTACCAAAAACAATCCCAGCCTAGAACTTTAGATAATCAACCTATGGTTCCAATTTGAAGTATTTAGCCCGAAGCGTTCTTAAGTTATCGTGGTCACAAATTTCCCAGACAGACAGACCGACCTAATAAAACGATAAAAAAAATTCGATTTTTTTTACTAACGCAAGACTTTCCTTGGGGAAAGTAAAACAAATAAAAAAATAAAAACGCGTTTAGGAACACCCACGTCTAAGTAGGTTCATCACCAAAACAAAATAGAAGTATTGCTGCTAACAAAACATACTTTTATTTTACTTTCCCCAAGGAATGTCTTGCGTTGGTAAAAAAAATTCGAAAAAATTTTATTGCTTTTTTTTACGTTTCTGGACTTTTTATATCCAAATATATAATTTCCATAAAAAAAAAATCTGTCAGTCCGTCTTCGGTCTGTGTGTACCTACGGGTAATTTGTGACAACGATAAATCAAGAAAGTTTCGGGCTACAGACATCAAATTTGGACCATAGGTTGATTATCCAAAGTTCTAGGCTGGGATTGTTTTTGGTAAAAATTGAATTGGGGTAAGGGGGTAAAATGGGGTAAAAACAAGTTTTTCAAAAACATTATTTTTTTTATTTTTCGTTTTACAAAAAATGAAACTTTTTTCGAAAAACGAAATAAATATTTTATCCAATACAAACAGATAATAAGACAGTTACCAGCTTTATTTTAAATAGATAAACTCAATAATAACCCCCGCGTGGCTTTTACTTTATTGAGTGGATAATTATTTATCTTACCCACTCAACTGTCACTTGTCAAATTATTTTCTTGTAAATGTCATTAAAATTTTTAATAAAAATATGAATTCCTAAGCTATTTATTGGATAAAACCTTGTATGGCACTCATGGGTAAACCGATATTGCCCTCTCGAAAATTAACCTGCTTGGCTGACGCCTCGCAGGTTAATTTTCTCATGGGCAATTTCTTACTGCACCCACTAGTACCATAAATAATTATTAATTTTTTTTTTGGATTTTTTTTTTTTTTTGAATTTTTTTCGTAACTAATCAGACTTGTCGCAGAGCAACGTTTTCACGTCAACTCTGATGTAATATTTGGAAAGCGCTGCTATGCGACAAATGGAGTTACTGCTTTTTGGTTTGGACTTTTATACTCCAGTATATTATAGTAAAATTTATTATAATTATTATTTATATAAATTATTTATTTAGTTGGGAAGTAATAACAAGTTATTACCACAATATTTTTATAAATATATTTATTTGTATCTTCTCTTTTATCTAAGCGCTTTAAATAACTCAGGATATGGTTGAAAAATATTGCAGTAATAAGTGATTAGGTACTAATCAGTGATTAGTAATCACATACTGTAACCAGAAAAATTATTAATTTTCACCTCTTGAAAGGATATTTTGTAAAATAATTCAGTTTATCAAACCACAATAATTTTTAACTTACACATAATAGTATAATTTATTATATTATTCAGGGCCTGCGCTAGAATAATATTATTGTGCCAAAAAGCCCATATACACTGTTCACTCCTGCATGGAAAAAGTCAAAAGTTGAGTTCACTACGTTTGTTGATATATTCTAATTATTTACGATGTATATAACAATTTAAGACCAAAAATAAAATAACCTATCTGATATTTTTTTTATTGATGAAAATATGTTCAAAATATTTGAAAAGACGATTTTTTGTAGTTTTTCATCTCTTATTTTTATATAAATATACTAAATATAGCACAATAAAATGGTTTTTAGTATTTTAAGTGAATAAATCATTCCTATGGGTCATTTTAAGGGACATAAACTGAGAACAAAACGGGTCTAACCCTCACTTTGCTATTGTCTTAAAATAGTAAAAAATGACAACAAATAAATAATAAATTTTTCACTACTAGCTTTAGAACATACTATTATTTAAAATGTTTTCAGACTGTGAAATAATAATTTTTTCTCTCCTAGTAGGAGTAAATTTTATAAACAATTGATTTCTATCACTTTAGATGTTTCAGTTCTTTGTGCAGTTTTTACTAATTAAACCCAAAAAAAATAGCTTTCAATAACTTTCTATTTATTAAATATAATTAATTATAATTATTACCAATTAATACAATCAATAATTATCTAAATATTATGAAAAAAAAATTAAAAAAAACTAATTATTTAAACGTCAGGTCAAAGTATTTATTTGAGCAAATTTGAGCATTGATCAAGGCTACTTGATTTTGATGAAAATTTCAAGAAATATCTTTTTTGTTAATAATTTATTTTATTATTTGATTAAAAATAGTTAAATAGTGCTAATAGTGCTGCTACGCAGCTCGGGATTTAATAAACTTGGTTATAAAAAATGTCGTCCCTACCTTGGTATATAAAAAACAAGATAGCTGGAGTTATTAATAACTCCAGCCATCTTGATAATAACGTCAATAATTATGTCAATAACAACTTAAAAAAAAAAATCGAAAAAGCTGAAAGAAAATTCCGATCAACATAACTTTTTTAGAAAATTACGTTTATTATGAGGATCAATTTTACAAATTTTTAATGTAATCCACTAAAAACAAAGATGTTATGGTGCGTTCAACTTTCGAAAAAATAAAAAAAAACTATAACTTTCAAAACAAATTTATCGTTTTTCGCAAAAAGAAAATAAAAAAAATAATTTTTTTTTTATTTTCTTTTTTTTTTGCAATAAGAAAATAAAAAAAAAGAATTAAAAAAAATTGAAAAAAAAAAATGGAAAAATTATGAAAATTTTTTAATAACTTTAAAGTTTTGTTAGGATTTTTTTTTAATTTTTTTATCATTTTTCAAAAAAAAGATATTAAAAAAAAGTGTAGATATATTTTTTTTTAGTTTTTGGGGTTTCAAAAAAAATTGTTTTTTTTTTTTAATTTTTGGTTTTTGGGTTTTCAAAAAAAGATCTTAAAAAAAGTTATTTTTTTATTTTTCTGAAAATTATTTTTTCAAGTGTTTGGGAAAATGCAATATACCATTTACTGTGAATAATATATAATGGAATGCGTAGCATAACATATATTCACGGCTTGTTTATTATAATAATAATAATAATAATAATAATAATAATAATAATAATAATAATAATAATAATAATAATAATAATAATAATAATAATAATAATAATAATAATAATAATAATAATAATAATAATAATAATAATAATAATAATAATAATAATAATAATAATAATAATAATAATAATAATAATAATAATAATAATAATAATAATAATAATAATAATAATAATAATAATAATAATAGAATCTATAATTTATTTGAGGCGTATATATATTTATAGTATTATTAATTTGAGCCATTTCGCCTCAAAATATATATATTTTGATTGATAAAGCCAAATATTGCACAAATTCTTTCAAAACTAATAATTTTCTTTGAAAACGGGATCAGATTAGATCCCGAAACGTTAGAAGTTAACTTTTATTCAGTTTTTCGTTCTTTTTTAATTATTTTAACGATTTATCAAGAATTTTATTGAAAATTCTCTATTTAGGCAAAATTTTTAAACTTTGGTAAGGTATTGACTAATAATATTTTTTAGGTAAAGAAGATATAACAGATAAGTATTATTTTAAACGCAATACCTTACCAGCGCATCTAGAAATAGGTGCGCCTGATAAGAACATTTTAATTTTATTTTCTGTTTTAGATTTTTACGATATAAATAGTCATTGAGGCGAAATGGCTCAAATTAATAATACTATAAATAATAATAATAGTTTATTTGTTCTTAAGAGAATAACAAAATTCTGTGAACACGTCAATGTCGGTATTATAAAAAAATATATATATATAAAATATTATAAATTACATGATAAATACAATTAAAATACAATTGAAAATACAAATACGAAGTATAGTTACAAGAGTAACATTACATTACATTTTAAAAAATATTAAAAATTACCTTAAGTTTCCACTGAAATAGTCCTCCAATGAGTACAGGGGATGCTGCATAAAAAATTCCTTTACTTGAGTTTTAAATATGGTTGTTGTGTGACGTCGAAAGGTCCCATTCGGTGATATGGGATTGCCTCCGTAACATCGCCTTTATGATATTAATTAAGTGGACTGCGAATAGGTATTAATGATTGAAAAGAATATTAAAGACAAAACGACAGTTCCAATAATATATATGGTAATCTTACCTTAGTTAAAGCATTCAGCACGACAGGTCATGACCGCCATTTCTTCACAGGAGACACCACATAATTGGAAACTGATGTACGCGAATTAAAGTTTGTTTGACCAGTGTAGGTATACACTACTAATTATTTAAATACATATGTGTATATGGAACTTATTTCTATAGTTTGCAGCCGTAAATATGGTAAATTCTAACGAATGCCCGCGGCGTGGTATATTCGTCAGCTGATTTGAGTATATTTTTATTGACACGCATCGATCGTTCTCGAGAGTCAAATTGCTACTGCTTGCGGAAGGCAACCTACCCGAACTCATGCGCAGAAAAGCTAGGAGGTTTTCAGCGCGTTACTTACAAAAATACAATTAATTTAAAATAAAATACTATTTTTGAATTATAACTAAGTAAAGAAATTAAATGAAATTATGTATAATAAAACCCAAATTAAAAATAAATACAAACACAGAAATGTGGTTGTAACATTACCGCCCACCAAAACACACAAAATTAGAGTGTTTTAACAACACATAGGTAATATACATAATTTTACTAAGGGCCTCTTTAGGACACCTTGAGCTGTACGGACATTTACTACTCGGATCACACCATCAGCACCTGGAAATAACTCTATTACACGACCTATCGACCAACGAAGAGGGGGCTGTAAATCGTTCTTTATCAGCACCATAGAACCAAGTTCTATCGGTTTAGAGGGTTCATTCCATTTAACTCTTTGCTGTAAAGTACATAAATATTCGGAATGATACCTGGCCCAGTAGTCCTGATGCATACGTTGAATGAGCTGCCACCTATTTAGACGATTAAGAGGCAAGTCTTGTAGATCAGGCTCTGGCGGGGCAGAGAGTGAGTTCAGGGTAAGAAAATGTCCGGGAGTCAAGACCGATAAATCATTTGGGTCAGAGCTAACTGGACAAAGAGGTCTCGAGTTCAATAAGGCTTCTATTTGAACTAAGAAGGTTGAGAATTCCTCATATGTCAGTCGTTGTAAACCAACTACTCTATAAAAATGAGTTTTTACCGACTTAACACCAGATTCAAACAGACCACCAAAATGTGGGGCTGAAGGGGGATTAAATGACCACTTTATCGATTCAGTTTCAGTGGCATGCTGCATCAACTCATCTAATTGGCGCGCGGCACCAACAAAATTTGTACCTTGATCAGAGAAAATGTGATTACAGCGTCCACGTCTAGAAATGAAACGACGAAGAGCAGCCAAAAAGGACTCAGAAGAAAGTGAGGACACCAACTCTAAGTGTATAGCTTTTGTGGTCGAGCACACGAACACACAAATCCAAGCTTTGTAAGTTTTTGCACCACGTACTCGCCCCATGCTTATATTGAATGGACCACAATAGTCCACGCCACAGCTTTGGAAAGCTTTCAACTGACTTATCCTAAAGCTCGGTAGGTCACCCATCCTAGCTGTTGATTCAATAAAAACTGTAAGGTTTGAATCCCAGGATGCATATGCCTAACATGCATATCCTCGATAATGAGGTAAGTCAATCGATGAGTACGAGGTAATAATGCGGGATGTTTACTTTCAAACGGCAGATGTGCATTTTTTAGCCTACCGCCTACTCGTAAAACTCCTTGTGGGTCTATGAAAGGATTTAATTTACGTAAGGTTTTATTAACCGGCTTTTGTTGCTCGATACGTACAATATCTTCCTTAAAATATTGGTGTTGAACAATTTTAACCAAAGTCATTAAGGACACTTGTAAATCATTTGCAACTAAAGCAGTAATAACCTTTTGATTATGATTACGTAAATTGAAACCAAAACGAAAAATATATGAGACAACACGTATTAGACGTGATAATCTAGAATATTTGTTTAATAGGGTATCAATAAATTGATCAGTCTCTATTAAAACTAGGGATATAATCTTGGCCTCATCTGGAGACGTAACGGGTGTAAAACTATCCGTATCAAGATCCAGGGAGGTAGACAAGAATTCTGGTCCCGCCCACCATTGGGTACACTGCATAAGCTCGCTGGGAAAAAGCCCACGTGAACCATGGTCAGCCACGTTGTCCGCAGACTTAACATGATACCAACAATCTGGTGGTACCAAATCTTGGATGTGGCTAACGCGATTTGCGACGAATGTTTTCCAACGATGGGGCGGAGCCTTAATCCATGATAAGGCTACCATGGAATCTGACCAAGCATATGTTTTATGAAAAGTCATGCTGTTTTTATAAGTGTTGCGAACAAACTTTATTAAATTACTTAATAAAACAGCAGCGCACAATTCCAAGGGGGTATTGATAATTTCTTTAAAGTAGCAACTTTTGACTTTGCACAGATTAAGGAAACTTCAAACTTTCCATCTGGCAGAGGTTTTCGAAAGAAAATTATAGCACAATAGCCCTTCTCAGAACTGTCACAAAAGCCATGCAATTCTAAACCACTGGCGTTTTTTATATCAAGAAAACGGGAAATTTTTAAATCTGCTAACATGTGCAATTCAGATTTAAATTGTAACCACTTTGTTACCACTTCATTGGGAAGTGGCTGGTCCCAATCACAACCTAGTGACCATAAATGCTGTATTAAATGCTTGGCTACAAAGGTTATTGGACTGAGATATCCAAGTGGATCCCAAATACGCGCAATATCCGATAGGATAGAACGCTTAGTTGGTGTAGACTCTAAAGCCTTCACCCGAAAAGAGAAAAAATCTGTATGTGGAGTCCATTGAAGTCCCAAAATTTTAAGATATGAATCTTCTTCAGAATCAAATGATATATGCTGTCGATGATCGACAGGGATATCTTTCAATAAATTTGGAGAATTGCTCGCCCACTTCCTCAATTCAAACTTTCCTTTTTGTAAAAGTTCAGTTAGCTGAAGACAAAGCACCTGTGCTAGCTCTAGGTTGTCAGCCCCTGAGATAATGTCATCAACAAAGGTATCTTCTTCTAGAGCTTTTGATGCCATAGGAAAATCTTTACCCTCATCTGTTACTAACTGTTTAATAGTGCGTAATGCTAGAAAGGGAGAGGAAGTATTACCAAAAGCTACCGTTGTAAGTCGGTATTCTTTTACTGGTTGTTGGGGATGAAATCTCCAAAGCAATCGTTGATAATTTCGGTGCTTCGGATCCATAAGAATTTGCCTAAACATTTGTTTTATGTCTGCCATTATAACAATAGTATGAAGGCGAAATCTTAATAAAAGGGAAATTATATCAGTTTGTAATTTAGGTCCTGGACATAATAAATCATTAAGGGAGTAGCCCTCTGATGTTTTAGCACTGCAATCAAAAACTATGCGTACCTGGGTAGTACTACTATCCGGCCTTAGTACCGCAAAGTGCGGAACCGTATAATGCGGTGCAGTGGCCTCACATGGAGGTGCTTTTTCCATGTGCCCAGAATCTAAATATTCCTGAATAATTTTAGAATATGATATTTTTACGGATTCATCTTGCAAGCATCGTTTTTCTAAAGAGAAAAAACGCTTAAGTGCGTTTGTGCGAGAATCACCCATAAACGTAGGTTCCATTTTTTTGAATGGTAGGTTAACCATGTAACGTCCATCGTTTGTTCGTGTACATGATTCTGTATATTGTTGTTCACACCATTTTTCCTCAGGAGTTAATTTTTCCTGTTGAGGTACCTGCTCTAATTCCCAAAAGGACTTTAGATCAAAGGTTTCCATGGATGTGACAAGTGCAAAATTTGTCGGGGAGGGATAGGATATTTTCCCCATTAGTATATATCCGAAAACTGTCTCAATGGCTACCGGTTGACTCAGATCCCCTGCTACTTTATTGCTGAGCAAAATCTGAGCAAACACCTCCGCCCCCAGTAAAAGCTCCACGGCTTTTACTTTATTAAATTCGGGATCTGCTAAATTTAGCTGGCGTATGTGATGCCATTGGGTAGTATCGAGTGCGCATGCCGGCAACCGTTCAGGAAGATTCGGCAGCACAACTGCATCAATATTAAGAATAGGATTCTTAGCTTGAGTGGGCTTTATTACGCATTGAGTAATGCCCTTGGATGTTACCGGAGAATTAGGATTAATGCCCGTTATGGTCTTATGAAAAGACGAACGGTGTAATCCTAGCCGATTCAAACATCTTTCTGTTATAAATGAACAAGTAGAGCCATTATCAATTAAAGCACGTATTAATTGATAGTGCCCACGACCATCCTTTACGTGTACCATAGCAGTAGCCAATAAAATTGGCGCTGGTACTGTCGTTATGGATGTAAAAACGTTAGGATCATTAGACTCGACGCTAGAGTCATTATTTCCTACGTAGTTTTGTCCCGATGTACCGGCCGTTTGGACCGATAAGGGAGGGGTTACGTTATTTTCACCAGAATGTGATAAATTTACTTTAACTGCCTTGTTATTTGCAAGATTTCCCACTTGCATAACCCTGTATACATTCGAAAAGTACAAGAAAAAATACCTAGATATCCAATATAAAAAAATAAGTTTTACAAAAGTTCCTAATTATAAGAACTCCCTGTATAATAGTAAAACTAGAATTTGGACAAGGTATCTTATTTTTGCGCGCAAAAAATATATCTAATTAGAAGGAAAAAAATCAAAATATAAAAGTAATTTTGTTTCCACCCTAATGTAACTTTACTAGCAATAGGTAAATTTTAAATCTATTACTACTAGATAGGTATTTTAATTATAATATCTTGCTCGCAAATAAGTTCTATCGAATGTAATTAATTATATGGATAAATTTTAATTTATTTTTTCAAAGCACAGAAATATTTTTAAGAATCTTTCTACGCCCAAATAAATCACCAGTTTTAAAACAATAATTTTCAAAAGGCAAAGTTAAATAATATTTTTATTTTAACAATAAACTGTATTTCTGCAAAATAAAATAATAATTGCGGTTTTGACTGTGTCCAAAGAAAAGGAAAAAAAAACGCTTGGATACAGCTGATAATTTTTTGCCTTTTTTATAGAGCACAAAGTTTACGATTTTATCGGTTTTTAATTTTTCAACCGAAAAATCCAAAATATATTTTTAAAGCGAATTACCCTATTTGAAAATAATTTTTATTCAAAATAAGATTTTACGCGATATTTTTTTGTTAATAAATAAGCTATCTCCGAATGCAACACTCAAATATGATATTGTTATTTATAACAAATAATTTTAATGCTAATAAATAAGCTATCTGCGAATGCTAAATCCAAATATGATATTGTTATTTATAACAAATATGTAATTTTACAACTGCAAAAGAACGTTACCACACACACACTGTAAAATTAGCAAAATCTAGTTAAATGAATTTAAAAGCTATGAAGCTATGTTAAATAGTTATACTAGTGCCAAAATTCCGGTTCAAAACGGACCATGTTATAATGGTTCTGCTAGCTTAAATCCGGCTCGAAGGACCATGTTGTGTGACGTCGAAAGGTCCCATTCGGTGATATGGGATTGCCTCCGTAACATCGCCTTTATGATATTAATTAAGTGGACTGCGAATAGGTATTAATGATTGAAAAGAATATTAAAGACAAAACGACAGTTCCAATAATATATATGGTAATCTTACCTTAGTTAAAGCATTCAGCACGACAGGTCATGACCGCCATTTCTTCACAGGAGACACCACAAAATTGGAAACTGATGTACGCGAATTAAAGTTTGTTTGACCAGTGTAGGTATACACTACTAATTATTTAAATACATATGTGTATATGGAACTTATTTCTATAGTTTGCAGCCGTAAATATGGTAAATTCTAACGAATGCCCACGGCGTGGTATATTCGTCAGCTGATTTGAGTATATTTTTATTGACACGCATCGATCGTTCTCGAGAGTCAAATTGCTACTGCTTGCGGAAGGCAACCTACCCGAACTCATGCGCAGAAAAGCTAGGAGGTTTTCAGCGCGTTACTTACAAAAATACAATTAATTTAAAATAAAATACTATTTTTGAATTATAACTAAGTAAAGAAATTAAATGAAATTATGTATAATAAAACCCAAATTAAAAATAAATACAAACACAGAAATGTGGTTGTAACAATGGTAAATTTTGTTATGTTTTTTATATGAGTTGGTAGAGACCTATATGTTTTTACCCCCATGTACCCCACGCCCTTTTCAAAAGCTGCAGTCCTATGCCTAGGATACGCTAGTTCGTTACTATGGCGAGTTGTCATTCCCAGAGTAAACTGGTTATTTTTCTCAAATAGTATAGAGTTTCTCCTTACAATACTATTCACAGCGCGTAGGGGGGAGTAGGGAAATTGAGAGTATTAATGTTAGTATGTATGTACCTATTATAGGGACTTTCAAGTATTACGCAAATTTTGATCATTTTGGAGTTTGGGTTGGGCTGAGGGGGTAAAATGGAGTAAAAACAACCAAATGCATTGTTTTAGAGACACTTAACATTTTGAAGTAAGAAAATGAGTAGGTATTTCCTTGCCAGAGATCTTATTTAACATTTTGTCAGCAGTGGTGGCGTATGTGATCTATTTTTGGTTTGTTATTTTTTATTTTTGGATTTTAATGTATTACCGACAAACGATGAGATGGTATTTTTAGAACGGTTTCTATTCATAAAACCTAAATGTGGGACAAACAGTTTTTGTTATCGAAAGATGCTCAACAAATTTTCCTTAAGCTATACTATGAAAGTATAAAAACATTTCTTTTAGTGAAGAAAAGGTCCGTAAAATTTGAAAATCACAACTTGAAAAATAAAGTATAAAAAAATCTACAATTTTTTATTTATTTAGTTTTTAAGGAAAATAGCCGATAATTTTTTGCTAAAAATTTTAATTTTATTAAAAAAATTGTAAAATTAAGTATCAAAAAGTAAGCTTAAAATTTAAATTTATTTAGGCATTTTTTTCCCATAAATAGTCCCCTACCCCCAAAAAACTGACTTTTGGATTCGCCCCTGGTTATAACTATAATTTGTCAGGGACCCTATATACATATAATGACATTAAACTTCACATCACTTTTAATGTGAATATATATAGGGTCCCTAAATTTGTATACAGAGCGATCGAAAAGTCACCTCCCCCCCTCTTAACTTTTGAACGAGTTGAGATATCGACTTCAAATTTAGAACACTTAAATGAGAGAACCCAAACCATTTTTTTAAATATTTTCAACTCTTAAAATGTGGACAGGTGGGCCTGGGGGACATTTTTTTAAAAGGAAAGGGGGTCATGTGAAACATCATTTTAAAGATTATGAAATTCTCTATTAACTATATATTTTTTATTTTTTTCAAACATTTTTTTTGGTTTAAATAGGGTTGTAAATGGGTATTTTCGTCAAAATGTCTCTAAATAAATCAAACAATTTTTTTAAAATGACTAATTTAATGATAAAAAAACTTATTTTATACTTAAACTAATCTTAATCAATATGAATAAAAATTTACAAAAAAAAAATCTTAAAAAATCGCATTTTTTAGCCAAAACATTCAAAAATCAAAACCGTAAAAAAATTAAGAAATATATAGTCCAATAAATAATTTTATTTGCTTTAAAATTATGTATCACACGACCCCCGTTTAAAAAAACTCCCCCATGCCCCCCTGCCCACATTTTAAAAGCTGAAAGTATTAAATATAAACTAAAAGATAGTTTATGTTGTCTTATTTAAGAAATCTAAATTTGAAGTCGATATTTCAACTTGTTAAAAAGTTAAGAGGGGGGGGGGTGACTTTTGGACCGCACTGTATATACCTAGGTACGTCTACTTAAAACAACTTCATTTTTTCAGAACTTTTTTTTATTGAGGTCGAACCAAGAACTACCGGCATTCTAATTCAAGATTTGGATTCAGCAGCTTAATATAATATTAATGGAGTAATATTATTACTCTATTGACATAAAATTTTAGATAAGTGGCTAAAAACTGTATTTTGTGCGACACTTAAAAAAAATTCTCGTGTTTTTCATAAAAGTTTAAGTTTTTACATTGGCCAAGGAAAGAGTGTTACGTTAGTAAACATTTTTGAATATTTGAATTCCTTTTTTCTAGGTTTCTCGACGTTTTTATATAAAAAAAAGAAAATTTATTTGTGTCTGTCCGCGAAATTTGTAACCCCGATAACCCAAAAACGCTTTGAGCTTAAGACTGGACCATAATATCAATCCAGGGGGGGCGCTTCTTCGGGCTCGGGTTCAAGGGGGGCCGGGCGTCGATAGTTTCTTTTAATTTATAATATTTTATACTTTATTTTTACTCCCCCAGAACGGTCACAAAGCGAAGCAAACATGCAGGCTCTTTTCCATGTTTTATAAATACAGCTTCAAATTCGTAAAAATTTTCGTTTGGACTTTTTTCTTGCATTTTACCTTTAAATAGTAACACTTTTAAAATTAAAATAGACTATGAAATTTCTAAAAAAAAAATCCAGCGGCGCTATAGCTTTTTTACTCCCCCAGAACGATGAGGGCACAAAGCGAAGGAAATATGCAGGATCTTTTCCAAGTAGAACATATAGCTTCAAATTCGTAAAAATTTTCGCCTGCTGCGCTAGAGATTTCATACATTAGAACTTTAAATAGTGACACTTTTAAAATTAAAAATAGACTATGAGATTTCTAAAAAAAATCGCTTGCGATGCTATAGCTTTTTTACGTTCTTTTTTATTCGAGTTTGTAAAACCTAAGCTTGAAATTTGTCAAAATTTTCGCCTGCGGCGGTAGAACTTTTTAAGATAAGATAAGATTCTTTATTAACCACATTATGCAAGAATACATTTTTGGCAAGTCAAACAAAAAAAATAATAAATATACATTAAAACATTAAACATATATATCACAGGTTTTATAAATCCAAAATTTAAATTTAATACACCATTACAGTTGTAAAAATTTTCACCTGCGGGGCTAGGGCTTTGGGAACGTTCAAGTATTACGTAACGCAAATATTGATCATTTTAGACCCCCCCCCTGTAACGCTATTTTCCTATACCATTAACATGGCCAAACCTAGGAGCGTTACTTAATACTTGAACGTTCCCTTTCTTATTTTTTTTTATTAAAGTTTTAAAACTTGAGTTTTACTACATTGAATTAAAAAAAAGGCCAGAAATTTACAGAAATAAAAAAAAATATAAAAAAATGTTCGCCTTTTAATTATTTTCGAGATTTAGGAAAAAATGTTTTGGGGGGGGCTAAAAAAATTCTGGATAGGTAGGCCCTTGCATAATATGATACAAAGAATAAGGAATATATTATATTACTTGGATTATTTTTGGGAGTGGAATAAGGCGGTAAAAACTATTTTTTTTTTCAAAAAATTCACCTATTTCCAAAAAATTTAAAAAAAAAACTCTTTTTTTTAAGATTTTTTAACTTCAATCTTTTGTGAGGAAAAAATCGGATTCATAGTGAGATTTTATGGACAGTCCCTTATGGACTGCCTCGAAAATGGGCTCAAAAATTAAGTTCACCCTAAACTTCAGAGACCAAAGAGTTGGTACTCATTGTTTAACCCTCGTGTGTCTTCTTTGCCCGCGGTCACGTGTCTCATGCCACATGCTGCATGTGACATGCAACAGTTTTATTGTTTTTACTGCGACAAGTGGCAACACTGTAAAGAATGTAATACGCCAAGGTTGGGATAAAAATAGAAAATCTTTATTATAAATAAATCTATTTTTTAAGCAGCCTGTTCAAAATTAGATCAGCCCTTTTTTACGCACATGTTACGCATAACATTTTTTGTTTATTTAAAATGGAATGGTTTTAATTTACATCCTTTTAAATCATTTAACATTCAAAATGTTTTAAATGTTTTTTTTTAAGTAGTGCAAAAACATTAATAATTATCATGTTAAAACAATATTTTTATTCCATTACAGCGTTTTTGACAAATGTAAACATTTTGTTTAATGAAGTTATTAAGTAAAACAATGAAATTACACCTGAAGTTATTTTTAGAATTGTTATAATCGATTCTTTTCCAATAAAACCTAAAATATACGAGAGTTATAGTAATATGCCTGCGAGTTACTTAACCAGTAATACATATTTGTGTTTTATGGGTTTTCTATTAGCAGGTAAACCATAAAACGCAGATACGTATTACTTGTTGCATAAATTAAAAATGCAAAAAGTAATACCTTTCTGTTTTAAGAGTTGCTTATTCTAAATTATGCAACCTGTAATACTTTTATTTGATATATGGGTTGCCTACCGGCTGCATCATAGAAATATTTATTTTCAATTTTTTTTTCAGCACCCTAATGTTCACCAAAAACAATCCCGAGCGAGAACTTTTGATAACATACCTGTAGGCCAAATTTAAATTCTCTAGCTTAAAGCATTCTTAAGTTATACCACAAGATTTCCCGGACAGACCGATCGACTGACAATTTTTTTTTGCTCGAAATTGATTTATATCGACATGAAACGGCATAAAACGCAAAAATACGCAGATTTTTTTTTAATTTTTTTAAAAGTCCAAACACAAGGCTTTCCCGAAATTTTAAAAAATTTCAAAATGGGAAAGCAAAATATTCCCAGAAGCTATTAAAGCTTGATTTTTTCTCGTTTAGTGCGTTTGTAGTACAAACTATTTAGTCGTATGATAACTTCTTAATGTACAAACTTCATTTTAATAGTTTTATTTATTATTATATGGCCAGGAAAAAGGATTTAATTTAGTTTACTTTTTAAAAAATAATGTTTATCTAAAACAAAACAAGAACCTCGACGTTGCGCGATGAGCAAAAGTAAAACATTACAGTAAAGCAGTAAAATTTTTGATGAAACTTTTTTTACCGCTTCGTGTTACTTTTAATGTTTATAATAGGGGACAGTGGGGAAAAGTACAGTGCATGTATAACAGAGGGTTAAATGCAAGATTTTTGAATTGTAATTAAGGACCAGTACTAGATAAAGATATTACCCTATTCCTTTTTAAGCTCTTCTGACTAGATCTAGTATTTTCTTCCCTGGAACGTTAGATACACCTTTATCCTAGTGCGCGCGATAGCATTTGTGGTGAGCAGTTGAACTATATATTCATAGGAAATTTATAGCTTTGATTGTACGATTTTTTGAGCGAGCGTACAATAAACGCGAAAACGCACCGGAAGTGGGTCGATTGAATGCTAATTACTGACTGACTCCGGTTCGCTGACCGGAATGAAAGCTACCGTTCGAATATCAAGCGCCAAAAAAGAATCAAATATACAGGGTTATTCAGAAATAAGTTCGAGAAATTTAAGAGGTGATTCTACGTTAAAAAATATGAAAAAAAGTTCCTATACAGGTTGGTCCGGAAATGAGACCTAAGGGAGCTACGGCTCTTTAAAATTGTAATAAAAATAAGGTTTTTAATTACTAACTCTTGTACCCTTTAAGCTAGAACGACGAGCTTTTGCATGTATACTAGTATTAATGAGGGCAATAAGTTTATTAATTTATTTTTTTGAATTTATCCAGAGGCATGTCTAGACGGACAAAATATGTGGATTGGTTTTTTTGTAATAAATATAGATTCCTTCAGTAAAAATACATAAAAAATGTCATATAGTATAACACTGTAGGAACAACCGTTTTCAAAAAAATGCAATTAGGAGGAAGAAACTATTTTTGCCACTAATGTTACTTTTTTAAAGGCTATATCTCCTTTAATATTAAATTTAGGTGTTTTGGCGAAGAATACTTTTTTGCTTAGTTTTAAACGAAGAATCACCCTGCAGCATTTTACTGGTGCTTTTTTTGTTCCCCATTTAATATGTCCATCTTCGAAGGGCCGCAACTCCCTTAGGGCTCATTTTCGGACCAACCTTTATAGGAACTTTTTTTCATATTGGTTCTAAAAGGGCCAATGTCACTGTCAATAGCAGCGTTTCCAAAATATTACATCATTGACGTAAAAACTTTGCTATTGTAAAAGTGACATTGGCCCTTTTAGAACAAAATTGACGTTTTCTTGACAGTAAACTCCACATTAAGACACTAGGAAAAAGGTAAATAAAATAACAAAATTGTATGTAATTGTATCACTTTTCAATTTATTATACTTTCACGTACACATCACTTTCAAAAACAAAAATGAAAAATGTTAGTAAACATGAAACTGTTAAAACAAAACAAATCACAAATATTTAAAAATGTACAGTTTATTTCAGTTTTTCGAACAACTTTTTTGTTACATTTTTAAAAAGTACTTTCAGGTGTATATGCTTATTTTTTTCACGATATTATGACACCCAAAATAAGTTAATGATAATTCTAAATAAATTACTATATCAATTTTTTGCAGAAATATAGTGTTTTATTTTTAGCATAAATCTAAAAATAAAACACCCTATAGGGCCTATTACCCAAATCACACTTTGTTCTAAGGATATTCTTAGAGCGTCTTAAGAAGGACATCCTTGGAATATTCTTAGAACTTTTGTGCTATCAGGGTATACAGAAATGAGTGTTTCAGTATTTTGTATGTTTTATATTTTATTTACAGACTAGATGTCGTGAGAAAAATGTCTTATTTAGAATATACTACGCTTTTTATTTGTCGATGAATTCTGTAGACTTTAAGAATAAATGGACCAAAAAGCAATTATGGAAATTGTTTGCGAATATTCTTTAGACGTCCAACCATCCAGATTACATCCATAATATGGTCATATTATGACCACGATCATGATAAAAATTATAATAATCCAGGATTAACCATATAATTATGTAAACTGATCAAATGATATTTATCGTATTTTAAATTTAGGTGTGATAGTGAATAAAATTTCCTTTTGTATAACGGATTTTTTATAAAATTATACATTTAATTCCAAAAATTACACGTGAAATATTTATTTTTCGTTTTTATTTTCCTACATTCAATAAAAGTTTCATTTGAAGGTCATTTCAAGGTGAACTTTGTTTTTTTAATAGAAACATATATTTTTTTACTTCTATTTAATTCTCCTCAAAAAAATAACCATCTTTTGTAAAAAACTTTTTTTGGTCCGACTTTTAGTTGCAGAGATAACACAGCCACACAAAATTAAAAAAGTTGGATCTCCGACGTCAACAAAGTCAACTATGTATTTTAAGCCCCTGAATCCAAATCTGAGGTCGGAATTTGAAAGTTATCTCCTATTTTCAACATAACCTCAAAAACATATCATTGCGAAAAGTATGTTTTTTGATGTTATGTTAAAAATGGGAGCCAACTTTCAAACTCCGACTTCAGATTCGGATTCAGCGGTTCAAAATACATAGGAATTGATTAGTTAAGTCCCTCGGAGATCCAACTTTTTTAATTTTGTTTGGCTGTGTTATCTCTGCAAATATAAGTCCGATCAAAAAAAGTTTTTTACAAAAGATGTTTATTTTTTTGAGGAGAATTAAATAGCAGTAAAAAATAAATGTTTCTATTAAAAAAAAAAAGTTGACCTTGAAATAACCTCGAAAACGTAAATATCCGTAAAAAATAAATACGCCGCTTTGTTTCCCCCATTAAACAACTTTTGTCCAACACTTTTTTTTCTAAAATGTATAGTTTTCGAGATATTTGAAAGTTTCAGGTTAAAAAAACACCCGGTATAAAATTCCACATGAAAATTATAATTGGCTCTAGCCAACATATGGACCGGATTTTTATTTTACGAAAAAAATATAAAAAAATTATATTTCAAATCTAATTTTAGGATATGGAATAAATCACTTTTTAAAAAATACGGTATGAAAAAAGAAATTTTAATTACCATTACGTAAATTTTTACACATCGATCCCTGGTGAAAAATAACTTTAGAACGACTTGACCTAACGTTATATGAATGTTAGATGCTAACGTTTGGATGTAATGTTAGAATAACGTTTATCTCGCGTGCCAAACTCGGTAAATATTCCGTATAAAAAAAAACGGTTGAGCACATGGAATTTTGGCTTTTGGAATATGTCTTGATTAATATATGGATGAAAGAAAAAACAGATATCCGTGGATGTCCATTAGAAAGAAGTGATATGCTGTGTAAAAAGCAAATAAACTTTTTGACTGTGTTGCAAATTTTGGAACAGGAAATGCAACATAATTTTTATTAAATTTTATTACAACAGAATTCTTGGCAACTTATGCATCATTTGTGACGTTATTTCAACGTCAATGATACGTGTTTTATTTATTAAAACAAACCAAAATATTTATTTTTCTAATAAATAATGCAAATTTAATTTAACTTACATTTTTTACGTCTCGACGTTTTCGAAGTTTTTTTTTTTTTTCGTTTTATGAAAATTCACTATGATTTTTTTTAATAAATCGATTTCCGGATCACTTGTTGACCTAGATGGACAATAAGTGATCCACACAAAAAAATAAAAAATCTATCAAATCGTTTGTGTTTAATTCGCAATAAATGGCCACGTGACCAAATAAGCCAAAATTTATAATTGCTGGTCTAGTGAAATTATTTTGCCAATAAAACGCAAACGGCTGGATGGATTTTTTTTGTAAGTGAACTAAAATTAATTTATAAAAAAAAAACTTCTGCCAACAAAATAATACTTAACCCTATAGGCCTAGTTCATTAAAATCAAAATAAAAAAAAATAAACTGAAAAATAAACACGAAAATTTTTTTAAGGAATGTTTTTTTTTTAGTAAAACAAAAAATAAATTGAAAAAAAAAATTGAACAAAAATTGTTTGGATTACCTCACCCCCAATTTTTATCAAAAACAATCCCAGCCTAGAACTTTGGATAAAAAACTATGGTCCAAATTTGAAGCGCTCAAAGCGTTCTTGGCTTATCGTGGTCACAAATTTCCCGGACACAGACAGACCGACAGAACTTTTTTCACGGAAATCATATTTTTTGAATATAAAACGTCGAGAAACGTTAAAAAAGCAATAAAAAAATTTCATTTTTTTTACTAACGCAAGATTTTCCTTAAGGAAAGTAAAAACAGACTGGCACACTAAATTCTTTTAGACAGGACCGTACCATAATATATCCATGATCCATCTGAATTAATGTTCTATAAAAATTAATTCTTTCTTGATTTGACAATTTAACGTAGAATTTAAAAAAATACGTATATTCCAAATAATCACTATAAAAAATTGTAATTGTATGTATTTTAACTGTACATGTCCTAGAGAGCTATTTTTCAATATTTTATATTTAAAGAATATCATCGATATGTAATGCGGGGTTTTCAAACTGTACCCGCCTAAAAATCAAAAAGAGTATCAAAATATATTATAGTCAAAAATCAAAAAAATAAGATAAAACACGATAGAGAATATGCGTTATTTCAAATAAAAATTTCAAGAGAAATATTTACATCTTTTTGAAATCAGCTATCAAAAGCAAACTTTTACTAGCGTCTGTAGAAAAAAACTTGTAAACGACACGTACGAAAGTGTGTTTTACGTACTTTCGCAATATATATAAATATCTATTTTGATTATTTATTTAAAATTCAACATCATAGTTCCCATTGCACTTATACTTTATAATATACCGGGTGTCCCAACTCTATTTACCCAGCGATTTTCTCGAAAACTAAAAGAGATAATCAACTTCTGCGAAAACCATCTTAAAGTAGACAACTTAAAATATCTTTTAGCATATATTTGATACTTCAGCTCTCAAAATGTGGGCAGGAGGCAGGGGGGAGTTTTTTAAAATGGAAAGGTGGGTCGTGTGATACATCATTTTAAAGCAAATAAAATTTTCTATTGGACTGTATATTTTTTTATTTTCTAAACAGTTTTTTTTTAAGGTTTTGATTATTTATTTTTTTTTAATTTTTATTTATGTCGATTAAAATTAGTTTAAAAGTATAAATTACATTTTTTCGTCATGAAATTAGTAACTTTTAAAAAATTGTTTGATTTTTTTTAGAGTAATTTTGACAAGAATACCCATTTTCAACCCTATTTTAAACCAAAAAAAAAATGTTTAACAAAATTAAAAAATATATAGTTAAATGGAGAATTTAATAAGCTTTAAAATGATGTATTACACGACCCCCCCCCCTTCCATTTAAAAAAATGTCCCCCTATACCCCCTGCACACATTTTAAGAGTTGAAAGTATCAAATATATGCTAAAAAATAGTTTAAGTTGACTTATTTAGGAAGATTCGAAGAGTTTGATTATCTCTTTAAGTTTTGGAGAAAATCGTTGGGTAAATAGAGTTGGGACACCCGGTACATATTCTGAAATCGATTTTTTTTTAATTAATAAGCACAATATTTTTTCAATTTCAGAATTGTCAGATCTAAGAGTAAATGTTTTATGTACAAAACGTAGCTTATACGTTTTTAAAAATTATATCTAACAGTCAAAATAACTAATAAATCTTAAAATTAAAATCCTATGCTATAAGGGTGCTTATTAAAAAAGGATCAAACAACAAAATAGAGGACTTTTTTTGTAAAATTTTGTTATTTAATGAAGTAAAGTAAAAATGATTTTCTCTACAGGGTGTATTTAAAATAGGGTCTGAAATTTTAAGGGGTGATTCTACATCATAAAATATGACAAAAAGTTCCTATGAACTTTTGTTAAAAATGCGTCGTAAGAGAGCTACACCACTTTAAAGGGGCTAATAAATCGGTTTTTATTCATATATCTCAGGAACCCTTTGAGATATAGTAACGATATTTTGAATGTAAACTAATCTTAACAAGATTCATCTTTGTATTTTATTTTCATGTACTTATTTTAACCAGGGGCCCTAACAGTTTTTGTCCCAAACTTTCTTCTGTGTAACTTTTTTGCAATTTTATTTTTGGAATATGATTCCTCAAGTAAAAATACATAAAAAAAGAACTCTTTTAATACTGTGGGATTAACAGTTTTCGGGAAAAAATTATTTTAAGGTGAAGTTTTCACGCTTCTAGGGCAAAAAATTAAATAGTAAAATGTTGAAAACCAAAATTTCAATGATGCAGGGTTATTGTATATCAAAAAGTAAGAAAAAAAAGTTTTTATACATGTAGGTCGAAAAATCGCTTTTAAAGCTACTATGACCATTTTTTGAAGTGCCTGTATATGAGGTTTTTTTCTTAGTTTTTGATATACATTCCCGCCGCATTATTAAAACTTGGGTTTCCAACATTTAAGTATTTAATTTTTTGTCCTCAAACCGTGAAATGTCACCTTCAAATTAATTTTTCTCGAAAACGGTCAATCCTACAGTATTATAACAAGAGTACCTTTTTTACGTATTTTGCCGTATTTTGACCTGAGGAATATTCCAAAAATAAAATTACAAAAAAGTTAAACATAAAAAAAGTTGGAACAAAAAACTGATAAGCCCCCGCCCCCCGTTTCGCACACTCCTGGTACAAATAATTTCATCAAATTAACATACAAAGATGGTCTCTATTAAGATTAGTTCACGTGCAAATCCCCGTTGCTATATCTCAAAGGGTTCCTGAGTTATTAAATAAAAACCGATTTGTTGCTTCTTCCAAAGGGGACGCATATATTTATAGGAACTTTTTTTCATATTTTATGATTTAGAATCACCCCTTAAAATTTCGGACCCTATTTTAAATACACCGTGTATAAATAAAACAGTACAACTAATAATTTTGTTGCCTTTGTTCTTTTTTAAAAAACACCATCTATGTATTTAAAAACTTAATTTTATAAATGTTGCTATCTGAAAATTGAAGATCATCTCTTTTTTTTAATAAAAATTAACTACAGAATCTACAAATAAAAAATCCAGAATCCACAGGGAAACAATATACATGTATAAAAAATTGTAATATTTTCTTGTGTGTTGCATCTTTTATAAAATTAAATTCTATTCTTTGTGTCGTGGTACAATTAAAATGTCTCTAAACTTAAATAATTAAAAGATGTAATTTTACAGTAAATCGTGATGTAATAAAAGTAAAGAAAAAAAAATATAATTTATCACAATGTATACAAGAGTTATTTAAAATTTACCTGACCAAATATCAAATCAATTTTAAATAAAAATCGTAATTAATATAAATTAAAACTAACAAAAAAAAAGTGATATTCTATGTACAAATAATAATAATAAATTTATTTTTATTTAGAGACATATTAAATATGATGTAAAACATAAAAGTTGAGTAAATAATGAGTATAATATAACTATACTCGTAAATTAATATTTCTTAAAAACTATTTCTCACAATTTTATGCGTATTTTATGGTCCATTATCGAAATTTTATGACGCAAAATATTTAGTTTCTTTTAATATACGAAAAAAGCCACCGTAAGCTATAAAAAATATTCCCTTCATCGAATTTCATTATTTTTAAGAGTGCTTATATTATATCATCTATAAAGGCGCCTTTTCACGGAGCAATTTGTACGCAATTTTGGTGCTATGCAAATTTGCTGCCAGATATAGCATGAGGACAATTGCACATTCATTTGCCTTTTCACGAAGAAAGTCGTACGCAAGTTTGACGCTATATATTGCAAGTTAAACAGTGCTGCCAACCAGACAATTTTATGGTGTCTCTGCGTTTGTTGACAAAAACATAACCTAGCATTTGTTTTTTTAAGGGAGTTTTTTAGTTAGACAGACCGGCCTATTATTAATAATTATTATTAACATTTGCAGTTGCTACTATATTAGTAAAAAGAAATCGATTTGGTGACTTTTTTTCAGGTTGGTACCATGAAAATAACATAACATAACAACAATAACTATAATAATTTGACGGCTCGAAAATAGCATCAAAGTTGCCTGAAGGCTGCGCAGTGACTGAATCATTCTTGCAACTAAATTGCATAGCACCAAACTTGCGTACAAATTTCTCCGTGAAAAGGCGTCTTTATAGATGATAAAAAATGAAATATTAACCTAAGTATTATACTTTATTTCATAATATAATCTGAATTTAATCGTTTTCAATAAAACTTTTTGTTTTTTGTTATTTTCGGTTCTTACGAAGAATATCGATACAAATTTTAAAACAATTGCCATATTGGTACATTTTAGCTAAAATGTACCAAATTTTCTAAACTATGGATATTGTATAAAATACAAATTTTCTATTTTTAAACATTTTTGAAAATTTTTGCCTAAATTTTGAAAATTTTCAAAATGGGAAAGCAATAGACTAAAAAGTACGAAAAATAAGTCTCTTATTCTGTCGTCCTTAACTATAAAGCAGAAACTGCCTTTATAAGAATATTTACTTATATGAACTTTTTAAAACAATTGCCATAAATGTACCAAATTTTCTAAACTATGGGTTTTATATAAGATAACGAGTTTTCTATTTTTAAATAGACTAAAAAGTACGAAAAATAATTTATTCAGTCGTCCGGAAAGCAGTAACTGCCTTTGTCACATAGCAACGTTTGTATGTAAACACTTTTCAGTGAATACAGTGGTTATTTTTTTTATTCGATTGATTCTAAATGCGATACTTTTTGATTTACAGGCTAAAAGTTGAACTTTATGGCCCTAGGGCCCAAAGGTTTTTTTCGCCCTCTAACTAAAACTTGTTATTTTTAAGCTTTTTAAAAAAAGATGCTTTACCGTTACTGTAATATTTATGAAGAAATATTACCTTTTGGTCACTTATGGTCTTGAACTAACCGTTTTTTTTTTTGACCAGATACAGTTATTATAATCATTTCATACAAAATAAAAAAATTCCATAACATAACCTAAAAATATATGTCAACTGATTAATCTGTATTCACCCACTAAAATAAATTAAAAGCACAAAATTTCAATTGTAAAATCACTTTCAATATTTATAATATTCATAGAACGGTTTCACAAGTATTATTTTCACAACAGACACATTTTAACAGAAATGAATCACCAAACTATAGCTTTTTTAATTTGAAAATGAAACCGCAAGCAAAAGAAACGATTTAATTGTTTTTGTAGCGATTTGATTGGACAGCAATTTGTCATGGATAACTAGATAAGTAATAAGACAGTAAAAAGAAATATTTTTTGCACTTTAAAATTTAATATATATTATAATAATTTAATATAATTAGTAACAATCGAATAAAAAATATTGTATAATACACGGGCAAAAAGTTGAATTTCGATTTCGTTGGTTTATTACCCTCGGGTCGGCTCTATCGGCCGGCCCTCGGCTTCTAACAAACCTACTCAATCGAAAAATTTAACTTTTCGCCCTTGTTTTATAAATAACTATTGTTAAAATGAGCTTATTATACGTATACGTAAATTTACGTAAATCAAACGTTTAATAAGCGGACATTTTAATAAAAAATATACCTCCGTGTTAACAAAAAATAGACCTTTTTGTTTTAGTTGGTTATGGGATATATTTTGAAAACTCTGCAATTGACAAATTTAATTACTGCTTTTTAGTTAAGACGGCAGTATAAGTAATTTCTCTTATTTAGATAAAATGCGATTTCTTTCCGATTTTTTATGAAATAATGAACTATGAGTATATTTTGCGTCACAATCGTGTATAAGTGAATGGAAACATTGTCAAAATAAAAAAAAAATTAAATCTTTCACTTAAAAACTAAATATTCCTAACTAAAAGTTAGAGAGCTGGGTTAGCAGGGGGCTATCACAAGGACTTAACACGTTAGTGAGTTAACAGCTCTTTGGCTCCTTTTTACTTATTATTACGATTTTGTTTATTTATTTGTGCTTTCAAAATTATACACTAAACCAATTCCAAAGGTTATGGCACTCGAATACAGTTTTTGTCCCACCTAATTTTCTTTTTTTTTTCAATTTCTGTAAAAAATCTTATCCTTATCCAACTGTTTTAAGGAAAGGAGATCTTTGCTGATCCTTAGACACAATTATTTTTACGTTTAAAAATGGGTGCAGATAACAGTGTTTGAGTGCCATCTTTTTTGTGCCAAGGACACTAGATCGGTTTCGTTACAGATCTACTGTCCTTCATTAATACACCTAATACGGAAACTGGTCAGTTTAATGTATAATAAATTGTATTTTTGTGCATTAGACATTTTTGTACACAAAAAATAATTAAAAACCGATAATAATGTAGTTATTTGAGTATTTTTTTGTTTTGTTTGACGTATATAATTTTTGTTTCGTAGGCCTCGCACGGAGATACGGAGATATGTTCAATAGGGTGCGAAACGGTTGTAACCACTACGGTAAACTGCCGCCTAGATGAAAAAAAAATACAATTAGTTATTAATAAATGTTTAAAAATTAAAAAAATATATATTGGTTCCAAGACTAATAAATTAGTGTGCGCCAAGGCCCGAAAGAACGTCTTTGCCGTGTTTTTATTTATGCTAAAGAAGGGTATCGTTTTAAAGAGAAGATTTGGGCTAAATAAGAAAAATATGTTTTTGTTTAAAAAAGTGCAAAATGATGAAAAGAAATGATAAAAACTGTGTTATTTGTTGATAAATAAAATAAATAAATAAATGAAAAAAAAATAAAAACTAAGGAATTATTTGATATCGTAAACCCGACAACATCGCATTATTCTTGCGCTAAATGTGACTATCATACTGAAAAAAAGCAATTTTTTTTGTTTATTTACAAAACCAACATAAATACGTTTAGGTAGAATGTATAATAAAAACACTGTACAATATTAATTCAAAGTCAAACAATTTTGGATTTTTTTAATTTTTACTAAATTTATGGTAAATTAACGATTTGTATTTGGATTTTTATCACACCTGGTGAAAAAAGTGCAGGAAGCGAGGTATAAAACATGGAACGATGGGAAAACTATTTTTTAAGAATAGAATTGGAATGGTACGTGGAATTGAAGCACTTCAAAATTATTTGTAATTTGTAAACAGTCTAATAAGGTATAAAACACCTTTGTATGTAAGGTCCCAGAATGACTAAAAACTAATAAATAAATAAATAAATAAATAAATATATTTATTTTTAAATAAATATATTTAATTAGTATTAAAGGTTAAAAGTCTATAGTCAATTTTTTGTGGTAACACCGGTTAACCAGTATGTTACTCTTTCTCTGTTTAATTAATGAGTTAAAAAGAGAGAGAAATACATATTCCCCTAACTTGGTTAGTAACCGCTGCTCCACAATAAATCGCCATATGTGTAACTTTTTCATAATCTAGTTTTAAATCATATCATGGAAATAAACTAATTTAAAATGTTGAAAGCCAGATTAAATTACTTGTCTTGGGTAACACTGTCCCATGGAACTAGATGCTTTGGGTTATCGTTGAAGCTAATGGTTTGCTTACAATGTTATTATAGTATAAATACCTCAAAAATAACTCCATAATCGTACTAAAACTTAAGAAACTAGTCACATAAGTCCATCCTAATTACACATTGAATTACAGTATATTAAATCCGTGAAAACTAATAAAACAAAACCTAATATTTTAATATTATAGTCAAGAGCAGTGAACACAACACAGACCCACTTTGGCCCCACTGTAGTAGTTAATGTGCATAGTTATTTTTATTTTGACGAGATGACATTTGACACTTGAAGTTTCGTGCAATGTTGCCAAACGTACATTGACATATTTCAAACTTCTTAATTAAAATAATTAATTAAAGTATGTTCCGGGATGTAAAAAGGGCTGAAATTTTGGCTAAGTATTTATTTTTTATGTATCTATAAGCATGTAAAGTCTTATCGTTGCAGGCGATTTAGCCCAAAATGCGATACCCTCCTTTGTCTTGAAAAGGTACAATTTTAAGAATAAAATGATACTACTCAGCCATTTCATGATGACGGACGCTACCGTTCGTACAATATTTTAACAAATATTTTTAAAAAAAGTCCCAAAAACTAAAACTGATATTAAAGCTGGTATGAAAAATAAAAAGTGTAGATGAGCTTAAATAAAATAATAAATACAATAATACATTTAGGGTTTACAAGATTTGATTTTTTAAATTTTGATGACGGCGCTACAAAAAATGGATGTGGAATAAATCTATTTTATGTTTTGCCCGAATATTCAAACTTTATTATAGTAGGTTATGGTTGGCGTTGGTATTAGATATATTTTTTTAAATTTTATTTTATGTTTAGTTTAATATACAGTATATGAGAAAATTAAATGTTCATTACACGGACGCTAAATGATCTTTTATTTTGTAATTTATCTTAAAGAAACAAAATGTGAATCAAAAAACATTAAGTTTAACAGTAAAATACAACATTACTTAAATAAAATACAAGAATTATAAGTGGAATTTCTTGTTTGGCCGGTTTAAAACGGACTGTAACTTAATTTCGTAAAAAAGTGTTTCGATTGGATAAATTCTGATTAATTTTGTTAGGGTGCGTTCATGCCGTGTAAAATACAATTTTATTGGGCTATTAATAACAAATAGATTAATTTTAAATTAGAAATGTAAAATTTTGACCTCAAAAATTATATTTCATAATAAAAGTATGGCATGTAAACAATTTTAAATTTTGCACCTTGGTTTCAAATTCTATGGAATGGCTGTACTACCTACTAACCTAGAATAGTACCTAACTAACTAAAAAAATGCATTTTTTAGTACTCACCCCATAACCTGCCATTGGTCCAATCCCGTGTCCCAAATAAGGGTCCGCATAGTCCCTGCCGTAGCCCGCAGCTACAGCTGCGTATCCGGCGACCGGTTGCGCTGCGTTGGCCGCAGCTGCGGCGTTGTATCTCGCTGCCACTGCCGTGTAGGTGGCGGCAGCCGCATAGCTGGCCTGTTGGGCAGTCGACAGAGGGGTTTTTAATAACGGTGTAGCTGCTGCAGCTGCTGCGGCCTAAAACAGACATAGAGAGCCATGCAAAAAGCGGTACGCACACTAAAAGCCTTTTTCAAGCTAGCCAAGATACAGGAGATATTAAATTCTAATGTACATACAGCTACCCAGGTAGCAAGGGATGTTATGTTACAAGAAATTAACATCACTTTTGGGTGTATTTTTAAACTAAATCATAACATCACATAATATTGAAAAATAACATCTATTTAACATCACATTTGCAACGTAACACGTGTGACGTGACAAACATGTTATTTAATAACAAATAATTAATAACGCTGTGAATATATCGCATGTCACATATTAACGTGGCTTTCGCGTGAATGTCATGTTATTTTGCTTCTCACCGACGTTCGAAGCAAAAAAATCGATATAAGATGATGTTGATAGAGTAAATTATTATAAGGAAATTGTATACACATTATACGATTTCCAATGGATAGGGGGCTCTGCCGGGCTTCTCTCTCTCTTTATTTTTGGCCTTTCCCTTCCGGATAATTAGCCAAGCCGGGCTTCTCAAGACCACGGACTTTTAATCTGCAATTTCGTATTTAGAATCTATCTGTTTCAATCTGTGATTGTTTCAATTACTGATTGATTTTAAATCCGATTTTTTTATAGGGTTATAGCGTTTTTAATGGTTTTAATTTAGAAAAAGCTAATATCCTAGGATATTATTTAAATATTAAAGTAACAGTAACGGCATCCATAAGATATTAGATATAACAGGAATGTAGATTTATGATGTCACAAACACGTTATTTTCGGGATGTCATTGTGTGATGTTATTAGGGGCGGACTTAGGACATCCCCACCATGCTACATTCTTGTTAAATGAGACTACAATCTTAACATCACATGTCACATATTAACGTGGCTTTCACGTGAATGTCATGTTATTTTGCTACCTGGGTACAGTATGCACATACAGACGCATCTCTACCTTGACTAGTTTGATTTAAAGAAACAGCTGAGGAAAGCTGTAATGGTAATTTAAAGCTCTACCGCAAAAAATAAAAGTTTTGCTGTAGAGCTTCTTACTTCATACAGCGCGGTCCAAAAGTCCTTAACTTTTAAACGTGTTAAGATATCAACTCGTAAATTACATTACATTTTTGTTTAACCTCGTACTATTCTACTTAATTAAGCATCTCCTAAGTCTAGGACTTGTGTGGGCTAATAGTAGAGGGAATCACCGGCTTTAATTGACTTTCGAATCAATTTATAGGGAGTGTCCGCTTCACTAACGCCTTCGCCAAATTTCAATTATTAATTAACTGAAAAAGGCAAATCGGCGCCGGTGAGAATCGAACTCACGCTATTTTGGGTAGTAAACTCGTCAAGTACGCGGTAGTCCACTACACCAGTCCTCCCAAATAAGACAACTTATACTATCTTTTTGCACATATTTAATATTTTAAGCTCTTAAAATAAGGGCAGGGGGAAATTTTTTAAACGAAAAGTGGGGTCTTGTTGTACCTCATTTGAAAGCTTATAAAATTGTAATAATATAAAAACTAGTATGAAATATAGTAGTTGTCTAGGTCTAGAAATAGATGGCGCACTAATATACAACCATCTAATGACTTTACTTCTGAAGTAAATAAAGTCTGAAAATGTTTTTTCAATCAGGGGTAACCTGGTACTGATGAGGGCTATGGACCTTATATATAATGACATTAAACGTCACACGTGTGAAGTTTAATGTGTGAAGTATAATGTCACCATATTTAGGGTCCCTAACGATGGCCAGCAGCCCAAATTATTGGAAAATAGACTGATTGAATATCAATATTTTAATAATTTTGATTAAAATTTTAAAATTAAAAAAATCCCGTCCTTATAAACTTTTCTGTTATTGAAAGTAACTTAATGGATTTATTAAAGGCATAGAAATGAAACGTCGTAGATTTACATAATATTAAATAAAATTGAATAAAATAAAATTGAATAAAATCTAAAATTTAAATCAGTATTATACTACAATAGGGTTCATACAGAAAATACGTCTATAGTCTATATCATGTCAGTTACACATCTGTAGGTAGTGTAGAGCGAAGTTTTCTAAACAACAAATGGAGCAAAAAAAATTATAGACGTGTGTTTCATATTTTTTTTTCCATTTCCTCATTTTCTATGTGTTAAATTACAATTTTTTTCGTAAATGTAGTTAGGAAAATTGCGTGACGAGTAATTTAAAATACTCAAAATTTTCTAAACGTACGTAGTTTATGTATGAGTCCACTATGATAGATATATTGTTATTTTAACGTACCTGCAATGCCCTGGGGTCTGCTGCCGCATGTGCTGCAAGGAAAGGATCATAGTACATGCTGCCATCTACCGGCAGCGTATTTAGCACGTGAGTGTAACCGGGTATGGCCCCGGTCAGGGGCGTGGGATGCCTTGCGAAGGCCGCAGCCGCCGCCGCCGCCGCTGCTGCTGCAGGGTACGCTGCTCTCGCTCTACCCCTCTGCAGGGCCGCAACCCCGGCCCTTAAGGTCGCATCGGACCACTGTATCACTGGGACTGGAAGAAAGTATGTAGAAGTATAAATTTAGACTTATAGTTTTTAGCGTGACCGTAACGACGCGTCGTTACCTAATAGGTGATACGGATCATAGAGCAAAAGAGTTTTTCAAGGTACAGGTCCCTATACCAGATTAAAATGTATATAGAAAATCCCGTAAACAAATATCCAACTGAGGATATTGTGGTATATTTTAGTATACCTACAAATATCCATACATGGATAAAATGGAGCGGAAGGGGTTAATATTTGAAGCCCCCTTAAAAACTATGGAGTTCAGTGCTCAAAATTGAGAATAACAGCTTTTAGAAGCTTTTTATATTTCTGTATTAATATTTGAAGCACCTCTGCGAAAACATAGAGCTCTGCAGATATTAAAAACTATGGAGAACGTTGCTCAAAATTGAGAATAACAAACAGCTTTTGGAAGCTTTTTATATTTCTTTTTTTTTTTCGGTTAGATCTTAGATCTATTCTTTCCACAATTATGAATTTATGTTCTTCAAAATTAGTAATTAATGCCATGGAAGCTTCCATTTTTAATATTTATTATCTGGTTCCAGAGATAATAATAAATAAGGTAGAATTTTTAGCCAGCGATTCATTCTTATAAACGAAATTCCGTCTAAATTTTGGTTCACTCTTGTTTGCTTTAAAATAAAGCTGTATACTGATACTATCTAACAGTGTCGGACTGGACAGGTGAGATAGTGAGAAAAATCTCACGGGGTCCCCCACTTTTGGCCCCCCCTGCGTTGGGGCCTTGCCGGGTGATGTTTTTTTGTAAGCAGTTTTTTTTATTCATCAAATCAGGGACAAAGCTTTTTTTTTTGGATAGGGACCTTTTTTTATTAAACCATAGAAAAAATCTTATCTCTCCAAAATATAAATTTATTGTCAAACATTACAGCGACAATTGTTTCGACTTTTTTAACATAAAGTCATTTTCAAGCTACAAATAATGAAAAATTAGGTTAGGAATAGGTTAGTTAATGTACAAATAGATTTTTTGAACATTTATGTTTACAATAATGTTTTAGATGCTAGACCGGAGATTATTGCCTGTCCCCTTACAGAGCATTAATCTTTGGAATAAATATTTTTATTTAATAACCTTTTCAAAATTTCGTTCCTTTTCGGTTTGTTTTTGAGTTTTGGATATGAATTTTCTGCCACCTCTCCAATTTTATTCCAATTATCAAGTTAAATATAAATTAATCTTTGTCCTTTTTTATATGTAACTACTTTTTTGCAGTTTAAGGATAATTCCTTTAGTCTGTTTGAAATATAGTTTGGTTTAGTTTATGATAGATGTCGCAGATTTTTATTCAATTTAAAATTTTATATTTCATTAATTTATTTTATTTTAATTTATTCTAGTTTTATTTTTGTTTAATTTTTTAAGATTTTATAAAAATAATATAGTTAAGGTTAGTATGACATTTCTAATAATGCGTACTCAAGTTAATTTGTTTATAAATTTAAAAGTAAGTTTTTCTAAAAGGAATTGTACCACTTTCACCTAATTTTTTATTATTTGTAGCTTGAAAATGACTTTATGTTAAAAAAGTCGAAACATTTGTCGCTGTAATGTTTGTTTAATAGACAATAAATTTATATTTTGGAGAGATAAGATTTTTTCTATGGTTTATTTAAATCAATTCCAATATGAGTAAGGATCAAGAATTTCTTAACTTTTGTTATTAGTCACCAAAAATTTGGGAGGGGTGTTTTTGTTTTGTTTTTGGAAGCAAAGCTTTTTTTGGGTTGAGGACCTTTTTTTTAGTCATCACAAATTTGGGAGGGGCGATTTTCTTGTTTTGGGGAAAACCATCAGGAGCAAAGCTTTTTTTTTAGTCATCAAACATTTTTGGGAGGAAAATATTAAATACTTGGAGACCCCCCAGGTTATAAATCTTACTAGTCTAGGCTGCCCAGTCCGACACTGCTACCTAATAATTCCAACATAGGACACTTGGTTTATGGGTACGATCGTTTTTAGTATAGTTTTTGATGGTAACATAGTATGAGCCAAACTTAACTGAATAGTAATTAACTCTTGGTTTGAGCCCAGTTACCTAGGCCATGCCCATGACAACAAACTAACTTAAAAAGATTATGTATCAAAAAATGTATATAATACTAACCAGTTGGAAGCGTTGGTGGTTTTTTCGTTTGTACTCTTGCAGTTGCATTGTTTACCTACATACAGGAATAATAATAATTAGTAATGTTCCGAAAGCAAATCTAATACAACCAAATATTTTTTACATTTAAAGACAAAGTATAAAAACTTGTCACTAAAAAATGTGTGCTTATATTAGACATAGAGCAAAAAATACCCAAACACTCAAAAAAAACTTATTTTCTGAGTATTTTTCGCTTTTAAGTTATATTATTTACAAAAACATTGGGAGTTCAAAAAGGAAAATACACATTTCATATTTTAATATTCTATTATTTTTAAACGATATTATTGATCGTTTGAACTGATGCCAAATAGTGGATCTATTTTAAAACCGATTGAATGATAGAAACTATATATATTGCGATCTCAATTTTGTTTTTATTGTGTAATTAAAATTAAAATATATTACACTTTAATAATAAAATTGATCCTTTCCGGCGAAATTTTAATTGGCTTTTATAAATTTTAATCATTTTTAATAAAGACTACTTTTAGTTAATGCACTCTTAAATTAAATATTATATTATTGCACATTTCAATTTTATTCGAAACATTTTTATTCAAATGTTATTTTATGTAAAAATTACATGTGGAGTGTCTAATCAAACAGTTACATATTATGCAATTTAGAATATGAAAAGAATAAGTTATTTTAACTTATGGGCTGAAAACCGTTATTTACATTATGTAACTTTATATTTTAAATTATTATTAATTTTAATATCTTACAATAACGTTGTTATAAACATTATAAAATCTTTTGTGTTTATAAATATAAAATTTTATATTTTGCTCAGACACTCCTCAAATAACTTAAAATAATTATTTTAATATGAAGTATGCTTACAGTAAAGAAATTAGTTAGGATTTGATATTAACAACATTTTTAGATAATTGTATACATAACAAAAATTTAATAATGTGTAAAAAATATACCGCAGATAATTAAAACAAGTTAAAATTTTAAGTTAATAAATTTTTGCTCGTTTTCTATATCAGAAAATGTTTTTAATTTCATAAAATTGCTTCAGAAAAATAAAATAGAATTTATGTGTTTTAATAAAGACAAAACATTTTACTTAATTAGGGTTTCAGTATAATCATCACGCTGATCCTGAACGGAGAATATATTTAAGTGACTTGCCTAAAGGTCTACGCTTGTTTTGGATTAGAGCCCTATTAATAGAGAACAATTCCACCGCAAAAAAGAAATTAATGGAGAATTCTCCCATTAGATTAGACAGGGACAAAAGTTCTACCCAAAAAGGATAGAAGACATACATACACTCCCACTTCCACCCAACCAAACAAATTCTGTATTTGTTCTTTGTTGAACAAATACAATATTTACTTGGCCGGGCGAAAAGTGCATTATTAAAGAAATTACTGGCGCCATCTAAATTTTAGTAGAATTATCTTATTCTACAGATTCACATTAGCTATGTTCGTTCATGCCGCTCAGTGCTACACTTTCCGGCCAACCAAATAAATACTGTATTTGTTGTATGAAAAACAAATACAGTATTTATTTGGTTGGCTGGAAAGTGTAGCACAAATGAGATAGAGATAGGGTAGACGTCTTTTGTTTCATAATTCTAGTTGTAGAGAGCTCCATTAGAACTTAATTATTTTTTTTTACTACAACTATAGGCAAAAAAAAACACTGTGCGCAATGTCTCAAAAAAAAAAACGAGCTGATCGAAAAAAAAGGTTCCGAAATCAGCGCATCAAATATAGTCAGACGCAACTAAAAGCTCGACTACTGTAATTTTTGAGGAATAAAATCTATTATCTTCCGAAACCGAGCAACTCACTTCTTACTGTTGATGGTTTTATAGTGTGTAGACCTCCTACTAATAGGGTAAACTATTGGTTTGCCTTAGCAAGTCACTTAAACTTAATGTCTGTTCAGGAACAGCGTGTCGTGTCAAGTAATTAATTTATATTTTCTGTAGTAATTTTATTTTATAAAGTTTAAGGTTATTTGAAAGAATTATACATTAGCAGATTATATTAGTGACATCTATTAATAAATTTAAAAACAATTATTACCGTTTAGTCTTATAACTCTTTCATATACCATTAAACGTATTTATAAGGAAAAGGAAAATGTTGATTCGGGAAGTTCTTAAATATTAAGAGGTCTGTTTTGGATAAGGCTTTAGTGATTTTTTTAGGGATATTTAAGGATTTTTTTGAGGATTTTTGGGTTACGTGTGGTACTGGTGGCGTGGAGCTGCACCACAACCGCCCTGACCCGAGTATACAGGCTGTTTTTATTAAAATCGATCTTACTAAAATAAAAGAAATACATAAAGGTTGCCTCTTCCAAGGTAAATCAGTAATTTTTAGCGTTATTAGAGCCATTGAAATAAGTTTATATGGACCTAACTAGCTACAAACGTTCATAAACAAAACTATTTACTGGCTTTTGTTTTTAAAACACAAATGTTTTAACTGTCGTTTGTAGCATTAGGGTGGTCCAAAAAAAAATATTTACTTAATCTTTTCTATTTTTCTTGGTTAGAACGCCCCTAGAGTAAAAATTTATACAGACAACCCTAAGCGTTACTTTTAGGACCCTAAATACCCTAAAATCACGCAAATATCGATAAAATTCGTATAAAACCAGCCCTAGTGTTTGTAATTTTATAAAATTTAAAAGTCTTGATATCTATATTTTTTCTTTTTGAGTATCAAAATAAGCCTGCAAAATCTTAGCCTGATCAAAACTTTCTAACCCGTGTCAACAAGGCCCTGAATATGTCCCTTAATTTCAAAAAAGTGAATTTTCTATTAATTTATGCTACTAACGAATTAAAAATATTAAATAATTGCTACATTTTTTTTATATAAACCTATTTTAGTTATTTTAAAATATTATAATAATCTACGCAACAAGTATGGGTCTAAGCGCTATTTAACAACTTTGTTAACATTTTGTGATTTTTGTTAAAATGTTGATGTTAAATGGCGCTTAGACCCCATACTCGTTGCGTAGATTATCGCAATATTTTAAAATAACTAAAATAGACAAAAAAAGAGACAAACTTTTTCATTTAATATTTATAATTCGTCAGTAGCACAAATTAATAGAAAATGCCCTTTTTTGGAATTTAGGGTCAATTTCGGGCCTTTTTGGCACGATTTAAAAACTTTTTATCAGGCTAAGATTTTACTGGCTTATTAGCAAAAAATATAGATATCAGGATTTTAAGTTTTATAAAATTACAAACACTAGGGCTGGTTTTGTACGAATTGTATCGATATTTGCGTGATTTTAGGGTTTTTAGGGCCCTAAAAGTACCACTTAAGGTTGTCTATATAATTTTTACCCTAAGAGCCTTCTAACTATGACACATAGAAAAGATTAATTAAATTATTTTTTTTTGGACCACCCTATTGTAGCATATCGCCCTGTAAATTTCGAAACATCGTATCTGCAAAAAAAATTATATTCGGTTGCCTTGCACTAATTACCTTTGTACTCCAATTAACTACTCCACTTAGTTTATAAGTTACGCTATATTCGAGTAATAAATTGGAGTTTGTATAAGTTACCATCATTTACAAAGTTGATTAGTACAAGAAATCGAAAATAATTTTCATGCAGATACGATATTTCGCAATTTACAGGTAGATATGCATAGCTATGGTACCAGTATTGGCTGGTAATAACACGCAAAAACACGAATGTACCTTATGTGAGGCAACAGGTATTGTTTCAAAATTAAAATTAAGTTCTACTGGAAATTTAACGGGGAAATTAAGATTTTTGTGAAAACCATAGTAAAAAAAATAAAAATTACTTTATAAAGGCGTCTCTCAATTTAAATTTAATGTCCTGTGAGTCGATATATTTAAATTCTTTTATAATAACAGTCACAAGCCAGAAAGGAAAAAGACAAAACGATGTATATCTTTCTATTTAGGACTTCATGAATTAATATTTGAATTTATTTCTGCTCGCAGGACATCTTTAGCGGTTTAAAAGATATGTTTCATTATTTACAATTTAAGCAATCTACACGTATTTAAACTAGAATTAATAACCGAATGGACTAAGAGTAAAATTTAAGTGATTTTTGGTCGTCAAATGTAGATGTATAAAACAACACCCTGTATGTTGGGGGGAAGGGCGGCGTGGCCCTGCCCCCTGGCCATATCCACTTACCTCCTCGGCGACCCGTGAACAGGGGTTGGGGAGGGAGAAATTCGGAACTTCATCGAAAGAGGGCCCGATATTTTTTAATCCGGCCCCGAAACGGTCTAGAGACAACGTAACAACACATAGTTGGAGAAAGATAGCAAAAAACCGGTCATGTGACATTTTTTTAATTATTAAAAAATTAATTAAATAGTGAGTGAGTATTAAAAATCATCAAAAAATAATTAATCAAAAAAATTAAAATACAAGAAACTCGTTGTTGTAGTAGACTTAATTTTTTACACACATTTTCATATGTAAGTTTTACTTAAATACGTACATCATGTTTCAGTTAAACCGAGTCCGTTCTTATGAAGAACAAAAATAAAAACTATTAAAATTATGTAATATAACCAGTGAATAAACCCATAATAAAATAGGTACCCATTAACTACTCTATCCACTTACAGATAAACTACTCTTTACTATTTGTTTTTTCCCAATGTATTTTGCCGTTTAATGCCTTTTAACAATTAAATTCTTTAATTTTTAAAAAATAAAAAAAGGAAATATTTTTTTTTAATTTTTGACTCTTTCACTAGTAAAAAAAATAAACTACAATGGACGCACAAGTAAATTCAAACAGGTCTCCATGTCGCCATTCAGCAAATTATTCTACAGAAACGGACTACTAAGCAGTTTCGCCGCGACATTTTGTACGTATATAGAATTTAAATCTTGATTTAAATTAAATATGATTGAATTTAACAACAGAATAAAGATAAGAGTGTGTGTGCGGCAAAAGAACGTCAAAACAACACAACAAACGTGTGAAGCGTATTATACGAGAAGGCGATATTAAATTTTTGACTACAGGGTTAAAAATACGAAAAAAATTTACAGCTTATTATACTTTTCGCAGCTTTATCGGAAACAAATCTAATTTCTGCAAAGCTAATTTAATTTTGCACTAGCGCAAAAAAAGAATCCAAATATCAAGGGAACATTTCTTAAACCAAAGGGAAATCGTTATTTTTTATATTTATAGCCGGATATGATCGTGAAAATTATCTAACATAAATATTTTTCAAAATAATAAAGAAATTATAATTCTTTAATCGTATTTTAATTAAAGGGCATTTTGTTAGTGTGCAGAAATACTTTTCAAGGCTTCTCTGATGAAAGTTAGTCTGTCAGTCTGTAATATTTTTTGTCGACGCAAAGCAGCTTAAAAAGAAAAAATCCAACAGATTTAAAAATGTTATTTAAAAAAAAACTCCTATAAATATATTTTTTAGGAATCCCAAATTCGGAAAAAAATATATGCAACGTTCAGTTTTAATTAAATAATAAAGTTTATTAAAAAATCACTTCATAAAAAAAGCATTGTAAAAGAAAATTAATTTTATAATTTTATAAAGCAAATATTTAAGTTCGCGGAGTTTAGTTAATGTATTCTGTAAGCTGCGAAGAGTATTCATGGACTAACTTTTCAGTGTGTGCGTTAAATTATTTTCTTATTTTTAACAAAGTCAGCCAAAAATTTAATAAGTGTACCTCCTCGTATGATAAAATAGGATGTGCTACCGGTTAGTCACTAAAGCCAGCAAGCCAGTCACACGGAGGGTAGTGGAAGGTGAAGGGTAGTCAATTTTAAGGAAAATTGTGGTTTTGACCTTGTTTTACCGGGGAGGGTGGTACGGGACAGGCCAGAGTGCTACACGTAGAATATGTATATTGAGAGTGATACATTAATTAAGGGGTCAATTTTTTTTTAATTACTGACTAGTAAGAGATACTAGAAATCTTACAGTGTAAAAAACATATGATAAAATCTTCATACCAATTATGTTTACAACTATCCAAATTTTCAAGAAATACATTATCAGTTTGTTATAAAAAGCAAAGTTTTTATATTATAACAAACTAAAAGTGTTACATTAAGAGTCCAGTTTGAGGTATTATCTACAAGTATTCCAACGTAATATTTAGTAATAATTAACATGTAGTAGCTAGCATGGCTACCATAGCCATAGCAACCACAACTAATTAAAAACAAATATCACTTTTGGAATTTACGAAAAGGACCAACTCCAAAAGTGAGAGTCTGACAGATGACAATGAATACTTCCATACAAATAGTGCACAGTTAAGCATTTGACCATGGAAGTTTGATTAAAGAAAAAAAAATATGTTAATCTTCTGTCAAACTAATATTGTGGAGTTGGAGGCCATATTGCTTATTTAATGATGACCTACTGTCAAACTGACGTTTCTAAAGGCTCATTAATTAACGTATCACCCTGTTGTACTCGAGCTAAGTAAAAAAAATGAAATTATCATGCACACCTCTATTTTTCTTCCCTCAACCACGGTGCCGTGTAGTCGGTCTCGTGCGCGCTCCGCATCAGCACTATTTGCGAACGTAACAAAACCGAACCCCTGCATGCAGAGACAGACAAGACATGCATTATAAACAGCTCTTCAAACTCGTGCAATGACATGATGACGAAGTCCCATCTCTAATTTGCCACACGCTTTTGATTTACAGAAAAATTACTAGCCAACAGGTTATGGTTCCAAGTTTAAAATATACAGGGTGATCAGTAACTGCCATGCCAAAATTTAAGAGGTGATTCTATATCCAAAAATATGAAAAGTTTATATAAAGGTTGTTCCGGAAATGAGCCCCAAGGGAGCTACGGCCCTTCGAAGATGACATATTTATGGGGGAACAAAAAAACCATCAATAAAATTTTAAGTGTGATTCTTTATTTAAAACTGAGCAAAAAAGTATTCTTCACCAAAACACCTAAATTAATTATTAAATGAGTAATAGCCTTTTAAAAAGTAACGTTTTTGGTGGCACAAAATGTTACTTCCTCTTAATTGCATTTTTTTTAAAAACGGGTGCCCCTACAGTGTTACACTATATGACATTTTTTACTCTAGGAATCCATATTTTTTACAAAAAATCCAAAAAAAGTACACATAAAAAAGTTTGGGACAAAAATGTGTTAAGGCTAATACATTTTTCCGTCGACGCCTCCGGATAAATTTAAAAAAATAAATTAACATAAAATTGCCCTTTTTGATACTAGTATACATGCAAATGCTCGTCGCTCTAGCTAAAAGGGTACCAGAGTTTTTAATTAAAAACCTTATTTTTATTACAATTTTAAAGGGCCGTAGCTTCCTTAGGGCTCATTTGCGGACCAACCTTTATAGGAACTTTTTTTAATTTTGGCATGCCAGTTATTGATCACCCTGTATTTCATTATATCTTTAGGTATTTTTTTACTTAAAATTTAAAATATTTTATAGAAAAAAATAATTTAAAATAAAACTTATAGCTAAATTATCAGTTTTAGCCCCTGATGAAATATACTGGTAGCGAACAATTTTAGATGATGATTCCTAATAAGGCCAATACTTAAAATAAAAAAAGTTTAATTTCATCAGGGATAATATAATGGCGTACCTATTAATTCAGAAATACAACATAATTTCGCTATTAGTTTAAAATTTAAGTAAAAATGAATTTTAGGTTTTATTTTAGATGTTCAATGAAACTGGGAGGAATACCCTCCTGAAATTGCGATAAAAACTCTAGAAAGAATAGATGTTTAAATGTTCGCTATAAATATTTAAATTAGTAATATAACATAAATCTTTATCATGGAAACATGCCAAGTTTCTGGACCAGTCATTTTTCTGTAAACTAAACATATGTGGCGTCGCCACTAACTCATTTCACTCTTAAGAAGATATTAACAAATGCACAAACTTTTATTATGATTATAAATTTGTTAATACAGATTTAAAAGATTCATGAAAAATTCGGCATAGGACTTTTTTTTTTTTTGTTAAAAACCGACCATAGGCTACATGCCCCTCTGTGCAATTTGCATCAAAAATTCTTGCTTGCTTTTATTACAGTTCTTTCTAAAGGTGGTCAAATAACTTTTCTATAGAAGCCTCAATCCACACACAACTGGCACCATCTAAATTTAGTTATCGTAATATTTAAACTCTCGAAATTGTATTTTACACTAGTGTTGCCTAACTAAATTACTGCCATATGCTTTTAGGTTGGCCTGCCTTAATAAGGGTAGTGTGACGTAGTATTAAACATAGGTAGTACAGACAATAATGGGCACTTCACTAAAGCCCTGAATTTTATCCATTGTAAGCTAAAGTGCTCTGTCTATATAAGTTTAGTATTTATCTAGATGTACTAAATACAGAAAAGTGCCTATTGTTCAATATAGAACATATGAAATTCTAGAAATTTCCGAAGTTAACTTCAGTTTAGATTACATTTAACTATTAAATGGTTTACCGCAAAGTTACTGGACCGTATATTCCTGCAGTTATTACCAATAATATTAGCGAACATTAAGTATTTAGTGTTTACTTTGTTAAAGCTGTATAATACATCCTCCTTAGCAAAAACGCAGCAAAAGCAGAGAGCAATACAGTCGATTTTTACGTAAGCGGTCCAACGAACTAATAACTCTTCTCTCTAGAATAGGCATTTCATTTGTAAAAACTGACAAAAACGTCGGCAACATGAACATTCGTCTGTCTTACTCGCACATCTTTGTTCTAACAGAGAGAACAATACCAGTTACTGGTAATTGTTATTGTTTAGGCCTGAATATACCTACTATTTGTTTACAAACAAACCGAGATGTTGGCGATACTTTATTTTAACGGTATGCGTATTCTAGAGAGGTATTAGTTGAAGCGGTCACAAATATCGAGTGTATTGCTATCTCCTTTTACGGCGTTTCTGCTAAGGAGGATGGTATTACACTATGCAATTATCGTGCAATGCAATATGTATTGAACAATTGAATCGTTATAATTTTCAAATTTTTGATTCTGTCAATACAAATTACATTGCACTTTTTATTGCCTGGCTTTTACTTTGACCGAGGCCTCAAGTGGCTAACGTTAGCCACGAAGTAAAAGCCGTATTACACCCAGACAATACAACTTGTATTATACAAGTGAAATGTAATTTGTATTGACAAAAAAAAAATAAAATAATAACAATTCAATTGTTCAATACATATTGCGTTGCACTTGCATTGCATGGTAATTGCATAGTGTAATACAGCTTTAACAAACTAAACTGTTTACTGTATTAATGCATTTATAAACAAGCCGTGAAGATATGTAATGCTACGCATTTCATTATATATTATTCACAGTAAATGGTATATTGCACTTCCCAAATACTTAAAATTAAATTTTTTTTAAAAAGAGCGTTTTTGATAAACAAAAAATTATTAAAAAAAAAAATAATTTTACTTAAAAAAAGTTTTCAAAAATTTTTTTTTACCAGAACACCCTCGGTTCAAAATTTAGTGAATATTTGTATACATGTTGGGTATTGGATTTAGCTCAAATTTGTGTACCTTTTATGTATTTGGATGACCATGTCACTCCCCTTTGCAAGGCATGAAAAGAGTTATTAATTCAACAACGATTATTTAATATTAATTAATTTATTAATTTAATATTTCGATTTTTGTTTAGCAACTACTGAAACTTTTCCACTTTGACTAAACCATTTAACTAATTATTCTTTAAAAATCATCTGATATATAAATAACGTGTATTTTTAATAAATAAATAAAGAAAATGGTTGGCAGTAAGTTGGATTTGTAATATAAATTCCCTGTCACTTGGTTTACGAGCGATTAAGTCAGAACATATTAAACACGCGATGAAAGAAAGAAACAAAATCCTTTATTATTCAACAAATACTATGTACTACGCACTTGTTGCTTGAAACCGTTTAGTTTTATTTACAAGGCTTCCCATTTTAACACTTCATTTCTTCCTAAACATAAGCCCGCTATACAAACTTTAAACGCCGTGTAATTAACCCCTTATCACCCATTAGAATTTCTGGTGGTACAATAGAACCTTGATTATGCTTATTATGCTTAACCAATCCTCAGGAGCAATACTTGTAGTACTTAATACACGTAACCACAGTGAACCAAAAGTGAACCAACGCAGCTATACACATGTAAAGTTAGCCTCTTTACCCTCCTCCAATATAATGGAATGGGAGAGGCAAACTTTATAGGTGTATAACTGGTTAGGGATCGTCTATAAAATACGTCACACAAATTGACCAAAACTCTTACACTTCATGTCCCGTTTTTCGTGTTATTAAAGGCTGTAGAGATTTTATATTTATTTATTGGGGGGGTTAAGTTTAGTTGCTAGTACGGAAACCTATTTAAATTAGGTTTTTACTGTACCTGAACCTATTCAAAAATCAGCTTTATACACGGAGAGAGTTTTTAGTGACAATTATCTTTAAAATTCAGTAAAAGGGAAACATAAAGACACCCAATAATGCGGTGAAAAATATAGAAATCTAGTAATTTTTATAGCAACTAACTTTTACCATTATACACGGTAAAAACCTTTGAGTGTCATTATGTCTAGTATTTGCTGTAATTATTAAACATTAAATATTAGTTTACAAAAAGCTTCTAATAATTACAATAGGTATTGGTTTTGAACTGAAATACAACTGAGATGTGTGTCCTTACGTTTAAATGTCCTTTTTACATCAAAATAAATACAATTCCTTATCTTCCAGAAATGTGACGTTGCTCCCATTATTTTTTTGTGTATGGAAATATCAGGATTATCCTGAAAGCAGTCCATATATTTGAAAATATGATTGACTATTCGATTAAAAGGGCGGAAATTAAAAAGATATTCAAAATTGTGAAAATTTCAACATAATACTTACTGAAAAATGCTACCTACTTTTTTTAAAACAAAATTAAACTTTATGAATTTTATACGTAAGAATAACTATTTAACACGCAGTTGAACTATCATTTTTTTTTGGAAATAAATAGTTGAAATTTTCCACTTTTAATAACTTTTTAACTATATAAAGTTTTATTTTCTTCTAGGATCTTCCCTGTAAAATTATGAATAGACCACCCTGTAACTAATATATTATTAAAATCAAGCGATCTATGATAAAGATGTTATTTTCTACTCTAAATTACAAATTAGTTTTCAGAAAATATACACATAATATCGTTTCAAATAGAAACTATATATATATTTACAAAAGTTTTCCATACAGAAATTGCTGTTCCAAAGTAGCGTGCAGAACCCTTTTAACGTAATCATATAATAATTGCAAATGAGAAGCTTCACAGTTAATTTAGAATGAGACAGGATTTCTATCCTAAATTAATGTGTCTAAGAGAAACAAAAATATAGAATTTAGCAACTTATTTGTCACTAAATAGCTGTAAATACTATCTAAAGACTTTTTATGAAATTACTAAAAATGAAAAAAATTATTGTTAAATTTATTAGATATTAATAGTCTAAATTGTAACTACATATCTGACGAAATTTTTTAAAAAGCATTAATAGGTTTTATCAAGGTGGGCATTGAAATCGTACATTTTACAACATAGTTTGATTTAGTTTGACAGGTAAGAATTAATTTTTAAAGTAAGGTTATTTATTTGTCAAATTCAAAACATATCAAAGCAAAAACACAGTATCCACTTTGATTTTTTTTTCTAAAAATTAAAATTAGTAGAATAAAAATTATCGGAAAAATAAAACAACCTAATTTACATAACTTTTCTAATTATAAAGCATTATAAGAATAATTTAAATAGTACGATACAAAAAAACTAACAAAAAATCCAGTACTTACTGTATTTTACCCTATACGGTTTTTGTCAAAAGCTTAACCCAACTTTTAAAATCTCTTGTCAAAATGATATGATGTAAAATTTACTATTTCGATGCCTCACTTGATAAAACCTATTAATGATTTTTAAAAAAAAATCTCTAGTGATTATGTAATTAATTTTAGATAATTTTCTTAATATTATTTAAAAAAGAATTTTAGCTAGATGTAAAGGTCACCTTTGCACTTTTCGGAATTATTTACTCTGAGAGAAATAATTTTCTCTAAAAAGTTCAAACTACATTTTTCTTGCGGTGGGAAACCTGTTTGTTAAGAGTTTTGCAAGTAACTAAGGTTTTCGATTCGTGCGAGCAAAATAGAACAATTCAACTAATTTTTAAACATTAAATTTCATTTCAATAATGTCTCGTGAGTAATGGCTTTTTTTGCATGCACCATCGATTATGGCAGACTAACATCTTTACTCTCAATTCCCCACTTCTTAACATTAATACTCCGTAAAAAACCTACTCCCCATTAACCCTACTCTATACTATTTACTCTCAATTAACCACTAGACTCAACTCAAAAAAAAATTCATCTAACTCAAATATTTCTTTAGTTTATTAACTTATTTATTAGTAAACGATAAGGGTAAGGGTAAGCGGAAAAACAGACTATTAGAGTAACACATTTGTGAATATTCTAGCAAAGACGAGCACTTCCAAGGAAAAAAATCTAGAAAAGGAAAGTTCTTGGTTTTGCGAATCCCTTATTTATTATTAAGTGGTTAATCGAGTGCATATCGGAGTAGGGTTCTTCTTCTTCAAAGAATCCTGGTAACCGGAGTAGGGTTATTGCAGAATGGTGTTATTGGGAAGTATGGTGTTAACGGAGTGGGGTTATGGAAAAATTGAGAGTGGGGATGTTAGTATGCGTCGATTATGATCGTTTATGAACATAAGTTCAAGTAAAACACGGTATGAGTGAAAGCTGTTCAAAAAATACGTATCTAACATTTAAATGCTGGAGATATCAGATATTTGTCTGACCAAACGTGCAATGTGCATTAGGGTACTTCCAGCAGAATTGCTGCATCTGCCTTTTAGGCGGCACACAAACTTTATTTAGTAAAAAAACTTGATTTGAATTTATTTACTCTTGTAATACTAATAGCATTTTTATTTGTAACCATTTATGAACATGTTCTTACTCCAAATATCTAGTTAAAATATTTCCGTTAAAAAGTACTAAGAAACAACATAGATCCAAAAATGTCTCAAAAGGAAAAATAATTTTTTATTTCATATCTTGTTCAAACTACAGATACCAGTGATATTATACCAATTTTTGCATCTAATGGTAATTTATAAAAAGTAAATTCTATCAGAGGCATGCAAAACCACAAAAATGCAAAAAATGCGTTTTTTTTTGCAGATAGGACATTTTGTCGTAGCGGCAGACGCATGGCCAATATAAAGTATAATTTTTAGCAATTTTAAATTATAGCATTTTTTTGGTTTAAATGTGGACAAAATTTACCACTTAATTGTAAAAAATCTGTCAAAATTGCATTAACCCTTAATTTGGCAAACACTCTTTGGGATGAAGTATATAAAAAATCTTTTAAGGGGAAATTCAGATACCTAAATGTAAAACATTTATGAAAAAAAAAAAAATACTAAAAAGAGTCACGTGACTTAATACTGACTTGTATCATGACTGACATTGCCAAATAATTTTTTTTGCCAAATAATTTTCATCCAATATCTAGTATTAATGTTAGTTTACACTTGACATTTTAATCAATGAAAATGACGTGTCATTTGTAAATTTGATTGAGAAGTGTTTTTAAGAGGTATTGGATAAAATGTTGTAAAGCACACGTAAGGTAAGTGACATTATTCACTCAAAAATTAACCCACTCGGCCCAGGAGCCTCATCAGTCAACTTTTTTTTCGTGGATAATATCCTACTTACCTCACTTCTACTGTATATAACTATTTTTCATATCTTAAAATACATGTATACCTTAGGTATAATACCTACTACGCATTACCAAATTTGAAGGGTTAAGAATATTTTTTAATGAATACGGAGTTTATCCTATACTTATATAGTGGTAGCCCGCCGCCTCCCTGTAATGAGTCCAGGGGGACCTTCCTATTATGTAAGTAAACTGTTAACAAAAGTAAAAGGGTTTTTAGATTTTTACTAGTGTTGGCCTATTTGTAAATTTGCAAACGTCCCGCTTGTACGCCGCCTTTTCAGCAGATCACCGGCATTTTTATGCTGTACTCTAAGGTATAATATAAAACATTTTACTATTCCTTAAAACGACTTTTGTTTGATTAACGCAGTCGTCCCTCCGAAGTGACTGATCGATTTCGTGCTTTTTAGCACTCTTCAGAGCCACATATCGGTAGTAGGGACAACTACGAAAATCAAATCCTTTCCATATATCTCTATATAGAGTTTAAAAATCGCTATAAGGAAAAGCAAAAACAGCTAGCGACATCTACTGCTAAAAGCAGAGACTAGATAAACCTATCGACAGTCCAAAAAAGGAAGCAGTTATTGGTTTCAAGAACCTATTGCACGCTGTCGATAGGGGGCAGATTAATCAATGCCACGGTGGACATTGCCGCCAATTGAATCCTAAACGCTAGGAGGTCACCTTTTACAGTGGTATCTGAATTAATAAACTAAATTAAATTGTTTGATATTTACAAATTTAAAAGATCTATATAAAACATTTTACTATTCCTTAAAAGGTATAATGTCGGCCAAAGCTAGATACTACTGTAGAAAAAATATTGCTACAAAATTCAAACGCTGATATCTCAGGTACATTATAAATATTACATGCACATTTATAGAACTTAACGCTAAAAATCTAGAGCACACATCCCAAGTAAAGCAAGACTGTTCAAAACCAACACATAAAATATTTTTCGAAGAGTCCAGGTTAAAACAATAATTGCTAGTACTTTTCCTGAGCTCCTCAAGTTAATATAATATACCGGGTGGAAATATCAAAACGAATAACTTCCTTAATTCAGAAATTCTTTTAAAAAAATCTTTGAACGAGATTTTTATTTCAAATCGTGCATTTTTTTATACCACCTCAACATTGTTTTTTCAATAGACTAGCCCAATCATTTTAGATTTTTTCATGAAAAAAATTTACAAGTAAAAACTTTTAAGTGTGGTAAAGAAATCACATTCCTGTCCATTAATTAATTAATTAATTATAATTAATTATGGGAACTGTCCGCCATATTGGATTAAAGAGGTAAGTACCGTTATCTCGCTAAATATGCATCTTACGATAAAAAATACATATTACCAATTTTGTTAAGAAGGTTATTTTCAACAATTTTTGATTGGATATATTTTTTATTATATTAATAACAATCGAGTTATATTAAAAAATAGTGTTGTGGGTGAAATTGTTTTTTTTCGGTTTTTCAGCCAAATTATTCGTTGGAGGATAAAAGGTTATGAGCAAACTTGTAGCTCTCGAAATTCTCTAAATTTGTATATATCATGTATTTTCATTTGGATGTATTTTTGGTATGGTTACGGAGGGTGCAACTCGCAACTTTCAGCGCCCACTGTAACCGTACTTATGAAAATTCATATAAAACATATAGAGAATTTCAAGAGTCACAAGTTTGCTTATAACCACTTTTATCCTCCGACAAATAATTTGGCTGAAAAACGAAAATAACAATTTCTCCCCAACATGGCCATTGGCTATATTTAAATATTTATAACTCGATTGTTATTAATATAATATAAAAATGTTCCAAACAAAAATGGGTGGAAATTTGCTCCTTAATAAAATTGGTGATATGCATTTTTATCGTAAGATGCACATTTAGCGAGATAACCGTACACACCCCTATAATCCAAGATGGCGGACAGTTCCTATATCAAATTTATGGGCAAAAATTTGATTTCTTAATCTACTACGCGGAGGACACTTAACTGCGTCAAAAGTCTAACATGTAATTTTTTTCTTATGTTAAATTAAATCTAAAGTCATAGGGCTAAGACAGGATGATTGCGTGGTAAATAATTTTTAAGGTCTAAGAATTATCTTCTTAATGGCATAGTTTTTAGTGCTTTTAGTTTTTAAAAACTGTAACTAGTAATTTTTATTTTAAAATAAAACACTAATTTAAGCAATTAAAAAGTATACCATTGAAAATAGAATTAGCAAACATAAAATTGACATAATTGGATTCGCAACTAAAAAAACAAAATGCTGATTATGGGCCATAACCAGCCTAACTTATGGCTGATGGATGAAATATAAAAATGCAAATTTTTAAATGAAAATCGACTTGTCCGAAGAATATTTTGAAAAAAAAAACTTCTAGTTATCAGATTTATTCATTTTTAAAAATCCACCTTGTATAACAAAAAAATACGGGTCAAGGCAAAAGAAGGATATAACTAACAAGAACGGGAGCCACCCATAGAGGGAGCCTATATAAATATCAATGCTTCTTTCAAGGCCAATAACTACAAGCGTTATTTTTTAATTCCAAAAATATATATTTTGCATACAGTCAATTTGTAAGACAAAATTAACACTCATTTTGCCACATACAGCTCGAAAAATTAAACATTCTATACACGGTGTATTTGAAATAGCATCGGAAAATTTAACAGATGATTCTACATCATAAAATATGACAAAAAGTTCCTATAAACATATGTCTAAAAATGCGTCATAAGGGGGCTACGCCCCTTTGAAAGTGGCTAAGAAAATCGGTTTTTATTTAATAACTCAGGAACCCTTTGAGATATATCAACGAAGTTTTGCACGTCAACTAATCCTACCAAGGCCCGTTTTTGTGTGTTATTTTCATGTACTTATTTCAACCAGGGGTATGCGAAACGGGGGGGGGGGGCTTATCAGTTTTTTGTCCCAAACTTTTTTCTGATTAACTTTTTTGCAATTTTATTTTTGAAATATGATTCCTCAGGTCAAAATACATAAAAAAGGTACTCTTGTTGTAATACTGTAGGATTAACTGTTTGCGAGAAAAATTCATTTGAAGGTGAAATTTCACAGTTCGAGGACGAAAAATTAAATACTAAAATGTTGAAAACCAAAATTTTAATGATGCAGGGCGAATGTACATTAAAAACTAAGAAAAAAACCTCATATACAGGTACTTCCAAAAATCAATCCTAATGGAGCTATGGTCTCCTAAATATGCACCATTTTTAAAGGGCCATGGTAGCTTTAAAAGCGTTTTTTCGACCTACCTGTATGGATACTTTTTTTCTTAGTTTTTGATGTAGAATAACATTGCATCATTAAAATTTTGGTTTTCGACATTTTAGTAATTAATTTTTCGTCCTCGAAACGTGGAATTTCACCTTCAAATGAATTTTTCTCGAAAACGGTTAATCCTACAGTATTACAACAAGAGTACCTTTTTTATGTAATTTGACCTGAGGAATCATATGTCAAAAATAAAATTTCAAAAAAGTTACACAGAAAAAAGTTTGGGACAAAAAACTGATAAGGCCCCCCCGTTTCGCACACCCCTGGTTTAAATAAGTACGTGAAAATGACATACAAAGGGCCTTATTAGGAATTATTCACGTGCAAAACCTCGTTAATATATGTCAAAGGATTCCTGAGTTATTAAATAAAAAACGATTTTTTAGCCAATTTCAAAAGGGCGTAGCTCCCTTATGACGCATTTTTAGACATATGTTTATAGGAACTTTTTGTCATATTTTATCATGTAGAATCACCTGTTAAAATTTCCGATGCTATTTCAAATAGACCCTGTATTCAAATGCCATTTTTACTAAAACGGCAAAAAAACATAAAATGACGTTTCTGTGTATAATTTTTCGGTTTAAAAGATCAGATTGTGTGTGAAAAGAGTTTCCAAGGAAATTTTTGGCTAAAATTTTTCAAAAATTATTAATACAAATCGCAAATATTGAGCACGTAATCCAAAATCGGTATTTTATATTTGGAAAAAGAAACTACTCGTTTGGTTTGTTAATTATTAAAATAAATAACAATTATTAGCATTTTTTTCATTGTTTTATAAATACATAAAATTATTTTTCTAAAATGTCGAAAGATGCTTTTCGTACTGGACTAACCTGCACCCAAAAAACAATATTAATTTGTTTTTATTCAAAAAACTAATAAGCATATCACAAAATGCACATGAAAAACTATATAGCCATTTGTATGTAATCCATAAATATTATATTTATAAATTCTTTGTTATTTTGAGATAGATATACAGTTTTTCGTTGTTCTAAAAATACTACAAACTATTTTGATCACATAGAATGAAGGAAGACTAATTTAACGATTATTTTTCTTAAGACCACTTTACACGGAGCAATTTGTACGCAAGTTTGATGCTATGCAAGTTTGCTGCCAGATATAGCATGAGGACAATTGGACATAGATTTGCCTTTTCACGGAGTAAGTTGTACGCAAGTTTGGTGCTATATATTGCAAGGTAAACAGTGCTGCCAACCAGACAATTTTCACGTGTCTCTGCGTTTGTTGACCAAAACATAACCTAGCATTTGCTTTTTTAAGGAAGTTTTTTAGTTAGACAGACCGACCTATTATTAATAATAATTATTATTAACATGTGCAGTTGCTACTATATTAGTAAAATGAAATCGATTTGGTAACTATTTTTCCAGGTTGGTACCACGAAAATAACCGTAAAACTTGCGTGAAAATCGCCGAAAAATAGAACATGTTCTAAATAATTTGATGGCACGAAAATGGCCTCAAACTTGCCTGAAGGCATGCGCAGTGACTGAATCCTTCTTGCAACAAACTTGCATAGCATCAAACTTGCGCACAAATTGCTCCGTGTAAAGTGGCTTTTAGCAGAGAGGTAATTAATATGTGACATGTCCCATATTGTTCTCCCTTATAGTCTTCGGGCCCACGTCTAGTAGAATTTTTGTGATTACCTCACAGTTGAGACTTTATATATGTGTTCTTTATGTCCAGTCGAACAGCTTCTTACACAAGAAAATTCTCGGTAACGGGGCGTTTTTTTTGGGACCAACCCTTAACTTTGGGGCGTCCTGCAACGGTATTGCCCGAAAATTTTTGTCGGACATGGTTACTACTTGATTTTAAATATTTTTATTAAATGATCCTGAAAAAATCAGCTGTGTGGTGTTAAATTTTATGACGTCATAACTTTACCATGCTAGGGGTACCTAGCACCTTAGCATCTCACAGCTGATTTTTTCAGGATCGTTTAATAAAAATATTTAAAATCAAGTGGTAACCTTGCCCGAAAAAAATTTCGGGCAATACCGTTGCCGGACGCCCTAAAGTTAGGTGTCGGTCCCAAAAAAAAAACGCCTCGCTACCGATAATTTTCTTATGTAAGAAGTTGTTCGACTGGACATAAAAAACACATATACAAAGTCTTGCAAGTGAGGTAATCACAAAAATCCTACTGGGCGTGGGCCCGTGGACTATTATACTTCGTTAAAATATTCTTATTTTGGGTTAATAGTGTCCAGTGTATATGTGCATCACTCAAAATTAAGTTAAAAAATGAAGTATTAATTAATTTTTTATGTATATATATATTTTTAACTAATTTACAATACAATAATTATATGAAGAAAATTTTAACGCCATCTATGTCATAGTAGTTTTATTAGTCATCAAAAATTGCACTTTTTAAATCAAAAATTTAGATTTTAAAATACATGTATGTAATATATATGGTACAATAGTTTTAATATTACATGCATATAGTCATATAATCATTATACTGTATGTGTGTTTCTAAACTGACCAACCAAAATTAGAAAATATGATAGTTATAGCTACAATTTTAAAATAGAAAAATTAGGTACACATTAAAAATAGATAGAAAGCTTTACCGGTATTATAATTTGGCTATACTGAAAAAAAAATACCTGTAGCTAAAGTAAATTTCTACATCGCAAGGATAATAAGGTACACCGAAAAAAAATTACCTTTTTCGGTACTAAATTATGTATTGGCACAAAAGAAAATTACGATATTTACACTGGATATTTCTATATTGTGTAAAATACCAATACCGTAGTATTAAACTCTGTTCATTTTGTTTGTGCCAAAAATAAACCTCCCTGTATTCTTTCACTTTTTCTATCACATTGTTATTTGACACATATATGTTAAATAACAATTTAAATGAAAGAGATAGAAAATACTCATTTTTGCAACAAATAAAATTAATTAATCATACGTTATAATGTACAATTACACAGCCCCCCAAAAACAAGTCTGCTACTCGAGCTAAACCACCATACCTATACGTTTTTGAGGTCGCTGAATTCGAATCCGGGGTCAGTTTAACCGCCATTAGGTCAGGATCAAGGTCAAGTCATGGTCAAAATAAGAAAAAACTATTGGATCGGAGAAAACCTCTACTCTCAGACATTTTTGGGGTCGCTGAATCCGAATCCAAGGTCAGTTTTACCCCTATCAGGTCCGAATCAAGGACAAGTCAAGGTCAAAATGAGAAAAAATCATTTAATCGGCGTGAATCACTGCTCTAAGACGTTTCTGAGGTCGATAAATGAGAATCTGGAGTCATTTTCACCCAATCATTGAGTATCAGGGTCAAACGAATTTGTCCAACAGAGTTTTGTTACAATTTCTGAATCGATACAATGTATATATATACACATATACCTGATGGGGTGAAAATAACCCCGGATTCGGATTTAATCTTAGATTAGTGGTTCACGCCGATTCAATGTTTTTTTCTCGATTTGACATTGACTTGACCTTGATCCTGACCTGATGGGGTCAAACTGACCGGGGATTCGAATTTAGCGACCTCAAATACGTATAAATATGGTGGTTTAGCTCGGGTAGCAGATTTTTTTGTGGGGCAGTGTTATCATGGATACGTATACTTAGCGAGGGAAAATTATTCCTCAAATGTATGTTTCCACGGAGAATTTTTTACCGTGTTAAATACTGAATAAGTTTGTATACATGAAACCCCAAACAACATTAGTCAATGAATACAAACTTTTACAGTACAACATAACGTTGTTTTATATTTTATTGTAAAAACTTGTCATTATTAACTAAAGTTGCTTGGAGTTACATATACAGGGTGTATTTGTAATAGGGTCCGAATTTTAAGGGGTGATTCTACATCATAAAATATGACAAAAAAGTCCTATAGTCTAAAAATGCGTCGAAAAAGTCCCTTTGAAAGTGGCTGAAAAATCGGTTTTTATTTAATAACTGAGGAACCCTTTAAGATACAGAAAAGAAATTTTGGTTTTAAACATTTTAGTATTTAATTTTTCGTCCTCTAACCGTGAAATTTCATCTTAAATTGATTTTTTCCCGAAAACGATAAATCCTACAATATTACAACAAGAGTACCTTTTTCTATGTATTTTGACCTGAGCGATCACATTCAAAAAATAAAATTACAAAAAAAGTTACAGAGAACAAGTCTGGGACAAAAAACTGATCAGGCCCTCCGGTTTCGCACACCCCTAGTTAAAATAAGTACATGATAATAACATACAAAGATGTGCCTTATAAAGACTAGTTCACGTGCAAACATCGTTGCTATATCTCAAAGCGTTCCTAAGTTATTAAATAAAAACCGAATTTTTTATCCACTTTCAAAAGGACTTAGCTACTTTACGACGCATTTTTAGGCATATATTTATAGGAACTTTATGTCATATTTTATGATGTATAATCGCCCCTTAAAATTTCGGACCCCATTTCAAATACAAAATCATTTAGTATTTAATACGATAAAAAAATCTCAGAGCTGATACAAGCATATGATATGGTGAATGATATTAGGATTTGTCCAAGAAAAAGTTAAGTTTTAGTAAAAGGTTCTTATTAAGGTTAGTCAGTTTAGCAACGATAAAAAAATGGTGAAACAAGAGCCCTACTCAGCTTTGCTGCTATCAAATCTAACGGTGAAACGTAAATTATGGATATCTTAACCACAAAATATGTAACCCACAAAATTAAAAAAATATACAGTGCGATTATAAAGTGTCGAACAGTTTGAAAAGAAAATACTCTTCGTTTGAAGCCACGCCTGTTAGAGTTGTGCGCGACAAGCCCATGTGATTGCCAGTAAAACGCACACAGCTTTCTTGAATTTTACTCATCGCTAATGCCGGTTTTGCATTAAAAAGTGTTCGGCACTTTATAATCACACGGTATACATCGAATTTAATTTGTGTTTTTTTTTAGTTTTTATTTTTGTCGGTTACGCTCTTCTCGTTACAGAATCCATAATTAAAAATAATAATACCAAAAAGGATGTGTGTACACTATACGTAAAAGCCCATAGATTCTAGTGCGTCTGCCCAAAAAAACAAGGTTGCTTAATTTTGTAAGTTGACTTAAATAGTAAAACGCTTATTTTAAGAAATTATAATTAGGTTTCCATTGAACATTATTCTTTTCGTGAAGTCTGGTGAATTTACCAAACTTCTATAAGAAGCTCCTGCAACCGAACGTGTAACTTAATATCGAATCGAAACTTAAAAGAAAAATGTTTAGCGGATAAAGGTAAATAAAGAAAAAAGAAAGACATACCAAATATTGGATTTTATGGGTATTTTGCTATAAATTTCGTTTACTTTAATAAATAAGTATACTTAGGGAGATTCTTTCAGTCACTGTTGAGCAACGATTTTTTACCGTGGTTTACTATACTAGGGGACATTCATAAAGTATGTATCGCCTTGTAAATTCCGAAACATCGTATCTGAAAAATTACCACTTGACAGGTGTAACAAATTATCCTTTTTTAAACAGTTAACAAGGTATTTATTTAGAACTTTATTAATTACATATAAACAAGAATAAGTTCTTATTCATATAAATTAGTCAATTATTAAATTACTACCCTAATAATTTCATAAAAAAGAATAATTTCTAGTCTCTGGAAAGTTTCCATTTTTCAGATACGATGTTTTGGAATTTACAAGGCGGTATTTTTTATATATTTTTACAGTACTCCACTGCTAATTAAAGTAAAAATTCAAGAAAATTACCAATTAATTTTTACGTTGACCGCGATAAAAATCTTTTACTGGAGATATTTAGGTTTAACAAAGATTTATTTATAACAACCCGATTTTTTTCGAAAACGTTCCTCCAATAAATTTATTAGTCACCTCTTTTTTATAGCAAAGTTGAATTTCCAAAATAAACGGACTCTACTATTTTAAGGAACAATGTAGCAAGCCCTACTTTTCAATATATTTTTTTTCAAATCTAAAATATGTGCCAAAAAATACCATTTCAATGTCGCATATCTCGAAAATCTTGTTTATATATCCTCCATGCAATGTCTAATTGCAATATCTCTAGCTATTTCAGATTATCTCAAAGCTTGTCTTAACAAAAGCGTGGTTGACGGATTTTTTAAAATAGTATTAAAAACATAACATTTACCTAAACTTACAAAAAAAATTATATGTGAACAAAATCCGGCAGTAAAACCTCCACTTTGAATGTATGTACTCTTTAACATCCACTCTTTAACATTCCCACTCTTTTTCAGATACATTTCTTTATTACATTAAATTAATTTTGAGTAATTTACTAAATTGGCATGTAGGCAATATTGTTTTTTCCGCCAAAATGAAACGAAAAAATAATATAGTTCGATTTGAATTAAGAATCTATTAAAGTTTATTTTTTTAAGGTATAGTTATTTTAAATTTGCCGCTAAATGCTCCACAAAGTCCGATTTACACTGAAGCATGTGGCTTGTTTTGAATGTCAACATAACCAAAATTTATAATTTTGGTTAACTTACTTGGTTTTTATGATATTTGATGTAAAAAAAGAGAATTGATAAGGATGTTGCTAAAAACACTTTTGTATTCCTGTAGAAACAAAATTTCCTTATAAAATCGCTTTTATTTCAATAATATAGAGGAATAAACCATTATTTTGTTCTCGTTAATATCACGTCAACGTTTTACGGTTGTACAAATTTCGCTTACGACGCATGCGTATCTTACGTTGCTATGGTAATTTCGAGATTGTTTACAAGCGGGAAGGTTTAAAATAACTATACCTTAAAAAAATAAACTTTAGTTAAGTATCATATCTTGTAATAAACGCATTTCTTTGTTTAAGAAGTAGGTAATTTTAACTAAAAGTATGAACTTTGAGGAGTAGCAACCTTGAAGAGTAGGTAAATTCAAAGCAAATATACAGATTATCACAGATGGGACAGATGCTTACCGCCCCCCCCCCCCAGCCACGCGGAAAATCCACTGTCGAGCTGGAAAATAGTTGGGAGAATTGAGTGGCAGAGTTGGAAAATTGGTAGAATAGTTGAGAAAGTTGATTGGCAGAGTTGAGAAATTGATAGATCATTTTTTATCTTTTGGTAAGTAAATTAATTAGTTTGGACTTTTTACAGTTGGGAAGTTCGTAGAGGCAAGGAACTATCTTTTTTCTAGTCATCAAAATTTTTCGTCAGGGGTAAAGCTTTTTTAGAAATGAGGACCTTTTTTGACAATGGACTCCAAAATATGATTAAATATGTACTAACACAAACAAAAGAATATTGAGGCGCACTTTTTGATCTTTTATTGATAAAGCTTAAGTTTGAGCTAAAGTTGCAAATAATCTACAAGGTTTTCGAGGTTTTTTTTGCATGTGTTCTATCTGTGTTAATCTGTGGATATTTGGTACTGCTTAATTTTAACAATCTTTTATTTGATGACGTAAAAAACTAACATTTAAAACATGCAACTGCGAATTTAGTGAAGATAATTTAAAAACAAAAAACGTGTTGATGTAAGTAATTTATGCAATATTTCCACAAAAATTAATTCATTTTTTCAGTAACTTTGTGTTGTAAATTAAAAGTTATCAAAAAATCTAAACCAAAAATCCTTTATATCATTTTTCCGATCAAGATTAACTTGTAAACATAATTGCTTAGGTTAGAACTTAATTATAATAATTATATTTTTTCTTATTGTTATAAACAGGAAATATTTTTTTATCTAGATCTCGAAATTCAATAGTTAGTTAAAAACTTTCCCTTAAATTGGATTTTTTTCATCATTAAACTGATTAAATAATTACGGTAAAAATAATTCTTAGTTTGATAGCAGCTACTATATGTTTATGTTTATATACACCCAAAACAATTGAACTAAGTTACACAGAAAGAAATCACAAATCGTACTGTTATTTAATGTTAAAATTTGAAAAATATGTGTTATAATACAAATATATCTTTCTTTGGTTCAAAATTTGTTTCCTTTCTGTAAAACATAGCCAAAACATCTCCTAAACATGTATTTAAGCGTTTATTATTATTAAAAAAAATATCATTCTTAAAAATCAACACCAAAGCAAAATCATAACTCTTCCTTTTTATTTACATTAATTAAAATATAGGAGAAAACGTTAATAAAGAACTCATACGACCATATACCACAAAATCCAAATATAACTTGTGTTTAGTAAACACTGTAATAAGTTTTTAATAGTAACCAAAATATGTTAACTGCTTTTGAAATGAAAAACAAATATTATGCTTAACCACATCCTTTAACATGTAGTTTGGCATCGCGATGCATATATCGCGCATAATGCATTTAACTGTTTATTACATAAAGAAATGAAGAGATCCAGTAGCTTTATTTATTTGTTTAAATTATTTTTAATGACTAAAACTATACAGGGTATTTCCTAAGTATGGTACGTAACTTTAGGGTGTTATTCCTTACCCAAAAACAAGAAAAAATGTTCCTAAAAACATATGTCCTAAAACGACTCGTAAAGGAGCTACGCCCCTTCAAAGGAGTTCCAAAAATTTAATTTTGATTTAATAACTCAGGAACCCTTCGTGTTATAGCAACGAGGTATAGCATGTGATCTATCTCTAATAAGGCCTATCAGCCAATGGTATTTGTATGTAGTTAGTTTAACCAGGGGCGACCGAAATGGGGGGGGGGGCTTATCACTTTTTTGCCCCAAACTTTTTTCTAAGTAACTTTTTTGTGGATTTATTTTTAGAATGGTATTCCTCAGGTAAGGATACATAAAAAAGGTACTCCTGTTGCAATACCCTAGGATTAACCGTTTACGAGAAAAATTTATTTGAACGTGAAATTTCACATATCAAAGACGTAAACTGTAAACGGTAAAATGTTGAAAACCAATATTTTATTAACGCAGAGTAAATGTTAATCCAAAACTAAGAAAAAACTTTATATACACGTACTTCCGTAAATCAATAATAAGGGAGTTATGGTCTCCTAAAATTACATCATGTTTAGAAACTTTTTTTCTTAGTTTTTGATGCAGAACCGCATTATTAAAATTTTGGTTTTTAACATTTTAGTATTTAATTTTTCGTCCTCGACACGTGGTTTCACCTTCAAATAAATTTTTCTCGAAAACGGTTATCCTACGGTATTACAACAAGAGTACCTTTTTATTGTATCTTTACCTGAGAAATACCATTCTGATAATAAATCCAACAAAAAAGTGATAATGCCCCCCATTTCGAACGTCCTGGTTCAAGTGACTACATGCAAATGCCATTGGATGATATGCCTCATTAGAGGTAGAACACATGCAATACCTCGTTGCTATAACACAAAGGGTTCCTGAGTTATTAAATAAAAATCTAATTTTTGAAACACCTTTTGAAGGGGCGTAGCTCCCTTACGAGTCGTTTTAGGACATATATTTATAGGAACTTTTTTTCTTATTTTTGGGTAAGGAATTACACCCTGAAGTTACGTAACATACTTAGGAAACACCCTGTATAACCAATTAGACCCCTTATAGCGCAGAATGTTCTTTTATCTTCTCCTTCACACCCTACGTAGGTATTTTTCTTGGTTTTTGTGGTAATTGGCGCTTAGACGCAGAAAAAATGTACCAAAAGGAAAAAATGAACAAATATGGTAACTATAGTTAAAAAATAGTGAAATGCACATTCTACAGGCTTTATTACAGTGACACTAGTGTCCCCTCTATAAACAACATGTCAAAAAATTGTTAGCTACATTTCTGAACCCAAAAATTAAACAAGAAAAGTAATCATGAACAGTTTCGTTCACAAATATTATAGCAAAACATTCAACAGTTAATTTGATGAATCAAATGCCGTTAGTTATTTTTTGAGAAAAAAAATAAAAATAATTTAAGGCCAAAAATAATAAAAGTGAAAAAAATACAAGTGGTTGTTTAAAAGCGGGGTTAAAACCAAAAAGTAACTAAAAATTTAGATGAAATAACTAATAAGAAAATAATAAGGAGAACTAAAATGAAATAATAAGATTAAATTACATGTAATACAAGGCATAAAAATACTCAAAATGGAAATTATTATATTAAATTTTTTAAATTAATTTAAACTTTTTTTGAAATATTTTTGAGTATTTTTATTCAAGAAATAAAAAAAGAAAAGTGGTCTTAAATCTATTCTGCAACAACTGAGACATTTAATAGCAACATAGCTGGCTCAAAAAGTTTAAAATTTTTGATTTTTTATAAATTAAATTAATATATAAAATGTTTACATACCTTTGATCCACGTTCATTAAATATAATTTCTACATCTAAAATTGGACCAAATTGCTGAAAAATAATTATTTTAATTAATTAATTATTAAAATTTAATTATTTATTTGTTTATATGTTTATAGATACAGGGTGTTCCATAACTGGCATGCCAAAATTTAAGAGGTGATTCTAGATCCAAAAATATAAAAAAAGTTCCTATAAAGGTTGGTCCGGAAATGAGCCCTAAGGGATCTAGGACCCTTTAAAATTGTAATAAAAATAAGGTTTTTAATTAATAACTCGGGTACCGTTTAAGCTAGAGCGGCGAGCTTTTGCATGTATACTAGTATTAATAAGGGCAATAAGTTTATGTTAATTTATTTTTTTAATTTATCCAGAGGCGTGCCCAGACGGACAAAATATATGAGGCTTAAAACATTTTTGCCCCAAACTTTTCTATGTGTATGTTTTTTGGATTTGTTGTAAAAAATATAGATTTCTAGAGTAAAAATACATATAAAATATCATATAGTGTAACACTGTAGGAGCAACCGTTATCAAAAAAAAATGCAATTAAGAGGAAGTAACATTTTGTGTCCAAACCAAAAACGTTACTTTTTAAAAGGCTATTACTCCTTTAATATTAAATTTAGGTGTTTTGGTGTATAATACTTTTTTGCTCAGTTTTAAATGAAGAATCACCCTGCAGCATTAAAATTTTATTGGTGCTTTTTTTTGTTCCCCATTCAATACGTCATCTTCGAAGGGCCGTAGCTCCCTTAGGGCTCATTTCCGGACCAACCTTTATAGAAACTTTTTTTCATATTTTTGGATGTAGAATCACCTCTTAAATTTCGGTACGCGAGTTCTGGAACAGGCTGTATACTAATTTATTAGTTTATTATTTATATACATATTTTGTTAGAGATAATAAATTATAATAAATATTATTAGTGACGACCAATTTTGTTAATAGTAGGCTTGCCAACCGTCCTTTATTTCAAAGGACAGTATTTTCTACTTATGTCCTTTGTACTTTATAAAATTTCTAAAGGACGATAAATGAGGAGGTAACATGCAAACCATGTTTTGTCACATCCAAAAGTTTTTTCAGGAAACACAAAAAACTTATTTAGAACAAAATTATAATATTTTCTTGTTATTAATAGCTTGTACAGATTCCAGATACACTGTAGATTAATACTTAACATATTTTTCAAAAAAGCATACATAAGAAATATGAAAAAAATGTGAAATAAAATTGGACAAAAACACGTTTTGAGTGAACTGTGGGGACAAAGCATGTTTTGAAAGAAAACAACTTGGACAAAGCTCAGTTTGGACGAAATTAGTTTATTAAGGGATCATTCTGGTTTATAATTTTCAAAAAATCTATCGTTTTCTTTTACATTTTTCGAAAGTATATATAGACTTTTTCATAATTTTTTATTAAAAAAAAAATTAAAACGCGTTTTTCTCAATAGTATATGTAGACTTTTTGATAAATTTTCATTAAAAAAAACTTTAAACGCGTTTTTCTCAAAACAACGTTTTTTCGGTCGGCGGTCGTGATTTTCCGGAACCACTGGACCGATCCTTATGAAAATGTAACCACATATTCTACACATAAATAGCTTAAATGAAAACAAACACGCAGTCAAATGACCGAAAATCAGCAATCCCATTGGCCAGGTGGACAAAGCATGGTTTGATCTGGAACTAAGAGGTGGACAAAACACACTCTGATTGAAACCCTAGTTTTTAACAATTATTTTAAATAGGAAAAAGCTTGTTTTAATTGAAAAGTGAGGTTGGTTCATGTGCAAATGACAAAGAGTGATAATAATCTATCAATAACTCGTTTCCCAAAAAAAGTGGACAAAGCACGGTTTGCATGTTAACTCCTCAAATATCCTTTAAATTTACGACTGATTTTAACAAATTTAAGACTTTTATTTATTATAATTGTTCCTAGGTCCATGTGTCATAATTGTTTTTAAAGAACAAACATAAAAAAGGACACTTAATAATTAATAATAAAGCTTTTATGTTTCAATTTGAGTGAAATTGTAAAGTTTTATTTTCTCTTTTGGACTTTTTCATAACTGCGCCTTAAGGCTTAAGCAGAGATAGGGGAGTTAAGAAGTTGGTATGAAGCGGCGCTCTGCCCACCTGTGTCGGCCACATCGCTATCAGTCTCGGAGGCAAAGCTTTGAAAGGAGTGCTTAGCATTACTCCCTCCTTGTCTGTTGTAGCATTAAGGAATTTTTAAACAACTAAGGTAAAACACCCAATAGTTGACACTACCCCAATAGTTGACACTACCCCAATAGTTGACAGTTTTAAATAAAACAACCTAAAATAAGATTACATTACATTTATTGAGGCGAAATAAATAATAAATGGGCACCTAGTACCATCTAGTCTTAGAATTTGCAACTGAAGATCACGTGATGAGTTACGTTTTAATATGGCAGGCAATTTTTTATTGGAGTGTTTTTGTTCGCATTTTTTTTTACAGTTTCTTAAGACAAGTGCTAAGAAATTGGGTGTTTTTAATTTTCAGTATTTAGTGAATAATACGTATTTATGCATGCTAATCTTAATTACAGCCTTTTATGGGTTCAAATCAAACTTTTTCTGATTATTTACAACTCAATAAGACAGTTTTAGCTTTTTACATAGGGAGTGTCAACCACTAGATTAAAAAATCAACAAATTTCAATAGTTGACAGCTAATTTTACGGCTCGTGGGGATCGTTTAAAATACTGTATTATACACCTCAGGGTGACCACAGGTTTTTTCAAATTAGGATTCCCTCATTTTTTCCTGATTCTTCCCTGATTTTTTCATGATGCTTTCCTGGTTTTTCTCTGAACTCCCTGATAAAAATTAAAAATTTTCCCTGATTTTAGTACAGATCATGAACGTAGAGATACAAAAAAAGTTTTTGAAGCCAATATTCGTAAAAAATTTGTTTTATTTATGAGTTATGATTTATTATTTTTTTCAACTTTTCTGTAAAACTGATCGATGGAATGGTAGAACTCTATGAATAAAAACTTGTTTTAGTAATAGTTTATCATGTACACCACAGCTTTTTTTCAGTTTCCCTGATTTTTTACAGTTGATCAAATTACCTGACTTTTCCCTGATTTCCCTGATCTGTGGACACCTGCACATTAAACAAGGATCTAAATGTGGATGGGTGTTTTAAGATAAAATGAATGTTTTTTTTTATAATTCCAACAAAAAAATAAAATATATCAAAGTATTTTAACTAAAATGCTCATCTCTTATTTTTCGTATTTTGCTAAGAACTTCACTTCAGTTTTGTAAGTTATTGTACAATTCTGGTTAACCTCTAGTCGCATAGCATTTAGAGATTTAATAAGATTTAGAGCTTTAAAGTTGAGAGGGAATTTTTCGTCAACTATTGGTTAAAATACTGTCAACTATTGGTTCTTTGATATCGTTTTGTAAAACTTGATGAATTTAAATAAAAACATAACTTTACTGGCATTCTTTTTAATAAAAACAGTAATTTATAAGTTACATTTTTAAAGCATTATGCTTTTAAAGTAATATTTCTTTTAAAATAAAAGAAAAATATGTTATGTCGAATATTAGATATGTTATATGTCAACTATTGGTAAATTAATTTATTACCCCTGTCAACTTAACAATTTTTACAGGGTCTACAAAAAAATTAAAAATATTTGTTTGTATTATCACATTCAAACATTTTGGTACTAATATAAAAAGAAAACATCTAAATAAACACATGTATTCAATAAAATATAAAAAAAAATTATTAGATAAAATTTTAATTAAAAAACATTATAGAATTTTTCTTAGACTGTCAACTATTGGGGGTTTTTCATTAAACAGCTTTTTATCAAAAAAAAATTAGGGGGGTCTTGGCTGCTAGTTTTACGTATTTATAGGGGGCGGGGGTGGTAAGTCTCAGCATTACATGAGAGGTGGGAGTCAAAATTTGCAAAATTTTGCATTACATATTTTAAATATTTTTGACAAATTGTCACATGAAAAATTTCAATTTGACATTCTTATCAAACTTTCAAAATGCATACCTTTAACTACTGGTATGTTTCCATAGAAACCAATTGGGCGATTTACCCACTATTATAGGTAATTGTAACAGCTTCTGGGATTGGTGGAAACAAAACGTTCTTATCTCAAAATTTCATACATACACCCCCCTCTCAAATTTTGCTCAATTTCTTTTTATTGCTGTATAATATGCTGTATGCTGTATAATATGTAATTTTATATGCTGTATAATATGTAATTTTTTTAACGTGAGTTCTGATACACCCTGTATATTTTGGGGCTAATATAAGGAAAGTGGCCAAAAAATTAGAGAATTCTACACGCCAGAACTAAAATATATAGGGCCCTTTAAAAGTTTTAACTGCTATTAAATAAGGTACCTTATTGTTTTTCGCCATTTTATTAATTATATATTTTTATTTATGTTATTATCTTTTTAGTTCTATATATTTCTGTAACTTTTACAAAAAGGAATATATTTTTTCGAGAAATGAATGTGTTTTTATACCGTTTTTAGATCCACTGACTATGCGCATAACCCTAAAAATTTCATTGTCAATAAAGCACTTAAAACAGCTAAAATTTTAAAAATTTGGTGACCTCAAGGGTCCCTGCTGTAGTACTTTTTTTATCCCAACTGTACCTTATTGTTTTTCATTATTGTTTTAATTTTTATTATTTTCTATAATTTTTACAAATAGCCTTATTTTTTTCTAGATAAGCATATATTTTATATCTAATTTAAATCCACTGACATTGTACAAAACCCTTTAAATTTCAATGTTAATAAAGCACTTAAAATAGCTAAATTTTTTTAAATTCGGTGAGCTTCAAAGTTCTGTGCTGTCCTGGATTTTTTTGATAACCTAAAGTATGACCCCTAAACTCTAATAAGGATTTATTAGCTATTGGTTTAAAACTTTCAAATAAGCTCGTTATTGGAAACAAAACTAATTGGTTGATGCTAAATGTAGTTCCACACCACAAATGAGATTTCCGCTTTAGAAACAAAATTAAACCATTTCCTCAGTGATGAAAATTGCAAATTAAATTAAATTTTCACTTTGAAAATGTGGTTTAATTACGACATGTATGTACTTAGTTAAATACGTCTGGACAAGTTTCATAACGTTTAATTTTTAGTGTTCAGTAATCTAATGACAGTAAATCACCTAACAGCATTTCCTAGAAAATCAAACAAGATCTTTTATTCTAGTTTTACGATTTTATTAAGAAGATCTCTCGAGACTTGTAAGTTTGTAATTTTACTTTTTTTGTAACCCGGGCAAATCTTGGTGATAAGTCACAAATTTATGTTATTAATAGTTATTTTTTATACAGGGTGGTCAGTAACTTCCATGCCAAAATTTAAGAGGTGATTATAAATCTAAAAATATGAAAAAAAGTTTCTATAAAGGGTCGTCCGGAAATGAGCCCTAAGGGAGCTACGGCCATTCGAAGATGACATGAGGAACAAATAAAAGCATCAATAAAATGTTAATGCTACAGGGTGATTTTTCATTTTAAAATAAGCAAAAAAATAGTCCTTTTCAAAACACCTAAATTTAATATTAAAGGAGTAATAGCCTTTTAAAAAGTAACGTTTTTGGTGGCACAAAATATTACTTCCTATTAATTGCATTTTTTTTTTTTGAAAACGGTTGCTCATACAGTGTTACACTATATGATATTTTTTATGTATTTTTACTCAAGAAATCTATATTTTTTACAAAAAATCAAAAAAAAACTACACATAAATAGTTTGAGGCAAAAATGAGTTAAGCCTCACATATTTTTATATTTAAAAAAAAAAAAGTCCAAACAAATTAACATAAACTTATTGCCCTTATTAATACTAGTATGCATGCAAAAGCTCGTCGCTCTAGCTTAAAGGGTAACCGATTTATTAATTAATAACCTTATTTTTATTACAATTTTAAAGGGCCGTAGCTCCCTTAGAGCTCATTTCCGGACCAACCTTTATAGGATTTTTTTTTTTTATATTTTTGGATGTAGATTCACCTCTTAAATTTTGGCATGCCAGTTATTGATCACCCTGTATATGAAGGGAGTAAACTGTTAGTTTTAGTCCCGCAGCATAAATGTTTCCCGAGCAAACCGGAGCGCAGTGTTTGCTAAATTTTTGATAAATATTGGTACAGCATTTTTCTTAGTGAACTTACCCCAAACATAGCCCGTAAATCGGGATCTCTAAACCTGAAGGGAATGTTTGATACGTGCAGTCTCTTTGGGGGATTTTTCGAGGGGTCGCTCAAAAGTGCGTTGCCATTGACGGCGCCCTCCGTCGGTTCTGTTGATATTAGTGCTAGTGCCGTCGATGGTATCGTGCTGCCTTCTACTGTGTCTGTGTCGCATTTGTATGCCTGCAAAAAACAAAATTTATTTTAAAATACTCAACTGGTCTCAAATAGGATATACAGGGTTATTCTTTTAAATGGTACACCCCCCGTAAGTTTTGAACCGAATGAGATATAAGGTTGAAAGTTGGAATATGTATATCGCACAATAAAAGCTATGATTTGCCATATTTTTTAATTTTTTATTCGGTAAAGCGGCTCCAGGGGGGTGAATATTTAAAATGGCACCCTAGGTCTTGTGATACGTCTTTTTAAAGAGCTTAAAATTCTCTATTTAACTATTTACTTTTTAATATTTTTTTTAAGATATTTTTTCTTCAATATTATTTAAAATTTTAATGTTTTATGCATAAGTATTAAAATTTTAACATTCACACATTCACAATTTTGACCTTTTTGCGCTAAATTTCCAAAATTATTTTTTTTTTAAATATTGTAAATATCAATTTTAAAGAAAAATATCTGAAACGCAAAAGCGTTTAAAAACTTTTATATTTTAGACGAACAGAATAGTGGAAATGGACTACACACTTGTTGTCACACTTCCTTTGCCTTTCCTCACATCTAGCAACTCCAGAACACTTCTGTGCATTCGTATGTATTATTAAAAACGTTTGCGCATAAATATGTTTCACCAATCTTTACTGCGCATGATATATTTGTATATCTTTGCCAGAACATTTCTGAATATTCGTATATATTATTAAACACTTTTGCGCATAAATATGTTCCACCAATCTCTACTGCGCATGATATATTTGTATATCTTTGCCAGAACACTTTTGCGCATTCGTATGTATTATTAAACACTTTGCGCATAGATATGTTTCAAGGGCGTAGATGAGGGAGGGGGTAATGGGGGTAATTACCCCCCCCCCCCATAGGCGTGGCGCCAATTTTGTTTGCAGGGCGCCAATTTTGTTTGCAGGGCGCCAAGTTTGGTAGAAACCGTCAGGGACACAGTTTTTTTCCTTGTTGGTATTTTTTTGGGCGCCAAGTTTGGTAGAAACCGTCAGAGACAAAGCTTTTGTCTTAGCGTATTTTTTTGGGCGCCGTCATTTTTTTTGTAGGGGCGCCACGTTTGGTAGAAACCGTCAGGGACAAAGTTTTTTTTCTTGTTTTCTTGATGGTATTTTTTGGGTGGATTTTTTTTTTGTAGGCGCACAAAGCTTTATTTTAGGGTGTTTTTTCTTTTGCCAAATTTGAGGCTTGAAAGGCCGGCCCTGTGTATTACCCCCCCCCCATAGAACAAAAAGATCTACACCCTTGATATGTTTTACCAATCCCTACTGCGCATGATATATTTGTATATCTTTGGCAAAACACTTTTGCGTATTCGTATGTATTATTAAACACTTTTGTGCATAAATATGTTTCACCAATCCTTTCTGCGCATGACATATTTGTATATGTTTGCCAGAAGACTTTTAAGCATTCGTATATATTAATAAACTCTTCTGCGCATACTTACGTTTGTCTAAGCAGTACTGCGCATCGTAACTGGTGACCGACAATTTTTTTTTGCTTGAAATGGACATAAATCATTATTAAAATTTGCAAAATAGAAGGCTTTGCCTATAAACTAATAAAAAGACTTCACAGTGGCGTGTATTTTGTTATTTTGCTAATATCTCCAGAAGTATTGGTGCTACGAAAAAAATGGTTTTTACCTTTTTTATGGTAAATTTTATTACCTTTCTATACATGCAAAATTTTAATTGAACGATAAAAAATTTAAAAAAAAATACCAAAAATAAACTTTTTTGGCCCCTTTGACTCCCTTCTCCCCTACCCACATACCCCAATTTCAATCCCCGCCGAGATATTCACTACGCAAATATACCCTCCAAATTTCAAATCGCTACGATTTGTCTTTCCCGAGTTATCGAGAAAGTTAAGCTCTTTAAAATGACGAATTCTAAGACCTAAGGTGCCATTTAAAATATTGGCCCCCACTGCCGCGCTGCGGCCGCCTTACTGAAATAAAAATTGAAAAATATGATGATAGTTTTTGGTTGTGCGATATGTATATTCCAAATTTAAAGTTTATATATCATACGGTTCAAAAGTTACGGGGGGTGTACCATTTAAAAGAATACCCTGTATCTCAAAAATAAATAGTACACAGAAAAAAAGGTTATCTTGCCAGAAGATAATAAATTATCTTGGATTTATACTATCTTAAATCGAGGTAATAATCTTCTTTTAAGACCATGTATCCTCGGTTTAAGATTATCTGTGACTTTGGTTTCCTTTAATTATTCTCTTGGTAGAAAAATCCTTGTCAATTTTCCTTCAATGCATGACATTTAAAATAGTAACAGAGAATCAAGAGTTATTATCTTGACTGAAAGCCCCTGTTGTCTTACGGTAAAGAGTTTGCCGGCCTCACCCCACGTAGATATACAGTAGACTCGCCCGTTGTTATTGTTGGCTGGCAGACAATTTGCGCAGTAGTTCAAGATATGCGCGGGAGAGAAGTTAGGTTTGTTTTTGTTTTCGCCGTCATTTGTCCTTAAAGGTGTATCATTGTTTTTATCTGCATTAAAATGGACGAATTTGTATCTGTTACCCTCAAACGATGGGGATTTTCAAATTAACTTAAAAAATTCACGGGTAAGTAGCTTTAAATAATTTATACCTATAAGCGCCATTTTGCAATGGCGTTACATCAAGTTTTTCTTCAAAACAAGTGCTTTTTCCTACGACCACCTATGAAACCAAATTTCACACGATTAACAGAGTAAGAAAGTATTATACTTCATAGGCGTGCGAAATAATACTATACATGTGTGGGAAATTTTTTCAAAATATTTACCATTCTATTAACCCTGGAACTGTGGGGTCAATATGATCTTGAATCAAGAGAATCCCAATCTTAAATCAAGATTATAATTATCTTCATTCAAGATTATATTATCTTAAACCAAGACTTGGTGTAAGATAATATGATCTTAGATAAAGATAATATGATCTTAAATCAAGATAATTACATACTTAGTTTATAAATGGTTTAAGTGACTCGAATGCCAAGATCACGGCGGACTTGATATAAGGCAGTCATGGCGTTGAACATATCGAAAGCCATGGCGGCTTTGGTTCAAGATCGTTTTGCTTTGATTCAAGGTATCCTTTTTTTCTGTGTAGTTCAAAACTTTGTTTATATACATAACTGTAGTTTGTTGAACTGGTATAAATTTTAATATAATTGCTTTAATAATAACGTTAAAAAACGAGTGATCTGTTTTACTTGGGACACCTGGTACTTTTCTTACCTGTTGTTGTGCTTGTTGTGCCTGTTGTGCGCTCGTTCCCGATAAAGGGCTGCCCACCATGCTCCCAGGTTGCGGGGGGCAGTCTGGCACCCCCGACGAGGGCGGTTGAGGGGGCGGAGGACTATAAGGGGGGCCCGCACCGGCCGGGGGCGCTCCGGTCGGAGGCGGGAGCAGGGGAACGGCGGGTTTATCTTCTGGGAGTTTGAGATCGGCACCGCCATTTTGATGGGCGAATGCTCCGGCGGCCGCAGCGCCAAATTGCTGCGCCGTCATGCCGGTTTGAACCATGTGCTGAAACAAAAAGAAAAGTTATTATAACTGTTTACTTTTTCTTTGGTCTTAAAAAAGTACCTAAATAAAATCGCGAAACTGGTCCAAAAGATTCAATTTAAGGGATCATTCTGGTTTAATTTTCAAAAAATCGATCGTTTTCTTTCGCATTTCTCGTATATGCAGACTTTTTCATAATTTTTTACTAAAAAAAATTAAAACGCGTTTTTCTCAAAAGCATATTTAGACTTTTTCATAATTTTTCATAAAAAAAACTTTAAACGCATTTTTCTCAAAACAACGTTTTTTTCGGTCGGCGGCTGTGACATCTCCGGAACCACTGGACCGATCCTTATGAAATTTTAACCACATATTCTACACATGAATAGCTTTAGCGTATTCTACAATCGTATTAAAATTTTAATTTTTACTATTTTTTTGCCAAAAACAGTGAAAAAATACCTCATTTTTTGTTTTTTTTTTTAATTATTTATCAATAAATATTAATATCCATAGAATACGCGAGAGCCACAGTCATACTGAATATAAAATATTTTTGATTTTTTCGTTTTAGATGAGCCGTTATCAAGATATCACAGCCGCCAGCGACAAATCTACTTTTCGAGGAGTTACGTTTGTCTGTTATTTTTTTTGTATAAAAAGTGTTTAAACTAAAAAATATATTTTATGTATTTCGAGAGTGTATTTATTAAGCTCAACAAATTTTATATCAATATCTATAATGATACATTCTAAAAAATTAACAAAAATAGCCCTTATTTTGGAGCATCTAAACCGGTATGATCCCTTAAGTTCTTCAAATGAAACTGTCTACCGCATTTTATACTACAAAACAAAATATATGTAGGTATATTGATTTACTCAGTAAAAAAATTGGTTCAAATAACAATTATGTTTTTTTTAAAATTCGCTAAAAATGCAGCAGCACTGAGCATGAGTGAGTAAGTTGATAAATTGTTTCTGGACAAAAGTCCAAACCTCTTAGAGAAGTCGAAACACAGAGGGATCTTGGCGTCGATATTTCTCAAAACTTGAAGTGGGAAAAACATATAACAAGAATAGTAAAACGAGCCAACTCCATTCTTTACTTGATCAGAACCGCTTTTCATGACCATTCAGCTGAAACTATAGGAAAGCTGTACAAGTTATATGTTAGACCTATTCTGGAATATGCCGAATGTGTCTGGAACCCTTACTATGCAAAAGATATAGATCTTCTCGAGGGAGTACAAAGAAGGGCGACTAAAATTCCACCAGAATTAAAACATTTGCCGTACTTAGAACGCCTTTCTCATATGAAACTACCCACTCTGGAAGCAAGACGATCTCGTGGAGACCTTATCCAAACCCATAAGATACTCAGCAGCTACTACTCAGTCGAACTTAGCATATTCCAGCTTAATAACAATACCAACTTGCGAGGTCATAGCAAAAAACTTTATAAAGAAAGATGCTCCAAATTACCCAGAAATTTTTTTATTGTTAGCAGGGTCGTTTACCAGTGGAATGCTTTAAGTGAAGACACAGTGGGGGCAATGTCTCTTAATCAGTTTAAGAATAGACTGGATAGGGATTTGGACAGGGTCAGAAGACAATGGGTACACATTCCTTTCTAGTTTTATCTGTGATAGTTATATTTTTATCTCATTTTTGTGATTTTATTTTTGATTTTTTATATTTTATTTTTTAATATTTATTTTTATTTAATGTTTCATATTTATTTTTATCTTATTTTTTTTTACATTTGTTTTTATATTTATTTTTTAGAATTTCATATTCACTTTATTTATTTATATACTTTGTATTGATTTATATTTATTTAGATACAGTTTCATCGGCTATGCCGCTCACTGTTTATAATAATAATAATAATAATAATAATAATAATAATAATATGTCAAACATATGTCATAATTACAAATAATATTGTTCCTGTTAGAATCCAAATTTTAGTAACTCCAGTTAACGAATAATCCAAAAAATGGGATGGCCTCACTAAACGAATATATTAATACAAGACCGGAAAACCTAAAGATATTCTACCAAATTTAATGCGAAGATGGAGAGTCCCTAGCACAAGCTTAGGCTTATTTGGGTCTCTACATGACTCTGTGGTAATTTCAAGTATTACTTAAAATTACTTTAAAATAAATAAAATAAAATAAAAAAAATAAAAAATTATCCTGACTGTAAACTTGTCATTATGTTAGTGTTGTGCTTTAGTTTTGGTTGACTCCAAAGTATAAACCTCTGCTGATTTCGTTACCCTATAAAATCAAATAGGTAATACAATTTTCATGTCTTGTTGGAAAGATTATAATATGATACGTTTTTTATAGGAATGATAATACTATTTGAAAAGAGGTTTTTTTGTTGTTTTAGTATTAAATATTTAGTATTGAGGCTTTCATGCTTTCATGCAATATCAAAGAGATTTAGTATGTATATATAGCTCGGATAAAGAAAATACATATTTATGATAATGGAAAAAAAGTATTCGTTTTCATATAAATGTCAATGCTGATATTTGAATATGGTAAATCTTTCGTCTTTATTTAGATTTGTATGACGACCATCCATATGTACATAACTAATAAATCAATATAGACAGGGACGGACAGGAAAGCCATAGACGTATTAAGGATGTTTTAAGGAACCGTTCCAAAATTACGTTATCTGCCGGGTATCCATGGGCGGATTTAGGGGGGGCATGGGGGCCATGTTAGTTGAGTGGGTAAAATAAATAATTATTCACTCAATAAAGTAAAAGCCACGCGGGGGTTATTATTGAGTTTATCTATTTAAAATAAAGCTGATAATTGTCTTATTATCTGTATGTATTGGATAAATGCACTTTACACGCTCGCTGCCAAAAACGCTTAAAAGCGTCAAGACATGCTTAGGCCAAAGGCCTGTGACGCTTATAAGCGTTCTATACCCATTGATTTAAGGGAGCCAGTATTGCCGGGTTTGCAGTTGAGTAAACATCGCTAGGTATACGACTAAAGGTACGTTAAACGCAAAAGTGCATGAGGTTAAGTTTTTTTTTACTTAAAAAAATGGAAAATTTTAAAAATTATTTATTTTGCATTTCTTATTATAGTTTCTGTGGCCAGTTTTTTTTTATTCTGTGGCCAGTTTTTTAGGGCAAAGGCCAAAACAGGAAAGATATTTTTAATAAACTAAATCAAACCTTTCAAGTTTATTGTGTAACCTAAATCTTATTTAAAAATATTAATTTTTGAGTTCGGTCCGCCCCTGAAGACAGACTGTAATCAAATCCCTTGATAAATCCCGCAAAAAAACCTGAAGTTTAACAACATAATTGCGTAAAGATCATTAATCATCATTCTCAGGACGTATACCTGGGATAAAAAGATAACGATATTAAAAGATTTTTACTGAATACTCGGTGGGTGAGGGATAATCCTCTGAAAAAGCTTAGAGCGTGATGAGCATTTTTCGCAGGGATATTATTACCCAATTCTATTTAACAATTGATAACAAAAAAACAATTTTTCATGTAGATGGATTCTCCGTATTGATATAGAAATAGTAGATTAGGGGCTGTCCATATATTACGTAACGCAATTTTTCAAAAAATTGACCCCCTCCCCCACCCCTGTGTAACAAACTGTCACATTTACCAACAAATTGGTGTTCTGTGAGTACATATTCCGCGCGAAAATGTATCATCGCCGATGATTCATCGGCAAGATCACGCAAGAACAGGGCAGTAAGATTTTTTTTTAATATCAATGTCAACAGTTTTTTTACTGATTACAATATTATTTAAATATGCATAGTTTCGTCAATTTTTGTGTGAAAAAGGGAATTATGGGCCACTAAATAGTAATTTATGTTGAAATAAATAATAAAAATGCATCTGTTTACCTAGACCCCCCCCCTCCCCCCTGTCACAAACTGTAACAATTTCTCTGACCCCCCCTAGGCGCGTTACGTAATATATGGACAGCCCCTTACAGGTCGACTCGGAAAATAGTACTTTTCCGAGACCTTATTAAAAAACGTAGATGTTTGAATTCAAATGAAGAAAATAATACTATAATACTTAGTTTTTTTAGTTCTTTTCATATTTACCGAAAATCATTTTTCCTGCATTTCACAAGAGAAGCACAATCATATAAAACTGAAGTTTCACATACGCGTAACCCAAAAAAACAACCACAAAAAGCTTATGTTGATAGCTCACAAGGCACCGTTTTCCTTTTTGTCTCAAAAGTAAAAAAACATTAACTAAAACTGTACATTTAGGTTTTTACCCCTATTTTTATATTTGTGGATGTTTTTTGGGAAGAGGGTTAATAGACATATTTTAATTTGGAGTTAAGGTATAAACATTATCCTTTTGAAATAGCATAATATTTAAGCTTAAGTTAGCAAAATTAGGACACAAATAACGTCCAAAGTTAGTTTCCTAAAAGTAATCTAGATCGAAAAACTGGAGCAAAAATGTCGTCTCAATGAGAACTTTTGGTAACATACCTGTACGCCAAATTTCAAGTCTCTAGTTTAAGCTTATCGTGCACAAAAAAATTCTCGGACTGAACGACCAAACCACCGAGCGATTGACAGATATTTTTTTTTGCTCGAAATTGATTTATATCGACAAAAAACGGTATAAAACGCAAAAATACGCAATAATTTTTTTAAACATTTTTGCACAAATACAAGGCTTTCCCGAAATTTTGAAAACTTTCAAAATTATTTTCTTGTTCCTTCAAAAAACAAAAATAAATAAAATGATCAATTTCGACATTTTCGAGAAAATGTTAAAGTTTTGATACCCTACGTGCGAATATCCGAATCACGGTTAGTCTGTTCTAATTTTAAAACTAATTATTCCAAAATAATACCAGCATGAATATCGTGAAATTTCAATGCATATTAAACAAAAGGCTATCGATTTTCAATGTTTGTTTAAATTTAAATGCAAATTGACATCGTAATCCAAATTGTGGAAATTTACGTTATATTAAACAGTTTTGTTAAGCAACAGATGGTTTTAATTCTCATTTATAATATTTATTTTATGCCTAATAAAAATATAAAGGCAAACAGCAAAAACAAAACAAACGGATACCCTTTCTAGATACAGGGTGATCCATAACTGGCATGCCAAAATTTAAGAGGTGATTCTAGATCCAAAAATATAAAAAAAAGTTCCTATAAAGGTTGGTCCGGAAATGAGCCCTAAGGGATCTAGGGCCTTTTAAAATTGTAATAAAAATAAGGTTTTTAATTAATAACTCGGGTACCGTTTAAGCTAGAGCGGCGAGCTTTTGCATGTATACTAGTATTAATAAGGGCAATAAGTTTATGTTAATTTATTTTTTTAATTTATCCAGAGGCGTGCCCAAACGGACAAAATATATGAGGCTTAAAACATTTTTGCCCCAAACTTTTCTATGTGTATGTTTTTTGGATTTGTTGTAAAAAATATAGATTTCTAGAGTAAAAATACATATAAAATATCATATAGTGTAACACTGTAGGAGCAACCGTTATCAAAAAAAAATGCAATTAAGAGGAAGTAACATTTTGTGCTACCAAAAACGTTACTTTTTAAAAGGCTATTACTCCTTTAATATTAAATTTAGGTGTTTTGGTGTATAATACTTTTTTGCTCAGTTTTAAATGAAGAATCACCCTGCAGCATTAAAATTTTATTGGTGCTTTTTTTTGTTCCCCATTCAATACGTCATCTTCGAAGGGCCGTAGCTCCCTTAGGGCTCATTTCGGGACCAACCTTTATAGAAACTTTTTTTCATATTTTTGGATGTAGAATCACCTCTTAAATTTTGGTACGCGAGTTCTGGAACACCCTGTATGTTAACCCGCTAAGGCACCATGTAACCAATGGTTACTAACCATATGGACACAGCCTAATTTAGTTAATGAACGTATGGTTGTTATAAACATTAAACACGTTGTTTTGTTTGTTTGTTTGTTTAACCTCGTACTATTCTACTTAATTAAGCATCCCCTAGGTCCAGGACTTGTGTGAGCTAGTAGTAGAGGGAACCACCGGCTTTAACTGACTTTCGAACCAGTTTATAGGGAGTGTCCGTTTCACTTATCGCCTTCCCCAAATTTCAATTATTAACAATAAATAATAAAAGCGACTTTCGGCATAATTATTGGTTTTTGTTACCTTTGCTTCCTTAAGGCCTATCCAGAAGCTTGCATGAGAACATAAAACATAAGAATGCGATGCCGTGATTGGCTTACAAGATACATGACAGCACATCAAGCCAATCACGGCATTGCCTTGTTATGTATTACGTTCTTATGCAAACCTGTGAATAGGCACTTCACGTCATTATCTCACAAGATTAATCCCTTATAATTTCGTTATTTTTGGATCGGACAGAATAAAATTTATTTCATATCAACTAAAATTAAATTTTTATTGTTAATTATAAATAATTTTAATCGTTAAAGTCTAAACTTTAGGACCCTTTACAGTTTAATCAATTTTATAATATTAAATACGCAGCGTTTCATTGGCCTGAGTGTAATATAAAATTTACGGCACTTTGGCCCATTTCCAAAAGCTGTTATTATACTCTTCGATGACTTAAAGTTAGAACGATGGTTTACAAACTTTCAAAATTGTCGAAAATTATCCTAGCTGCCAACAAAAAAATAATGTCCCTTACCCAGTTCATAGAAAACATTTTTTTTTTATTTAGACTTGTCCGAGGCCGCCGCCGACTGTTTTCGCAAGTAAAAACAAATTACTATAAAATATTCTCAATATGATCTAATTAGATTATTCTCACCAAAATAACAGTATGTCAAAAAAAAAAAAAAAACAGAAATAATGTAAAGTCTACAGGGGAAAACAATCAAAGTGAAATTTATTCAAAATATAGATTTTATTGGCAATAAATAAAACACTCGCTCTCTAAAAGCGAAATTGCAAAAAGTTTACTTGTGTATTTTTTATGAGCCTTCTAGATGTTTGAATTCAAATGAAGAAAATAATACTATAATACTTAGTTTTTTAGTTTTTACATATTTACCACAAGTATTTTTTCCTGCATTTCACAAGAAAAGCACAATCATAAAAAACTAAAGTTCCACATACGCGTAACCCAAATAAACAACCACAAAAAAAAATTGTTGATAGCTCACAAGGCACCGTTTATAACATTTATTATCCTTCTCAGTCTCAAAAGTAAACATTGACTAAAACTGTACATTTAAGTTTTTTAAATGTATTAGATTATTTTCGTGTTTATCATGACAGCAGTTCAACCATCTTGCTTTAAGCATTAATAATGATATTTTAATCGGTGGCTCCATCTAGCAAAAATTGATGATTTAAATTGCAGACCAGTAATAATTAGTTTACTGGTTTCTATTTTTCATTACAGGTCAGGTCCAGGCATGGAAAACAGTGGGACAAGAAATCACGTACTTCAAAACTTTATTAATACATATAATGTATGTATTACATATACAGCTGCGAATAAAAAAGTTTACACTGTCTGCTTTAATTTAATTGCTTTTTAATTTATTTACTTTTTACGAAAAAACTAAGCAAAATAAAAAATATTTGTGTGAATATTTTTATAGAGAATTTTATAACCTACAAATTAAGTTCTATACAATTTTTTATACATATTTGATAGTTTTGCCACAAATGAGCAATTAAGTAATCTCTGCACTTTAATTTTAAGCTTTTTTTTTCGCCTTTTTACTGTGACAGTAAGTCCTTCGCATATGGATTTTTAAATTCCTCGTATTTTTTCAATACATACCATAAAATTTTCAAAATCCTACTTTTTTTAATTTTGAAAAAAAGCGTCATTATTTCCTGGACTTATATCTCAAAAATGTGAGGTGCTGGAATTTTCCCAAGGTCAGATTCGGATTCTACGCCCTAGAATTAGTAAATTTATTTTCCGATCGGGACAAAAAAAAGTTGCGATTTGTTGTCTAGTGTAATTATAATTCAGTATCCCTGATAAAACCATACTTTAAAATGTGAAGCATTTTCCATTTTCACGACTCATTTTAATGCTGATTACTTATGGTACGATTGAACGTTTATGATACGTTTTCCGGAAAACTCGATCAATACGTTATAGTAAATGTGTATTTTTTTGTGGAAATGTTTTAGCGTTTTCTGCCAGAATAAATTAGGACAGATTTTAAGTTAAGCGTGTATCCGAAAAGCAGAATAATCAATTTTCATTTGGCGTCCGGAAATCCCTAATGAAAATATATATCTTATGTTAAAAATTAACAGTCTATAAAAATATATACTGCACGTTTGTCGGTTAATAACCGAAATATATATATATATATATATATATATATATATATATATATATATTGTGCGGTCCAAAAGTCACCCCCCCCCCTTTTAACTTTTGAACGAGTATCGACTTCAAATTTAGAACTTTTAAATAAGACATTTTAAACTATCTTTTAGCATATGTTTGATATTTTCAGCTCTTAAAATGTGGACAGGGGGGCATAGGGGGACATTTTTTTTAAATGGAAAGGGGGAGAATTTTATAAGCTTTAAAACGATGTATTACACTTTAAAAAAATGTGCCCCCATGCCCCCTGCCCACATTTTAAGAGCTGAAAGTATTAAATATATACTAAAAGATAGTTTAAGTTGTCTTATTTAAAAGTTCCAAATTTGAAGTCGATATCTCAACTGGTTCAAAATTTAAAAGGGAGGGGTGACTTTTGGACCGCTCTGTATGAGAAAGTTATCTATCTGTCGTTAGAATCAAATAGACGGGAAACAGTGAATAGTGACATTTCATCCTTTTTGGGAATGTATGTATGTTGTTAATATTTAAATAAAACGTTAGATAGATATAAAAGTACGGTGCCATCTATTGATGTGGTCACTATTATCTGTTCACTTGTTCACAAAAGGCAAATCGCCTCAATTTAGGGTGTACAGTAACATGAATTTAAAATGCCCCGAACAAAGTTGTAAAAACCCTTATTTTAAAACAGTCCTCAAAAAAAAAAAAATTATGGTATAAGCGATGAAGAAAAATTATGTAAAAATTTAATTTTCAAAATTATTTTCAACCAAGTCTAATTAAGGACACTAAATCTGAAACTAGTTCAGTTTCCTGACTGCGTCACCCATCTCCTGTTCTTAAGTCTAATAGCCCAAAATGCTTCTTTATTTTCATGTGTATAGAAACAAATTGTTTTTTTCCGTGTCTAAAGAAACAAACTGTTTACTCAATTTTTCTTTTTTATTGACATTCCACCCTTCATATTTAAAAAAAGATATATTTTCCTCATGGAATATAACTAACAAGCCGTGAAGATATGTAATGCTACGCATTCCATTAAGTACTATTCACAGTAAATGGTATATTGAATTTTCCCAAATATTTTCAAAATAAAACAAAACAATACATTTTTTTCAAAAGATCTTTTTTTGAAAAACCAACAAAAAAAATTAAATTTTTCATTTTTTTCTAGTTTTCTTTTTTGCGAAAAACGAAAAAAAAATTTAAAAAAAAAATCAAAAAAATATCTAAAAAATTAAAAAAAAAAAATTCTATTTTTTTTTTCAATTTTCTTTTCGTTTGGAAAAAAAGTATCAATTTTTTTTTCAATTTTCTTTTCGCGAAAAAGGAAAAAAAATATTTTTTTAAATAGTTTTTTTAAAAATTTAACCCCCCATAACTTTTTTGTTTTTGGGGGGATTACTTTAAAAAACAATAGGAATCTTACCCTCATAGAAATTGATTTTTCCTGAAAATTTGGATTCGATCAGATTATTCGTTCTTGAGTTATCGTGTTTACAAAAAACCTGACATCAGACGGACACACGGACATTTTTAAAGTTTCTTATGTTTTCATAAAACAAATTTGTATCCAAGAATTTTTGTCTAGGACATTTTTTAACGATTTTGGGAAATTCGAAACTACCTTATAATACTATTCTAGCGCAGGCGCTGTGAATAGTATAATAATAGTCTATTAGGCTGTTTATCTTTCATGTGACAAAATAACAAATTTAAGAGCGCAGGTGCAGCACAAAAAGACCTAACGCAGACTGATTTAAGCTGTCTCGAATTAAGCATACAAATTTAGAAATATATTTTTTGCTGTCTATATGGTTGAAATGCCAATTTGCTTGAAAAAAGGCATAAATAGTGTCTCCAGAAATAGCTTGGCTAGAAATACACGTGACCTGCCCACATCCTGTGGGTTTAATACAAGGGTGGCTGTGAAATTAAATATTTTAAGATATTCATCTTAAGTATCTTCACTATCGATTATTCTCTCAGTTTTAAATGTCGTAGGAAAATTCAAAATGCCGATATAATTTTAAATTATTCAAGTTCTCTTAAAAATATGTGATCTGTTTGATGAATCGTAAAATATATGATGATATCCCTGATGAAAATATAATTTAACAACGCCTTATACATAAATGTAAGTAAACTTGGTTTAATAATATATTATATATATTTTATGTATATTGACTTTTAATTATTTAGAAAAAATCCTAAACATAACCTCACTTTTTTTTAATTTTAAGATCTTTTTGTGCTTGTTCAAGTAAATAAACGTGGTTTATTTCCAAACATTAATAACTCTTCTGCACTCTTCCAAACATAAAATCATGTCATTATGATCCTAAAAAAACGTAAACTGTCGTATCTCCAATCTGGTTTTTCTTATATAAAATAAATGGAACCTTCAATTAATTAAATAAAAACACCTTTGGATAGCATTTTTATTAAACTATTGTAAGAAAAAGAGTTGAAACTAATCCAGCGTAAGATTTACAAGATATTTAGAAAAACATCTTAAACCTCAATTTCCCGAAAATGGGATTTTTGGAGATACGACAAACCAATACTGGGGTGACGATATCTTTAAAAGGTTTCAAGTAAATGTTTTGTTGTACAAAGAAAACATTTACTAGGAAATTAAGGAAATCACATATGGGTACATGGATAAAGCATTTTATTAGCATCAGGTGCATAGAACATCTGAACGCTAAATAAGGAAAAAATTTATTCAATTGTGACTTGATATATTTCTACCTACTGCAAAAATCAAATCTGAAACTCCATGATGGGATCAATTGATCAAGTGCGCGTAATCGAATTTTAAAGTAAAATTTTTCCCTTTTTGCTGATTTTACGAATATATTTGAAATCTGCAGAATATTTTACCGTAAAATTTTTACGTCAATTAAATTCCAGGTTTGCTGAAGCATTCAAGTGTTAAACCTTCGATATTTTTGATTTTTATGCGCGTAAATTATAATTAACAAAAAAAGGTAACATTTCATGACTAAAAGTGTAATTTTTCAAGCGTTTAATAAAAAAGCAACTTACAGTTAAAAGCTTTATTAACGCTTCAAATAAAGTTAATCAGCTTTAATTTTTTATACCGGGTGAAAATTTACTACCCTGAATATCTTGAAAACAAAGAAAAACCGAGATTCCAAAAAATAGGTTAATTTATCGAGGGACAAGCTTCAGCATAAAACAAATAATATTATCCCCTAGCGGGGAGACAGGAGCACCAATTTCAAAATAGAGAATATAAGGAATTATAAGGAATGGTTTAACTAAGTTTGAAGTACCTGCAAATTTTTTATTTTATAAACTGTCTATTATGATATAAACTATACTGGAAATTCAATAAAACCTGCAGTGACTCATACCTCTACTGCTTACGTATAAGGGGTCCGCCTTTGCAAAGCTTCGACGAAATTACGTGAGTCGCACCCGAACTGGTATGATCTTCGTCTTTTACCACACATTCGCAACTGAGTCACTGCAGTTTTTTTTGAATTTCCAGTATACCTATTAGTAGGTCTCAAAACGACAATAAATAAATAAATAAATAACCATGTATGGTTATACTTTGTTGCTTGTTTGTTTGTTTAACCTCGTACTATTCTACATAATTAAGCATCCCCTAATTCCAGGATTTGTGTGGGCTAGTAGTAGAGGGAACCACCGGCTTTAACTTTCACTTTCGCTATGTCTCCCATAAGAAAGCTTTTTGTTAAGGAATTTGGTGGTATATTTAACTTAACAACTATTACATTTCAAATTACTGTAACAAAACTTTATAAAATAATAATATAAAATTTTGTTAATAATATATTAAGAGGTTGCATACCTTTTAAAGGGCAAAAAAACACATTTTTTCTATTTTTTTTTAATACAATAAAAGAATTATTATATTTTGACTTTTGGCATATAAAAGTAAAATATCTCAAGAAGTAGTAAACAATGTTCATCAAAAAATATTAAAAATTAAACCGTTGGCAGCGTTTTTCTCAAAACTATGTTTTTAAAGTCGGTAGGTACGATTTCTCAAAAACTACTGAACCAATCTTGCTGAAATTTTGCACAATCCTTCTAAATAATATTAACTAGTGAATGAACGAAGGGTTTTTTGTTTATTCAATTATAACCCATTTTACAAGCCAGTATGTTACCGAAAATAAAAATTTACCGGAAATCATATAATCGACTTTCAAACTTCAAACACTTCCATTACACTTTTTTTTCAAATCCTTCGAGCTATAAGCATATTACTAAAAGAAATTTTTTGTTATTTTGATTTCAGATAAGTAGATCGCGAGATATCCTGCCTACCGCGAGGACACTTTTTTTCGAGGTGGTCTTTGAAAACCAGCTGTCAACGACTTAATTTTTGATATTTTTTGATGAAAATTTTTTTACAACTTCTTGAGATAGAGTACTTTTATATGTCAAAACCAAAATATAATAATTATTTTATTGTGTTCAAAAATTTTTTAGAAAAAATGTCCTTTTTTGCATGTATGTAACTCCTTAATACTTAATATCTAGGTTAATTCATCGCTTCAGACTTAAATTTTTAACTCACCTTGGCGACAGAAATTAAGTGCACTTTATTTTTTTCGTTTTATAGCATTTTTTATAATAAAGTGCTACAAATGCTGTAAGCTGAAAAATAATTGCAGATATTCGCAACAATTTCCTACGGTAACAGAAAAGGAAATAATTACACATTACTCATAACATAATTGTACTGTTATACACTTTGTACACTTTGAAATGCATTATTTGAATTACCAAGTTAAATTCTGATTATGGCGAGTTTTATTGCTCAAACTTTTTAAACATTGAATGCACTAAAACGGGTTGGTTGAAAAAGCGTCATTCGGTCTTCGAACAATTTGACCTGACAAAAATATGTAATAAGATTTTTTTACAAAAATATCAGATAATTATAAGATTATAATCTTAGATATCAACATCAAAATATGTACGAATATGTTCTTAATTATACAGGGTGGCCCAAAACGAGTGTGAGTGGCTAAAATCGATTTTTTTCGAAATCTGTAGGTAGGGGGCGTGTCAAATTTAGGAGGCGTGCCAAATTTAGGGGGCGTGATCAACATTCTAGGGATCACCTATATACCGGTTTTGGCCTATACAGGGTTATTCAGAAATAGGGTCATTAACCTTAACCTACATAGGAAAATATGAAAAAAGTTCCTATAAACATGTCTAAAAATGCGTCGTAAGGGAGCTAAGCCCCTTTGATATTGGCTAAAAAAAACGGTTTTTATTTAATAACTCAGGAACCCTTTAGGATATTACAACGAGGTTTTGCACGTAAACTAATCATAATAAGACCCATCTACGTATGTTATTTTCATGTACTTATTTTACCCAGGGGTGTGAGAAACGCGGGAGCCTTATCAGTTTTTTAACCCAAATTTTTTTCTGTTTAACTTTTGTGTAATTTTATTTTTGGAATATGATTCTTCAGGTCAAAATACATAAAAAAAGGTACTCTTGTACTTTAAAACCAAAATTTCAATGATGCAGGGTTATTCTATATCTATCAAATCTAAAGGTTCGTAAAGTCTCAACGAAAATCTGCGCTAAAACGACAAATCCTTTGAATCTGTTCAATCCTGTTTAAAAGGTCTAAGCAGTAAAACGCACCAAAAATGCCGACGTTTGTTTCTTTACAGCGCCACAAGACGTATATTTATAGACCTTTATGTGCAAAATAAAAGCAAATAGCTATGTGTCAATGTTCTTTGTGTTTTACAGCAAGTGACTCAAAATTAAAATAAATAAAACAAAAACAAGTCGTTATATAATAGAAAGTCTCTATCAGAAACCCTTGATAATCTGACACTTTCTGGTGATCAAAAAAGAAGAATCTGAATCAATAAAAAAAAAAAAAAATTTTAAACAAGAGCTTTTTTTAAACGAAAAAATTAAAAAAAATTAAAAAATTAAAAAAAAAAACTTTATAAGATGATAGTTCTTCCATTTTTTTAAAAAGTTTAACCCCCGATAACTTTCTTGTTTTTGGGGGATTACTTTCAAAATTGGTAGAATTGATCCTTATTTATTATAAGGATCAATTCTACCTTCTACGTAATTTTTCCTCAAAAAGTTACGGGAATCGGATTTTTTTTCAGCTTTTTAAAATTTTTAAGTTTAACCCCTCTTTAACTTTTTTGTTTTTGGGGGGTCTACTTTTAAAAACAATAGGGATCTTCCTTACATAACTTGATTATTCCTAAAAATTTCAAGTCGATCGGATTATTCGTTCTTGAGTTATCGTGTTAACAAAAATCGTAACATCGGACGGACGGACAAAAAAATTAGTTTCTTATCTTTTCAGAAAAAAAATTTGTATCCAAGAATTTTTTGTCTAGGACGATTTTTGAAAGTTTTGGAAAATTCAAAACTACCGTATAATACTATACTATACACGGAAAAAAAAATTATAGCTAGGAGCGCTATAACACACATACCAAGCAAATTATAATCGCTTATTATATAAATACAAGGCTTTCTCTTACAATTATGGCAGTCAGTGTAAAAATTTATATGAAATACTTTAATTGTTTAGTGAATAATAAAATATAACAAATAGTATGGCATTTATAGCTTAAATAGATTTAATTATTGTCCGTGCTAATAATTTTTATAATATAATAAAATTTCTGTAAATTTATAATAGTGCCTGTAATATATATAATCGTGTCTGTAATATATATAATCGTTTCCAATTTATTTTTAACATTATTAGTTATTGTGTCCCTTATAATCTATAGCTTAAATCACTATAATTTGCCACTGTTACCAAATATCTTATAATGTATAGCGCAGAGCCCACAAATTTAAGTCTTTTATTTTTAATATTTTACTTGTGTCCCAATAAATAAATTGCTCTTAAGCATTACTTTTTCTTGCTACTTGGTGTTCTGCTGTGTTCTGATTCCGTTCTGGGTATAGGTTTTTTTCGCGCTAGGGAGGGTCGTTGTTGTACATTGAGCAAATAGGTAGTTTAAGGTTTAAGGTTAGGGCGCCTAGGGCACATGGAAGATCGACTTGTCGAATGTGTTCCTTTTGTTAAAAAAATATATATTCATTTTTTGTATTTATTTATAATTCTATATGTTAATGTATTTTTTTTTTTTTAACAATAAACAATATTCTATTCTATTCTATTCTATTCTATTCTTTCCGTGTACAGGCGCTGTGAATAGTATAATAATAAAAAAATCTATTCTAATTTTTGAAATAAATTTCTTAACCTATTCTTAAGCATATATTAGTGTTCAATTCAAGAATAAGTTTTTGTTTATAAATACAATATAAATTATCAAGTTTAAAATTCTCAGAAGCTCTTAAACTGAAACAAAGCCTAAATCTGTAGTGTAAATCCACTAAAAACCAACACTTGAAAGACCAAGCGGCAGTAACCTGATACATGAGGAGTAAAGGAGACCCTTAATCACTTTGAAATATACGTTTAGACCTCGAATTTCTTGTCTGGGGTCAAACGAAATCCCTACACGAATTATATTAAAGAGGCAACGGCATCTGGGATTTCAGGACGCAGGATCAATAATCATGCAGGGTAATTAAAAAATATGTACAAGCAGTGTCGGACTGGGCAGCTCAAGTTATTTTGTTTTAATACTACCTAAATGTCCCAACTAAAAAAAGGTTTACCCCCAAAAAATAAAGTTCCCCACCTCTGAGCAAAGCTTTACCCCTGTCAATTTTTTTTTACTTAAATAAAGGTCCTTACCTTTGGCGGGTGGCCTCTAAAGTATATGAAGGGCCCCTGAAATGGTGGGGGGCGTGATATTTTCCTCACTATCTTACCTGTTCAGTCCGACGCTGTGTACATGTATTAGCTAGGTTTGAACATTCCGAATTTAAAATAAAGTGATAAAAATACTATTAGGACGATTTCTCCTAGGGCTCTATGGAATATATTTCTGTAAAATTGAACAAATGTATTGTGTATAATTTACTGCTTTTTAAATTTGGTTTACTGCAACCTAAAATAAAAATACTAGCCGGTAGACCTGTTTTTCAACAGAAAAGCTCATATTTAAGACCGTGCAGTTTTCAGTGATGGTGCGCCTTCGCCATTTTTTTAAATTGTGAATCAATATTATTGATTCACTTCTTTTCAGTATTCAGTAAAAACCATTACCAAAATTGTCATTAGTTTTTCATTAGTTAATACGACAAAAGTAATAAAATCGGATCTAACAATTTTCTTAGTGTATCTACATGCTTTTCAATTTTTCTTTAGTTATCTCTAAATAATGATGTCTTTGCAGATCAAAATCTTCAAAAAGACCTAAAACATCAAACAAGAAAGAAGACGGTTTGATGTTTTAGAGTTATATTTTCGTTTACATTCTAAAAAATATACATTTTATCCTCGATTTTACCTTTCTAAATAAGATTTTTTTTATTTAAAAAAGAAAAAAATACAACAAAGAGAATGATGCCTTTCCAAACGGAAAGTTTCGATATCTATCGAAATAAACAAATTAAAGAAAAGCTTATAGAACCTATTTATACAGGGTTGTTTGGAAATAGGGCTATTCATTTTAAGGGTTGATTCTACATCATAAAATATGACAAAAAGTTCCTATGAACATATGTCTAAAAATACGTCGTAAGGGAGCTAAGTCCCTTTGAAAGTGGCTAAAAAATTCTGTTTTTATTTAATAACTCAGGAACCTTTTGAGATATAGCAACGAGGTTTTGCATTTGAACTAATTCTAATAAGGCACATCTTCATATGTTATTTGTATGGATTTATTTTAACCACGGGCGTGCTAGTCTAATAATTTCTTTGTCCCAAACTTTTTTCTGTTTAACTTTTTTGTAATTTTATTATGGGAACATGATTCCTTAGGTCAAAATACAATAAAAAAACGGTACTTTTGTTGTAATACTGCAGGATTTTCAACATTTTATTATTTAATTTTTCGTCCTCGCACCGTAAAATTTCATCTTCAAATGATTTTTTCTCGAAAAGGGTTAATCCTACAATATTAAAACAAGACTGCCTTTTTGTATTTTGACCTGAGGAATCATAAAAAACTTACAAAAAAGTTTCACAGAAAAAAGTTTGAGACAAAAAACTGATAAGTCCGCCCGTTTCGCACACCCCTGGTTAAAATAAGTACATAAAAATAAAGATGAGCCTTATTATTAATATTAGTTTACATGCAAAACCCAGTTACTATATTACAAAGGGTTCCTGAGTTTCCTGAGTTACTAAATTTTTCAGCCACTTTCAAAGGGGCTTAGTTCCCTTACGACGCATTTTTAGACATATGTTTATAGGAACTTCTTTTCATATTTTCCTTTGTAGAATCACCCCTTAAAATTAATGACCCTATTTCCAAATTATATAGTGTATAAAAGGTGGGGTTTTAATTTTTTTAAACTGCAAGCAAGCAACGCAACGGGCGGATTTCACTTTGAGAACCAAGCCACAGATATGTTCTTCCCACTTCACCGTTCATAATCGTAGAGTGGGAGAGAGCACACGATAGTAATGTGACTTGCTTGCGAGAAAATCTTCACTACATTTTCAATTTTTGTTATAAATTGTGTACCATACAAAATATTCATCTAAACTTTATTCTCAAAGAGCGTTTATCAAATTCTAAGCAATCCTCTTAACTACCTCATTGTAATGGATTGTAGGAAAGGTTTCATGGTTTTCATTTGACAAAATTGAAATATATATACAAGTAAACGTCGAGGCGAATTCATAAAATATATAGTAAAGCAAAATTATATTTCATGCTCTGAAATAATGGAATAGACGTGATGTTAAAATACAACAACATTGTTTTAAAACGACTGTAATATTTTTTATCGTTTTTTATTATAACCGAGATACATTATAGATAAAAAGTTGCTCTTCAGCCAAGAGAAAATGTATATGACATTTTACTTACAGATACCAGGGTTTTAACAAAAAAAAAAAAGAAAACGTATCCTGTTGTATTCCCGAATAACAGAAAGATAAAAAGCAAAAAACAACAATTTTGATAGCACAATGTTTTTTTTTACCTTGAAAAGGAATATCTTTTCTCTTTTTACTTTTACATTCAATGTTAAACACTGTAAACTATACCATGTAAAGAATTGATCTAATATCGGTAATACATTATGTATATTATTTTTTACCGTTTTTATCAACCAATCATTTAACAATATTTCTGACCACGTGTTTATTTCTGCCCAATCATATTACTCCAGGGGCATGTCGTAATTATTTCCAGACAGAAAATTTTCATGAAAACCACGAATTTTTCCCGCATAACTCTCAACCTCTTATGTAATTATATATGACTATTTTACAAACTTATAATAGACCAATCAAATCTCTTTCTTTTTTGACTTTCAACCAATCAGATTCGAATTACACTGATAATTTCACGTGTGAAATTATCAAAATTACGGATTTCTTGATCAATTTTTAAAAATATAAAGGAAAAAATACCTTTCTCAAAGAATTTGACAAGTGTACATCCATATGTTTTCATTTGTCTTAGCTAACACAAACAATAAGCTCATTTTGTCACTTTTCCCATTAAATATTAAATTTTAACAGTAATTTATCTTGAAAACCACAAATCAACTTTTGACAGAAGCTCTTTCGTTTGCGTCAGAGTTTATAGCAATTGTTTTTAGCGCGAGCTTTTTAAAAATTTAAAAAGATTGACTTGATACGGAAAAATAAATAACACAAAATTGAATGCAATAAACATTAGTTTAAAAAATACTTTTTCTTGCTAGATTGTTTGTAAAATAGTCAAGTCAAATATCACTTGAGGCAGTGAAATTTTCAGAAAATTTTATTATGGCCTCATAAAATAATTTTGCTCTAAAGTAATTTTTTTCGTTTATATTTCGAAAAATATACTCAAAAAATTACTGAGCAAAATTATTTTCTGGGAATATAATAAAATTATCGAAAATTTCAATACCTCTTGTGATATACTGTTGATAATATTATTTATATTGATGGGAGGATTGGTGTAGTGATCTTCCGTATCTGTACATGACAAGTCTTCTGGCCAACTAGCGTGAATTCGATTCTCACTGGCGCCGATTTGCCTTTCTCAATTAATTATTAATTGAAATTTGGCGAAGGAGTAAGTGAAGCAGACACTCCCTATAAAAACTAGTTCGAAAGTCAGTATAAGCCGGTGGTTCCCTCTATTACTAGCCCACACAAGTCCTGGAGTTAGGGGATGCTTAATTAAGTAGAATAGTACGACGTTAAACAAACATGTATATTAATAAATTATTGGTTAACCCTAGAGCGTAAACGTGGGGGTCTGCTGGATCCCCATAAAACTGTAAGCTGCCGTTCAGTACATACGTACTCAAGAGTTATATGTTAGGGAACGTTCAAGTATTACGTACAGCGAAATTTGGTCATTTTACATAAAAACAAACAAAAGTTTGGAGTATTATTTTTTACAATCAAACTAAACAATTAATTGGGGGTATATCGTCACCCCACGTGTGTACTTGTGTTCTAAAGTGGCACGTGGGTTCTTAAGGGTTAATATGATCTGAATTAGGGCATATCCACAGGCTCGCATAACAACATAGTACATAAGAATGCGATGCCGTGATTGGCTTGAAGTGCCGCCATGTATTTTGAAAGCCAATCACGGAGCAGCTCCTTCTGAAAGTTTATAGTTTTACTCATCAAGTAATTTCGGTGGAATAGTTAAGCAAAACCACTCCGTCTTCATTTATCAAAAATAAAGACGGTTTTATAAGCTCCATTGGAGCGGAACTACGTTCTACCAATTCTATTTGATACAGTTGTTAATCGAAATAATAACGGATGAATTTAATATTTTTTAAATAACATGTCTTAAAAATGATATTTTTAATATTATTATAGTACAGAATAGTAATTATATACCAACGTAGAGAGGAAACTTTTTAGTCAATTATATCTATAATATTATGATAAAAATTCTTTAAAAAACGCTAAATTTTTAGTTCGAAGAATTTATTTAGAAAATGTCTGATTAAGGCTACTTAATTTTTATAAAAGTTTCAAGAAACAGCATTCTTGTTAATATTTTACTTTATTATATAATTAAAAAGAGTTAAATAGTGCTTGCTAATGGTAAAAAAAAATATGAACCACGGTGGAGAAGACTATAATAATAATTATGGCCTTGCACGTTTATATCGGCTATAAAAAATTTCTTCTCTACCTTGATAAAATAATTATTACTTATACTATAATAATTTTGTAGCTTGGTTCTAAAAGGGCCAATGTCACTTTTTCAATAGCAGCGTTTTCAAAATATTACATCAGAGTTGGCGTGAAAACGCTGCTATTGATAAAGTAATATTGGCCCTTTTAGAACCAAGCCACATAATTATTACTTGGTATACCTATACTATATAGTAATTATTACTATTTTTATGTGGTTGATTCTAAAAGCGTCACTTTTTGTTTTGCGGGCGAAGTTGGACTTTGTGGCACTTGTGCCAAAAAGTTTTTTTGGCCCGCTAACTAAAAATTGTTATTTTTAAGCTTTTTTTAAATAAGATGATTTATGATGATTTTATGGGAGGCATAGCGTAGTGGCTAGCGCGTATGTATAGCAAGTCTACTATCGTGAGTTCGATTCTCACTGGCGCCGATTTGCCTTTTTCAGTTAATTAATAATTGAAATTTGGCGAAGGCGATAAGTGAAACGGACACTCCCTAGAAACTGGTTCGAAAGTCAGTATAAGCCGGTGGTTCCCTCTACTACTAGCCCACACAAGTCCTGGACTTAGGGGATGCTTAATTAAGTAGAATAGTACGAGGTTAAACAAACAAACAAACAAACAAACCTTTACTGTACTATTTATAAAGAAGTATGACCTTTTGGTCACTTTTTGTCTTAGGGAACGTGCAAGTATTACGTAACGCTCCTAGGGGGGGGTCATTTTGGAGTGTTATGCCCATGTTAATGGTATAGGAAAATAGCGTTACTTAAACTAAATGTTCTTTTTGACCAGATACAAGTATTATAATCATTTCATATAAATAAAAATTTCTTTTATAACATAACCTCAAAACATATGGTTAACCGGTTAATCTGTATTCATCCACTAAAATAAATCACAAACACTAAACTTCAATTGTAAAATCAATTTCAATATTTATAATATTTATAGAACGGTTTCAGAAGTATTTTTATAACAAATATATTTTAACACAAATTATTCAAAACACTAAGCTAATTTGAAAATGAAACCGCACGCAAAAGAAACGATTCAATTGTTTTTTTTTTCAGTGATTTGATTGGATAACAATTTGTCATAGATAACTACATAGGTTATAAGAAAATATTTTTTGCATTTTAAAATTAATCATATTTTAATAATTTATTATAATTAGTAACAATCGAATAAAAAATATTGTATAATACACGGGCGAAAAGTTAAATTTAGATTTCGTAGGTTTATTACCCTCAGGCCGGCCGGCCGGCCCTCGGCTTCTAAAATCCTAGTCAATCGAAAAATGTACATTTTCGCCCTTGTATTATAAAATTTAATTAATAACTATTGTATTGTATTAATCCCCATAAGGGTAATTTTAAAGGAAACATATTTACCCTTAGGGTTATTTTTAACCACCAATATTTACATTTAATTAAAACTGGTTAGTTGTTTTTGAAAATAAAATTCCCTTTAGTTATTTATGTTTTCAACAATATTTGTTCTGTTCCTGCCGTGTTATTCCCACAGGAAAACGATAATACTGCCCTGCTAAGACAAGTTGTCATATCTGCAAAAAATCACTTTTTGAGATAAGATTTACACTAGCCCCATGTGCCTACTAAAAAGAGATGTCCTATCTAAAACCCAAATCCTAAAAATTAGCCCAAGATATTTGTCCTATGTGGAAAATTTTCAATGTTTTCTAAATAAAATTGTCCTAACTAGATTTTAGTAGACGAATAAGTCAGGACTAGGACCAACTTTACAGAACTTAGTAATTTGATTGGACTAAAAAGTCCAATCAAATTACTAAGATCTAAATAGATCATTTTGTCCTAACTTTCTTAGATATAACAAATGCATTTAGTATGACAATTTATTCTTCTGACAAAAAAAAATATTTTTTTTTCAAAGGATATCACGTATTTTTTATTTAAAATAAAGCAGAACCTAACGCCATATTTATTTAAACATGTTTTCAAAAAGTGCAAACAAAAACAATAAAACTGGCCATATCCCAAAACATCTAATTTTTGCAGATAGGATAACACGTCTTAGCAGGGAAGAATACTCTTCATAATTTTATAGAAGAGTGCATTAAAACAAAAAAAATCGCACATTTTAAAAAAATATTTGCAAAATTCAAATTAGCTTTCAACAAAAAAAAAATGATTACAGTAGGTTTATTTTGAAGTTTGTAGTATAATTTATCCAGAGACCTGACCATGGGCGGGGAGGGTCACAATATTCTGTAGGGATATTTGTGCCCATTCTTCTTGAAATGCCACTCAATTAAGAACTGCCGCCGGACGGAGTGACCCTAAGTTGTCTTCTACTCAAGTTTTTCAAACCCAATTTATGATTTTGATAAACTTGATTAGAAGAAAAACGTAACTCGGTTAAGCTTCAAATGTAAAGCACAGCATCAATCAAATTCATGTAGTACTTTTTAAGTTGACTAAAAAAATGACAACTTTCAGGAAAATCCTGATATCTCCTAAACCAGAAGTAAAAATGTAAAAAAATAAAAAAGAAAATATTCATTAAAACTGCGGCAATAAGAAAGACTTTAATAATTTGATAAACAGTTGCAGTGGCGTACCATGCAAGTCCTAGAAGATGGGGTAAAAAACATAGTTGTACATTATTTGTTGCTGTTAATACGAAAAAAAAAATCATTCTTAAAACAAACAAAAGTAGAGAATGTTTAAGCTTCAAAACAAAAAAAGAATCAGTCAAATCCATTAATTAGTTTTCGAAATATTTGAATTTAAAAAATGTCAATTTTTTACTTGTCCGGAATTTAATGTGCGGCAGTGTATAATCTTCAGAGAAAACATGTATCTAGAAAATATAATAAAGGTATACATTATACCTAGCCGAGGGATATAAAGAGCTTTCCGGTTCATGTACTAGGGTCTACGCGAAAATCGATAACATTCAGTATTTTCTGAGGAAATTTTCCTCCCCAAAGACCGTCTTGGATGTCTTTATCTGGAAGTTTTCCAGCTTTTCAGGTATTTACATTTGTCTTTTAGAAATACGGATGATGTGCTCAAGGCGACTACTAATTTGAAATGTAAATACTGAACAATTTTCTTAACAAGGTAAATATTTACAGGAACTAATTTTATGATTTTATGGTTGCCTTTTTCAGGAAAGTCCAATTTGATATTGTGTGTACAATGCATTTTTATACATAATGGATATTATAAACAGTAGTCGGCGTAAACTCATCAACGTTGAAAATAAACACAGAAACATAGGCTTACGGAATAATTTTGCCGAATTAAGAGCGATATTTTTATAGAGGTCACTAAATCGAAACATTTGACGACTAATTTGTTACACACAACAATATTGACTATACATATTAACTATAGATATGTATATATATATATATATATATATATATATATATATATATATATATATATATATATATATACATATATATGTATATGTATATGTATACCGGTGTTCGATTTGTATCTTTTAAGAATTAGAAAGTTTTTAATGTTTATTTATCGATAACTTTTTTCCCACCTTACTCGTTTAAATGGAATCATTAAAAAAAATCAAGATAAAAAGAAATAAAAATGTAAATATTTAAAACCTCGCGTCAAAGCTAGAGTCGAAGCGGCGCCTATGCGAGTATTGGAAATTCGCCGAGTACTGATTATAAAAGTATTACCCTCATAGACAAAGAACATAGATGAGCTGTCATCTCAAGGTTATATACAAATTTACGAGTCCTCCATTTTGATCGGAAGTTACGTCAGAAATCAGCCGGGTAATTTAAATTAGTGGGTAAAATGTAAATAAATAAACGACATAACCTTACTTTTTAATGTTTTCTTGTTATATTAAAAAAAAATCAAACTTACCTAAAAAATGTGATACTGCTGTCTGCAGGTAGCAGTCGTTTTATGTTTCTACAACTTTTTATAAAACACGTAATTGCAAAGACTTTATTAGTTCTTTGAAAAAGCACTATAAAATATACAAAAAACACAGAAAGACTTTAAAAGTTCAAAAACGCTATTGTATAGTCTATAATAAAATAAAATGTTCACCCTTCTAGCACAAAACAACAAACGCGTAGAAAAAATAACAGAAAAACCTCGAAAACAAACTCAAAACATACTTAAATTAGGTTATGTTAACCTGTTGCACGAATATGTTAGAGGTGTGTGCGAAGAATTATATTTTTATATTTAAATTACTGGTAAAAATAAATAAATATCTGTGTAGTATAACATATTGATTTAGTTTTTACATATATAACAAACTGTTGCAACAAAACAACGACAAAAAGAAACTTTTACTGACTACTGAAGTGAAATGAGAAGACACATCTCTAACAAAGAAAATATTCCTATCTAACGCAACACAGTGTTACCAATATAAAATATATATTTTTTACTTTATGTTGGACAATTGGAATCAAAATGGAGGACGCATTTAGTCGGGACGCAGAAGTACGCGCAGACGGTCGAAAATCAATCTATTTGTTTATCTTGTCTATGATTACCCTACTCTTTGATGCTAGAAAAGCTTGTTAATTTATATTAGTTAAGTTTATTCTTTATACTCTTTTTTGGTCCCTTAGATAAAGCTATTTTAAAAATAAAATTTCGCTACTAATATGGGTAACAAAATAATCTATATGTATTACTTACATACCGAAATTTTATATCACAAACTGAATATTTATCAATTTTACGAAGAAAATACCGAAAATTTATGGTTCTAATTTAACGGAATATTTAATTTTATAAAAAATTCGGTATATAAATCGAAATTTTACCTACTATTACATGTAAACTTTTAAACATCGCATTGTACGTTTTTTCAGTGTATGTTTTTTCAGTGTATACTATAAAATGATAGGTTTAACATTATTTTACGGTTTCATTAGCATTATGATATATGTAATATAAATTTGTTACACATTCTGAACTCAATGTCTATACAATCTTTATTATTAGTTAATGTAAGGTCAATGTTACTGTTTAAACTGCCTAAAGGCATGAAATTCTTCTGAAAAAACCTTCTTCCACTCTTAAAATACCTCGTACCAGTTGTATAAATATCTTTAAAATTTGAAACATTTTAATTAAGTCCTGTATACCGTACTGTGAAATCTGGGTAAGCCTTGATAAGGAATTCTAAATGATTTTCAGCTATGTAGGTATGTTAGGTACATTCTTCTGTCTGATATTACCTACCTACAATTTATAATCAGTTTTTAAACATTAAAATAATTGTAAAATAATCTGGATTATTACTTAGAGTGCAATTTTGTATTTCAAGTAACGAGGATTATTTTTTGGGGGGGTAGGTCCCAACTTTTCACCATGCAGAAAAAAACTTTAATAAGGTCTTGGCCTCTGCCAATTTCTCAACTCTGACAATCAATTTTCCCAACTACTGTACCAATTTCCCAACCATTTTCAAACCTGACAGTACACTTTTCTAACTAGAACGTGGCTGAGGGGTAGGGGCTTAATCAATTTTATTACAGCACACTATGTGAAATATGTGCATAAATAAGGTACCTAAACAACACTAAACGCTGGAAATGGGACGGTTATTATGATGGAAAGCACTGAAATTTATCTCTACCGAGGTTTCTACACTCTTTGGTATAAAATACCTTGTATGTCTCTAACGTAAGCCATTTTTTATCAAATAAAATCAAATAAAATATCAACAAACTATTAAAAAATACGATCGTGAAAAAACGGCACAGTTCTTTAGGCTCTAGAAGGGAGAAAACAAACATACAGACATGTTAAAAACATAACCCTCCTTCTATATGACTAGCCTTCATTTGTTGTGGTAATATTAAACCATTTTATAAGTTTTCGCATTTAGGAGTTAAGCTTTTTATTTGGATATGCATTCAGAATTTTTTATCACTTGATGAAAAAGTCGCGTTTGCAGTAAATTTTTCACCTAAACGGGAAAAGTTAAAATTACGGAGTCTGAATTTCGGTTCAATTTATCTTTTCATTTTTCATCCACTTACTATTGACACAATTTTGATTAGTTTTTAACTCTATTAAGTCCTTTTCTTTTTCTACTTTTCGTTATTTATGATCTTTCAGCGAAAAATGGCTTTATTTCAGAGAAATATAATATCAGTCCTCTCAAGTTTTACTGAAGTTCTAACTAAAAGTATATAATGATTAGTAAAACTGCGTATTTTAGGTATAAAATGTATAATATGCTAGTGGCCGAGCGCTTTCGATAAAATAATTATCATCCTCAGGGCTGTGCCCTACAAGTACAAGAGAAAACAATTAATAAATAAAAGAGGTGTCACTAGAGGGATTTGAAAACCCTTATTCTTTTAGGTTATTGTACTCACTTGTCAAAAAAGAAGAAATCTTTGAGTATAAAACATTGCGGAATACTTGGAAGACCTCATAACATCAAAATTAACTATGAAACATGTACATTTTAACATAAATAATTGTAAAATTGAATATAAAAATATAATAAACTGAGTTTGACAGAACATTCCAGACTCATCTGTCAAGAAAAGGCGGTAGATTTGAAATAATGCTAGGTGCGTTTTCTTGCCAGACAAGTAGGTGGGTAAAACACGAGTAAAAGTGAATTGGTGAAATTTCAAAAGAAAAAGCAAGATTGAGTGGGATGGGTGTAATTTAAAGGAAGTTTTTAAAAAGGGGTTTAAAGATCCTTTTCTTGCCGAGGTTTCGTTGGGTATTATAACTCTATACATTTTATACCTAAAATACGCAGTTTTACTAATCATTAAAACCAAGGTATACACGTCTAAACACCATATAAAAGTATATAGTTCAAGTGTGAGAGCTGTCCAATGTAAAGAAACGATACTGTTTCATAGTACTTATAACACTGGGCAACAAATCTCAACTTTTTTTTTGCCCCGATGGGAAAGTAAATTTTTCTTACTAATTCGAGGGCGTAGAAACCGAATCTGACCTTAGAAAAATTTCAGCACCTAAAATTTTTGAGATATAAGTCCAGGAAATAATGACGTTTTTTTTCAAAATCTTAAAAAAAAGAGTAGGATTTTGGAAATTTTAGGGTATATTAAAAAAAAATTTGAGGAACTCAAAAATATATATGCCAAGGACCTACTGTCAGAGTAAGTACGCAAAAAAATAAAAAGCTTAAAATGAAAGTGCAGAGTTTACTTAACTGCTCTTTTGTGGCAAAACTATCAAATCTGTATACAAATTTTATAGGACCTTTATTTAGATTATAAAATCCTCTACAAAAATATTTATACAAATATTTTTTTATTTTGCTTAGTTTGTTCGTTAAAAGTAACTAAATGAAAAAGAAACAAAATTAAAGTACACAGTGTAAACTTTTTTCCCGAGCCCAAAAAATATATTTTTCTTATTAATTTAAAGGCGCAGAATCCAAATCTGACCTTAAAAAAAATCCAGCACGACTTATTTTTTACCCCCTCCAGGATAAAACAATTGTAAAATTTTTTTTCTAAATATGTATGCATTTTCATGATATGATCAGGGAATCAGAAAAGCAGTAAGGAGCGCTAAAATGAGCCTTTTTTAAAGGTATATATTGCTTTCAAGTGGATCATAGATAAAACTGTTTAAAAATTAAAACAGATCATTAAGTTCGTAATAATTTTCGCCTGTTGCACTAGGGCTTTTTTACTTTTTTTTTTAATTTAAGTTTGTAAAATTTAAGCGTGAAATTCGTAAAAATTTTCACCTGCGGCGCTAGAGCTTTCTTGCATTTTTCTGAAATTTTCAGTAATAATAGTAATACTGTTTAACAATTAAAAAAAATCGCCTGTGGCACTAGGGGTTTTTTTACAATTTTGTATAACTTAAGAGTGAAATTCGTAAACATATTCGCCTTCATCAAATTTAAAATTTTATTAATTGTAATTTTAAAGACTGGTTTCAAATTAAAATAGACCATCGCATTTGTAAAAATCGTTGCCTGCGGTGCTAAGGCTTTCTTAAGTTATTTCTTTATTTAAGAATATAAAAGTTAAGTTTTTGGATTTCCAAACGAAAACGCTGCTACACGGAAAAAAAAATTATAGCTAGGAGCGCTATAACACACATACCAAGCAAATTATAATCGCTTATTATATAAATACAAGGCTTTCTCTTACAATTATGGCAGTCAGTGTAAAAATTTATATGAAATACTTTAATTGTTTAGTGAATAATAAAATATAACAAATAGTATGGCATTTATAGCTTAAATAGATTTAATTATTGTCCGTGCTAATAATTTTTATAATATAATAAAATTTCTGTAAATTTATAATAGTGCCTGTAATAAATATAATCGTGTCTGTAATATATATAATCGTTTCCAATTTATTTTTAACATTATTAGTTATTGTGTCCCTTATAATCTATAGCTTAAATCACTATAATTTGCCACTGTTACCAAATATCTTATAATGTATAGCGCAGAGCCCACTAATTTCTTTCCGTGTATTGACAAAGTGACATTGGCCCTTTTAGAACCAAGCCACAGATATATTTATTTATTTAACGTTTTTTTGTTATTTTTTTTATTCAATTATATTGTAAAATTGATATAATAGCTATCAAGCTGTGACAAAACGTTAGAAATATGCCAGTACCTAAAAAAAAATAGTCCTGTGTAATAAGGTCATGAATGCATTAATTGTATAATGAATCTAAAATAAAACATGTTTAAATTATTATGCTTAGGTTATGTGAGGCAAATCACGATATTGGACTGAATATGTATAAATTATGCAAAATTGTATTGTTGACAGGAAAATTATTTTCGATATTTATGATTTAACTTAAATAGGAGTGTTATTTTATTGGAAGAAATATGGGTGCTCTATTTAGTAATACCAGATATAGCACCTTTGCCGTATCAATAATTTTTTGATTAACTATAGCCAATTTTTTGTGGAAACACCGGTTAACCGTACGGTTTTTATCCCCACCACTAAATTCGTATAACCGACAGTTCTCACAAAAACTCATTGGTTATTTTCTTGAGGTTTTGACAATTACCTAACCTAATAAGATATGGTGAAAAAGCACTTAAACTACATTTTCAAGTTTATTTGCTCATGGGGAAGGTAATAAACAACAATTATAAGTTTAAATAGTTTTTTATATAAGAAGTTAATTTTAAACCACATAAGCAAACACTTAGAAGTTAGAAAATAAAAGTTGAAATACCTTACCTACTCTATTTTTTACATTTTGCATAAAAATCGAGAAAAATTCCCAACGGCCTGTGAATTATGGTGTAAATAAACAATTTATAGGTTAAGTTCTTACGGTTAACCGTATCTAACTCACGTCCGAACCTGTGTTAGACGCGGTTACCGCCGGTTAGTGACGTCAACGTCATTACCTGGTTAGTTCCGGTGACCCGAAAAAAAATTGGCTTATATGTATTGCTTTACGGTTGGTTTATAAAAAAAATACACTGCCCGGTAAAAGAGCTTTTCCATTTTTCACCTCCGCGCGTGAAATGGATTTTTTATTATCAGATTTACCTTCAGGAACCTAAAAAACCCCAATATATCAATTTTCACGCAAACTACTCTTCGCCGCTCAGAGAGTGGATTTATAAACATTTTATTTTAAGATTTAGTTTTAGCGACATCAAAAACCCTAATATGTCAATTTACAATAACACTACCCCCCGCCCCTCAGGGGGTGGAGTTAAAAAAAAATTATTATCAGATTCACTTTCAGCAACCTGAAAAATCTCAATATAAAAATTTTTACAAAAACTACCCCCCGCCCCTCAGGGGGTGGAGATAAAATTTATTATTATATCGAATTTCAGCAACCTTAAAAACCCCAATAAAAAGTCCAAACCATAAAAATTATTTGATAAAGATCACTTTATCTTATAGTTTTTTGATTCATTTTTTTATTTTTTTATTTTATTTTTTTATTTTTTATTTTTTTGTTTTATTTTTAATGTTTGCTACCCCGCGTATAATAACATCTATTTTTGCAACATGTTAACAGAGTGTCGACTATTATGGGACTTAATTAAACACAACTGGCTGCTTCCTTTGTAATAAAAATACTCTATTTTGTTTTGCTCTACAGTATTCACAAAGAATTTTCAGCGTATCATTGCGAACAGAAAGTACAAAGTTAAATATAAATAGGTTTTCATGGCCATTCTTTTTGGACTGAAAACTGCTTTCGGTGCTAAAATATGATAGTTTCTTGACGACAAAGTCAAAATTAGTTCTAGAGTGCTATCTCTTTCTAATAGTTTGTAACAGTTTGGCCAACGTAAGAAAGACAAATTAATCAGAGCAGCCAATATAAGCAATAAAAACTTTTTTTTATTTACCTTATTTATTTTAACCCTAATTTAATTTTATATTATGCAGTTATGCAGGAAAACTGTTTATTAAAAAAGCCATCTGTTCACAAAGGCTAGAACTTTTGTTTTTTATAGTATTGACACCTGTTTGCTGGAAGGTGAACTTTTAGCATTTAATTTTACCTAGAACAGTTTGGGGAAGTTTTTAAAAATGGACTCGCCCGGGAAAGTGTCCCATTAAATAGTAACCTATTGTACTAAAAAAACGCATTTGAACTTAAAATTAATAAATTTATGATAATTTCAATTAAAATATTTTTGCTAATATAAAAGTTAAAGAGGACTTAAAGCTTTTAAGCTTAAGATCGATAAAATGGTTTAAGCTGGTAGGGCTATCCAACCATTCATACAAAGCGAAACTTTTGTGAATATTTTTTTATAAATATGAATATAATTTAATTTTATATTATGCAGTTATGCAGGCAAACTGTTTATTAAAAAAGCCATCTGTTCACAAAGGCTAGAACTTTTGTTTTTTATAGTATGGACACCTGTTTGCTGGAAGGTGAACTTTTAGCATTAAATTTTACCTAGAACAGTTTGGGGAAGTTTTTAATTATGGACTCGCCCGGCAAAGTGTCCCATTAAATAGTAACCTATTGTACTAGGAAAACGCATTTGAACTTAAATTTAAATTTATGATAATTTCAATTAAAATATTTTTGCTAATATAAAAGTTAAAGAGGACGTAAAGCTTTTAAGCTTAAGATCGATAAAATGGTTTAAGCTGGTAGGGCTATCCAACCATTCGTACAAAGCGACACTTTTGTGAATATTTTTTTATAAATATAAACGATTTCATTTAAGCACTAGTGATGACATTCTTAACTATCAATTTAATATTAATTAAAAACAAAAAAGTTAACAAATAATAATTTGTTGTCATTAAAATGTTAAATATGTAATATATTAGAATTTAAAAACATACATATTTAAAGGCAATAAATTATAACTTGGTAAAACCAATCTGAAAGAAAGGATATATATATATATATATATATATATATATATATATATATATATACTCATATTCCATCAATAGGGAGCCCGAAATTGCATGTTCGACCTGCGATACGAAGCCCACTACCGACATACGAGGCCCGGTTTTGGGCTTCGAATTTTTTATAGTGTATATCGTTTTATTGGACCTTAAATATAGTAGAAGAAGAAGACTTGAAAAATTGCCCAGGGCTTCCTATTATTCTAATACCCATCAAAATATACGCGCCTGTGTTCACGGAAGTTGAACTAGATGGCGACACAGTAGAACTGTATGTTGCATGTATTTTTATGTAGTTGTCATATGATATGAGTCCCTAAGATTTGGCAACGTTGTTGACTACTTCAACTTAAATTGTTCAGCACTGTAGTATTAATTGGCGCTAAATCTTTTGTGGTCATGTGCTTGTTAAAGAAGAAATGAATAGGTCTAAGAAGATATTAGAGCTTGCTTTAAAAGCTCAAGGTAAGTTAACGTAACATACCTAAATTCAATAAATAACTTTAAATATTTTCTATATTTCAAAGAGTTTTTATTGTAAGAAAAAAACTGTCTATCAAGTTCCGTTAACGGACTCTCGTGGGATTCACAGTGGGAAATAACGATCTTTTCCTGCGGAACGGTAAAAAAAGAGTACTTTAAATTATCCGATCGGGCTGAAATTTTGTACGCTGACTTAAGGGACCTTTCTGCACCCCATCATGAAATTTCAACCCCATCAAACAATATTTAAGGGTGGCTTCCCCCTTTAAAACAATTTTTTTTCAGCGGAACGGTAAAAAAAGAGTACTTTAAATTATCCGATCGGGCTGAAATTTTTTACAGCGACTTTAAGGACCTCCCTGCACCCCATTCTAAAATTTCAACCCCATCGGAAAATATTTAGGGTTGGTTTACGCCTCCGAAACGATTTTTTCTGCGGAATGGTAAAAAACGAGTACTTTAAATTTTCTATGCTGACTTAAGAGACCTTCCTGCACCCCATCCTAAAATTTAAACCCCATCGGAAAATATTTAAGGGTGGCTTCCCCTTTGAAACATTTTTTTTCAGCGGAACGGTAAAAACAGAGAACTTTAAATTATCCGATTGGCCTGAAATTGTTTGTGGTGACTTTAGGGATCTTCCTGCAACCCATTCTAAAATTTCAACCCCATCTGAAAATATTTAGGGTTGGTTTATGCCTGCAAAACGATTTTTTTCTGCGGAATGGTAAAAAACGAGTACTTTAAATTATCCGATCGGGCTGAATTTTTTTATGCTAACTTTAAGTACCCCCCTGCACCCCATTCTAAAATTATAACCCGATCGGAAAATATTTAGGGTTGGTTTACGCCTCCGAAACGATGTTTTCTGCGGAATGGTAAAAAACGAGTACTTTAAATTATCCGATCGGACTGAAATTTTGTATGCTGACTTAAGAGACCTTCCTGCACCCCATCCTAAAATTTGAACCCCATCGGACAATATTTAAGGGTGGCTTCCCCCTTTGAAACATTTGTTTTCAGCGGAACGGTAAAAAATAGAACTTTCAATTATCCGATTGGGCTGAAAATTTTTGTGGTGACTTTAGGGACCTCCCTGCACCCTATACTAAAATTTCAACCCCATCTGAAAATATTTAGGGTTGGTTTACGCCTGCAAAACGATTTTTTTTTGCGGAATGGTAAAAAACGAGTACTTTAAATTATCTGATCGGGCTGAAATTATTTATGCTGACTTTAGGTACCACCCTGCACCCCATTCTAAAATCATAACCCGATCGGAAAATATTTAGGGTTGGTTTACGCCTCCGAAACGATGTTTTCTGCGGAATGGTAAAAAACGAGTACTTTAAATTATCAGATCGGACTGAAATTTTGTATGCTGACTTAAGAGATCTTCCTAAAATTTGAACCCCATCGGACAATATTTAAGGGTGGCTTCCCCCTTTGAAACATTTTTTTTTTTCAGCGGAACGGTAAAAAATAGAACTTTCAATTATCCGATTGGGCTGAAAATTTTTGTGGTGACTTTAGGGACCTCCCTGCACCCTATCCTAAAATTTCAACCCCATCGGAAAATATTTAAGGTTGGTTTACGCCTGCGAAACGATTTTTTTCTGCGGAATGGTAAAAAACGAGAACTTTAAATTATCCGATCGGGCTGAAATTTTTTAGGGCGACTTTAGGGACCTCTCTGCACCCCATTCTAAAATTTCAACCCCATCAGAAAATATTTAGGGTTGGTTTACGCCTCCGAAACGATTTTTTCTGCGGAATGGTAAAAAACGAGTACTTTAAATTATCCGATCGGGCTGAAATTTTGTATGCTGACTTTACAGACCTTCCTGCATCCCATCCTAAAATTTTAACCCCATCGGAAAATTTTAACGGTGGCTTCCCCTTTGAAACATTTTTTTTTCAGCGGAACGGTTAAAAAAGAGAACTTAAAATTATCCGATTGGCCTGAAATTGTTTGTCGTGACTTTAGTAATCTTCCTGCACCCCATTCTAAAATTTCAACCCCATCTGAAAATATTAAGGGTTGGTATACTGCTGCAAAACGATTTTTTTCTGCGGAATGGTAAAAAACGAGTACTTTAAATTATCCGATCGGGCTGAAATTTTTTATGCTGACTTTAGGTACCACCCTGCACCCCATTCTAAAATTATAACCCGATCGGAAAATATGTAGGGTTGGTTTACGCCTCCGAAACGATGTTTTCTGCGGAATGGTAAAAAACGAGTACTTTAAATTATCCGATCGGACTGAAATTTTCTATGCTGACTTAAGAGACCTTCCTGCACCCCATCCTAAAATTTAAACCCCATCGGAAAATATTTAAGGGTGGCTTCCCCTTTGAAACATTTTTTTTCAGCGGAACGGTAAAAACAGAGAACTTTAAATTATCCGATTGGCCTGAAATTTTTTGTGGTGACTTTAGGGATCTTCCTGCAACCCATTCTAAAATTTCAACCCCATCTGAAAATATTTAGGGTTGGTTTACGCCTGCAAAACGATTTTTTTCTGCGGAATGGTAAAAAACGAGTACTTTAAATTATCCGATCGGGCTGAATTTTTTTATGCTAACTTCAAGTACCCCCCTGCACCCCATTCTAAAATTATAACCCGATCGGAAAATATTTAGGGTTGGTTTACGCCTCCGAAACGATGTTTTCTGCGGAATGGTAAAAAACGAGTACTTTAAATTATCCGATCAGACTGAAATTTTGTATGCTGACTCAAGAGACCTTCCTGCACCCCATCCTAAAATTTGAACCCCATCGGACAATATTTAAGGCTGGCTTCCCCCTTTGAAACATTTTTTTTCAGCGGAACGGTAAAAAATAGAACTTTCAATTATCCGATTGGGCTGAAAATTTGTGGTGACTTTAGGGACCTCCCTGCACCCCATCCTAAAATTTCAACCCCATCGGAAAATATTTAGGGTTGGTTTACACCTGCGAAACGATTTTTTTCTGCGGAATGGTAAAAAACGAGAACTTTAAATTATCCGATCGGGCTGAAATTTTTTACGGCGACTTTAGGGACCTCCCTGCACCCCATTTTAAAATTTTAACCCCATCGGAAAATATTTAGGGTTGGTTTACGCCTCCGAAACGATTTTTTCTGCGGAATTGTAAAAAACGAGTACTTTAAATTATCCGATCGGGCTGAAATTTTGTATGCTGACTTTGCAGACCTTCCTGCACCCCATCCTAAAATTTTAACCCCATCGGACAATATTTAACGGTGGCTTCCCCCTTTGAACCATTTTTTTTTTCAGCGGAACGGTAAAAAAAGAGAACTTTAAATTATTCGATTGGGCTGAAATTTTTTGTGGTGACTTTAGAGATCTCCCTGCACCCCATTCTAAAATTTCAACCCCATATGAAAATATTTAGGGTTGGTTTACGCCTACGAAACGATTTTTTTCTGCGGAATGGTAAAAAAACGAGTACTTTAAATTATCAGATCGGGCTGAAATATTGTATGCTGACTTTAGGTACCACCCTGCACCCCATTCTAAAATTATAACCCGATCGGAAAATATTTTAAGTTGATTTACGCCTGTGAAATGATTTTTTCCTGCGGAAGGGTAAAAAAAGAGTACTTTTAATTATCCGATCAGTCTAAAATTTTGTACGCTGACTTTAGGCACCTTCTTGCACCCGATCCTAAAATTATAACCCGATCAGAAAATATTTAGGGTTGGTTTACGCCTGCGAAACGATTTTTATCTGCGGAATGAAACAAAACGAGTACTTTAAATTTTCCAATCGAGCTGAAATTTTTTATGCTGACCTAAAGGACTTTCCTGCACCCCATCCTAAAATTTCAACCCCATTGGAAAATATTTAGGGTTGGTTTACGCCTCCGAAACTTTTTTTTCTGTGGAATAGTAAAAAACGAGTACTTGAAATTATCCGATCGGTATAAAATTTTTTATGCTGACTTAAGGGACCTTTCTGCATCCCATCATAAAATTTCAACCCCATCGAACAATATTCAAGGGTGACTTCCCCCTTTGAAACAATTTTTTTCAGCGGAACGGTAAAAAAAGAGTACTTTAAATTATCGGGCTGAAATTTTGTATGCTGACTTAAGGCACCTTCCTGCACCCCATCCCAAAATTATAACCTGATCGAAAAATATTTAGGGTTGGTTTACGCCTGCGAAACGATTTTTTTCTGCGGAATGGTGAAAAACGATTACTTTAAATTATCCGATAGGGCTGAAATTTTGTATGCTGACTTTATAGACCTCCCTGCACCCCATTCTAAAATTTCAACTCTATCGGAAAATTTTTAGGGTTGGTTTACGCCTGTGAAATAATTTTTTCCTGCAGAACGGTAAAAAAGAGTACTTTGAATTATCCGATCGGGCTGAAATTTTTTACAGCGACTTTAGGGACCTCCCTGCACCCCATTTTAAAATTTTAACCCCATCGGAAAATATTTAGGGTTGGTTTACGTCTGCGAAACGATTTTTTTCTGCGGAATGGTAAAAAACGAGAACTTTAAATTATCCGATCGGGCTGAAATTTTGTATGCTGACTTAAGAGACCTTCCCGCACCCCATCCTAAAATTTGAACCCCATCGGACAATATTTAATGGTGGCTTCCCCCTTTGAAACATTTTTCTAAATAAACGTTAACCTTATTTATTCCAAATTATGTTGATATTTTTTTACACCAGACCAAAACATCACTTTTTTAATAAAAAACAAAATAGTTTCATTACATTTTAAACATTTTAAATATTAAAAATAAAAACTACTTTTATAACAATATTATTCATTTATCATTAAAAAACAAGCGTTAAACTTTCATACAAAGACAACTTAAATAATTATTATATCGAATTTATAAGTAGGAAATATTGGCAACATCGCAGGGCTTCAAATAACTGTGAAAAATCAAAAAAATATGCATTTGGGCTTGCTATGACCGGAAAATATAATAGGGACTCGTATTAGCGTTACACATATATCTTTTTTCCTTGCCCCTAAACCCGGGCTTCGAATCACCTATGCTATGTATCGGGCCTCCTATTGATAGTTATACGTGTATATATATATATATATATATATATATATATTTAAATCACGATGTTAATTTTCAAAATATTTGCTAAAAATGTAATTTTTCGTATTATTAGAATTTTTTATTTATTATTTAAAATTAGTTTTAAAAGGTGGTATCTTTTATACATTTTTGTATAAAAGTAGTGTATCATGAAATTAATTTTTACATTTAACAAATATTGTTTTAAATTTTGATAAAGAATCATATTTTCAACACAATGGCGATTTCTCCCGTTAGATTAGACAAGGACAAAAGTTCTACCCAAAAAGGATAGAAGACATACATACTTCCACCCAACCAAACAAATTCTGTATTTGTTCTTTGTTGAACAAATACAATATTTACTTGGCCGGGCGAAAAGTGTAACAATTTAATTTTTATTAAAGAGATTACTGGCGCCATCTAAATTTTAGTAGAATTATCTTATTCTACAGATTCACATTAGCTATGTTCGTTCGTACCGCTCAGTGCTACACTTTCCGGCCAACCAAATAAATACTGTATTTGTTGTATGAAAAACAAATACAGTATTTATTTGGTTGGCTGGAAAGTGTAGCACAAATGAGATAGAGATAGGGTAGACGTCTTTTGTTTCATAATTCTAGTTGTAGAGATCTCCATTTTAGACTCATAAAAAAAAAGTAAATAAATACAAACATTTGGCCGTATAGAGAATTTTAATAGCTTTAAAATGATGCATCACATGACCCCCTTTTAATTAAAAAAATCCCCCCACGCTTAAAATTTATAAAGTAAAAATCTCGGTAAAAATATAGTACGCAGGTAACAAAGAATTGGTTATATTGTCCCCTGTATGTGTTTCAGAAATGAACTTGATATCTTCTCGTTTAAAAATTGAGAGCGGTGAGGTGGTGACTTTTGGACCGCACTGAGCAATATACACGGCGTATTTGAAATAGGGTCCGAAATGTTAAGGGCTGATTCTACATCAGAAAATACGACAAAAAGTTCCTATGAACGTATGTCTAAAAATGAGTCGTAAGGGAGCTAAGCCCCTTTAAAAGTGGCTAAAAAATTGCACATAGAAAAAACGGACTCCTTGAACCAAGGACACGTGTCTTTGTATATGTTCAAAGCCATATTCTCTTGTTTCAAGGCTGGCATTTTCTTGAACCAAAGTCAATGTCCTTAAATGAAGAGCACGGGTTTTGGAAAAAAAATCCGCGCTCTTTATTCTAGGACATTGACTTTGGTTCAAGAAAATACCAGCCTTGAAAAAAGAGAATATGGCTTTCAACATATCCAAAGACACGTGTCCTTGGTTCAAGGAATCCGTTTTTTCTATGCACGTGAACTAATCTTAATAAGGTCCATCTTCGTATATTATTTTTATGTACTTATTTTAACCAGGGGTGTGCGAAACGGGGAGTCCCTAAAAGTTTTTTGTTCCAAACTTCTTTCTGTGTAACTTTTTTGTAATTTTATGTTTGGAATAAGATTCCTTAGGTCAAAATACATAAAAAAGGTACTCTTGTTGTAAATAAGAACATGAAAATAACATACGAAGATGGGCGTTATTAAGATTAGTTCAAGTGCATACCTCGTTGGGATATCAGAGTTATTAAATAAAAACCAGGAACTTTTTGTCATGGTTAAATTTATTTAAAAAAACATTATATAAAATATATTTAGAAAAATTCATAAAATATTTTGGAAAAGTTTTGGTATACAGGATGATTCAGAAATAAGTTACAACATTTTAAGGGGTGATTCTAGGACCAAAAATTAAAAAAAAAAGTTCCTATAAAAGTTGGTCCAAAAATGAGCCCTAAGGGAGCTACGGTTAGTCCTAAGGTGTTAAACCTTTTTTGTGTATTTTTAAATAAATATTAATATGTTTTTGGGAAAATGTCAGAAAATCTACAGATAGAAAAGTTTGTGGCAAAAAAATGACAAAACCCCCCCATTTTGCACGCCCCTGTTTAAAATTACCAAATAAAAATTACATTAAATAATAACCTTTATCAATGTTAGGGCATTGCAAATATTCGTTACTGTGGTTTATATGGTTACAGAGATAATAAATAAAAACTTTTCAGATGTACCCTTAGCTCATTTCCGGACCAACCTTTATAGGAACTTTTTTTCATACTTTTGGACCTAGAATTGCCCCTTAAAATTTTGTAACCTATTTCTGAATCACCCTGTATAAATCACATTTAAATCAAATTAAAAATTAATAGTTTTTATTGTGATTAGTAGTGGCTAATAAGAATTATATAAGTGAGTAGCTATAGCTATTTTAAATAAATTAGCATTTATTGAACAATCTAGATTCCACATTTTATATAAACTGGAAACTTATTTTTATTTTTAAATACATATTTTATTTCAGGTTTTCTCAATACATTTAATACATAATTATAATTAAACGATCGATAGTACATTTTTATATCATTTATCATAATAATATTTCTTATAAAATGATTCAGCTTTTCCGTTAAAATAATTAAATAGGTTTGAATACTTTCAAAAGCTATTAAACTTAAAGGACCACGTACATTTCTTATGGGAAATGGCCCCCGGTTAAATTTGCTGGAGTTCAAGTATGTTAGAGTTCTCAACTGACTGATTATAAGTCTTCATGGGCACAAAGCTCTAAGTCTTATAGTTTTCGTGCTAGAGCTTAACAAAAATGGCATTTTGTCGATACATCTTTTGATATAACTAACAGAAGGAAACAAGATTTTTAAAAGGAACTTGAACTGAGTTAGTATTTTGAAAGTCAATGGAGTCGGACAAAAGAAAAAATATATTTTTTTATTTTACCTCTTTTACTTAATTGTTGAGACACCACTGAATTTTTTCAACTGTTAAATGTATTAAATATATATTAAATAATTTGAGTAGTGGCGTCCTTACTATATATTTCATTTAAAAAGTCACCCTTTTTGTCTACGGCACTGTAGTAATGACTTTTTAGTATTTTTTTTTATGTACACAAAAAAAGTTATAAGCCTAAATAGACAAAAAAAATGGATAAATCAATTTATTTTATTTTTTTTTAAAATCGGTTAAATTGAGTAAAATTAAATTATGTTATATATTTTACCCCACTGATTAAAAGTCTCCACGGACACAAAGCTCTAAGTTTTATAGTTTTTGTGCTAGATCTCAACAAAAGTTGTTCTCAACGGATCTACCTTTTGATATAGCTCCCGAACGAAACAAGATGTTTGGAGGAAACTTGAACTAAGTTACTGAAAATAATAACCAAAAAGTTAATTTCTGAGACGTCACTGACTTTAAATATTCTCAGAAAATAAGTAAAAATAAAAAAATTAAAAATTACCCCCTTTTTCCGACTTCTAAAATGAACTTATTATTTTTAGTAACTTAAGTTTCATTCAAGCATCTTGTTTCGTTCGGGAATTATGTCAAAAGGGAGATCCGTTGAGAGCAATTTTTGTTGAGCTCTAGCACAAAAACTATAAGACTTAGAGCTTTGTACCCGTGGAGACTTTTGTTAAGTGGGGTAAAATATAAAACATAATTTAATTTGAGGCAATTTAAAAAAAATAAATTGATTTATCCCTTTTTTTTAATAATTTACGCTTATAACTTTTTTTGTGATAATTAAAAAAAAAATGAACAGTCATTCGTTTTCACAGATTTAGACACAAAAGTCCAAAGCTTTATAGGAACTTTTTTTTATATTTGTTAACGTAGAATCGCCTCTTAAATTTCTCGAACTTATTTCTGAACAACCCTGTATTGTTTGGTGTTAAAAAAAGTTATATTAAAAAAATAACATGCATTGGCTGAAATTTGCAGGAATTAAACTGTCATTTACAGGAAGCAAGTTTTTATTAAATATTTTAAATATCCCGTTGAACATGTGATATGTGATATTATATGTCAGATCACACAACGGCTCTATTCATTTATCAGCCTAAGCTGTTAATGTAATAATAATAATAATAATTTATTGTTCAAAAATACCATATACATAGGTGTAGAACAAGTCTGCTACAAATTTAAACAATACAAAAAAAAAATACAAATTTTAAATATATAAATACATATTTATACCTAAACTAAAACTAAAAACCTAATTTTAATTTTATGCTTAAATTTTATGCCAGATATTCATCGAAACTGTAATAACACTGCTCAACAAGATAGTTATGAATACGTTTAGAAAATATTTTAAAATTATTTATGCTTTTTTATTCTACTGGAAGTTTGTTGTATAATTTTATACCCATATACTTTGGATTATTTTCGTATGCTACAGTACTATGTATAGGGTACACATAATTATCTACATGTCTTGTAGGGTAGTTGTGAATCATATTATTTGTTATGAATAAATGCTTATTTTTAAAAACAAAAAGTAGAATTTCTTTTATATAAATCGATGGTACAGTAAGAATCTTTAAGTCTTTAAAGAAAGGAACACATGAGGTGGTAGAAGGTATACCAACAATATTTCTGACAGCTTTTTTTTGCATTTTAAAAACTTTACCTGCATAACCGGATGGACCCCAGAACAAGTAAACAATTCTAGAATAAAAATTTGCATAATAGTAAGATAGTGTAATGTTCCTGTTTGTAATTTGACTAAGCCTATAGAGTGCATAACACGTTGATGACAATTGTTTACACAATTCAGATATATGCACATCCCATTTTAACTGTTCATCAATATGAAGTCCTAAAAATTTTGTAGAGTCTACTTGCGCTATTGATTTCGAATTTAATTTTAACAAAAAACTTTTTTGGTCTTGTGGTTGCACCAACTTAAAATGAATAAAAGCAGTTTTATCTATATTTAAGAATAATTTATTACTGTGAAACCAATCATTAAATTAATTTAAATGATAAAAAAAGAATTTTTTAATTTGATTTAATCGATCCTCGGCAATAGGATATCCGAGAATTTAAGTGCATGTTAAATACATGTATATAAAGAACTAATAACTATTTTCTCTAGAATACGCATACCGTTAATATAAAGTATCGCCAACATCTAGGTTTGTTTGTAAACAAATAGTAGTTATATTCAGGCCTGAAAAATAACAATAACCAGTAACTGTTAGTGTTGTCAATGTTAGAACAACAATATTAACCCATCGTTTAAACATATCTGTAGTTTTGCTCAAGATCGTAATTTTGTTTATGAAAATTTCTCAAAAAAAAATACAAAAATTGAGTGAAGTAGTTTCCACTTTGTTTCTCTGAACAATTTCGCTGTCGTTTTAGGGTTTTATTTTATTTTACCTATAATGCGAAAGGCTACGATAACAATGCAATTTGCCAACATTTTCTAAAAAGGAAAAGTTTAATAGAATAAAATTTCCCCAAAGTTTCTGTAAAAAAATTGCCAATGGTGCATTGCACCATATGCCACATATAATGAATCACTAAATTTAATCTTCCGAAATGGGATTGAGCGATTATTAAAATTTCGCAGTTTTTAATTGTTAAATTGAGGTTTTTGAGGTCGCTGAAATTAAATCTATCTGGGGCAGTGGAAAATATAGTACAACTTAAACCGTTCTAGTACCCTTTATATTTTTTAACCAAGTTACTCTGTATGTTTGTTACGCTGGGACTTAAAATAAATAAATAAAACCTTAATTTACTAGTGTCTATGTGATTTGTTGAAGAAATTGAAACTTTTTTTAAAAATTTGCTCACTTCATGAGTATAACAATAAATAACAAAGGTATTTTTTATTAAAGATCGTTTCCGTTCGATTAAAATTCTTTTCATTGCCTCGTCTGGTACAAAATGTTAAGAATTCATATTCTAATATCGACGTTTCTGACCATAATTATCATTGAAGAACAAAAGAAAACTGACCGGACAGAAAATTATGCCTTAATGGATATATCCTGCACAGAGAGTGACTTGAAAACTAAAATGTTACCGAGAATGTTACACTGTAAAAAATTAAATACTGAACAAGAATGTATAAAAGTATATTTTTCAATACAGTAAAACAAACCTTCCTTCGAAAAACGAAACATTTTTAAAATCCTCCGATTTTTACCAAAAATTATTTCCATCCGAGAATTTTAAATAACCCAGCAAAACTTTTTTTTTTCCAAAAAAATCAGTTTATAATGTCCAAGTTATGTCCAACAAGTTTTATAATTTTTACGTCTTTTTAGCCCTGAAGAAGCCTAAATATTAGGTGAAACGTTGGCATGATTATGTAATGCAATAAAGTTTTTATTTGCTTCATTTTCGAGTGTTTATCACAAATAACCCTAAAGTAGTGTAAAACGCATTTTTTTAAAATGTTTTGAAAGTAAAAAAAATCGATTTACCTAAATTGCAGTAGATAAATTGTTTACAATTATATTAATGCACTGAGGGGGCAATGTTCCAACTTTGGTGGCCACAATTTTACTAAATTAATTATTTTAAAAGACAGCACAGATTATATTTATAATAGTTTTGGCTTCTATTTGAATGATTAATCTTTCTTTAAGCATAATATATTATAACAAGTTTTATTTGACAATGTGAAATTCAATATCATTTAAATCTAGCAGTCATGGTCATTGTTTCTTATTGTACCAAATCTGATTTAAAAATTGTCATTGACGGCAGAAAATATTATCAAAATAAAATTGTTTTCCTACGATCCTCTATGAAAATGATATTTAGCACACTCTTTTGTTCTTTAGAAAACGCCTTATATCGCACTTGTATGATATTTTCATATCACCCTAGTTTGATATTTATGTATGAAGGTTTGCCTAATTTTGTTTAGATATTTACGTTGTAAATTCTACGAATTTTACTCACCTCCATTTTCCACCTTTCATTACATTTTTGATGTCTTTTATGGTTTTCAATCCAAATATTTCTGTTTTTCATGTCAAAAATAAAAACTATAGTTATAACCTTACTATTTTGACCCAGGTCAATATAACTTTTATTAATGTCTAGATTTTATAAAAATTACTTAATTTGTGATTTAGTTACCTTACATTTTATAAAAAACATCAATATTTCCTCATGAAATGTAAAACATTGTAAAATTTTACAGTCTTATGTGGTAACATATCCACAGAAATCAAATTTAATTAGTAAACTGTAAAATTTTCCTTGATTTAAAAGATACTTGCGGTTAGGCAACCCATTAAACAGTGTTGAGCTTCCAATATATGTTGTATTATAAAAAACATATTTCCTGTTGACATACATACATATGTATATATATATAAATTTGTATATTGTATTTTGTGTTTGGCTTTTCTCAAAAATTCGCGGAATAAGTAATAAAAAATTAAAAAAAGTTTGAAGTTTATATATTTTCGGGATCGTAGGAAAAATAGTGTACATAACTCGTTGGAAAGCGTATTTATTATACTCGTTTGGACTTTCGCCTGACGGCTCGTTCGTAAACCTTTCCACTCGCGTGAAATATGTCACTTTCCACACTAGTTATGTAATATACTATATACTTGTTTGTATCCCCTTGACTCCCGGAAATTGAATTTTGCCCATTTTGGCATGATAATAGGTTAGAATTCAAATGTCATCAGCTTCAATATTAATCAACCAATCAATGTCGATTATTTTACTTTTAGCACTAGCGCGAAAAATCCAACTTTTCGTACAGATTTAGGTATTATACTAAAAATAGTTATTTATATACCAAGGGACTAAACTGGCTGTTTTAGTCCCGCTGCATGAGTGTTTCCTGAGCGAGCGCAGCGAGCGAGGGAAACAGAAATGCAAGGGACTAAAACAGCCACGTTTAGTCCTGAGGTATATACACTATTTTTTGCAGGGCCAAACATAATTTAGGTAGGTAGATAAAATTAAAAACCATGCGTCTAAAATCGGTTGTTTTATTTTCGTAATTTAATCAAGATGCCTGTAAATTGCGAAAAGTCAGTTTCACGGCTATCGCGATTCCAATTGTTTTTAATATGGTTGACACAAACGTCAAAAAAATGGACGAAGATGATAAATTTTAAGTTATATATAAATTGTTATAAAAATGTTATTTTTAAAGGTTTTCTTTGTTAAAATCAAATAAATTGGTTTGAATCGTTAATTTATTACAAAACTTCACCAAACCTAATTTTTGTACCAGTAAAACATATAGTAAGTATAATATTTTAATATTATCAAGGTTGCCGTGATTTTTATTCCCTTGCGACAAAAACGGCAAGTTTAGTCCCGAAAATGAAAGCGTAAAATTAAGTTTTAGTCTTGGTCGTGCAAAAAAATATTTAATTTAAAATTCACAGTAAAATCTTCGTGTATTATCTTGATTATGGTATACCTCCATAATATAGTATTATGCTTTGGTTATTGTTATTTTCAATTTCCTATAAAGACAAACACCTCTAAGGTGTTACCTAATAATTCTATTGGGAAAATTATTTTTCTATAATAGAAAAGATAACAATACACTTGACTTCCTGCATATAATAATAAGGCTTTCAGATAGAATATTACTATAGTGTATACATAGTAAAAATATTGTTACGTTACTTAAGTTTGTAACCTTTGCTTTTAGCTCGGTTTACTAAATTATAACATTTTATATTGTAATGGTAGCCCCATACAATTAAACTTGTTTAATTTACCTGTTTGTTATTTCCTAGAACGTCATAGGTATCATTTTTAAGTATTTTGTCTCATATTATGTTTATGGGGGCCCATGTTTAGGATGGTATTCTCCGAAAGCAGAATTTCTAAACATGCCACAATCGTAGGATCACTAGGAGCACTGTCAATTCTTATTCTAGGCTTGGAATTCCATAAATATACATTAATTATAAAGATAAACTAAATAAACTTTAATATTTAGTTTTCAAAATTAAACATAACCTCACTTGTCAAAAATATTTGGTCTACAAACCAAATATATAGCTTCAGGCTTCTGTCGCAAGTGGTGTGCAGGATTTGGCGCATAGATGTCGCTAGTATGCAGATTTCGTAATATTTTGTAAAAAGATTATTTTAAGATATTTCGGGCTTAGTTTTATTTAGAGCATTTAAAATTGCTTAAAATGTATTGTAAAACGTATTAAAATAGTATTAGCTAATTTTGCTTCAGTAAAATTGTTTTTTTTTTTAATTTGATAAGTTGCTAACTTCATGCCAGGAAATCATATTTTTGATAATTATTGAAATTTAAACAATCAAAGTTAATTATAATAATTCTTAAGCCAGTTTAATGAACCTTTTAACTAAAAACAATTAATTTTCAAAACAAATAAAATTAAGTTTTTAAGATTTGTTTTTGACAGATCGAAGCTATCTTCATAGCGTCCTTCTTGTTAAAATGGGCGAGGCAGCAAGTCGCAATAAGTAGAAAGTGTCTACAAACTTTTTAATTGGTGTATTTCACTTAATTAAATGAATGTTAATGCTTGGTTTAAGCGTATTCTATAATTTAAGTACAAAATGGATAGATAAAACACTCCTAGGTAAGCAAATCGTTATTTTTGTGTCATGATCGATTTTAACGGTTATATTTTTTATGTAGGAATAAAAAACCTTTCTACAAGAAACGAAATTGGAAGCCACCGGTTTGGCGAATAAAACCGTAAGTTATCCATCTATTCTTAATTGTTTTTACTTTATTTTTAAGTATATTTGGAATTAAAAGGGTTTCCTTCTTTTCCAATTATAGGGTCGCACGCTGAGACGCACGCTGAGACGCACGCTGAGTCGCACGCTGGGTCGCACGCCGGTTCGAATTTCGATCGATTTCTTGGTCGTTTGTTTGATACGATTTCTGAGAAGCACCTAATTAGTAGAGATGAAGCTTGGTATCCTGTATTGTTGGTTCTCTGAATGTACCACTCCAGTTATTCGTTCTGGTTAGTGGATTCTTGGGGTTCCAATAGTTGGAAATCGTCATATGTCCAAGGTGGGACACATTTCCTTCTAGTTAACTGCCAAGGTGACTCTATGGATTTTTAAGGTATTTATCAAGCATATTTGTATTGTTCCGTTTGAGATTCCAAGCGAAAAACCAAATGTTGTCTCCCTTCATGGAGCTGTATCATCACCGGATTATTTTGTAATTGTAAATTGATATCGACTAATGTATTTTTAAAATGTTTAATGTATGTCTAAGATTAATTTTATGAATAAGTTATACTTATTATCGGCCGGCCTTAACATGAGTACTCATTATTAAAGGTTAAATAGATTCTTAAAATTTGTCTGTAGGATCCAAATTTCCATTAAAGGAAAACATTTGCTAATTTACTTGCTCTGGAGTGAATATCATTAAATAGTTTACTTTGGGGTGCATACCAAAAAACCTGGAAATGCTATTTATTTCAGAGAAAGTTCACATTTGTGCGGCACGATCCTCGGGTAAAAACTATTGTAACATTTTGTTATCAATCAATATTTATTTTTTTTTGTCTCACTATTGTTAATAAAACTAATAATTAATTAACTTTTTGTGCATTATTTGTCAATCTATTTTTCAGCTGTGTTTTGTTTTGATATAAAGCTTATGCCCTCTCACTTGTCTATTCTAGACTGGCGCCCACAAATATAACGACTGGTTATAATCAAAAATTATAAGGAACTCCACCCGCGACCCACGCTCTCCAAAAAACTTTAATAGCTCCGTGGTATGCAGCCTTTCTCCTTGGATGTTTTATAAATTGTAGGTTACAATTTTTTAACACCAAGGCAAGGGTTACAAAATATGGCGCCCAACGTTATTTTTGGATTTTAGAGTTCAATTTAAGAAATTTTTGATTTTTAATTTTTGCTTAATTTGTAGTAAAATTTTTGTCGTTAATTCTCCCCACCCTCCTTCTCCATTATAAGCTTTATACAAGACGGACTATGCTGTGATTGGGAAGTAATGACAAAAATAGTTGTGGTAAATTTTTTGGTGATACAGCTGTTTTTATTTTTTGGGCATTTTCTGTGTTTGAGTGTATTTGAATAAAATTGAGATATTTTCTCAAATCGGTAATTGATAGACCAGTTACGGTTTATGATTTTTTTTTGTGTTTCAAAGTTTTTTTTACGGTATAGCCAGCCTCTGTGATAATTTTTTATTTTGTAATTTTTGGGAAATTTATTAAATATGGATCCCAATCTTTTGCTGAACCATGAGGTAAATTATGAATTGCTTATCAGAAAAAGGTCTACGCGGTTAGATATTGAAGTAAAAAGAAAAGCACTTAAGAAACTGTTATTAGATAATTTTAATATTTTTTCGGACCCAAAAATAGAAGTTGAAAGAGAAAGGGCGGAAATTACGCAAAGTCAAATTGCTTTATCTAGATTAATAAATGAATTTGATAATTTAAGTGAATCTGCTGGGGGGGATCGTAAGAAAATTGACTCTAGAATTTTTCATGTTAAAAATAGGTTAAATAATGCACCTTCTTATAGAGCGCAGGATGAATTAGAGACTTTTCAAGATTTTGTTGATGACCACCAAATTAGATTACTTTCATATGAATGTGATTACCTTGAAAAATTAGAACAAAAAGTGGATAACGCACAAACGGTCACTGTGCCTAGTTTTAATTCTGAAATGGTAACTAATAACTTGGTTAATTTAAATAGTAGTGGTGTTAGCAATATTTCGCAGGGTAGTGTACCGGTATATAAGTGGAAAATAACTTTTGATGGCAATTCAAAAAATACTGTTAGATTTTTAGAAAAAATAGAACAAGTTAGGTTGGCTAGAAATACTGCTAAAGAGGTTTTGTTCAATTCAGCCGTTGATTTATTTACAGATTCGGCTTGGGATTGGTCTATTTCGGTAAAGGATAATGTTAAAAATTGGGATGAGTTAATAACTGCACTGAAACAGGATTTTCTTCCAATGGACTTTGATGATGCAATATGGACAGAAATTAAAAATAGGAAACAAGGTTATAAAGAAAGGGTCTCACTATTTATTAGCGATATTAGGAATTTGTTTAATAGATTATCGGGTAAAGTAGATGAATTGACAAAAATTAAATATATTAAAAAGAATTTGTTGCATTGTTATGTAGGACCTCTGTCTGTTATAACAATTAATTCAGTTCAAGAACTTTTATCATATTGCAGAAATTTAGAAAATGATTTAAAACCGTTTAATTATAATCAAACCAATAATAGCAGCAATAGTAACAATTTTCAACAAAATTTTAAGCCAAAAGTACAAATTAATGAAGTAAAGTGTTGGTCTTGTAACAAATTCGGTCACATAAAAAATAATTGCACGGAAAAACAGATAAGATGTTTTGGTTGTAATAAGATAGGTGTAATAAAACCTAACTGTCCAGATTGCAAGTCAAAGCCAGTTCAAAACAAACCTTCTGTTTGTGAATGCAATAGTAAATCAAATAAAGGGGTGGGTAATGATAATAATCAGGCAAAAAACTAGTAAGTTTGGAGCATGGTGTTGGCGCATGCTCTGTGAAGTCAAAAGCCAAACAAAGTTTTTTTGATAAAAGGGACTGGGATCAGTGGAAATGCAAAGTAAGTAAATTTTTTAAAGTTTCAAGTAGTAAAATTAAAAATGGGGTAGTTTTTAATAATACGGTTGAGGATTTTGGTAAGGTTGAAAAACCAGTTCAAATAAAAGGGAGTTTAGCGAAAAATAATTCGGTTGAAAGGCCAGTGCAAAACATTGCTGTTGTTGCAGAAAATAATAAAGCGGTTATAAATAGGGTTGAAAGGCCAGTGCAAAACATTGATGTTGTTGCAGAAAATAATGACGCGGTTATAAATGGGGTTGAGAGGCCAGTGCAAAACAGTGCTGTTGTTGCAGAAAATAAAACTTTTGTCAAAGTGGTTAAAAAACCTGCGCAAAGTGGTAGAGCTTTTGCGGGAAATAGTATCCATAGGAATAAGGATATTATTTGTGATTTTAGGGTTGAAAGACCAGCGCAAGTCACTGATTGTGTTGCAGAAAATAAAACAAATGTTGTTAAGGTTAAAGAAAATGAGAAAGAGGTTAATGTAGCTCCTTGTTTTGTTAAAGTAGGTAATGACATTAGGCCTTATGTAGATTTTAAAATATTTGGGCAGAAATTTATAGCAATGTTAGATTCTGGTGCAAATAGATCTGTTTTGGGGGCTAAAGCGCTGCACATTGTTAATAAATTTAATCTAAAAATTAAAATAGACAAGGATTTAGTAGTTACAACTGCGGATGGGTCAAATCAAAATGTTTTGGGAACGGTAGATATCCCAGTCACATTGGATGGAATAAGAAAGACAATACCATTCATAGTGGTAACATCTTTGCAACATAGTTTTATTTTCGGTAGTGACCTATGTAGGGAATTTGGTTTGCAAATAGACTTTAGAAGTAAAACTTGGTTTATAAAAGGGAATTATGGCAAGACTCATGTTTTTAATTATCTTCTAGGGCAGCCTTGTGAAGTAAATGAATTAAGCGTAATTCAAAGTAAAGATAATTTAACAATAGAGCAAAGGGCACAATTAGAGAATTTATTAGAGAAGTTTAAAGAGTTGTCTAATGGTAAACTGGGTAGAACAAATTTAATTGAACATAAGATTGATACTGGAGACGCAGAACCTATAAAACAAAGACAGTATGCTATGAGTCCTTATGTTTTACAAACTTTTAATAAAGAATTAGATAAAATGTTGGAGTTAAATGTAGTACAACCCTCTACCAGTCCATGGGCTAGTCCTCTAATTCTAGTTAAAAAGAAAACTGGTGAGAATAGAATGTGTTTTGACGGTAGAAAACTTAACAATGTAACTAAAAAGTGTGCTTATCCATTGCCACTAGTTGATTTTATTCTAAATAGGTTGGGTAAAGCAAAGTGTATTTCCAGTATTGACCTTAATTCTGCATTTTGGCAAATACCATTAGAAAACTCATCTCGCGAAAAGACTGCTTTTATAGTACCGGGGCGTGGTTTATTTGAATTTGTTGTAATGCCTTTTGGTCTCTGCAATGCTGCGCAGACTCAACAGAAACTCATGGATGTACTTTTGGGTCCTGAATTTGAAGAATTTGTGTTCGTTTACCTAGACGACGTGATAGTGGTTACTGAGACGTTTGAGAAACACGTTGAAATTTTGAATAAAATTTTTGAACGGTTAAAGGCGGCAAATTTAACTATAAATTTGGAAAAGTGTGAATTTTGTAAAAGTTCCTTAAAGTATTTAGGTTTTGTATTAGATAACAAAGGGCTTCGTACAAGTCCAGAAAAAGTACAATGCATGATTGACTTTCCTAGACCTACTACGGTAACGGAAATAAAAAGGTTCATGGGTCTCTGTAGCTGGTATCGCAGATTCATTAATAATTTCTCTACTCTAATTGCTCCCATCAATGCTCTAACTCACGGTAAAAAGAAAGCAAATAAGGTCATTTGGAATGATGAGGCTGAGAAAGCATTTGTAAATATAAAACAGGCATTAGTTTCAGCACCTGTGCTAGCATCCCCAGACTTTACAAAGCCTTTTGTCCTACAAACAGACGCTAGCAGGGTCGGCCTGGGTTCAGTACTCACACAGACGGTTAAAGATAAAGAGGTAGTAGTTGCCTATGCCTCAAGGACTTTGACAGCACAAGAAAGAAAATACACAGTTACAGAATTAGAGTGTTTAGCAGTTCTTTTTGCGGTACAGAAATTTAGACCTTATATTGAGGGCGCGGAGTCTTTCACAGTTATTACTGACCATTATTCACTTTTATGGCTAAACCAATTAAAGGACCCGGTAGGCAGACTAGCAAGGTGGGCAGTTAAGCTGCAACAGTATAATATGACTATAATGCATAGAAAAGGCGCTTTAAACGTTGTTGCAGACGCACTTTCGCGTGCTCCTGTAGAGATTGCCACAATTGAAATTAGTGACAATGACCTTGAGGGTGATACGTGGTACATAAATATGGTAAAAAGGGTGGTGGATAGCCCTGATAAATTTCCTGAATTTCGTGTAAAAGATGGGTTGTTGCAAAAGCATATACCGGTTGATTTTGGTTTCCATACGAATGTTCCGGATTGGAAAATAGTAGTACCTCGGTCTAAGAGGCTGGCTATATTCAAAAAATTTCATGACGAACCAAATGCGGCACATTTGGGTCATTTTAAGACGTTGCAAAGAATTCGGCAAATTTATTATTGGCAAGGTATGTCCAAGGCAGTTAAGAAATATGTTAAGTCTTGCATAATGTGTAATTCTCAAAAAATTAACACGAAGGGTCGTACTGGTTTAATGGGAAAACCGAAAAGGGCTTATTTTCCGTGGCAAGTCATTTCAGTGGATATTTTAGGACCGATGCCTAAAACAAAATCAGGAAATTTTTATTTACTGATAGTGTCTGATTATTTTACGAAATTCTCACTTTTGCATCCAATGAAAAAGGCAAACTCTGCTACGATTAATAAATTTGTAGAAAACCATGTGTTTTTAGTATTTGGTGTGCCTCAAATAATTATTAGTGATAATGGGTCTCAATTTATCAGTAAAGAGTTCGAAGTACTTTTAAAGAAATACAAAGTAAAATGTCATTATAATGCAAAATTTCATGCTCAGCATAATGCAGTAGAGCGAATAAATAAAGTAGTAGGAGCGGCAATGAGATCATACATCACTGATAATAATCATACCACTTGGGATGAGGAAATACACCATATTGGTTATGCTATACGCACAGCTGTGCATGAAGCAACTGGATATGCCCCAACATTTTTAAATTTTGGAAGGCATGTACCGATCAGTGGTGATTTCTACAAAGATATTAATGAAGTAGAGGATGTAAATGTGAACAATTTTGACATAAAGGACTATGCGGAAAATATTTCTAAACTGCCGGAGATATATAAAGTAGTTAGGGAACATCTTAGGAAAGCTTATCTTAAGAATGCTAAGAGTTATAATTTAAGAAAACGCCCTGCGGACGTTTATCATGTTGGTGATAAAGTTTGGAAAAAGAATAAGGTATTAAGTGATGCGGGAAAACGTTTTTCTGCAAAATTGGCACCTAGATATGTGTTGTGTTTGGTTAAGAAGACCAAGGGTGGATTGGTCTATCAATTAACTGATTTAGATGGTAAAGATCTCGGTGACTGGCATGTCAAGGATCTTAAGCCATATGGGGATACTTTGGATGATGTCGATGATTTGAATGAAACTGAAGCATAGGTAGTATGTGTTGAATGTAGCGAATGGGTTTCAAAAACCGACGGGTTTTCTGAATGAGGTGTATGAATATTAGCGTGGTTTTATTCCAATCATAAGCTGGCATAGAGTTCTGCGTACGGGAATATCTGTGTTTGGCGCAGGCGTTATTTGAAGGTATCTCTGACAATTACCGATTGTGACGTACTTTATGTACTGTTGATACTGTGGTATCACTTGATTTTGGAATATGGTGTTGGTCTGAGTGATATGTACTGTTAGTTTTGATATTTGGGTATCATGTTAGGTTATCGTTTTTTTCAGGTTAGGTACATACATCAGATCAGCATTGTAATTAGGTTTTTAAAATTCCCGATTGTGACGTTTAAACTTGGATGGACCATTTGATGAAAAAAATGTTCCATTGTGGAATTTTAGTGTGCTTTCTGACGCTAAAGCTCAGTTGTGTCAGTACTAATTGTTTAGTTCACCAACAGGCGATAGCCATGGTTAGAACCCGCGATAGGGTTAAGGAACAGGCAGTTGACAGAAGCACCAGGGTGCACATTATATCCGTAGATAGAACAATTTTAACATAATGTTAATTCCCCAACCTGCTCTCCGTGATTTTTCAGAAGTTAGGTATTTTTTCTGTATGTCCTGGCTAACCCCGAACTTCAGATGAGTACCGGTTTGTTTTGTCCCCTTGCGTTCAATGTATGTAATTACATCTTGAATGGCAATAACGATTTTAGCAGGGATCGTTCATAAAAACCTAGGCTAGTTTTTTTTAGTAGTTAAGTAGTTTTTTTGTTAAGTCTAGTCATATAACGTTAATAAGGTATATACCTTGAGTACGTGCCGTACGTGTTGGGACAGTAAAAAATATTTTTACTAAAGTAAAAATATTTTTCCGTAAGTTAGGGGGGTGTGTAACCTTTGCTTTTAGCTCGGTTTACTAAATTATAACATTTTATATTGTAATGGTAGCCCCATACAATTAAACTTGTTTAATTTACCTGTTTGTTATTTCCTAGAACGTCATAGGTATCATTTTTAAGTATTTTGTCTCATATTATGTTTATGGGGGCCCATGTTTAGGATGGTATTCTCCGAAAGCAGAATTTCTAAACATGCCACAATCGTAGGATCACTAGGAGCACTGTCAATTCTTATTCTAGGCTTGGAATTCCATAAATATACATTAATTATAAAGATAAACTAAATAAACTTTAATATTTAGTTTTCAAAATTAAACATAACCTCACTTGTCAAAAATATTTGGTCTACAAACCAAATATATAGCTTCAGGCTTCTGTCGCAAGTGGTGTGCAGGATTTGGCGCATAGATGTCGCTAGTATGCAGATTTCGTAATATTTTGTAAAAAGATTATTTTAAGATATTTCGGGCTTAGTTTTATTTAGAGCATTTAAAATTGCTTAAAATGTATTGTAAAACGTATTAAAATAGTATTAGCTAATTTTGCTTCAGTAAAATTGTTTTTTTTTTAATTTGATAAGTTGCTAACTTCATGCCAGGAAATCATATTTTTGATAATTATTGAAATTTAAACAATCAAAGTTAATTATAATAATTCTTAAGCCAGTTTAATGAACCTTTTAACTAAAAACAATTAATTTTCAAAACAAATAAAATTAAGTTTTTAAGATTTGTTTTTGACAGATCGAAGCTATCTTCATAGCGTCCTTCTTGTTAAAATGGGCGAGGCAGCAAGTCGCAATAAGTAGAAAGTGTCTACAAACTTTTTAATTGGTGTATTTCACTTAATTAAATGAATGTTAATGCTTGGTTTAAGCGTATTCTATAATTTAAGTACAAAATGGATAGATAAAACACTCCTAGGTAAGCAAATCGTTATTTTTGTGTCATGATCGATTTTAACGGTTATATTTTTTATGTAGGAATAAAAAACCTTTCTACAAGAAACGAAATTGGAAGCCACCGGTTTGGCGAATAAAACCGTAAGTTATCCATCTATTCTTAATTGTTTTTACTTTATTTTTAAGTATATTTGGAATTAAAAGGGTTTCCTTCTTTTCCAATTATAGGGTCGCACGCTGAGACGCACGCTGAGACGCACGCTGAGTCGCACGCTGGGTCGCACGCCGGTTCGAATTTCGATCGATTTCTTGGTCGTTTGTTTGATACGATTTCTGAGAAGCACCTAATTAGTAGAGATGAAGCTTGGTATCCTGTATTGTTGGTTCTCTGAATGTACCACTCCAGTTATTCGTTCTGGTTAGTGGATTCTTGGGGTTCCAATAGTTGGAAATCGTCATATGTCCAAGGTGGGACACATTTCCTTCTAGTTAACTGCCAAGGTGACTCTATGGATTTTTAAGGTATTTATCAAGCATATTTGTATTGTTCCGTTTGAGATTCCAAGCGAAAAACCAAATGTTGTCTCCCTTCATGGAGCTGTATCATCACCGGATTATTTTGTAATTGTAAATTGATATCGACTAATGTATTTTTAAAATGTTTAATGTATGTCTAAGATTAATTTTATGAATAAGTTATACTTATTATCGGCCGGCCTTAACATGAGTACTCATTATTAAAGGTTAAATAGATTCTTAAAATTTGTCTGTAGGATCCAAATTTCCATTAAAGGAAAACATTTGCTAATTTACTTGCTCTGGAGTGAATATCATTAAATAGTTTACTTTGGGGTGCATACCAAAAAACCTGGAAATGCTATTTATTTCAGAGAAAGTTCACATTTGTGCGGCACGATCCTCGGGTAAAAACTATTGTAACATTTTGTTATCAATCAATATTTATTTTTTTTTGTCTCACTATTGTTAATAAAACTAATAATTAATTAACTTTTTGTGCATTATTTGTCAATCTATTTTTCAGCTGTGTTTTGTTTTGATATAAAGCTTATGCCCTCTCACTTGTCTATTTTAGACTGGCGCCCACAAATATAACGACTGGTTATAATCAAAAATTATAAGGAACTCCACCCGCGACCCACGCTCTCCAAAAAACTTTAATAGCTCCGTGGTATGCAGCCTTTCTCCTTGGATGTTTTATAAATTGTAGGTTACAATTTTTTAACACCAAGGCAAGGGTTACAAGTTCAACAGGCATTATAAGGCCTATGGCTAATTTTTTTAAAAAGGGTTTATTTTGAATGGAGATTAGAATGGGGCAGTGAAACTAGCACACTTAAGTTCACTGATGCTAGAGTTGCATCGGGCATGAAGAGGTGGGTACCATTACTGATTAAGAACATGTTTAATCTTTTTGTAGGTGATGGGAATTTCGTGATCATAATCAAGAAAGCTTGAGACAAGTGGATATGGGTGATCTAGATTGTCTTGGATGAAAAACTTTCCGTTCTGAGGAGGAGCACTTGAGATATCTGTTGATTTGGTTATTGCTCATGATCCAAGAAGCTTTGAGGCATATTCTGTAAAAATGAAGTTTGGGCGCGGGGGATCTGTTTGATTGTGATTATGGTACCAGTGGGTAAAGTAAGATATTACCCATGAAAAAATTAACCTGCGAGGCGTCAGCCAACCAGGTTAATTTTCGAGAGGGCAATACCGGTTTACCCATGAGTGCCATACAAGGTTTTATCCAATAAATAGCTTAGGAATTCATATTTTTATTAAAAATTTTAATGACATTTACAAGAAAATAATTTGACAAGTGACAGTTGAGTGGGTAAAATAAATAATTATCCACTCAATAAAGTAAAAGCCATGCGGGGGTTATTATTGAGTTTATTTATTTAAAATAAAGCTGGTAATTGTCTTATTATCTGTATGTATTGGATAAAAGATTTTTGTTTATGGATAGTGTTCCTACCTAGCGTTGGCTGTTAAGGGGGTTTTTGACGTGCTGTTCCCAAGTAAGGTTTTAGGATATGGCAATGCCTAGATATATAACGTGTTTTTTCAGTTTAATGTCTTAGTCATTTTTCTGAATGGGTTGAAGTGGGGGCCTTTCTTTTCCTGGAGATTAAGATGCATTTTGTTTTGCTAGCGTTTACTTTGATATTTTATTTGGAAAATAACTGGGCGCATTATGGATACATTGTAAATATCTGGATTGTAGATAACTTTTGTTGAAAACAATTCGGGATCTCAAGAAACCCTTATTTCAATAGACTGCTTTAGAATAATCTGCAAAACTAACAAAATGACAATACTCCAAAAATGTTTGCAGGCTGAAAAGGAGATACAGTTAGAAGTTCTCGTGCAAAGATATTTGTTTTTTAATTAAATAGAAAGCGTGTTTGTCCTGTTTATTTTTAATTTTTGTACTCAGCAGTGGTTTATAATTATTTCATGTCTTTAGTTTTATCTATTATTTTACAGAATTATTATATGTAAATATGTACTTACTATTCTTTTATTTGCCTAATAGAAATAAGCAAGCGTAACTAACACTATCACTTTATCGTGTGAATTTACTAATTATATGGTTATATTGACATAACACCCAGACATGGAAGGAATATAAAAAAATTCATTAAAAACATTATCAATTTTTAATTCAATTCATTAAAGATTCGTATACAGGCAGGGCTTTGGTCTATTCGCTTGTTTTTACGATTTAACATGCAGAAAAAGTAACACAAACTAACCTAAAATTTTTAATTTTGACAGCTTTAGATACAAACGAGGGTAAAAATAAATGATTTTTTTTGTGCCGATAAACTTGAAGCAACAAGCCTACATGCCATATCATATATTTTATTTTCTTATTGTCCCTGACTAGCACTTAATCCTTATAAAGCGAGGGTTAATGATCCATATCATCGGATAAGCAGCAGAAAGTGATCGACTTCTTTCAACAAGTGGTTACCCTGTATTTTACAGGAATTAACATCTTGTGGCAAGAAATCGAAAACAAACCTAAATTTTCGAAGGTAAAACGGTAATTTATTTTGGAATTTGGACGAAATATTTGAACTCATTGTACTAAAAACTAAAAAGTCTGAAGACCTACCCATTTTTAAACTTGTGAATTTATCGTTTTAGTAAGTGAAAATAACTGCGATTACAGAAAAAAACTGACCTTTTCGATAAACGTTTCTCCGATATTCCTTTATTGAAATTAATGTCCCTTATTTAAACAGACGCTTTTGAATTTCGTTACAATCGCACTGTGTAAACGGAAACAGTAAATTTATTCATAACACGCACGCTAGAAAGGGTCTAATTAATGCTAAAAGGGTCATAATTGCCACTGTTTACTATTGTAAATATACCTTTAATTAATTTAGATGCGAAATATAGTAGCTAATAATAATAATAATAAATATGCATTTAATTAATTTAAATGCTATATACCGGGTGTCTCAACTCTATTTACCCAACGATTTTCTCGAAAACTTAAAGATATAATCAAATTCTCTGAAAACCATCTTAAATAAGACAAATTAAACTATCTTTTAGCATATATTTGGTACTTTCAGCTCTTAAAATGTGGACAGGGGGACATAGGGGGATATTTTTTTCAATAGAAAGGGGGGTCGTGTGATACATTATTTTAAAGCTTATTAAATTCTCCATTTAACTATGATATATATTTTTAATTTTTTTAAACATTTTTTTTTTGGGTTTAAAATAGGGTTGAAAACGGGTATTTTTGTCAAAATTACTCTAAAAAAATCAAACAATTTTTTCAAAATTACTAATTTCATGATGAAAAAACGTAAGTTTTAAACTAATTTTATTGCAAATAAAAATTTACAAAAAAAATAAAAAGTCGAATTTTTTAGCACAAAAAATAAAAGAATCAAAACCTTAAAAAAAAATTAAAAATTAAAAAATATACAGTTCAATAGAGAATTTTATTTGCTTTTGCTTTAAAATTATGTATCACACGATCACCCTTTCCATTTAAAGAAACTCCCCCCGTGCCCCCCTGCCCACATTTTGAGAGCTAAAGTATTAAATATATGCTTAAAGATAGATTAAGTTGTTTTATTTAAGATGGTTTTCGCAGAACTTGATTATCTCTTTTAGTTTTCGAGAAAATCGCTGGGTAAATAGAGTTGGGACACCCGGTATAGTATCTAAATTAATTAAAGATACACAGATAAAAATAACTTCTTTATCAAAACGAATATTATTTAAGCCAAGTGAATGTTAACTTTTTAACATATTTGTACGCATTAAGGCATATCCACAAGCTCTCATAAGAACGTAATACATAACAATGCGATGCCGTGATTGGCTTTATGAGCCGCCATGTATCTTGTAAGCCAATCACGGCACCGCATTCTTATGTTTTACGCTCTTTTGCAAGCTTCTGGATAGGCCTTTAGATAATATTATTTCCGTTATTCCTGGAATTTTTTTATTAACCCCTTCCCGCATGATTTTTTGTTTTTAAATAAAAAAAATCATGAACTTACATTTTCATGACTCAAGAAAGCTTTGTTCTAAGCTGGGATTATTTTGGTAAAAATCGGGGTGGGGTAAGGAGGTAAAATGATATAAAAATAATTTTTTTCAAAAACATTTTTTTTTTGGTTTTCGAAAAACGATTTTTTTTTTCAATTTATTTTTTTTAATTAATTTTTTTTTTTCGTTTTGCCAATGTTTTAATCAACCTGGATCTACAGTTTAATATGTTGGCAGCAAATTTTTATTTTGTTATTGCATAATATATTGTTCTTTTAGTGAATGGTGTGCCATTTAAAGCACATCTTACATATTTTTATACAAAAATACCATAAAATAGCTTGCCTGCAATGTTATATCCATTAACCGCTTTAACAAGGTAACCGCTTTAACAAGGTAACAAGTAACACAATATTTTTATATTTGGATACCTTTAATCGAAAAGGAACCAAGCGACATTTTTAACGAAATTTTCTTAGGCATGGGAATAGGTTGTACTGAACCTAAAGGACCTATTCCCATGCCTAACAAAATTTCGTTAAAAATGTCGCTTGGTTCCTTTTCGATTAACGGTATCCATTTCACAATTCGACTGGCAAATATTTTTAATTTCACTCTGAAGTTTTAGGCTATTCAGTATTTAGCCGACATGCAGAATCCTTGTTAAAAACGTTAAGAAAGGTTCGCTTATTTAACTACAGATGGTCGGATTTTTTGTTACAACAATTACAAATTTTTTGGCCTAAAAACACAATTTTTTCCTCGACAAAAAAAAGTTCATGACTAAATAAAAAAAAAGTCCCACCCTTTCTCAAAACTCAAAAAGTTCATGACTAAAAAAAAAGACCCCTCCCATCTCAAAAAAAAAGTTCATTCATAAAAAAAAGTCCCCACCCCTTTCGAATTCTAATAATTATTTATATTTTTTCAAGGTTTGAGAATCCTTACTTTTATATTTCTTAATCTATGAAGTTTACAACTTTTTTCACAAGATTAAAAATTTATAATTTTATTATTTTTAACCTATGAAATATGCAAGTTTTATATTTTGAATCCACGAAATATGCAAGTTTTTTGCAAATCCCAACTTTTATATTTTTAATACATGAAATTTACCCCTTTTTTCCCAAAATTAAAAATGTATTATTTTATTATGTTTATCCCATGAAAAAATATGCAACTTTTATATTTTTAATCCATGAAATATGCAATTTTTTTTATTCTAAGGTTTAAAAATCACAATTTTTATATTTTTAAGCCATAAAATTTAAAACTTTTTTCCCAAAATTAAAAATTTATTATTTTTTTTTTAACCCATGAAATATGCAACTTTTATGTTTTAAATTCATGAAATATGCACCTTTTTTTATTTCAATATGGGTGAGGGGAGGCTCCCCCCCATAGCTACGGCCCTGCCCTTGTTTAATAGTAAGCACCACAAACCGGTTCGTGCCATAAATGGGACGGTATGCGGGAAGGGGTTAAATTCGGGATTTAGGCTTTTAAAATCAAAATTCTCTAGCATCAAGGCGTCCTTTACTATAGCCAAGAAAGCAATGTGAAAACACGAAATTGCTTTGAAGCATATGATAAATTTTGTTTAACGTGTCTATTTATCGATAGAATAGAAAATTTAGTATCTTTCACTGTTTTTTCTCTTCTTAAAGTAGGTATTTCTTCAAAAACTTTTCTTGTTAGGAAAAGTTTTGAAGTGGATTCAGTTTAAAATTAGACTTCTCGGTATCATGATATGGTGTATTCAGCTAGGGTTTTACAAGACTCTTGCCTTGTCTCGATTTTGAGAAAAAGACGAAACAAAAATGTACTTTATTAAAGTACATTTTAAATTAAGGAGTCTTTCTACCTTCAAATTAAAAAAAAAATTATATAGAAAGAAAAAAGATATTATTGTGAAATTTTGTAGGTATGTTTATTTATATTCAAAGAAAACAAAACATTTTTTAGATTTTTAAAGTGCCATTTTTCGGCCATAAATTTTTGTTGAAAAAAAAAACATAAAAAAAACGGTGGACACCATGATTCCGGCAGTTTGGATCGACAAAAAAAAACACAACGGGATATTATTCAGTATTGAAGTCACTATAGCCCGAACGAAAGGCGAATTTTGGCCGCGAAAAAGCCTCCTCTGGTCCATAGTTGGGAGGATTGGTGTTGATTGGGAGGATTGGTGTAGTGGACTACCGCGAGTGAGACTCATGTAGATTTTCCGAGACGCGCTTCGTGAGATTAGGGCTTGTCTACTGAAAATTGCAAGAGTTTTCCAAAAGCTTAGGAAAACTTGCAAGTGTGGTGTATTAGTAGGCTAGGCAAGTACCGTTCAAATTTAAAAATTGTTTTTGTTTTTAAATAGTAATTTTAAATCGTAACCGCCGCATAATAAAATAAATATATTAATAAAAAGTGTTCTATATAAATAAATTGGATTAATACCCATGTTCCAGAAAGATAAGTTATTGATGTATTGTACTCGGCGAATTTACAGTCCTCGCATAGGCGCCGCGAGGTTTTAAATATTTACATTTTTATTTCTTTTGATCTTGATTTTTTTTTAATGATTCCATTTAAACGAGTAAGATGGGAAAAAAGTTATCGATAATAGAAAATTAAAAACTTTCGTATTCTTAAAAGATAAAAATCGAATGTTGTTTTTTTCTTTGAAAAACACCGATATATATACAGTGCGATTATAAAGTGCCGAACAGTTTGAAAAGAAAATACTCTTCGTTTGAAGCCACGCCTCTGTTCGAGTTGTGCGCGACAAGCCCATGTGATTGCTACGTACAAAAGCTCGGTGGCCAGTAAAACGCACACAGCTTTCTTGCATTTTACTCATCGCTAATGCCAGTTTTGAATTAAAAAGTGTTCGGCACTTTATAATCGCACGGTATATACTTATGTATAGTTAATATGTATTGTCAATTAGTCGTCAAATGTTTCGATTTAGTGACCCTTATAAAAATTTCCCTAATAATTCGCCAAAATTATTCCGTAAGCCTATGTTTCTGTGTTTATTTCAATGTTGATGAGTCATAACTGAGTTTACGCCGACTACTGTTGATGTAAACTAACCTTTTAAATAATAATAATTATTAAATATTCTAAATTTAGTATTGATTTCTTTATTCAAATTTTATTGATATATTTTACCACGTTAATTTACTATTTTATTTATTAAATAATCACTTAGTCTAAATTTCACTCTTTTTATTTATTTTAACCTAGAAAAACGAATATAAATATTTCAGGGCTACGAACCTCCTTCGAAGTCAACTAGATCTTCATCCCTTATCCAGGGTGGTGGTAGCGCTACGCTATCTATTTCTAAATCATCGAGGGTTTCGACCCATAAGGTGGTCGCCTTTGCCTTTGCGTAAAATTTACTTGATTTAACTTGTAAATTTTACTTGCACCTGCTTGGCAACATATTACCTCTGATTTAGCATGTAAATTTACACATTTTTTTTGTAGTGTAGCCCACATCGTAAGATTTGATTGATGAAATTATTGAAATTAAGATTAATTTTAATCCTCCATTATTATTTAATTAGATATTACAATATTGCATTATATCCAACAATTGATTATCATTGAATAGCGTGCGTAACTTCCGAAGATTCCCTTTGGTTGAATCCCACATTTCATTTATAAATCAGATCCATTCGCAATGTCTAAATGGTTGCATAACTAACTCCATTAATCATGAGAGAGAAAGGTGTGGCATTATTCTATTAAATAATTCATTAATTATGATTAGAGGACTATATTGTTTGGTTCATTATAGAAATGTATGTATTATTCTTTGTACTTGGTACGACCTTGTCATAAAAAAATATTTCTGTTATATTTAATACTAGAATAAAAATTCATTATTTCTTCAAGCGTACTAAAATGTTCATATTTTATAACTGAACACACTAGTTAGAAGCAATCTATTTTTTTTTACAGTAAAAAAATGAGTTCATTGTTGTACGCCGTAAAAAAAAGTTAGTTAGCAAACCCACCACTGGCGGCAGCACTCTTTGACTTTAATGACAGCCATACTTCTAACTAGTTTGTTTCTTATGTAAACTGGTGGTTGACTCGAGATTCTGTGAAAAATCTTGTGTGAACTTGATTAAAAATGGCTGAAGAAGAATATATGGTTTATACACCTACAAATCTCTCCGAAATTGCAAATGCTACATTAGACAAGTTACCATCGAAATCGCAAAAAGTGTACGATTTAGCCTAGGAAAAAATTTAAAATGAGCTAAGGAAGGTTTCAGTTTATTTCGAAAGGGTTTTATTGGCGCTTCGCGTCGTCCAGACTAGTAAAATAAAACTATATAAAAAACAAGTTTTTAAACTTAAAACCCTTCTATTGATTACGTATTATGTAACTAAAAAGTAGAAAACAAGATATAACAATTTACAAAAACGAATTTTTTAAAAGAAAGGTTTTGGAATTTGTGATTTCTTTATTTTTGCCAACATTTCCAAAACCCTTCTTTTAAAAAATTCGTTTTTGTAAATTGATATATCTTGTTTTCTACTTTTTAGTTACATAATACGTAATCAATAGAAGGGTTTTAAGTTTAAAAACTTGTTTTTTTATATAGTTTTATTTTCAAGTTTTTAGTTATAATTTATTAATGTGTGAAGCAACCCGGGAGTGAAACAGAGATTTTATGTAAAATTATATTGTCACCGGATATAAGCATATGTACCGAACTTTAGCTGTCTAAGTGGGTAAAAGGAGTTTAATTTAGCCGCATGTGCTATGTTGGGTGGGGGGGTTAATTTATAAGAAAAGTTTTTGAAATTGTATATAATTAATAGAAGGGTTTTAACTTTAAAAACTTGTTTTTATATAATTTTATTTTCAATTTTTGTTTTAAATTAACTCACGTGGATAAAAAAGAGGTTTTTGATATTTTAGGGGTGGGGGGGTTGGGGGGTAAATTTTATATTTAATTATTTTGTTAGGGTAGAAAAGCATGTGCACCAAATTTCATCTGTCTAAGTTTATTCTAAGTGGGTATAAAAGGGAGGGCCCTTCAGAGTTAACTTAGCCGCATGGGGGGTGATGGGGGGGGGTTGACGGTTGTTTTTTTATAGTAAAATTTTATTATTATGGGATGAGTACGTAACCCAATTTTAATTTTAAATTAACTCACGTGGATAAAAAAAAGGTTTTTGATATTTTAGGGGTGGGGGGGTTGGGGGGTAAATTTTATATTTAATTATTTTGTTAGGGTAGAAAAGCATGTGCACCAAATTTCATCTCTCTAAGTTTATTCTAAGTGGGTATAACAGGGAGGGCCCTTCAGAGTTAACTTAGCCGCATGGGGGGTGATGGGGGGGGGTTGACGGTTGTTTTTTTTTATAGTAAAATTTTATTATTATGGGATGAGTACGTAACCCAATTTTAATTTTAAATTAACTCACGTGGATAATAAAAAGGTTTTTGATATTTTAGGGGTGGGGGGTTGGGGGGTAAATTTTATATTTAATTATTTTGTTAGGGTAGAAAAGCATGTGTACCAAATTTCATCTCTCTAAGTTTATTCTAAGTGGGTATAACAGGGAGGGCCCTTCAGAGTTAACTTAGCCGCATGGGGGGTGATGGGGGGGGGGGTTGACGGTTGTTTTTTTTTATAGTAAAATTTTATTATTATGGCATGAGTACGTAACCCAATTTTATTTTTAAATTAACTCACGTGGATAAAAAAAGGTTTTTGATATTTTAGGGGTGGGGGGGGGCTGGGGGGTAAATTTTATATTAAATTATTTTGTTAGGGCAGATAAGTATGTATACCAAATTTCAGCTCTCTAAGTCTATTCTAAGTGGGTGAAAAAGCATTTGGCGAATTTGAGGACAAATATACCTACATATATGTATATATATATATATATATGGAAGTGAAGTGAATAGAAGGGTTTTAAAAAGCTTCACTTTTCCTCTTAGTAAAACAATATACTATTATAAGAATTTGTATTTATTTTATTTAAAGTTTAATATAAATGGAGTTTATAATAACATTCCACAGATATTAGAGAATATTTATAATTAGTATGCATCTTTTTGTTACCGATTTTAAATTTATTCATTATTTGTTAAAAATAAAAACATTTAAAGAAAGTGTTATTAATTAACTTAATTGAATTAACTTTCAAATATCCAAAATCCTTAATTTTGATACAAAAACTAAAAATTTTATAACAAATTCGTTACCAACCGAAAAAGTCCAAACGAAACCTTTTCCAAAGAGACAATAAGCCGTTTCATTTAATTCGTTAAATTACACAGGCCCACAAAAAAAAATTGTGAGTCTTGGATTCCAATATAATATTCCTATATTGTATTTTTTCCCGCTGAAACCGAATCGTAACCCGTTTAACCCTTACAAGTCAGGATTTTGACATAACCTCAAAAAACACTCGAAAAACTACTGAAACCTCTAAAATCATCTACTTCATACCACTTTCACCCTCTTCCTCCAAATTCGTTATAGAATTAGCAATTTGGGGACAGGGGGGTGACAATGGTATGGCATAGATGATTTTAGCGGTTTCAGTAGTTTTCGGGTGTTTTTTAAAGTTATATCAAAATCCTGACGTCTAGGGGTTAAACGGGCTGCCGATTCAGTTTTAGCGGGAAAAAATACATAGGAATATCATATCGTCCACTAAAGGCTCTAGTTGTCTAACTCCAAATTTTTCAAAAATGAGATTTTTATCAAATTTGCTTCATTATCTGATTACCAACATACTTCAAAAAAAAAAGTTGCATTAAACCAATATCAGCCTCAAAAAATGCAAAAATGTAAATATTTTAAGTCGCTAAGTGTCTAACTCCATCATATGATTGTGAGAAAACAATTAAATGAGAACTGTCACTAATGTCAAACTATTTCTCGACAACAGGGGATCCCGTTTCAAATATTTGTTAATTTACTGTTTGATGATAATTATAATTATTGCCATTAATAATATATATATATATATATATATATATATATATATATATATATATATATATATATATATAATGCCTACCTAGTAGTAATATTATATATTAAATATAAAAATATAAATTTTTTGTAATAATATTACGCGATATAATACGGTATCCTCTTTTATCTTCCCTTGGAGTTAGACCATTAGTGAATTTAGATTCTGTGGTTAAAATTTAATTTTCAAATAATTTATATAAAATAGATAACAATGAAAAGTTTTAAATACATTAACACATTTCAAACATTTTTACCTGTGAACAAGCTAGTTTTAAAGTTCTAAATTGCTATAATTAGGTTTTAATCGTTTTTTACGTCTCCTGAAAAATATGACGGTTTGGAGTTAGACCGTTAGAGCCTTTAGATGACGATATTGGAATCCAAGACTCCAAAAAAATTTTGTATGCCTGTGTTATTAGTTTAGTGCTAATTATCGGGCAAACCAACCTTAGAATTTATAATTAATAATAAATTAAACAATTTAATCAACTTCATTTCATTACAGAAGATTTGGTTACCTTAAAAAGATCTATCGTCCGTTTTCGTTGTCAGTTTTATTTTTCTAAATTTTGCTGGGGAACAGTGTGAGATAGGTTTAATTTTCTTACTATATGGAGTAACAAAATTGGCATAGCGTCATTTATGAACAATCCCTATAATTTGATCATGAACAAAAGTTGTTACTTTCAACATTCACCTGTTTATCTGATCCAATATGAATGAGCCTAGGATGAAATTAACCTTGCATAAAATGCCCCTGGGATAAAATACCTCGAGATGAAGTTGAAAGTGTTAAAATGAAGACGAATAATTATTTATACAGGCTTATTCAGAAATAAGTTCGAGAAATTTAAGAGGTGATTCTACGTTAATAATTAATTAAATTTCTCGAACTTTTTCTGAATAACCCTGTATAGACGTATATTCGAATTTTACGTAGTTTTTTGTGGTCCTTAAAAATAAATTTTTTGGGAGGCTCTCTTTTCTTCCAAATTGTCTAAAAATTATGTGTACACAATTTAAGAAAGCCTAAAAAAGGGACACAAAAAAGGTTCTTAAACCCAAACGGTAGATCCTAGCAAAAAAAGCAACAGACAAAAAATGTTTACAATAAAAAAAATATTTTTTAAGAAAATTGTTGTTGAAATTTTGCTTTAAATCGGTCCATTAAAAAAAACTATTTTAATTTTAATTTTAAAAAATATTTGACGTCAAATTCCTTTAATTTTAACCAAGTATATCTCGCTTAATACTAATATATATATATACTGAGCAAAATTTAAAAAGACAAATGCGCTAGAAATGTAGTTTTGTGGATTTTTCAAAACATATGCTACTTTAATTTATTTATGTAATTTTACTTCTGTTTTCCATAGAAAATGTGCACAAAAAATAATAATACGCATTGGAATGACTTGCTATTAGCTATATATGTATTGAAAATCAGGTTAATCAATACAAAAAAAGAAACAACCCTAATCGAGACATACACACACACATTTTATTTCAAATAACCACCATATAAACTAACACTAATTGCAGAAATCTATATGGTCATGCAATTTATACATTACTTATATACATTAATCGGAATAAATTCAGTTATGACTCATCAACGTTGAAAATAAACACAGAAATATAGGCTTACGGAATAATTTTGCCGAATTATGAGGGAAATTTGTATAAAGGTCACTAAATCGAAACATTTGACGACTAATTTGTTACACACAACAATATTGAATATACATATTAACTATAAATACAGTGCGGTCCAAAAGTCACCCCCACCCCTCTTAACTTTTGAACCAGTTGAGATATCGACTTCAAATTTAGAACTCTTAAATAAGACAACTTAAACTATCTTTTAGCATATATTTGATATTTTCAGCTCTTAAAATGTGGGCAGAGGGGCATGGGGGGACATTTTTTTAAATGGAAAGGGGGGTCGTGTGATACATCATTTTAAAGCTTATTAAATTATCTATTTAAACTAACATTTTTATTTTTTGTAAAACTGTTTTTTAAGGTTTTGATTTTTCAATTTTTTGTGCATTCGATTTTTTAAGTTTTTTTTTATAAATTTTTATTTATGTGAACTAAAATTAGTTTAAAAGTATAATTAACATTTTTTTATGATGAAATTAGGCATTTTTAAAAAATTATTTGTTTTTTTTTTAGAGGAATTTTGACATTAATACCCATTTTCAACCCCATTTTAAACCCAATTTTTTTTTTTTAATTTAAAAATATGGAGTTAAATGAAGAATTTTATAACCTTTAAAATGATGTATTACACGACCCCCCTTTACATTTAAAAAAATGTTCCCCCATGCCCCCCTGCCCACATTTTAAGAGCTGAAAGTTATAAATATATGCTAAAAGATAGTTTAAGTTGTCTTATTTAAAAGTTCCAAATTTGAAGTCGATATCTCAACTGGTTCAAAAGTTAAGAGGGGGGGGGGTGACTTTTGGACCGCTCTATATGTAAATATATCGGTGTTTTTCGAAGAAAATAAAAATGTAAATATTTAAAACCTCGCGTCAACGATAGAATCGACGCGGCGCCTATGCGAGCACTGGAAATTCGCCGATGACTGCTTATATACACAAAAGTCCAAACCAAACCGCTGGTATTATATTTTTTTTGATTTTTTTCAAAACTAGAATTTCAGGTTTTAGGTTATTTTCGTCCTCATTCGTACAAAAGTAATATTTTGATTTTTTAGTTTTTATATTTATAGTGTAGTGTTAGCACCTATTGTTCCTACAATTCTTTTGTTATAGTTTTTTGGATGACCGATTTTCACGCTAGTTTTTTTTGTTTGTTTGATCTTATCAAAGTTACAAAAATCTTTTTCAATTTTTTAATTGAATAATACCATCATTATATCGTATCTATCTCCTTGTATATAACAATAACAATTTCGAGAATAATTTCATAATTCTCACTGACATTTAAATTATCTTCAATAATAATTATTATTATTATATATTATTGACAATAAGATAAATTTTAATGAAAAATCTGCAAAAAAATGTATGCTCGATTTAACATTTTTAATAATATTATTGTAAGTTTTTTAAAACTTATTCTTTGCCTCAATTTAGGTATTATAAAAGGGACATCTCGAATTTGGGAAAAAACACAACAATATAAATCTGTGACCAGTTTCGCATATATTATGTAAACAAGCCGTGAAGATATGTAATGTTACGCATTCCATTATATTATTCACAGTAAATGGTATATTGCATTTTCCCAAATAAAAAAAATATAGTTTTTTTTTAAAATAATACCTTTTTTTAAAAAACAAAAAAAAATAAAAAAACAAATAAAAAAAATTGTAAAACATATTCATTATTGCAAGTAAATATTAATTTTTCGATAAAACGTACCGTTTGGCTTTTAAACCTTTAAAAAATAATAAGATGTTAATTAACGTCGACCTGAGTACCTATTCTTGACTTTCAGGGAGTAGAACGACTGATAGAACAACGCTTAGAATATAACGCATGGTGCTGAAACCAATTGAGTACGATCACAAGCTCAAACTCGTTCTGTCAGTCGTTCTACTCCCCGAAAGTCAAGAATAGGTGCCCTGAGGAGCGATTCCCATCGCATGTGTACGTGATATGGTATCAACACCGGTGAACGGCTAGTCCAGTCAAATAAAGAGAAATTCCTATGTTAAATTGCAATAAATGTACACGGGTTGATATTTTAAAGGGATGTAGTGGATAGTAACAGAATACTCCTGTTAGTTTTTCACCGGGTGATTTGCGTAAGGGGTATCCGCTTGAATTTTAGGGGTGAGTGCGGTTATCTCGCTAAATATGCATTTTAAGATAAAAATGCGTATAACCAATTTTGAGAAAATTTCCAAAATTTTTGTTTGGATCATTTTTTTAATATATTAATAACAATCGAGTTATAAATATTCAAAAATGGCCATGTTGGGGGTAAAACAGTTTTTTTTTTAATTTTTAGCCAAATTGTTCATCCAAGGATAAAAGTGGTTAATGTTCTTGAAATTCTCTATAAATTTTATACATTATGCATTTTCATAAGTATTTTCTTACACTGAAAAAAAAGATCCTTTGTGGTAATGGCATATGAAATTAGGCCAAATGCTTCGCACTCTTGAATACGTCCAAAAGCGCCTTCTCTTAACATGAAAATATAATTCACTTGCCAAAATCTTTCTGATTCTTTAATTTAAAATTCTTTGATCTTGTGTGAAATGCAAGTGGTCTTGTCTCAAAAAAAATCTTGGGCCAAAGTATTTAAAATTATTTAATTTTTAACAATCTTAAAACAAGATAAATGGTTTTTGCCTCAAATGCGCCAGATCCAAGAGAATTTTAAAAATATTTCAAAAGCCGCCACACTTTTGTTGGGACAAGATAAATACTTTTGTTTAAAGATACACATCTTTTAAGCTAAAAGAATAACTTCCAAGAGTGTTGACTACTTTGAGCCAAGAACGTCATTTTTTTCAGTACGGTTACAGTGGACGCTGAAAGTCGAGTTACACCCTCTGTAACCGTACCAAAGTACCTATGAAAATTTATAATATATGAAACTTATAGATAATTTCAAGAGCTACATGTTTGCTTATCCTCCGATGAATAATTTGGCTAAAAAATGGAAAAAAAACAATTTTACCTCCAACATAGCTATTTTTAAATTAACTCGATTGTTATTAATATATTAAAAAAATGATCCCAACAAAAATTGTTGGAAATTTCCTCCTTAACAAAATTGTTATATGAATTTTTATCGTAAGATGCATATTAAGCAGCTCACCCCTAAAATTCAAGATAGCCGACACCCCTTACGCAATTCACCCGGTGAAAAACTAACAGGAGTGTTCAGTTACCATCCACTACTACCCTTTAAAATATCAGCCCGTGTAAATTTATTGCAATTTACATTTATTATTTGTCTGGACTAGGCACCAAACAGGCTATCGAACCAAACGGAGGCATCCCTGGCGATCAGGTGCTGTGATTATTTCAGACAATTTTAATCAAATTTAGGAGACACCCCAAAAAGTCTATTATTTAAGGACCACCTTAATCGACATGTATTTTGTTTGACAAAAAAAGCTTAATTGTAACACAAGGATAATCATTAGTGGTTTTACGTTAACCATATTCAACAAACAAAAGCTTTGTTTAAATTCTGCTACATAAATTGGGCTTAAAGCTGGTGGAAATTAAATTTTCCCGAGGTATAATTGTGATATTCGCGGCAATGTAAACGGGAAAACTGTCAGATAAGAAACTTAATCCCTCTTTTAGCTTCCAACAAAATAAACTTTGTTTTAACAAGTTAATTTAACATGGATGGTTTTTCAATAACATTGTGAAGAGTGTTCAGCAAATCAGGATGTTAACCGCTGGGGTGTTTTATCGAAAGAACTTTGTGACATGAGGCAAAAGGGATTTTTTGTATTGTTCCAGGTGTCTTCTTGTACTTGGGCCCAAGATGATGTTTCCTCGGAGAAATGGCGTAAGCCCTATTTGCAACTTGTTCTACGCGAAATGTTATTTATTGCGCTATGAAAGCGTGATTCATTACGAATAACTATTGTTATTTTTGTTCTTTGGAAGCGATAGTGGCGTGAGTATCGCGCCCCTGACTAATTGAACGTATTGCTGTTTTACGAACTCATTGAAATTACACTCAAATATCGCCTGAAGCCAGCAATTTCAGGTAGTACGTCATGCGCATGAAACCTTATATTTGTCCGCATAAGGGACTTATCAAAATCTACTATATACAGGATGAAAACTAAACACAGGAAAATATCAGAAAATTTACAAACAAAATAGTTAAAAAAAATAACCAAGTAGCCCCGTTTTACGGTACTAATACATTCGAGTATGGCCGTCTAAAGAGATATATTACTATAATTTCCCAGTTGGGTAAGTAACGCATCGTCAAAATATAACGTTTCACTCCCGGGAGTTCTGTGACAGTTTTCACCCCTGCTAAGTGCTCTTTACACCTACTTGTTCGACCTTTTTACTCTAATAGCCGAAAACCACGGTAAACTCTTTTGAAGCCTTATACACGCAGAAGAGTTGTGGGGTGTTATTCAGTAACGGTTGCTCAAATGTGTAGCAATCATTGCCAAATAATTTAACACTATAGTCCGGGAGCCCACGCCCAGTAGATTTTTTTTTGTTACCTCACCGTTGAGACTTTGTATATATGTTCTTTATGTCCAGTCAAACAACTTCTCACATAAGACAAATTCTCGGTAGCGGGGCGTTTTTTTTTTGGGACCAACCCTTAACTTTAGGGGGTCCTCACACCTGATTTTTTCAGGATCGTTTAATAAAAATATTTAAAATCAAGTGGTAACTTGTCCGACAAAAACTTTCGGGCAGTATCGTTGTCGGACGCCCTAAAGTTAAGGATTGGTAAAAAAAAAACGTCCCGCTACCGACAATTGTCTTATTTAAGAAGTTGTTTGACTGGACATAAAAAGTCTCAACGGTGAGGTAATAAAAAACGGCAATATTTTCAGGGACACCCACCGAAGTGTTTAGTTCCGACGCCTGTTGCATCTTTAACCATGTTTTAGGTCGTTAGTACTATATAGTATAGTAGTATACTCAAACTATTTTCTTAAATCGTGAAGTTTCGAGGGTGGTTAGAAAATATAAAAAACCGGGGTAAAAAAAACACTAAAAAGGATATAGTAGTATAATGACAAGAAAAGCTAGTGACTTTTTGTCACACAATGCTTATTTATTATTTATTAAGTTTTGTGACAAGTTCATACACACGGCCTGGGTTTAAAATTTTTAATACATGCCATGTGTTGAATTTTGTCACACAAGGCGCACAGTGAGGGGCCGTTTTGCGTCGAAAACACATCACACGGCAGTTAAAGTGTTAAATTGTTCCGGTTTATAATGCTTAAGCATTCAATTTAAATGGGTAATGTTGTTTAGAGTTTTGTTAGGGGTAGACCAGAAGGTAAAATTGACTGTAGAAAATTGGGGAACGTTTAGTTTAAGACGACAATCGATTACTGGGAAACTTCAAATTTAAATCTGTTGGGGGTTGTTTAATTAGGTATGCAGACGTGAAAATTAGCACATATAACTGAGGTTTCCCTCAATAAATACCTGAAGAGGCTGCTATGAAACTCCTGTATATACATTTTCAGATTAGGATATTATGAAGACAACAATTTAGTTCTTGAACAACTTTTTATAAAATAAATATTATTTGGAAAACATTTACAAACTACAAAGGTTCTTAATAATTTGTAATTTCTGCCATAGAAATATTGTTGATCGTGTGTTTGTATTAAAGCCTTATGGTTTTTTATAGGACATGATATTATGGTAAAACGTTTTTCTTCCTTTTCGCCTTAAGGTCTTTTACCGCGCAAAATATAATATAAAGTTCTCGACTCCTTTGATAAACTTCATTTCAGATATTTCACTTAATAAACTTGAAAATGCTAAAAGCACTTTCGTGTAAGCATCCTGAAAACCAATTACTAAAAGAAGTTTCTCATTTTCCGTTAAACGAAATTATTTTTTCTCCTAGATTATACTACTCTGTGAAGCCGAGGAGGGCTCTACTAGGTACTCTCTATTAGACAGAGACTCTAAGTGTTATTTGAAAATTCAATCATTTTTAAGCGACTTAAAAATTTAATATGAAACGAAAGTAAAGTATCTCAAGGATGTAAAAATCGTAAAAAAATTAATTAACATTTTTAATATCTACTTACAGATTTTTTTTTAATAACTAGATGAAACGTTGCAAGCACCCTGTCAAAACATCGGCACTATTGTACACTAGAGCCATCTAGTTTGCAAATTTCAAACTAGGTGTTTTGTTTGATTTTAAATTATGTACCTTTAAAACTTTATATTCTAGCAAAAAACTATATAACATTTTTTATAGGGCTTAAAAAAAGCTTTTATTTAAAATATAATTTTTTGAAATCGGGTTATAAATATGTGAGATATGCTAAAAAAACCTTTTACTGCTTTAAACGCCAATATCTCGAAAACAATGCGTTTTAGGAAAACGTTGTTTATAACATTTCTTGACCAATTTAATATTATCTTTTATATAAGTGATAAATTAACCAAATATAATAATAATTTCCTTAATTATAAACAAAAAACGCTAAAAATAGGAGTTTTACCCTATTTTTACCCCCTTACCCCCAATCGTACACCCAAAATCTAATCAGCTCTTCGGAATACGATAAGAAACAATATGCAAAAAACCGCGAGTCGATATCTCATGTAGAAATGGAGTTAGAGAGTTTACACCAAGACAGACAGACAGACAGACGGACGCAAATTTTTTTTTTACTGATTTCGACTCAGAATGGTCTAAAACGTAGAGAAATGTGAAAAAAACGTGGTCAAAGATTTTGACTTTTCGGCGAAGATTTCAATACATCGGCACTCTTAGTAGCACTAAGTTCCGATGTAAATATCAAACCTGATGCGTAAATAATTTATTATTTACCATTTGTAAAAATGGGACTATTAACCCCTTCCGCTCCATTGCATCCACGTATGGATATTTTTAGGTATAGCAAAATATACCACAATATCCACAGTTGGATATTCGTATACGGGATTGTCTATATATAACATTTAATCTGGTATAGGGACCTGTACCTTGAAAAACCGGCTGGAGCGGAAGGGGTTGAACGTATATATTATGTTGAACAAGGCTGTACAAAAATTAACATTTTTTGGGCAAATTTGATATACGAAAAGTTTTGAAATAAGAATGTTAGTTACTAGCACCTGCATTTAAAAACTCTTTAAAAGCTTTTTGTATTTCTTTAAGTGATCTTATATAACCGCGTAGTGATAACTCCAAAACTGCCTTAAGTTTCCTTACCTCCTAGCTCGCAACGGTTTCAAACTACAGCATTGGAGCAGGGAAGGCTTTGTCGAGGTAAAAATTCGCTTTTTAGTCGTATTTTCGTGAAAAGTGGTACCTAGGGGTTTTTAAGGTTGCTGAAACCGAATTCATTATTGAAAATTCAAAATTTAAAATGGAAATGGTGGAGAAATTTTATGAATTTTAATGGATTTTGATAAAAAATGGCATTTAGGGTTTTTTGTTGTTGAAACTGAATCCATTATTGAAAATTCAAAATTTAAAATGGAAATGGTGGAGAAATTTTATGAATTTTAATGGATTTTGATAAAAAATGGCATTTAGGGTTTTTTGTTGTTGAAACTGAATCCATTATTGAAAATTCAAAATTTAAAATGGAAATGGTGAAGAAATTTTATGAATTTTAATGGATTTTGATAAAAAATGGCATTTAGGGTTTTTTTGTTGTTGCTGAAACCGAAACCATTGTTGAAAATTAAAAATTTAATTCTGTGTCTTGGTTCTAAAAGGTCCAATGTCACTTTGTCAATAGCAGCGTTTTAAAAATATTACATCAGAGTTGACGTGAAAACGCTGCTATTGAACCGAGAACTAAGCCACAGAATTCAATTTAATTATGTCTAAAAAAAATGTGTACTTTACTAGACAAAATGGTGCAGTTTTTTTCTACCTCTATATATATATCTTTTTCCTATTTTTTGAAACAACCCGTATATATTTTTTTGAAACACCCTGTATATAAAATAAGTATCTAACATGAAATCATAAACTTTTAGTATGTGAAAAATGTATAAACCTAAGGAAAAATATCTATCATAAAACTTTCTCAATTCTACTTAATTTATCTGTCTATCTTTTCATTTTGAAAATAGTAAATTCATAATATTATTTTAAACTAGTAATTCTAAACAAGAAAAGAGCCATTTAAGTTTACAAGTTGGGTGATTTCATCATTTTTATCGTGACTGCTTGGAAAACTGTAATAAACATATTTTTAAAGACGCGTTCTCAGAGCAAAAACGTGCAGCGGCGTAATCATGGCGGCACCTAAATAGAGTTCCTCCCAATTGTTTTTCATGCTGCCGATTTTGACAGATGAAGTTAAAAATATTCAACTTCACCTCTGCTGCTAGCTTTTTGAGGTTAGATAAGCGTGTCATGTGATTTTGTGTTTGTCAAGAAGAAACTTTTATAGAAAAAGGTAGATTTAAATGTAAAATTACTCGCCTTGTGGATTTACATACAGTTTTATTCGTTTTGAACAAAATCTTTGGGTAGCGTCCGGTTCGCAAAAGTGACGTTGTCAAATGTTTTCCTGCCGCTGGTATCTCGCGGCAGACATGCTGCTGGATGCATGTCGATGATCTGAGAACATGACTTAAGGATAAAATATTTAGTGTCAAGTTTATGTCAATCCCTGTTTCAGCTTGACCTCAGGTTTGGTATTTTAACCATTTTTTCCTACTGTAAAATTAAATTCAATAATATCATACTATATAAACATAATGTGCCGCAGGCAATTTTTTTTGGATTTTTGATCATTTAACGAACAGATTTACAATTTTTGTTATAAAGAATTCTCGGTTATAACGAATATTTTTAAGGGCCCAACGTTCATTATAACAGTGTTCTACCTCGAGTTCTACTGTATTTTCACTACAAAACACTATTTTACATTTATGACTGGTAAAAATATAAAAACCCAGTTTGTTACATTTGGACAATATTGACATTTTCCTGTAGTTTCCATGTATTTTAGGTTTTCCTATTCATAATTTAAATCGCCCAATTGAAGATATTATTTATAAATAGTCCCAGGTTTATTTGTTTAGTGCAGAAAGTTACACTTTTCCAAAGGTATTCAATATACAATATGGGTTATATTACTTATGGACTTCATTGATTATAAAATAATAAAAAAGCTCAGGTCAGAGACTGATTTAGTGTTATCACATCACGGCACCTGATCGCCAGTGAACGTCGATAGCCCGTTCCCCGTTGATGATACCACATTACTGAATGAATTGCTAGCTCATAAAAAAAGAATTAACGCGAAGTATTACGGGATAAAAATCCGATTTAAAGTAGTCTTAAGAATAATAACGATAAACTAGAAACTTTGTTATGAGCTTTAAGCTTACAAAAAGTAAGATACCGAAAACTTTTTAGATCATAATCGCGAATTTCATTTTACAGCCCATAAGCCTCGCTCTAAGCGCTAAGGAAAATATTTACCTGCGAAAATTTCCATTTATTTCGGAACAAATGAAAAGCTCAGAGGACAGGTAACTGTTTTATCAGCATCAGCAGCCGCAAACCTTAGCTTGATTGATTCAGGAAGGTGTTCGCCCGGGAAGTAATACAGGCCCGGACTAACCAAAAAAAAAGATTTCAATACATCGGCACTCTTAGTAGCACTAAGTGCCGATGTAATTAAGAAAATTTGAGACACGACGTTTTAAAATAAAGGTGTTATGTGCCTTCTAAACATTAATATTGTTAATTCGATATTAAAAAAAAAAAATAAACTAAATAAAAGTGATTAAGTTCCTCATATATTTTATACCAATCAAATTTCAAGAAAATGTCATAATAGACCAATCCTGTTAATTTAAGAGCGATTAAATAGCATCTCGTTATTATGCAGATAGCTCAGAATTACCAAAAATACATAGAAAAAACGGATTCCTTGAACCAAGGACACGTGTCTTTGGATATGTTCAAAGCCATATTCTCTTGTTTCAAGGCTGGCATTTTCTTGAACCAAAGTTAATTTCCTTGAATAAAGAGCGCTGATTTTTATTACAAAACCCGTACTCTTCATTCAAGGACATTGACTTTGATTCAAGAAAATGCCAGACTTGAAACAAGAGAATATGGCTTTGAACATATACAAAGACACGTGTCCTTGGTTCAAGGAATTCGTTTTTTCTATGTACAGCTACTTGTAGTTTAGGTGGTTTAAATCCAAAGAACTTTTACCTCAAGAATGAACATGATGAAATCTACCGTATGCTTTGTTTGAAGCGTGAGGAGCTGGTGGGGAGTGACTATTGTTTACACTTAGTACGCGTAAAGAGAGAGAAAGAATGTGTAAACTCACAGTCTAATGTCGTAAACTTTGTCAAGCAATACAGTGTTGCCGGTTGCAACACCTGCTTTAGATATTTTATTGTAATTTTAAGAAATATTAGTTTTATTTGAGTTTTATATGAACTAGTAATTTTAATAAATTTAATTATATTACATTATCAAACATAATTATATTGTCGTAGTATAGTAGTTTTTTAAAATTGTAATGTAGGTATAATGATTTATCATAATGATAACGTGAAAATTACGCAACATCGCTCTGGTCACCAGAAGGTCAAAACTAGCGATACTTATGTTTACACCAGAAGCAGTATCGCGTACGTTTATGTAAACAAACAAAAAGATGACACCTTCATAAACATTGGTCTGAAATAACTTCTTGAGGTAAAAGTTCTTTGTTTAAATCACTTTTTTTGTTCAGTAAATAATCTTGAAATATACCCCAACACCTAATGATTTAAACTACCTAAACTACAAGCAGCTGTATTTTTGATAACTTTACTTTTAAGCAAATGTTTTTAACTTAATAATTCATAAAAAAGTTTCAAACATTTTCCAAGCAAAATTAACAAAAACGCAGTTTTAAATCATTAGGTCTCGGGATATAATCTATGATTATTTTTCTGTATTTTCATGTATTTTTTAGTCGACAAGAACGTGCAAATTTTCTAAATCCGCCCCTGTAATTTCCGATCCCCGTTCGTTAGGGCCGGAAACTCCCTTTTGCACGTATTCAAGACTAGTCTCAGAAACACCCTCGTTCAATATTAATCTTTTCGCTACAAAGAAATAAATTGCAAAGAGTAAAACAGAAGTTTAATATTTGATTATTCGGGGATTTTACTTGAAGCCTTTAGAATCAAAGAATAAAATCTTAATTCATATTTGTTGTTTGAACTTTAGTATACGAGCCTACATTAGTTCAAGTGAGTGAAAAATTGTCGACAGACGACTCTTAATTTCAATTTTTAGGTTATACCTGTCGAAAGTTACAACTCCAATAGATCAGTTCGCCGTCTTCATCCAATGAAGACGGCAGGATAACGTTCAGTTTAAGTAATTTAGTTTTTAAGTGAATGTTTGTTCATAACATTGCTATCACAGGGCTTTCACATTTTTATCACATTTCGTAATATTAGTACATAATGCTAAAACAAATTAATTTGAAGAAATGAACATAGAGTATAATATGCACACAAAAGCATAGAGTAAAAAAAAAACTTAAATTGGTAAACACTGAATAATATCGAAAAAACTGTTAATGAATTTAATTTTAAACCTACAACGTGGAAGATAAGTTTTTTTAAGTTTAAAGATAACGAGTTAGCGTTTGTGCAAAGAGCGTTACACAGTGAGATGGATGGGAATTCCCAGACCACTTCGTTGTGACCCGAATTCCTAGATTACAGGAAGAAAAAATAGGGTACAAATACATATTTGTATCGAGCTGGCCAAATTCCAAAGGAAAAGGCCACGATTTTTTTTAAAGAAGAAAAAGAAGAAGAAGAAGAAAAAGAACTCTAATAGATATAACCTCAAAATTGAAATAAATAATTACACATCAAACAAAACCATAACTTTAGTTGAAATTAGCAACACAGGTATGAGTGATCTCAGACAAAGTAAGATGGCAATCTACTGTCCTATTGACGAAGTTTTTTTTTTGCTATTTCCCAAAACTGCCACTTCGTAAAAGTCAATGCATAAAGACACGTTCTCAGAGCTTCGACATGCTGCCGCGAAATGCTAGAGGCAGGAAAGAATTTGACAACGTCACTTTTGCGAACAGACGCTACCCAAACATTTTGTTTAAAACGAATAAAATTGTAATTTTACATTTAAATCTACCTTTTTCTATAAAACTGACTTCTTGATAAAGACAAAATCACATGACACGATAAACCTAACCTCGAAAAGCCAGTAGCAGCGGTGAAGTTGAATATTTTTAACTTCATCTGTCAAAATAATGTTCTCAAAGCAAAATACACGGTGTATTTGAAATAGCGTAGGAAATTTTAACAGGTGATTCTACATGATAAAATATGACAAAAAGTTTCTATAAACATATGTCTAAAAATGCGTCGTAAGGGAGCTACGCCCCCTTGAAAGTGGCTAAAAAAATCGGTTTTTATTTAATAACTCAGGAACCCTTTGAGATATGTTAACGAGGTTTTGCATGTGAATTAATCCTAATAAGGCCCATCTTTGTATGTCATTTTCACGTACTTATTTAAACCAGAGGTGTGCGAAACGGGGGGGCCTTATCAGTTTTTTGTCCCAAACTTTTTTCTGTGTAACTATTTTGCAATTTTATTTTTGAAATATGATTCCTCAGGTCAAAATACATAAAAAAGGTACTCTTGTTGTAATACTGTAGGATTAACCGTTTTCGAGAAAAATTCATTTGAAGGTGAAATACCACGGTTCGAGGATGAAAAATTAAATACAAAAATGTTGAAAACCAAAATTTTAATGATGCAGAGCGAATGTACATTAAAAACTAAGAAAAAAACCTCATATACAGGTACTTCCAAAAATCAATCCTAATGGAGCTATGGTCTCCTAAATATGCACCATTTTTAAAGGGCTATGGTGCTTTAAAAGCGTTTTTCGGCCTACATGTATGGAAACTTTTTTTCTTAGTTTTTGATGTAGAATAACATTGCATCATTAAAATTTTGGTTTTCGACATTTTAGTATTTAATTTTTTGTCCTCGAACCGTGAAATTTCACCTTCAAATGAACTTTTCTCGAAAACGGTTAATCCTACAGTATTACAACAAGAGTATCTTTTTTATGTATTTTGACCTGAGGAATCATATTTCAAAAATAAAATTGCAAAAAAGTTACACAGAAAAAAGTTTGGGACAAAAAACTGATAAGGCCCCCCCGTTTCGTACACCCCTGGTTTAAACAAGTACGTGAAAATGACATACAAAGATGGGCCTTATTAGGATTAATTCACGTGCAAAACCTCGTTAACATATCTTAAAGGGTGCCTGAGTTATTAAATAAAAACCGATTTTTTTAGCCAATTACAAAGGGGCGTAGCTACCTTATGACGCATTTTTAGACATATGTTTATAGGAACTTTTTGTCATATTTTATCATGTAGAATCACCTGTTAAAATTTCCTACCCTATTTCAAATACACCCTGTATAATGTAAAATTACTCGGTACGTGGATTTATTTACAATTTTATTCGTTTTAAACAAAATATTTGGGTAGCGTCGGTTCGCAAAAGTGACGTTGTCAAAGGTTTTCCTGCCGTTGACATCTGGCGGCAGACATGCTGCTGGATGCATGTCGACGCTGTGACAACGTGACTTTAGAAAACTTTATCTGTAACCTAAGAATTTAACCAAGACAAAATTTGGCAAAGTCAAATTTTACAGTTACAGTTATCATATTTTTTTTTCAAAAATAACACAGGCACACAAGAAACAAAAAGTGGCATTACTCTTGATAAATTGGGGTGTCAGCGAGCTTTTTCACTGTCAAATACGCAAGATATATTTTAGTCTGGGCTTACTTTTTTTGTGGGACGGTGTAATCCTTTTAAAAGTCGCAAATAGTAATTTACACATTACTATTTGCGACAGAAAAAACGTCTTTGCTGGACGGACGAGTCCAGCAAATAAGCAGTTTCGGCCATGGCACACATAATATTTTTTAGACAGCCACGATAAACATAATCCAACAAAATAAAGAATAAAAATAATTTTTTTTTATGTTATTATCAAGTTATTAACGTGTTTTTTTTTTCGAAACGGAGATGTCTTTTGTTTTACTTTCGGTACATGCGTTTGAAACTGATTTCAATTTTTGACGCCAAAGGCTTCATTTGAGCAGAAGGAAAACATGAATTGAAACTTTGTAGTAATTACTGACTTCGCTATTCGGATAACTTGAAAACTTTTGCAAAGATTAAACAATTAAGTATGTATTTACTCTAATACATAGTGTTTTCAGATATAATTAAATATTGTTTAGTTTAAAACTTTAAGGGAACAAATGTTTACACTTTGTTAATAATGTGCCAGATGTGGCCTAAACAGAATTGATTTTCTGTAAATATATGGAAAACTGTACGTTTTTTTAAATGATTTCTGATCATTTGGCATATGGGAAAGGAATTTGAAAATTTTGAATCAAAACAAACGAATAAAAATAAGTCGTGAAGATATTCGTACACTGAAAAAAATAAATAGAATCATAGGTTATGTGTTGCCATCGTAATTTTACAATTTTATATAAATATTACATGTAATTTAGATGTAATATTCATATAAAATCGTAAAATTACGTGTAAAATCTCGTAACTTTTACTTGTCTCTGCATGGCAACACATTACCTATGATTCTGCATGTAAATTTAAATATTTATTTTTTACAGTGATCTCTGCAAAATTTACTAGGTTTTACATGTAATCTTACATATAATGTGCATATAAAATTGTAAAATTACATGTAAAATCTAGTAAATTTTACATTTATTTGCAATGAATCGCATTTACGTGCAGACTTATGTGTAATTACATATTTATTATTTACAGTGTAGAGTTGGTACACTGAAAATCTGTTACCGTAGTAAATACTAAAAGTTTTTGCAAATATGGAAGCACACGAAAGTTTAGTATACATTCGCTGGTTGTTACAGTAATACTTAACGTTGTTGTAGTTCTGGTAACTTTCGTAGGGTTCCATATACCGGGTGTTTTTTTTAACCTGTAACTTTCAAATATCTCGAACACTATGCATTTTAGAAAAAAAAATTCGGACAAAATTTGTTTATTTTAATGGTGGAAACAAAATGGCGTATTTATTTTTTACGGATATTTACGTTTTCAAGGTCATTTCAAAGACAACTTTATTTTTTTAAGTACAAACATATATTTTTTACTGTAATTTAATTCCCCTCAAAAAAATAAAAATCTGTTGTAAAAAACCTTTTTTGATCGGACTTTTAGTTGCAGAGATAACACAGCCACACAAAGTTAAAAAAGTTGCATCTCCGATGGACTTGACTAGTCAATTCCTATGTATTTTAAGCCGCTGAATTCGAATCTGAGGTCTAAATTTAAAAGTTACCTTGAAATTACATTGAAAACGTAAATATCCGTAAAAAATAAATACGCCATTTTGTTTCCACCATTAAAATAAACAAATTTTGTTCGATATTTTTTTTTCTAAAATGCATAGTATTCGAGATATTTGAAAGTTTCAGGTTAAAAAAAACACCCGGTATACAAAACCAAAATCTTATAAAAATTTAACTAAACTAAATCCTAAAATTAGATAATTTAAAAAATTAAGTAATTGTTTATTGTTTGTGTAAATCAGCAATACGGGTGATAATGAAGCAGAAATAAAATAAAACAGAGATACCATTTCGCATTTATAATATTTTTCTACCTGACCTGTATGATTTAGAGACGTTTTGGAGTAAGAGATGGTGTAAAAGGTCCCCCAACCACTTTCTCTCCACAAAGACGTTTTGTTGCGGGTCTGGAATAGTAAACAGGGACAAACAGCGCTACATAATTAAATTTTCATGTCAGACGACAAAAAAATAACATAAAGAAAACAAAATTAAAGTTTATCATACATACAGGGGATTTCAAAAACAACTATTTAAACAATTTTAGTTAAATATTAAAATACACAAATGAACATTGATACAGTCGGATTAAAGATGCAAGTCCTTTGTGAAACAACTTTACAATGCGATATTTCAAGAATACTTTGATCGAGGGGTAAACATTCCTGGAATTAATTGTACAGACCCGAGGAATACCTAATGGAGATAAAATTCATCTCTCTAATTTTACTCTTACTTTTTCCAGTGCATGGACCATTGGTCCGTAGCCCATGACTATTAACCCCAAGTATGGGGTTGTCAACAAAGTACGTCGCACTATTAGTAGGTATCCTAAATTTTATTTAACGACCCTAACCAAAAAAAAAAGGGGCGAGTAATTAATTATTTCCATAGCTGTTTGTTAACAAATGTTATACTTCACCTCCTCGCAACCTCACCGCTATAGTGGTTTGTTTACAATTGGCTTTGTATATGTTCTACATAAAACAAATCAACATTAATGCCATATCTATGTATATATGATCTAATCTAAATACTTAATCATAACATCCAACAATGACGTCACATGCGTATGATATTTAATACTATGCGATACAAACGGTTAAGGGCATATCTATGAGCACACCATGTCGAGCTGCGCATGCGTAGTAGTAGTAGCTGACCGTTTTTTATTGCATTATTCTAAATCAAAACCATTTATTTACAACAACAAAAAAAAAACACAAAACAGGCGCAAAACCAACGTTTACGTAAATTAACGCCCCCATTAATTAAAAAAAATAGCAAACCAGCCAAAAACCAAACCAAACTCGTCACGATGTGCTGCCATTAGCCGCTCGTCATACATACAGGCTCTTTGCGAACGTTATAAGCCTGCGCACAGGATACATGACGGCACATCAAGCCAATCACGGTATCGTATGTTATGTGTTATGCTTCCTATGCAAGCCTATGGATGTGCACTAAGCTATGTCTTAACGTAATTCATGTATGGCGCCTATAGACAGTGTAATTATAATTTATTATAATATTATACTATGTATGTTAACAGATGCACAGGATTATCATGTTTTAAAAATATCTGTTTAATTTCACGGATGTTTTAGTAAAAATGTTGTAATTAATTTTGGAATTTTACCCGGCAAAATATTATTTTGAAATCTGAATAATAGATGTTCTTTGAGGAATTCACCGGATTTCTTTATTACACGGGGACAAAACGTGCCGAAATATTTCATTCATGCTCGAGAGGTCAAGAAAACAGATCTTCACATTTTTAATGTTCAAAAATCTTTTGAACATAGAGATGGAAAGAGAACCATTAGTCCAGCCTGCGCAAAATTATTTTGTGACAGAACGGGGCAGCGAAATGACGTAACGCAATATATCTGACCTTGCGCAGTACGCATCTCTATCAGCTGTGAAATGCTGTCGGTCGTAAAACAATTCATAACCCCAGTATAAATTTGTCTTATCTCCAAAAATCCCCCAGTAAAAATCTTAAAATGTCCAAAAATACAGATATGGCAAACCAATACTGGGGTGACAAATTATTAGTAGTTTGTTTATACTTTCAGTACTGTCAGATCGTCGTTTGTTACTGTTCATTTTTCGACTTGTACTCTGTTTTAATTGTTTTTTTTGCTGCATTTGTTTATAACTTTAAACCTAACCTGTATTGTTGCTTTATGAAGAGCAAAGGGTCAATCCCTGGTGTACGCAAAGTAGATGTACAAAATCCTGAAACTCAAACACACCTCGAAAAATTCTTAAAAAATAATTTTAAAAAACTATTTCGACGTTTCTTCGTAGATATTTATTGTTTTTTGTTGAATTTTTTACAATTTTTATTTGACACACAAAACTAAGTTTAAAAATACTCGTCAAAAACAACAATAGTAGTGCGCATGTGCAAGTTTATCTCAGATGCGCTAGGCACATTTATCACAGTATTTCGCAGCGGCTTTGGAGGTCTTTCCTTGTCTATGCTTTTGAACCATCCTGTGTCAACATTTATATTAACACAAGCTAAAACAAAGAAAAGTCCAATTTGGTGGTATTTTAGGGCAAAAAATGCTATTTTCTTTAAAAATCGGATATTATCTTTAAAAACGGCTATTTTCCTTAAAAAAACGGTCTCCAGGGAGGGAAGGGGGTGCTCGTCTCCATCGCGTAAAAAAATGTGCCCAAAATATTTTTATTATTATATTATTCACAGCGCCTGCGCTAAAATATTATACGGTAGTTTTGAAATTAAAAAAAAAACAAAAATCGTCTTAGACAAAAAAATCTTGGATTTAAATTTGATTCATGAAAAAATAAGCAACTTTTTTTTTGTACAATGTCCGTACGTCTGACTGTCCGTCTGATGTTACGATTTTTGTGAACACGATAACTCAATAAAGAATAATCCGATCGACTTGAAATTTTCAGGAAAAATCAAGTTCTAGGAGGGGAAGATCCGTATTTTTTCGAAAGTAATCCCCCCAAAAACAAAAATGTTATGAAATGAAATTCAGATTAACGTAACTTTTTTAGGAAAAATTACTTTTATTATAAAGATCAATTCTACCAATTTTGAAAGTAATCCCCTAACCAAAAAGATGGAAAATTTAAAAAATATATAGTTAAATGGAGAATTGTATAAGCTTTAAAATGATGCATCACACGACCCCCCTTTCCCTTAAAAAAAATTCCCCCCCTACCCACATTTTAAGAGCTAAAAGTATCAAATGTATGCTAAAAGATAAATTTAGTTGTCTTATTTAAGAGTTATAAATTTAAAGTCGATTTCTCAACTCGTTCAAAAGTTAAGAGGGGGGTGGGTGGCTTTTGGACCACTCTGTATAATGAAATGCGTAGCATTACATATCTTCCCGGCTTGTTATATTTTAAGTTGCACACTTGCAACTATTTATTTAGATTAAGGTCGAGATTGTTTATTAAGAATTTGTTAACTTCCTGCATATTTTGTGTCGTGCTAGACGAGAAACAGGCTTTTTTAATATGGCTATAAATGTCCTTCAGGTCGTTTAAACTTTTATACAGATGCGTCTGGATGTAGAAATTCTACAGCAGAATGTAGACATTCAACGTTACTTTTGTCGAGTTGAAAAAAACGTGATATCATAAAAACCTATTACCTGATATCATATAAAAACCCTATTTTTTTCCATGACTACTTTAGAATAGCATAATTCTTAAATGGTTTATAAGAATGTATATAATATTATCTCGCTCTTGTGATGGAACGAGTGCATGTGGCGACACCTTAGTGCATATTAATAACGAAATTAATATAATGAATTAAACAATCAAAAAATAACACTGACATTTAGAGCATGATACTAGACTTAAGTGTGGACAACCCAGTTGGACATATATGTCCCATAATGAGACTGCAATCCGGAAAATCAGATCCGGTAATCCGGCAGATCTGGCATCAGTATACGTCTACCGGACGATCACCGGATCCGTTAAATTAAAATAATAAATATTAAGAATAATAATAAGTTTTCTAGTTTGTTGTTTTTGCAAAAAAAATGCAAAAAGGGGTATATACATATTAACAATTTAATGGGGCAAATATTAACGAATATTTGTATGCAAGTCATACAAAGAGAATTTTATGAATTTTAATATATTTTTTTTTTAATTGAAATTTATTTATTCTTTCCTTAATATAAGGTATTTAAATATATTTTTTAAAGAATACTATTCATTTTTGTATGTGTATTTAAAATTTTAACTTTTTTAAATTTTTTTCTTAAAGTTAATTTTTAAACTTGTTTTCTGTGTTTTTTTTTATAAACTAGTGACACTATACTAAATTTTTATTGTTAATTCGTGATTGCAATCCCTAGTCCCATCCTGTTTTAATTCATCACTTGTGCACTGGTACGGAACCCTAAAAAATGTAAAAATTCTAGTTTTTTAAATTGCTCATTTATTACAGTAAAGAATATTAATAGTTGATGGTATACTTGTTAATGATTATATCAACTTGTGCCAGTTATGCCTCGTCAATTTTTATGTGTCACAATACACCAAAAATATACTTTTATTTTAAAAAACATCGTGCGTAACGTATTAATTAATACGACCCTGAAATTCCGCTACAAGTATACCATCCAAAGCTGTATTTTATACGTTTTAATTTATTTAATTAAAAATAAACTTGTTAATTAAAAATATCAGTCCATATTATATCGAAACCATCAAAAAGAGTGCCAATTAATTCAGGCTGATCTCGAATAAAAGGTTTTTTAAAAAAGTGTAGGACAGTGTCCTACATATCGCCTTGTAAATTCCGAAACATCGTATCTGAAAAATGAGCACTAGGTATAACAAATTATTCTTTTTTAAACAATTAATAAGGTATTTATTTAGAACTTTATTAATTACATATAAACAAGAATAAGTTCTCATTCATATAAATTATTAAATTACTACCCTACTAATTCCATAAAAAAGAATAATTTCACTTCTGATAATTTCTATCGACATTGTAACTTAACTGATACCCTAGTAACAATTTTTGTTGTCTTGAGCAAGTCTGGCTTAAGATTCTTGATCAAGTAACTGCATCCAGATTTTGACAATTCTGGCTCAAAATACTGTCGACAGATTCTTGCTCAAAAATTGTCAAAGAATTGCTACAGATACTTCGTCAAGTTTCTTGGACAAGTCTTGAACAAGAATGTAGCAAGAAAAAATGACAAAAAATCGAAAAGCGATCTCTATCATGATCAAATCGTACTTGTTAGGGTAGTTTAAGATTCTTGACCAAGAATCTTGTCAAATTGCTTGCTACAGACTTGACGAACAGACTTGACAAAGTATTGCTAAACGCTCTGCATTCCAGAATTTTGCTAAAGTCTTGCCCAAGTCTGGATACAGAAACTTGATTAATTCTCTTGTTCAAGACTTGTCCAATTCTTGACAAAGAACTTTGTCAAGTACTTTGGTCAAGAAACTTGTCCAAGTTCAATGTTACTAGGGTATTCTTTCTTTTGTGTACTAAATACATATCCTAAAACTCAATAAAAAATAGCACAAAAAACATTTGTGTATAAATGGAACAAAATCACACAAAAAAACATCAAAAGATTATACATGATAAATTAAAACTGGGTATTTTATAATTTGAAAAATTCCAAAGCTAAATAATTTTTTCAGTCGAACTAACAAATAAAATCGATAGATTTTGATGTATTCATAAAAATTTAAATGAGATATTGGTCATGGCGCGGTAATGGCCGGCGCGGTAGAGGACGGCGCGGTGAAGGACGGCGCGGTAGTGACGATGGCGCGGTATTTTCCTAGGCGCGGTAAAGGACGGCGCGATAATGGTCGGCGCGGTAAGTTTGGCGTTGTAAAACACGGTGCACCTATGACAGATACGCTATACCAAATGGTACATCTATGTTACAGTATTTTTACTACAACATAATATGTATTGATAAATTATTCTTCCGCAACATTATAATATAATGTATGTAATGTAGGTATTACATATACAGTTGCGAATAAAATATATTTAATATTCGACAACACGCATTTTATTAATTACCAATCGTATTACAATTACTCATACAGCAACAATGTCAATAGTTTGTTTTTGCAAGGTGCTTGCAAATTTTCAGTCTAGAATATGGACTCTATATTAAGAATTTAAAATGTCTAAGAAAATAAAATTCCCTTTTATTATTTTTTGGCCTGAAATACCAGCATGAAAGACTCTCTGGCTAGACTACTAAAAATAAAAAAGAAAGATTCATTCACCTTGAAACGAAGACCAAAAATAAATCAGTATTTTAAAAATATCATTTTTATAGTATTTATTCCGAAAAATGTTGTTTGATTAAATATTTCAATATTTTAATAAAACGTTAAGATTAATACTTTCTAAACACAAAAAAAAATGGACCAACAATACTGTTTTTTGATAGGGTTAACTTAACTATATGGTCAATCCAACATTTAATTGGATTCAACAATACCGCAAGTTTGATTTAACCATATTATATGATATAATATTTAATTTAAACTCTAATTTAACTATACTATGGTTAAATTGACCAAAGTATATTTGAATTAAACATTTTATTATTATTATATGGTTAAATCATACATATGGTATTTTGAATCAAATTAAATGCAAAAGTTATGACAAAAAAGTGTATTTATTTTTCTCTACATACCGAAAAACAAAACTTTAAACGGATTATTTATTATTTTGAAAAGTTTTTTAATATCTTTTTGTATGTACACGGTGTATTTGAAATAGCGTCGGAAATTTAAACTGATTATTCTACATCATGAAATATGACAAAAAGTTCCCATAAACATATGTCTAAAAATGCGTCATAAGGGAGCTACGCCCCTTTGAAAGTGGCTAAAAAAATCGGTTTTTATTTAATAACTCAGGAACCCTTTGAGATATATCAACAAGGTTTTGCACGTCAACTAATCCTACCAAGGCCCGTTTTTATGTGTTATTTTCATGTACTTATTTCAACCAGGGTTGTGCGAAACGGGGGGGGCTTATCAGTTTTTTGTCCTAAACTTTTTTCTGTGTAACTTTTTTGCAATTTTATTTTTGAAATATGATTCCTGAGGTCAAAATACATAAAAAAGGTACTCTTGTTGTAATACTGTAGGATTAACTGTTTTCGAGGAAAGTTCATTTGAAGGTGAAATTCCACGGTTCGAGGACGAAAAATTAAATACTAAAATGTTGAAAACCAAAATTTTAATGATGCAGGGCGAATGTAAATTAAAAACTAGGAAAAAAACCTCATATACAGGTACTTCCAAAAATAAATCCTAATGGAGCTATGGTCTCCTAAATATGCTCCATTTTTAAAGGGCTAGCTAGCTTTAAAAGCGTTTTTTCGACCTACATGTATGGAAACTTTTTTTCTTAGTTTTTGATGTAGAACAACATTGCATTATTAAAATTTTGGTTTTCGACATTTTAGTATTTAATTTTTCGTCCTCGAACCGTGAAATTTTACCTTCAAATGAACTTTTCTCGAAAACGGTTAATCCTACAGTATTACAACAAGAGTACCTTTTTTATGTATTTTGACCTGAGGAATCATATTTCAAAAATAAAATTGCAAAAACGTTACACAGAAAAAAGTTTGGGACAAAAAACTGATAAGGCCCCCCGGTTCGCACACCCCTGGTTTAAATAAGTACGTGAAAATGACATACAAAGATGGGTCTTATTAGGATTAATTCACGTGCAAAACCTCGTTAACATATCTCAAAGGGTTCCTGAGTTATTAAATAAAAACCGATTTTTTTAGCCAATTTCAAAGGGGCGTAGCTCCCTTATGACGCATTTTTAGACATATGTTTATAGGAACTTTTTCTCATATTTTATCATGTAGAATCACCTGTTAAAATTTCCTACGCTATTTCAAATACACCCTGTAAACTTTATTTCAGAATCTATTACCCTATATAAACTTAAGTAGCTTTCAAAATTAACAAATAGAAGTCGAATGAGGTGAATAAGGGTCACATACGGGCCCCAGATGTGTATATTTTGTGATAAACAGGACACACAAGCATAGAAATTTGTATACAGAGTCTGTATTACAGACTGAATGCTGAGCCATATATTATCACTGTTTAATTAGGTACTAAAGTTTTAATTAAATTTTACTGGATTGTCATATATCTAATACTATAACTTTTTTGTTTATTAACTTATCAAATTGAAATTTGGAGGAAGTAAATAATTGGATAAACTGCATATTTTGAGATTATAAAAAATATCACTTCCGGTTTCGCCGTAAATTACCTCAACTTTTGATTTTTAAGTGAAACACCCTGTATATTTTTACATATTTTGATTCAAAATTGAATTCTGAGTAGGTACAACCATTCATAATATGTCAATTTTTGACAAAACATGTAATTTTTTAATTTAATTAAGATTTTGCAAGCTTATTTTGATACTCAAAAATAAAAAACATATATATCAAGGCTTATAAATTTTATAATATTACAAATACTAGGGCTGGTTTTATACGAATTTTATCGATATTTGCATGAATTTATTGTTTTTTGGGCCCTAAAGGTACCACTTAGGGTTGTCCATATACATTTTTACTCTAAGGGCGATTGAACCACGACAAATAGAAAAGATTAAGTAAATAAAAAACAATTGGACCACACATGACAAAATTTTAAAATTGGTCATTTCCACAGACTAACCATTTCTTAATTTTTAAATGACTCTTTTGCGACAAATTTATTAATTTATTTAAACATAATCGCCTAATTAATAATACCATATGTATAAGACAGACATTTATTTATATATTTATGTATGCTTATGGTATTATATCCAAAATCCGATTTTTTAACCATATGTTTTAAAGCAAACGAAACCGTTATACATATTAGTTATTATTTTTCAAATTTGATACCCCACTTATTAAAGGATTTAGAAAATTTATTAATTACGTCGCTCCGTGTCATCCATTTTGTTTTATTGAAACAATAAATAGATAGCATCGAAATTTTAATACCATAGCCCTCCTTTCGACACAGTACAGATAGTTATTTTTTTCATATTATCAATAGATTCGTCAAGATTGGGAAAAACAATAATACATTGCATGCACTTTCACATTATGTGGGCATCATTATTACACAAAATATTATTGCAAAAACAATGTATTTTAACCATTTGATAAAAATTTCAATCCCACATCCTTATATTTTATTTATCTATTGATTTTTTAATTTAGTTATTAGGGGCTGACCATATATTACGTAACGCAAATTTTCAAAAAAATTGACCCCCCCCTCCCCCCTGTGTAACAAACTGTCACATTTACCAACACCCCCCCCCCCCACCTGTGTAACGCGTAACAATATAAAATTTTTGTTTCACAATAAATTTAACTGTATTCTCACTATTGATTCGTTTTTCTCGACAAAACAAACATGAACCTAAAATATAGTATAACATAACTTTAAAAAAAAATTACACGAAAAAATCACTCAAATTTTAAAAAAATATTCATAATCAATATCACACAGGGAAAAAATACTAGGTACCTCTTTTTACACTGAGTGTCACATATAACACGTATATTGTTTATGCACAGGTACACAAAATAGTACACACATTGGTGTTCTGTAAGTACACATTCCGCGCGAAAATGTATCATCGCCGATGAATCATCGGCAAGATCACGCAATAACAGGGCCGTAAGATTTTTTTTTAATATCAATGTCAACAGTTTTTTTACTGATTACAATATTATTTAAATATGCATAATTTCGTCAATTTTTTTGTGAAAAAGGGAATTGTGGGCCACTAAATAGTAATTTGTTAAAATAAAAATACATCTGCTAAGCTTAGGAAATAAACATTAAATTTATTAAATTCCGTTACGTAACGTTTACCTAGAACCCCCCCCCTCCCCCCTGTCACAAACTGTAACAATTTCTCTGACCCCCCCCTAGGCGCGTTACGTAATATATGGACAGCCCCTTAGTGCTCTTTAATATTCACTAAAACATATATTAGGGTGCTATTTAAAAAAGAAAAGTTTTTATTGGTTCTAATAGTGTGGGTCAAAGTTGTGTCAAGTAATTAAGTGTCCTCTTGGTCTCATTTTTAAAAGATCATTCTAGATTTCTACAATTTTGATCCTTTAAAATAACGGAGATATTAAGTGAGACAGAAAAATAAAACACTCAAAATACAATTAGCATCCATTTGCTCCTTTGAAAGTGTACAATGATTTTTATGAAGAGATTTTACTCGAAAACAATATCGAGGGCTTCATAACATATGGGCGTATCAACCGTGATAATATGTATATAGAAAATACACCCCTATGTCATGACGTCCTCGACATATTTTCCGAAATCAAGAAACTTTCTTTATTTTCAGCTGTCAGGATTATACAACCATTTATTTTGGCAGGGTTTGAGTGACTTTAGAGTTTGTAATTAGGAAACCGTCACCCATCTTGTCTTCCCACCCTTATGTTAAATACTTAATAAAAGAAGGCTCTAAAATTTGTTGAGTATATTCATCTGTTCGTAACGATGCCGTATTTTCTTTTATTATTCCTTTATTTTCCAGTATTTTCCTTTACATAAAGCAAGAATAAATGAAAAATACGTGAGACACTCGTGTAAGAGTTAATACAATACAATAGGAATTTATATTGAAAAACTTTTTCAAAGGCTTTTCGAAGACAAAGGGACAGTGACAGCTAAATAAATTACATTTTCTTCTATTGGCACTAACAAGAATTGAGAAAATGGACAAAAAATAAGAGATTCATTCAAAAGACACAGATATAGATTTAGAATTTTTTTTTGCTATTGTCTAAAGACAAAAGCGCATAAATTCATATAAAATCACAACATTAAATTATCTTAAGAATTGTATTTTAATATAAATTTAATAATCTATATATTCAACTTCAAAATGAAGTGAGCGTAAACAAACGCACGTGACAACAACGGATTTAGTGACAGGGTAGGACTCAAAACAAAATATTTCTATATAACGGTCCATTGCAATGCATTACACGCTTCAACGCAAGTGCTCACGTACTGTCAGTACGGTACTGACCTGTTTAATTTTCTACATCCCTACTCTCGCAAAATTCGAGTGTTTTAACCAATGAAACCACGCGCCAGCTGCTGCGTGCGCCATTGTTTTATTTACTTCTACTGCAATGGAGCTCTCTACAACTGGAATTATGAAACAAAAGACGTTTACCCTATCTCTATCTTATTTGTGCTACACTTTCCAGCCAACCAAATAAATAGTGTATTTGTTTTTCATACAACAAATACAGTATTTATTTGGTTGGCCGGAAAGTGTAGCACTGAGCGGAACGAACGAACATAGTTAATGTGAATCTGTAGAATAATTCTACTAAAATTTAGATGGCGCCAGTAATTTCTTTAATAAAAATAATATAGTTACACTTTTCGCCCGGCCAAGTAAATATTGTATTTGTTCAACAAAGAACAAATACAGAATTTGTTTGGTTGGGTGGAAGTGGGAGTGTATGTATGTCTTTTATCCTTTTTGGGTAGAACTTTTGTCCCTGTCTAATCTAACGGGAGAAATCGCCATTGAAGTTGAATATAATATATGTCATCTATAAAATACTGAGAAAAAATATTAAAAAGGGCCTGTAAAACGGTTTAAAAACCCCGAAAATTAAAAAACGAACGACCAGGGTTAGCCAACACTGAAAAAATGGCCGCGGGGAGGCCCGTTTAGTTATGGCCAGTCCAGTTCAGTGATTCTAGTCCAGTAAAATAATAAATGTAAATTGCAATAAATGTACACGGTCCGATATTTTAAAGGGTAGTAGTGGATGGTAAAAGAACACGCCTGTTAGTTTTTCACCGGGTGATTTGCGTAAGGGGTATGCTAGCTTGAATTTTAGGGGTGAATGCGGTTATCTCGCCAAATATGCATCTTACGATAACAATGCAGATTACCAATTCTGTTAAGGAGCAAATTTTCAACAATTGTTGTTTGGATAATTTTTTTCTTATTATATATTAATAACAATCGAGTTTTATATTCAAAAATAGCCATGTTGGAGGTGAAATGTTTGTTTCATATTTATTTTTCATTTAAAAGTAGTTATAAGCAAACTTGTAGCTTTCGGTGAATAATTTGGCTAAAAAATCGAAAAAAACAATTTCACCCCCAATATTGCCATTTTTGAATATGTATAACTCGATTGTTATTAATATATTTAAAAAATGATTCAAATAAAAATGATCCATAACAAAATTGGTAATAGGTATTTTTAATGTAAGATGCATACCCCTAAAATTCAAGATAGCGGACAACCCTTACACAAATCACCCGGTAAAAAACTAACCGGAGTGTTCTGTTCTTATTGAAATATTAACATGGAATTCCTCGTTATTTGACTGGAGTATTCTGCCTATCGGACCAACCATTTCCACGACTATTTTCCTATCCGTATAGTTCTCCGCATGAAAGAAAGTCTCCGACGAATGGGAGACGTATCATTCGCGATCTATTCTTTTCGTCAAAAGTGTTATAAGACGTGCGTGCCTACAACGGGCCTCCCACTTGCACACATTCCAAACATATTTCCCGTAGCCACAGATCCGTGCGTCAAACTTTATGTGTGTATGTATGATATTTGAACTTGCTTTGTTCTTAACTTCTTGGTCTGTTTTTGCTTTGGTTTAGCTTCTTTCGCGTATTTAAAAAAACTTTCAAAACTCCAAAAAATAGCAAAAAACAGACGACCAAGTATCAAAAACAAATTAAGCCCAGATGAAATGACCTTAGCATAAAGAAAAGCTAATTATTAACTTAAAATAAAAACAAATGTTTTAATGATGAAAACTAAAGTGAAAGTTATTTTTATTGCGGAAAAAAGTTTAACTGTGGTTAGATTAAACCCCTTAAATTGATAAAACTTTTTCAATTAAAAGAAAAGTCAACTCAGTTAATATAATTAGGTCTTGTTTCAGGTAAAGTTGAATTTAAAAAATAACTAGGTGAACAATTACACCATTGGTTAAACTTAGTCAATGGTACGGCATTTCATATTTTCCGTTTATTTTTGAAAATATTCTGTAAATAACTACTTGACATAGAAATTTAAATTTGATATAAGTATACATCGGATTTTAGGGAGTCGTGACGTCAGCCGGGTACAATAACTTAACAAATTCATATTAATTTTATAAAAATGTTTAATATGTTGCCAAACTACTACATTACTAAAGAAAGTTATATAAATATTATGAAAATCCTATAACGTTTTATTTAAGTAAAAGAAAATTAAAAAAAATAACCATTCTGAAAACTACGATTTAGTTGGGCTCTTTAATAATCCAAATTTAATTTTATAGTATTGTGGCATGGTGACTGGGTATTACTTTTACCAAGTAAAAAAAAATCTGCCTGGCCAATCGTTTTTTATTCGCAATAAAAGGTCACGTGACTTTTATAACTTTTTTTACTTACTTTAAATATTAAATTGTCCTTGCTCCTCATCTTCTTTATGGGTTTTTGTGTTCACATGTCTTAAAATATTAGTTTTTCTTTCCCAGGTTAAGTCTTTTGTACAAAATGTGCAGTGTAAAATATTGCCGTCGAACTCTTGTTCTGGATAATCTTCAATCCACGATTTAACCGTAGTAAGTAATGGTTTTAAGAACATCTTATTAAGGGATTTAACTAATAAAATGAACGGTGACAAATAAATATTATATTAGGCCCAAACGAAAAAGTTAGAGCAAAAAAAGAAATTAATTCGCATTGCTAAGTCAAACGAAATGATTCGATTTCCTTGCAATAAAAACCTTGTTTCCGCATGCGCGTGATTCTAACCAATAAAATAACGTACATGTTACATGCTTGATCTTACATCTTACTTATTTCGTCGCACGCATACGGAAACAAGTTTAGAGCTTTTAGATCTCTGCAGAGTACATGTTTATAACGATTTCAAATAGATTTCACCTTCTAGTCACCTCTTCACAAATTGAATAAAACACGAAAAGATTTCGTCGGTAATTTGTTTTTTCTACAAACACTATAAGTTTTAGTTGTGTAATTTAGTATTTTATTTATAATATGAAAAAAAAAGATTAGAGTAAAAATAATAATTTTGAAGAAATTTTTAAAAACATTTTTCATAAGTTATAAACGTCACGTGAGCTGTTATTGCGAATAGAAAAGGATTGGCCAGACAGATTTCTTTTTAACTTGATAAAAGTAATACCCAGCCACCATGTTACAATACTATTAAATAAAATTTGGATTATTTAAAAGTCCAACTAATTCATAATTTTCGGATCTGTTATGTTTTTTTTAATTTTCTTTTATTTAAATAGAAACGCTAGGGGATTTTCATAATATTTATATACTTTTCTTTGTAAATGTAGTAGTTTGATAGATTATAAAACATTTTTATAAAATTATTATTCTGTTGTACCCGGCTATGGATTTTGACGTCACGACTCGGTAAAATCCGATCTCTAGATATAAGTGATAGATTTGAGGTCTGGATTGTATTCTAATGAGCAAGTAATGAGCAAAATTTCAGCCCCCTGCCCTTTTCCATAAAACAGAGAAACGTTTTTACTTTTTTTAATTGTTATTAGCAACATTAACTTTATATTAATTTTCTATATATCCCAATATGGGACAGATCTCTTATTTTTCAAATACAAAGAAACAAGGAAACTGAAAAAAAAAATGGCCAGTTTTTCATTCTTATGAGTGCTCCTTTTGCACTTTTTGTGCGAAAGCGAAAATTTTTTTACAAAATGCATGAAATAATTAACTTAATTATTTTGAATCGTGATTTACAGTATGCACGGGTCAGGAAATAATGTAACGGCAAAATAGCATTGCATTGTACTTAGGCCAAAACCAATTAAGTCTTTATTTACCTAACAATTTGCCATTTTAAATCATAACATCGTAAAGTCATTAGCCATTTTATCTTTTCCCGTTATAGGTAGCATATACAGCATGATTATTTTAAATGGTACAACAACTCTATATGAAGAATTCTAGTTCCAATAAATTGTTTTCAAAATGAGGATTGGTGTAGTGGTCTACCGCGTCTGTACATGACAAGTCTACTACAACTATGTAGCGTGAGTTCGATTCTCACTGGTGCCGATTTGCCTTTTTCAGTTAATTAATAATTGAAATTTGGTGAAGGCGTAAGTGAAGCGATCACTCCCTATAAAAACTGGTTCGAAAGTAAGGTAAATTATATTTAGGAATTCCAAGATAAAAAAAACTTTGCCCAAAGAAGTGCATGCCTAATTTTCAAATAAAAATAGAGGGTCTATACAGGGTTATTCTTTTAAATGGTACACCCCTCGTAACTTTTAATGGATGAGATAAAAACTTTAAATTTGGAATATGCATATCACTCAACAAAAACTATCATTTGTCATATTTTTCAATTTTTCATTCGGGAAGGCAGCAAAATATTAAAAATTTAAATAATTTTATTTAAAAAGTCATTAGCCATTTTATCTTTTCCCGTTATAGGTAGCATATACAGCATGATTATTTTAAATGGTACAACAACTCCATATGAAGAATTCTAGTTCCAATAAATTGTTTTCAAAATGAGGATTGGTGTAGTGGTCTACCGCGTCTGTACATGACAAGTCTACTACAACTATGTAGCGTGAGTTCGATTCTCACTGGTGCCGATTTGCCTTTTTCAGTTAATTAATAATTGAAATTTGGTGAAGGCGTAAGTGAAGCGATCACTCCCTATAAAAACTGGTTCGAAAGTAAGGTAAATTATATTTAGGAATTCCAAGATAAAAAAAACTTTGCCCAAAGAAGTGCATGCCTAATTTTCAAATAAAAATAGAGGGTCTATACAGGGTTATTCTTTTAAATGGTACACCCCTCGTAACTTTTAATGGATGAGATAAAAACTTTAAATTTGGAATATGCATATCACTCAACAAAAACTATCATTTGTCATATTTTTCAATTTTTCATTCGGGAAGGCAGCAAAATATTAAAAATTTAAATAATTTTGAAAAAAAAAAATCTTCAAAAAATTTTTTGTCCGTCTGTCTGTAAACTCGATAACATATAAGAAATACACTATAAGAGAAAGTCAAATACGTGACCGTGAAAAGTATTCAGGACCCGAACCTGTGTTTTGGCTTCTAGGTACGACTGAGCGATGGCGCCAGCTGTATATGAACTTGATTGTTTAGTGGGAGTGGGGTGAGGGGTAGTATATCTGTCAAAACAATTGAAATTTTACTCGTGATTTGCAATTTATTGTGCTTTTATACCGAACTTTTATTGTGATGTAATACAAAATGTTTATTGTACCGTTTTGCAAGGATCAGTTAAGTAAACGTCACCGTTTTCCTAGTGATGCAAACTTATTTAATGTGTGGGTCAAAAACATTAATAGTGCCAAGTTAAATAAAATGACTAAAGGCAGGGACTGACCCTGTCTTGAAAAGCTTCTTATTATTTTGACTGAGCTATTTAGGGCAGGGACAGCCCCTACAAAAAAAACTTATTGATTTGACTGAGCTGTTTAGGGCTGGGACAAATGCCCTAAAAAGCTTCTTACCATTTTTACTGATATGTTTAGGGCAGGGATGGCCCCTATCGAAAAGAGCTTATCAGTTTGACTGAGCTAGCCTTAAACAGCTGTTTAGGGCTGGGATAGCCCCTGGCCAGAGAAGCTTATCGGTTTAACTGATTCATATTGTTTATCTGTTAAATGTAGGAATACTAATTACAAAAACTTTGCAAATGTGCTCTGCCCTTAGGCAGTATATTCTGTATGACACTCAATTATATATGAAGGCAAATGTTTACTCCTCATATATATTTATTTATAATAAAAAGTTAACTGTTAAAAGTACGACATAATTGTTTTAATTTCCTATTTACGTTTAAAATAAAATATATAAAAATCAAAGCCAAGTGTTTTTTTTAATTATATAGGTTTATTTAGCAAAAGATAAAATTTCATATTTTTAAAGTTTAACAAATTTTACATTTAATTAAAATTTCGATTCATATATTGTTATTTTTAATTAATGTGCGGGTTAGATAACCCACTTGTTAGACTTTAAAAATTTGTTTTATCTTTTGGTGAATAAACTTAAAGTTTTAAATAAAAATACAGAGCTTTTCCCCATTTTTACAAAATTGATTTGGGAAAGCAATAGTAATCTTTATTACCGACTTCCGTAGGTTATCTGTATTATCGGCTGTCGTTGACCGTGAATTTAGTGAATTTTAAAAAACAACGGCTAATGGCGGTACAATAGTTTTCTATCTCTATCATTTGACTTTCTCTTATAGTGTATTTCTTATATGCTCGATAACTCCGTTTCTAAATAAGATATCGACAAGCGGTTTTTTGCATATTGTTTCTTATCGTATTTCGAAGAGCTGATTAAATTTTAGAGGTAAACGATTGGGGTAAAACTCCTATTTTTAGCGTTTTTTTGGTTATAGTTATGGCAATTTATTTTATTTATTTATTTTTAATATACTACAAAGAGCCCCAAATAAGCTCCATTGCTTGTGCTAGGGGCACTCCACTAATTTTGAAAAAAAAATATCCAAAAAAAATATTATTGTATTTTATTAATTTAGCACTTATATGAAAGATAATTTTAAATCGGTGTAAAAATGTTACTATTTTATTCCTAAATGCATTGTTTTCGAGATATTGACGTTTAAAGCAGTAAAATGTTTTTTTAGTATATCTTTATTTATAATTTTTATTTTAAATGAAAGCTGTTTTTAAGCTCTATAAAATAAATGTAGTGTTTTTTGCTAGAATGTAACGTTTTGGAGGTACAGACTTTCAAACTTTAACAAATTATAGGTGTATTAATGGTTGCCTATTCACGTAATCACACAACTTTCCTTTTCATAACGTTCAAATTAGTGCCTAGTGCCGATGTTAATAAGTATACATAAAAATTCAATACTATTTGGTTTGCAAAAATTTGACTATTACAATGGTCATCAGCATTAATCGGAATAAATTCAGTTATGACTCATCAACGTTGAAAATAAACACAGAAACATAGGCTTACGGAATAATTTTGCCGAATAATGAGGGAAATTTTTATAAAGGTCACTAAATCGAAATATTTGACAACTAATTTGTTACACACAACAATATTGAATATACATATTAACTATAAATATGTAAATATATCGGTGTTTTTCGAAGAAAATAAAAATGTAAATATTTAAAACCTCGCGTCAACGATAGAATCGACGCGGCGCCTATGCGAGCACTGGAAATTCGCCGATGACTGGTCATCAGATATAAAATTTTATTTACAACTAATTGAAACTGGCCACCGATAAAAAGTAAATTTACCACAAATTGTGGTTCACAAAGGAATATATCAAATTTTCAATTAAATTAGATTTTTTTTAAATTTAGACCTGACGTATGTCAAAAGCTTAATCTGAATATAACAAATGTAAAGTAAAGCACCTGAAACTGAATCCGAAAAGTTGGAAATAGTTTAACACGTTCGCGCCGATGGTGTTTTCGGTATAACTCAACTATACAATTGTTTGTATTTTATTAATATCGTATATAATCCATATATTCGGTCGAATGCGAAAACCAACTTTCTAGAATAGGCATACCGTTAAAATAAAGTATCGCCAACATCTCGGTTTGTTTGTAAACAAATAGTAGGTATATTCAGGCCTAAACAATAACAATTACCATGGTATTGTTGTCTCTGTTAGAACAAATATGTGGGAGTAAGACAAACGAATGTTTATGTTGCCGACGTTTTTGTCAGTTTTAACGAATGAAATGCCTATTCTCTCTAGAATAGAGTTAGAGTTATTAGTTCGTTGGAGAGTAGGGATATAGAAAATTCGAGGGGTTTATTTATTGAAAAAAAGTGTACAAGGATTGTAAGAATCAAAGGATTGTGGAAGATTGTCAAAAATATTGTGATTGTGCAACATTTTAATGAAGATTGTTTAAGATTGTGGGAAGATTTTAGATGATTGTGGATTGTAGATGATTTTGGATGATTGTAGATAATTTTGGATGATTGTAGATGATTGTGGAAGAAGGAATTGTCAAAGATTGTAGAAGATTGTTGGATAGGTGTACAAGGATTGTCCAATAAATAAACCCCTCGAGAAAATTAAACAGGTCAGTACTTAAGTACTTGCGAAGAAGCGTGCAATGCATTGCAAAGGACCGTTATATAGAAATATTTTGTTTCGAGTCCTACCCTGTCACTAAATCCGTTGTTGTCAAGTGCGTTTGTTTACGCTCACTGCATTTTGAAGTTGAATATACTATAGAAACTGATTTAACCGTGTACCACCGGAGGCGCACGTCGGCGCGATCGTGTTAATTAGAATGTACTCTAAGACATGTAACATTCAGTCAGAAGAAAATAAATTGTTGAAAATATTTTCTAGCTCTAAGACTAAAATGTTTTGTTTATAAACACTCAAAACAAGAATTTAAAACCCTGAAGTTGAAAACAACATGTGCATTATGGGTTTATACAAATTATAAACAAACTATGGAGAAAGTTTACAATAAAAATTTAGTTTCGATACATTACAAAAGTAGGGTAGTAGAAAAATCTATAAATACTTTTAAATTGTGTTAAATTAAGCGAATTAGGTAACTTTTAAGTGTGTACACGCAGACTACATAATTAATAGTACCTAATTTGGCATAGTATTTTTTCTTTAGAATAGTCGTACACTAGTCTAAAAAATCAAGAACACTTAGCAATATTAATGTGGATCAAAGGGAAAAGTAGTAGGTTGGATAATCATAGCAGCTAAAAAAAGGATTTTTTTCTTCAAGCGTACTAAAGTGTTAATATTTTATAACTGAACACACTAGTTTGATCTATTTTTTACAGTAAAAAAATGAGTTCATTGTTGTACGCCGTAAAAAAAAGTTAGTTAGCAAAACCGCCACTGGTGGCAGCACTTTTTGACTTTGATGACAGCCATACTTCAAACTTGTTTGTTTATTATGTAAACAGGTGGTTGACTCGAGATTCTGTGCAAAAACCTTGTGTGAAATTGATTAAAAAAAAATGATTGAAGAAGAATATATGGTTTATACACCTACAAATCTCTCCGAAACTGCAAATGCTACATTAAACAAGTTGCCATCGATATCACGAAAAGTGTACGATTTAGCCTATGAACAAAATTTAAAATGAGCTAAGGAAGGTTTAAGTTTATTTCAAAAGGGTTTTATTGGACCATTTTAATAAAAAAAACATACTTTATTACTGAATAAATTAAATTCAAAAATTAATATTAAAAAAAATATATAGGATGCTTGAAGAAAAAATAGTATGTTTCACTCAGAGGAAAAGTGCTTTTTTTTATTCTTCACTTTTCCTCTTAATAAAACAATATATCGCATTTTATGTCGGTCCGTCCGGGAAAACTTGTATACTCGATAACTTGAAAACGCTTTAAGTTAATAACTTCAAATTTGGAACACAACGTTCTTAAAAATTAATTATTTTAATTTTTTTTAAGTAAATTTGTCATTTTTCGAAAGAAAAAAAAACACAAGAAACAATAAAAAAAAACAAAAAAAAATGAAAAGAGTTTTTTAATATTCTATAATAAAGATGGCTAATAATTGTGTACAGCAGCTTACAATACATACGGACACCACAAATTACATTCAAAACACAAATGATATTGCGCTTTAAAACAGATACACATAGCATATAAATAAAATCAATTTTGCGTTTCAACAATGCAACTGGATTGAAATACCTACATTGAATTGCCACATGAAAAACAAAATTACTTTGCAATTACTGTGAAATAACAAATTAAAAATAAAAACTGCTGCTGTAGTTGCAAAGAGAAATATAAAAAGAATTTATTGAATTTGTGTTTAAGAATATACATTTCCTGAAAATTGATTTTATTCTTTAATTTAACCATGACAAACAAATAGAAAAAATTTTTTGAAAAGCATATTTTGATGTCCAAAAACGGTTGAAAAAGGCTAAAAATTAAAAAAAAAGCATGCTTAAGTGTAAAAAAGTCAGGAATATAGAGGTTTATGTCGTGACGTGCATTTAAATGCATGCATACAGTGGCCCACGTGCATTTAATGTCCCTGTGTAGCAGTGTGTAGGGGCCTTTAGAAATATTTTCAACAAGAAACAAAATAAATTTTGACGGTTAAGTGGATACTTTTTAATAATACATAGCCTAAAAAATAACAATTAAGAATTAGCAATGCTAATTTAGAATTACAGGAGTAGAAAATAATTCAAGTTTAGTTATTAAAAGTTAATACAAATTATTAGCATAATTTGTTTCAGATATGATACAAAATGGGTGTGTATTATAATAATAATTAAATGCATCTTAATATGAATAAACAAATGTATTATAATATTATACCTTCTTTGTTTCTGACTCTGACATTACTTGTAATGATTTTTTCTACGACTGCTTTAGAATGTAAGCAAATACACACACTTTTCAAACACAGAGTGAATCCATTCTAGCTCTAGATACGGTATGAATATTCCGTATCAAGTGTTAGAATGAGCAAATGTAGTGCCATCTCATGTTTACAAAAGTAAAGAAAACTGTAGCAAAATTAGCAAAAATATATATATTTTACCATGAAATCATTGAATAATTTAATGCAATTTAAAGTTTTGCGTTAAAATTACATAAAGTTTATTAGTTTTTCTTAATATTTGACCAGTTTTTTGTCAATTTAGTTCAAAAAATTAAAACTGCTCCATCTATTGTAAATATTTAAACCTGAAATCTGTCACAACAATCTGACATAACCTTCAATTTTTACATTATAATTTGTAAATATGTGCTAAAATTAAATAAAAATCTTTTTTAAGTACTGATTTGATAAAATTATTAAATAACATTAATTGCTTTATTTAAAAATATATGTTTTCTTGTATTTACAATGTCGAGTCACAAAAAACATTGTTTTTAACCTTGTCCGCAGTTTCAAGCCATACAGAGTTTCATTTTTGCAGTCGAAGAAAACGTATAGTCTACAACACGTATGGAATAGTCATTCCGCGCTCGCGGGACCGTCATACTCGCCTGCCGGCTCGTATGACAAACTTTCCGCTCGTGCGGAATATTGAAAAAGTCCAAACATAAAAACAAACAAACATAACCATACCTTAATAAATCCACATCGATTCAATAATTAAACTGGCAAAAAATATAGGAATCGGGTATTTTTATGGTTTTTATAAAGACATATTTTTAAATAGAAGACCAATTTTCCTTTAAAACGGTGTATTGCTTGGTAAATTTGGACCTGTACTTCTAGAGATATTATATTCTAAAAATTATGTCACACATTTTGTGGCGTCATAATTTGACAGCTTGTTCTACTCGTAGCCTAACTATGTATAAACTTTTAGACGCGCAATTATTCCGAAGTAGGTATATCCGAAACCCCTGTTCAGAATCTGACTTTCAGATATAATACCTTAAGCTTCAGAATCTGAACTTCAGATATACTACCTTAAGGTTCAGTGGCGTAGCTAGGGTTGGATGCAAGAATAAGAAAACTAAAACTTTATTAAACTTAGATCCTGTTACAGTTTCATTAATTCAATTCACTCCACCCTACGACAAAAAGTACTTATACACACTATTCATTTAAAGTGTCTGTAATTTAAACGGTATGCTCTCTCTTCACTCTGTTGCATCTATCTCGTTTCAGTCGTAATTTGTTAAATTGGCTACAATTGATTAAATTTAACAGATCAGAAGCACAGAACACATATAAAGCACAAAATTCATCTAACAGGAAGAGTTTTCATTTAAAATATAAATACAGGAAATTTAGAAAAACGTAGGATGTTATTTTAAGTTTGGAATGTTTTACATCGGCACTTAGTGCTACTAAGAGTGCCGATGTATTGAAATCTTCGCCGAAAAGTCAAAATCTTTGACCACGTTTTTTTCACATTTCCTGACGTTTTAGACCATTCTGAGTCGAAATCAGTAAAAAAAAATTGTCTGTCTGGGTGTAAACTCTCTAACTCCAGTTCTACATGAGATATCGACTTGCGGTTTTTTGCATATTGTTTCTTATCGTATTCCGAAGAGCTGATTAGATTTTGGGGGTAAACGATTGGGGCTACGGGGGTAAAAATAGGGTAAAACTCCTATTTTTAGCGTTTTTTGTTTATAATTAAGGCAATTATTATTGTATTTGGTTAATATAGCACTTATATAAAAGGTAATTTTAAATTGATCAAAAAATTTTATAAACAACGTTTTCCTAAAACGCATTGTTTTCGAGATATTGGCGTTTAAAGCAGTAAAAGGTTTTTTTAGCATATCTTACATATTTATAACCCGATTTCAAAAAATTATATTTTAAATAAAAGCTCTTTTTAAGCCCTATAAAAAATGTTATATACAGTTTTTTGCTAGAATATAATGTTTTAAAGATACAGAATTTAAAATCAAACAAAACACCTAGTTTGAAATTTGAGTAAAAAAAATGTATAAATGCCTTTTTTGTCTTTTTATGTCTATCAGAGTAAAATACAATGTAAAAATGCCTTTTTGACTAAAAAAATCCTTTTTTTTTGCTGAAAATAGGACGTTTTACAAGTGGTACCCGGTAAAATTGCTCGCTCGGTATACAAGGGCCTTAGGCCATTGCTCACTGGGCATACACGGGCTGTAAGCAATTGCTTAAAGGGGCCTATTTTTCCTAAAAATGAACCGTTTTGAAAAAGTGGATATAGTCCAGTCAAATAATTAATTTAAATTGCAATAAATGTACAAGGGCTGATATTTTAAAGGGTAGTGGTTGGAAACAGAACACTTGTTATTTTTTCACCGGGTGATTTATCTAAGGGGTGTCCACTATCTTGAAGTTTAGGGGAATTTTTCGTTATTTGACTGGACTAATAGGTCCAGGGCACGGACGGGCTTTGACGGTTATGCAACAACCAGAAATGTATCAGAAGCAAGACGCTTGTAAGATTATTACTTAGGTATAACAAGTTCTCATTAAATTATTATTATTAAATATAACGTTTTCCATTACTAATAGTTATTTATGGTACTAGTGGGTAAAGTAAGATATTGCCAATGAGAAAATTAACCTGCGAGGCGTCTGCCAAGCAGGTTAATTTTCGAGAGGGCAATATCGGTTTACCCATGAGTGCCATACAAGGTTTTATCCAATAAATAGCTTAAGAATTCATATTTTTATTAAAAATTTTAATGAAATTTACAAGAAAATAATTTGACAAGTGACAGTTGAGTGGGTAAAATAAATAATTATCCACTCAATAAAGTAAAAGCCACGCGGGGGTTATTATTGAGTGTATCCATTTAAAATAAAGCTGGTAATTGTATTATTATCTGTATGTACTGGATAAAGAGATTTTTTTGTTACATTTTAAAACTTTTAAAAATTACGAGAGCCGTATTTAGAAATATAAAGCGTGTGGTAGGAAATGTATACATAAAATGTGTAAAATTCCCTGAAATTTCCCTAATATTAATTAACTAAATTCCCTGACGTTTTCGGGTCAAAATAAAAAAAATAAAACATGTTCCAATGAACTGCAATAACAAAAGTTCGATAGAACAATAAATTATTTATTACATTATTTTAAAATAAATTAATAGTTAATAAAAAACAATATGTACTGTAATGTTAAAGAAGAAAGATATTGATGATTTTATTGATCTTTAACCCTTTTGAACTCTAGAGATAATATATCTATCTACATTTTTCTAAAAATACACTATAGTTAATTATGTTATGTTATTTGTATATTTTATTTATTTATTTCTCTATATTTATTTATTTCTCTATATTTTAATTATTTATTTATTTCTCTATATTTTAATTGTTTAACTATTTTATTTATTTATTTTGTATATATGATTTTATTTATACTCAATTTTTATTCATTTATATTAGTCCTTTTTAATTATTATGATTTGATTATATTACATGTGTATTTTATCTGTATAAGTTATTTGTTCTTTATTTATTTATTTATTTATACCGTTTGTCTTTATTTGTTGTCAATTTTTTGTGGTCTTGTTTTGCTTATTTAACCTTTATTATTTTATAGTGTGTTATGGTAATTGTTCTTGATGAATATGATGTGTAAGTTGATAAATTTGAAAATTTATCATATTGGGGGAAATTGCATTGGGAAAATAGTAATTCTACAGTTTATTTTTATTTTTTATGGTATTTATTTAAATTGTGTATCTAGTTTAGTATATATATTTTTTTTTGTATCGGCACGCTCAAATGCTAGACATTTCTGTGCCTATAGCATATTTATTGAATTGTATTTTTTTATCAATAAATATTATTATTATTATTATTATGTACACAAACGAAGGGTGCAGAAAAAAGAGGTGTCATGTTAGAATTAGTTTTGAGAATTTGGACATAAAAAAAACAGGTAAGATGAAGCTGCTTCCTTCTATTTGGGAAGATCAATTGTATAGATCTGAAAAATCAGGGTTGTTTGGTTTTGTCCGGTTGGACAAAACTGGACGAAAGTAATCAAATTTTGGCGGACTAGACAAAATCAAAAAAACTGATTTTGTCCACAAATTCTGGACAAAATTGGAAAAAACTTGACAAAATAAAATTAAATATTAAATTTTGAAACACGTAACTATTTTTATTAAATACGTATTTATACATAGAAACGTAAAAAAAATATTCAAAACATTAAAACAAAATAAAACAAAGCACAACGAAAAATACCAAAAATAATCGAAATATAGATTATAACCTAAGTATACTTAACCTAATAATCATCTAAAAGTTCTGTTTGAAATATATATATTGAAAATAAACTTCATTTATAAATTTAAAAAATTGATTTTTTCTTAAATTTATTGCAGGGTTCCCTTTCTATAACTTATAAACACAGGTCGGATCGAAGTATTCATTTACCGGGGGCAAGCAGAAATTAGAATTAAAAAACAAACTTTTTTTAATGTAAATAGATACTTTATAGTTTATATTTCACTAACCGGACAGTCATGTCGACGCTCTTTTTACACAGTAAATACGAAAAATACATTTTTTGCAAAAAAATATTTTTTTTACAAAAATAATTTTAATAAACCATATAATTTTTATGTTCCAAGTAAATCACTTCGTAAAAACAGCGACGACATGACAGTCCGGTTAGTTAAATATAGCAAAGTAATCAATTCAAAGTAATCAATTATTGATTACTTTGAATATAGTTTAAAGTGTTTATTTACTTCAAAAATACATTTTTTTAATTCTAATATTTGCTTGCCCTTGGTCCGACCGCCCTGGAATAAAAACAAATAAAACTCAAAGTAGCAAACTTTTTGTTTTATAAATCCAGCGCCGTCGTAACTTTTTCTCATATACAGTTTTCTTAGTTCAACTATTGCATGAACACATTTAACTAACTGGGAGTAAATAACGTCAAAATGATTTAGCTTCTGAGATAAGGACTCTATGTCATGAAACATTTTACAACAATTTTAAAAATAAAAAAACTGTTTTTCGGCATTATCCTCACTATATATAGTTTGACGCATGGATCTGTGGCTACGGGAAATATGTTTGGAATGTGTGTGCAAGTGGGAGGCCCGATGTAGGCACGCACGCCTTATAACGCTCTTGACGGAAAGAAGAGAGCGCGAATGATTCCTCCCTCTTCCGTCGGAGACCTTTCATGCGGAGAACTATAATTAAATTATGTTTAAGGTACTGGATCTTAAAAGTTACTTGGAAATACTCGAAAGTACTTAAAAATACTTGGAAGTACTTGAAAATATTCTTGAAAGTAGATGAAATGGAGCTCCCTACAACTAGAATTATGAAACAAAAGACGTCTACCCTGTCTATCTCATTTGTGCTACACTTTCCAGCCAATCAAATAAATACTGTATTTGTTTTTCATACAACAAATACAGTATTTATTTGGTTGGCCGGAAAGTGTAGCACTGAGCGGCACGAACGAACATAGCTAATGTAAATCTGTAGAATAAGATAATTCTACTAAAATTTAGATGGCGCCAGTTATTTCTTTAATAAAAATAATATAGTTACACGTTTCGCCCGGCCAAGTAAATATTGTATTTGTTCAACAAAGAACAAATACAGAATTTGTTTGGTTGGGTGTAAGTGGGAGTGTATGTATGTCTTCTATCCTTTTTGGGTAGAACTTTTGTCCCTGTCTAATCTAACGGGAGAAATCGCCATTGCCCTGGAATTACATGAATATACTTGAAAGTACATGGATGTACTTCGAAGTATACGGAAGTACTCGGAATAAATCTAAAATACTTCCACCTGGAATTTGGTGTACAATCTTCGACGAGTGAATTACCCCTCGGTACTTTACCCTCGGTATATTATATTGAAGCTGAGGTTCGAGATTTATAGTCTATTAAAAAAATATCGAAAGGTAATATTGGTTCGGCAAGAGTTTTGAAATACCAATCTTTTCCCGATATAGCAAGATGGGATTTTTTCGGTAAATTGTTTTTATTAAGTATTTACGTAGAAATCAGTTGCTGGTAAGAATTTTATAAGAAAACGTGAGCAAAAACTTTTATACTTTTATATAACCCGGGGGAAACTTCGTACATAGGGGACGATAGATGAATATTAATTAAAAGTAACATAAAAGGAATATTAAAAGTAATATAAAAACGAGATGAACAGAATAATAATTATTGTACAAAGCCTTTAAAAGCTTACAAAAAAAAACACTGAAAACGTATTTGACAATGAAAAACTCGCTTACTCCCAAAGGACCTCACTCCATTTTTATGGAAAATATTTGGCTGAATTTTTGATAAAGCGTCAAATTTTAATAAAAAAATACAAAAAAGTTGCACAGAAAAAAGTTTGGGGCAAAAAATAATGCTCCCTGTTTCACACGCACCTGGTTGAAATAACTACATGAAAGTGAAATAAGATAATTGGCCTTATTAAGCTTAGATCATATGAAAAACCTCGTTGCTAGAGCTTAAAGGGTTCCTGAGTTATTAAAAAAAACAAATTTTTTAGCCTTCAAAAGGGCGTAGCCCCCTTACGACGCATACTTCCCTACGCAAAAATAAAACCAAAACTTGCAAAAAATGCAAAAATAGGGCACGTACGCCTCTTTTTTTATATATAAAAATGAATTTAATGCTATATAAGTAACATTTTACGTCGCCAAAGAATTTCAGACAAAGAAAATGTTTTTCATCAAAATAGGGTGTGATTTTGAAGCCAAAACTAGTGGCGACGAAGATTAAACGCATATCTTGCGTGGTAAAAGTCACACAAAGAATATACGCTGTAGTATTCGAGTAAAAACAACAATAAATCAACAGGTTATAGTATTTTAATATTTGTAATCGTAATTTTACGGTTTTTTAGAAGCGTAGCCAGAAACCACAAAGATAATTATTGTAGTAAAAAAATCTGCATAGAATCTATAGTATAGATTCTATCGAGGGGCATGTCACAGAGACGATATTTCGTCCCTTCAAGAGGTGATGAGGCGATATCGGGTGATCTCGAGGCGATATGGGCGATTCTGATTAATGTCCCGAAAATGACGAGTGACGGGCCCCTTGGATTCTATACTATACACAGGGCCGTAGCTATGGGGGGAGCCATACCTATCTCGAAATTCGAAAAAGTTGTAAATTTCATGGGCTAAAAATATAAAAATTGTAATTTTAGATGAAGCTGAAATTTGCAACGTTTTTTTTTAATCGAAAATTCCAATAGTATATTAAAGTACTCTAGAAAACTCGCCGCAAGCGGCTTGTTTTCTAAACTTATACTCGTGCGTTAAAAACGAATGTTATGAAACTATTTGAATTTTCGTTGCAAAAAAACGTAGCAAACTTCAGATTCATAATTATAGCAGTAGTGAGAATATTTTTTTTTTAGTCATCAACTTTTTTTCGAGAGGACAAAAGTTGTAATTTAAGATCTTTTCCCCCACTAAATCTTTTTCGCTACGGCCCTGACTATATAATACAGGTAGACACCTTACATTACACGACTAGAGTACAGGGAACTTTTTGGTCGAGAGAATAAAAGTTGTTTATTAGCAGTTGTGGGGACTTTTTTTATTTATCCACTTTTTTGCCGAGGGGATAAAAGTTGTAATTCTAGAATAAATAAAGTTGTAGAAAAAACCGACATTCGATTTTTATCTTTTAAGAATACGAAAATTTTTAATTTTTATTTATTGATAACTTTTTTTCCCACCTTACTCGTTTAAATTGAATCATTGAAAAAATCAAGATAAAAAGAAATAAAAATTATTTAATTTTAGGGAAATTAGTTACAGAATTGGGATTTTTTTGGTTTATTTAGTATTTTTACAAAAAAAATACAATATAGTTGTTTGAGAATACTAGGTAATCTCGTTTAATCTATTAAAAGGTAAAATATATGATAACGAGAACCCCGTAAAAAAAACTACCGTTTATATTTTAATCTTTCGACTATTGTGGTTTTTAGCAAAATAATGCCATTTTTATAATATTATTATTTAGGCTTAACACGCGTTGTTTGCTTATATTATTATCGCCATATTAAACGAACAATGTGTATTTAAGTAAACCATACAATAGTTTTAAACAAGTCGTAGGTCAGTAATATTTGTTCTACATCATAAAAATTTCATAAAAATACATATATGTATGTGTATACACGTACATACATACACGTAAGTATCTGTATGTATGTATGTTTGTCCGGAATATTTCACCTACCTCCAGATTAGCTAGACTTGAAATTTGGCATAACTGAAGGGTTCCTTCACGTCCCCTTCTCTTTTGCATAATTGGTATAATAGGTAGGGAAAAGTCAAAAAAGTGCAATGCATAGCCCTAGGAACCTTTCAAAAGAATAGGGTTCTCTTAAAAAAATCGGGAACTTTTCCAAATCTCATAATTTACGATTCGAGTCACAAATGAAACTTGAAAAAATGGGGTGGAGGAAGGTATACTGGTACACGAACCACTAATATCTAGCTAAAATTTCAGAGTAGTTAACCAAGTTAAAAAGGCACATTTTGTTCTATTCACCTTTACCTTGCCTTGCAAGGGTCGGACATTCAATGATAAAGTCCAAACATTTTGTTATTGTTTCCATGATAATTAAGCAAAACATTACAAAATAATTTTGTAAAAATATTTAGAATAATGCCGGTAATGCTTTAAAATTAATTACACTAGTTTAAAAAATTATGAAGCTGAAGTTTGCAACGTTTTTTTGCATCGAAAATTCAAATAGTATATTAAAGCACTTATTCCATAACACGTTTTTAGCGCACTACTACTTTAGAAAACTCGCCGCAAACGGCTTGTTTTCTAAACTTGTACTCGTGCGCTAAAATCGTATGTTATGAAACTAGTACTTCAATATACTATTTGAATTTTCGTTGCAAAAAAACGTTGCAAACTTCAGCTTCATGCAGATTCAGGGCCAATCAGAATACAGAATTTTTAAGTCGGAACAATCCCAGTTGGTGCAAGTGGCCCACAGAACGATAAAATACCCCAACTATGTAGAGCTTAAGGGGGTTAAATCTTTTAAATATTTTATTTTATAAGGCACACTATACTGTGACTGAGCTCTGTTTATGACTATAGTCATAAACGAAAAATTTGTCTGTCTGTCTGGTTACAAGCCCCTTTAAGAATATCTAATAGATATCATGAAGCTGAAGTTTGCAACGTTTTTTTGCAACAAAAATTCAAATAGTATATTAAAGTACTAGTTTCATAACAGACGTTTTTAGCGCACGAGTACAAGTTTAGAAAACAAGCCGCTTGCGGCGAGTTTTCTAAAGTACTAGTCCGCTAAAAACGTGTTATGGAATAAGTGCTTTAATATAGTATTTGAATTTTCGATGCAAAAAAACGTTGCAAACTTCAGCTTCATTAGATATCCTAGTTTTTATGAAGCTGAAGTTTGCAACGTTTTTTTGCAACGAAAACTCAAATAGTATATTAAAGCACTTATTCCATAACACGCTTTTAGCGCACGAGTACAAGTTTAGAAAACAAGCCGCCTTCGGCGAATGTTCTAAAGTTCTAGTGCGCTAAAAACGTGTTATGGAATAAGTGCTTAAATATACTATTTGAATTTTCGATGCAAAAAAACGTTGCAAACTTCAGCTTCATTAGTTTTTAGTCTAGAATTTATGGATAATAAAAAAATCAAATTATTTGATAGGTAAATTAAAATTATTTGTTCCTAATAGGTAGATAGGTACTGGGTCACCCAGGGTGTCTTAACAGCACGGGAAAGTTATAGGGGCGGCCAATTTTTAACTGATTTTTTTAGTACTTTTTAGCCGTTTTTCAAGTTTCCCGAGAGACGCCTCTGAGGTTACCATATTTTACAGCCAAATATTAGGCAACAAAATTGTGGGGGGGGGCTGCATGTGTTTTCTACAACAAGTAAAATTGATTTGTAAATAATGGCTGCGTTCAATGGAAACACCAAAACTAATCAAAAGTCATCAAATGATAAGTTTTGCTAGCAAACTGCTGAACGGCTAATATGTCATTTGTCACAATTACCATTTGAGGTTAGAAATATCCACAAAAAATACATTCCCGCGCTTTTATAAAATCGCAACTAAACATCTCAAAACGTTGATGAGCATTAATCGGAATAAATTCAGTTATGACTCATCAACGTTGAAAATAAACAGAGAAACATAGGCTTACGGAATAATTTTGCCGAATTATGAGGGAAATTTTTATAAAGGTCACTAAATCGAAACATTTGACGACTAATTTGTTACACACAAAAATATTGAATATACATATTAACTATAAATATGTAAATATATCGGTGTTTTTCGAAGAAAATAAAAATGTAAATATTTAAAACCTCGCGTCAACGTTAGAATCGACGCGGCGCCTATGCGAGCACTGGACATTCGCCGATGACTGTTGATGAGGAATGATTCAGCGACATCTGTCAATCGAAACTGATCATAGCGTTCAGTAGTGATTTGACAGCTTTCGATGAGTTTTTCTGTTTTCATTGAACGCAGCCAATGTTTAATTCAAGAATTTCCGGAAAATGGTTATAGGGGTCAAGAAAGTTCAAGGATAAATAAATATTTTTCTAGTCAATATCATAAAATTTAATTTAGACCACTTAAATTATTTATTTAAATTTGAGCCTATATGACTTGGCGACCTCGAAAATTCGATCTCGAGGTCGTTTTTTACGACGATTACATCTGGACCACCACACAATAAACGAACTTATAAATTGGTTAAATTCGTAGGCATGTTAAAACTTAGCACATATGTAAATTGTTAATTTTGTGTTACTAGCCACAGCTCAAGATTTGTAACTTTTGTGCCTTTATTACCTAGACGTTTTTGTACTGCGCATATTTTGCAAAGGGCTTAGGTATGTTTGGCTCAAACTGTTTGGTAATACATTATTTTGTGGCTTTATTCTAGGTAGATTAAAAAGGTAGAATTTAAAGCAGTATGGAGGGCAATACTTAGTTCTAAAAGAAGCAGGTACCTACTTATAAAAACAAAATTCCTAAAATAAGCAAACAAAAACAAAATACAGCACGCTAACGTTGTTATTTGTTAGGTTATTTCACTTAAGTTTTAAATAAATTGAAAAGGTATGTTTGTAATATTGACTTACCGGGTAGTACATCCCCTGAGGGAGATGAAAAAATGCCCCGGGACCCCACAGTTTGAAGCTTTTAGGGAACAGTTCACATAAACAATCACTGCACTACGGCAAAAATGTTTGATCTCGTTTTGTTTTTTGGCACTTGTTTATAGTATGTTCATATACGCATGTATATTGTTTATCGAGCTACCTGATTTTGAAAAAAAGTATGCAGAAACGCCCGTGAGAACAGGGTAAGCTCTACTACCCCGGGCCTGAATCGTGTGCAGGCAAGTAAGGGGCAAACACGCCGTGTATTTTTCGAGTAGAGGGGGGTCTCTATGGCTGGCGGTCCGATCAATGAACGCGAGAAAACCACTCGCGCATCTCATCTCTTTCGTAGTCTGCCGGTATCAGAAAGAACCACGTAACTGAGATAGAATAAAATCGATCAAAGGCGCAATATTCGAGTTCAACGGCGGTCATATTTCAAAGTTCACAAAAAAATTACGAGATGACACTACTGGCCAGAGCCAGAGGAAATTTACTACCCAGACAGCACATGATATCTTAAAGACGTATTTTTTAGATCTTAGTTATGTCTTGACGCCTAAAGACATAAAAAGGATATCTTATGGACTTCTTTTTAGGGATGTTTAAAAGATATCTGATTATGATGTCTATAAGATGTCTTTTAAGTATCGGTACAAGACGTCTTAACTTCGATACTCATCGCTAATAATCATTAATCGGAATAAATTCAGTTATGACTCATCAACGTTGAAAATAAACACAGAAACATAGGCTTACGGAATAATTTTGCCGAATTATGAGGGAAATTTTTATAAAGGTCACTAAATCGAAACATTTGACGACTAATTTGTTACACACAACAATATTGAATATACATATTAACTATAAATTTGTAAATATATCGGTGTTTTTCGAAGAAAATAAAAATGTAAATATTTAAAACCTCGCGTCAACGATAGAATCGACGCGGCGCCTATGCGAGCACTGGAAATTCGCCGATGAGTGCTAATAATAAATTAACCACAATCAACTATTAAAAAAAAATTATCATTTTTTTAAGATCTTTTTTTGACAAACAAATTACCTCTCATTCTAATTCTTATCACGCTTTTTATAATAATACGACCCGGTCGTAACGACCTTACCTAGCAACGTAAATGGGAGGGGCTATTATGTTGTAAAGTCGCCTGTGCACGGCGTCATTAAGGCGTCTTAAAAAAGATGTCTTAAAGACGTTACCTTTTGTAACGTACGACGTCGTTAAGACGTCTTTAAGATGCATATACGGAGAAAACCGACATTCTTAAGTCGTCTTGAATGTGAGCTACGACATCTTTAAGATCTCTTTAAGTCATCTTTGTGCTATCTGGGTAAGAGTGCCAAAAACTACATATTTTTTTTTTAATAGAAAAAATTCGTTTTTGTTTTTTTTTTCACGAGAAAAAAGTTGCATATTTCATGGATTGAAATAAATACAAAAGTTGCATATTTCACGAAAATATTCATCAACTTTTTTGTCGAAGAAAAAAGTTGCATATTTCACGAAAGGGTGGACTTGTTTTTTTAGTCATTAACTTTATTGTTGAAGAAAAAAATTGTACTTGTAGACTAAAAAAATGTTATAATTTTTGACCTTCTTCCCTCACGAAATCTTCTTCGCTACGGCCCTGATGACTTACTCCCTTAAAAATATTAAATTTAGTTTAGGTATTTTGTAGCGTTTGGACAGTTACCAAAAAATTTCAAATACGTAGAGGGAATGCTTGCTAGGTACGGTCATTCAAAGGAGACCAGAGGGGGGTTTAGAATCAAGGGAAAAGGCCATATTTTGTTTAAATTTTTTCAGGAAAAAACAGCACAACTTTGCATGCACTGAATTCTGCGTATTCCGGCATTATTACTATTTTGGTTTGGATGTGGTTTCATTATATCTAATTAATTCATTTCCCCACCATTCATCGATTTTATAAAGATGTTATACACGGGGTTCTTCCTTATACCGGCAACAACGATGGTCGCCACCACGTTGCCAGATCGCACTCGTGCGCTGTCTGTCCGGTTTTCAAATCCGCGATTTTTCAGTACTCTTTTTGTTTGTTTACCTGATATCGGTACTAATACAGTTAAATAACGAAAAAATCCTGTGTTAAATTGCAATAAATGTACACAAGCTGATATTTTAAAGGGTAGTAGTGGATAGTAACAGAATACTCCTGTTTGTTGATTTGCGTAAGGGATGTCCGCTATCTTAAATTTTAGGGGTGAGTGTGGTTATCTCGCTAAATATGCATCTTACGATAAAAATGTATATAACCAATTTTCTTAAGGGAAAAATTTTCAACAAGTTTTGTTTGGATAATTTTTTTATTATATTAATAACAATCGAGTTATAAATTTTCAAATATGGCCATGTTGGGGGTAAAATTGGTTTTTTCGATTTTCCAGCCATATTATTGATCGGAGGATAAAAGTTGTTATGAGAAAACTTGTAGCTCTTGAAATTCTCTACAAGTTTTATATATTAGGCATTTTTATAAGTATTTTGTTACGGTTACAGTGGACGCTGAAAGTCTGTAACCATACCAAACTACCTATGAAAATTTATAATATAATATATTACATATTATGTAACTTATAAAGAATCTTAAGAGCTACAAGTTTGCTTATAACTACTTTTATCGTCCGATGAATAATTTGGCCGAAAAATGGAAAAACCCAATTTCACCTCCAACATGGCTATTTTTAAATTAACATTATTGTTATTGATATGTTAAAAAAAAAATCCAAACAAAAATTGTTGGAAATTTTCTCCTTAACAAAATTGGTTATATGCATTTTTATCGTAAGATGCATATTAAGCAACCCACCCCTAAAATTTAAGATAGCGGACACCCCTTAGGCAATTCACCTGGTGAAAAAACTAACAGGAGGGTTCTGTAACCATCCACTACTACCCTTTAAAATATCAGCCCACATACATTTATTGTAATTTACATTTATTATATGACTGGACTATGCTCAGTTCTGAACTGTTACATCTCAAAAAATTCTAAAATGAGATTCGACTATCCAATAATTAGGGATCGTATGTACTTTCATATGCACAAAAAAAATTCCAAAAATTTCACTCTAAACACATTTTTGCTTTTTACACTTTGTTAAAATATGAATTTTTTTCAGTTCTAAACTACTGCATGTCTAAGTTTAGAACTAAAATATGTTCATATTAAGCAAAAGATACAGCAGAATAGAACTGGAATCAAGAATATTATCTTTTTATCTACACAGGTCAACAAAGATTTTCTGATCGGATGTTTTTTTATTTTCTAGCTTAGTTAAAAGCCACTGATTACCAAACAAGCATTTTTTTGTTTCATCACCTATAATTTTTTTTTCAGCTATAAGCCATGCCCAAAATCTCATACTTTAACATGAAGTATATAATTTTTAAGTTATGAATATTGGTTTGGAAAAAGTCCAAACAAAAATAAAATTTTGGACCACCCTAATGACGCGGATTTTTTTTTATTTTTCGTTATTTTTCGATATCAAAAATAGTCTTATGCAAAAATTCAGAATTTTCTCCTTGTTTTGTTTTTGCTGGTCCACTGTGCGGTTGATCAAAACCCCTACGTGCTGAACAAAAACGGAAGTTATATTCGAAATCAACATAACTAAATTACCCAAAATCAGCTGTTAGAACCAAATTAACTTTAAAAACTTGAAAATTTGTTGGCCTGTGTAATTTAGGCTATTTTGTTTTCCTATTTTTTTTTTGTTTTTATTGGAAAAGCCTTGTATTCGTGGAAAAAAATTAGCTCCTGCCAAAAATTTTGATGACTAAAAAAAAGCTCATCGCCTAAAAAAAAAAACAAAAAAAAAACATTTTTTTCCCCTGCCAAAAATTGGCAAAAAATATAAAAAAAACTGCGGTTCGACCTGTCTGGAAATTTTTTGTTTTTTTGTTTTTTTTTTATTTTTTGAATTTATTATTTTTTTTTTTTTAAATTAATTATAGGGGGTATAGCAATTATTACAACAAGATCCGTAGGCTGCAGACCGCAGACCACAGATAAAATTAACTACACAATTCAATTACAGTAGATTTTATAAATTATAAGTAATTATTTAAATATTTGTAAACTGCGATATGTGATTTGCTTTTAAATACATAAAATTATCATAATTATTTAAATAAAATATAATTACTAAGTAATTATACATTTATGATTAGTAACTTTTATAATAATAATATTATTATTTCTATTTAGCAATTTTATAATATTTAATATTTATACATCTAAAAAGCAAAAGGTTCTAAGTACCTACCGTCTTAAAGACAAGATTTAAATATTTCATCAATCTATTACCACGTTTACATATATGTGGCTAGGTTCTCAAAGGGCGGATGTCACTTTGTCAATAGCAACGGTTTCAAGTCAACTCTGATGTAATATTTTGAAAACGCTGTTACTGACAAAGTGGCATCCGCCCTTTGAGAACCAAGCCACAGATGCGTATAGCGCTAATTACCGAGATGTATAACTCTTGTATCAATCTCTATTTCTCTAAAACAATTTGAATTTGAAAAAGACAGACTGCCATCTGGATTTATAAAACACGGGAGTTAGCACTAGTGTGTATTATATAACACAGCACATAGCACTAAAGTGCTATAGCTATAGCTATGTGTAAACGTGGTATATGCGTTACTTTATATACTATACTATAATATTGGTAGACGTCAGTCATGATAAAAAAATTATCTTAATTAAAAATGGTATGGTAAATTATTAAGGGCTTCTTCAAAAACCGTCAGATAGTGACCAACTTATACTATCCAACGGTTTTTAAAGCTGCCTTTATAGGCTTAGCAATATACCCTAGTAGTAGAAAATTTTTGGGTTGGCCAAAGCCGGACAACTAGCCTATTTCTGGCCCTTTTTGTCACCCCAGGCAATCCCAGCCATTTACTAATTTGAGTCCTCCTTGAACCTGCCCGTCCTTTCAATAAAGGTCAGGATATTGGCCCAGGGGAGATCTCTTAGTTCCTCTTGGTCTTTGAGTTTCAAAGACTTGCAACCTGATCCTGTCGTATCTGACACACTCGGCTAAGTAATGAGAGGATGTTTCATCCTCTCCACACTCTGGGCATAGATATGCATAGTAGATGAAGATAATCCAAACTATTTTTTGAGATGATACTTAGAACTTATGCCTTTGGCGTTAATCATCTTTAAGCGAAAAATAAATCCTATTACAGGTATTTAAGATTTTTACAAAATTTAATAGTTTTGAAAAAGTTATGCAGCTAGAATTTCTTTGGGGTGGCAGAAACAAATTTCGCTACTAAATATTGAGGTTTTTCCCATTTTTTGCTCAAGACTGCGATTTCCCCGGCAAAAAGTTAAAGACCAAAAAAAAAGGTCAACTTCATAAACTGAAGAGTGAATTTTCTTAAACTTAGAGTAGTTGATTAGGTATGCATACGTATGTCTACACGAGTGTCTACACATCGTCTGACCTTTGAGATGTATTATCTATTCCCTATCGATTTTTTAAAATATTTTTGTTATTTAAAATACCCAACTATTCCTGATAAATTACTTAACTAGCTAAAATTTAAAATGAAATTAAAAATTGCCATACCCATATACTGGAGTTTAAACTTTCCCACTCTGCATTTAGTTCGATTTTCATTAATTCTTTAAAACTTTTTCTTAACATTTTCCCATAGGTATTTCTTAACATTTTTGTAAAACAATAATTTTTCGTCAAGTTTGTAAGCTCCATTTTGACTTTGCTATTTTGTTTTTCCAACCCCCAAAAGTTTTAAACGCATGGCTCACTTGATTTTTTAATAGAAACATTTAAGATGGTTTCCTGTGGAATTATTTTGTAAGAAAGTATGATAAGAAAATGCGTTATTAAGTACTGAAAGCGCTGATCATGAATAAATTGCGATAAAAACGTAAATAACCCTGTTGATAAAACTCAACAGGTTGCGTAAAAAGAAATAAAATACCGGTTTTAGCAACCTTGTCTTGAATTATGAAGACAAAAAGTATATGAACCAAAATAATCTCAATTACATACAAAATAGAATGTTTTAACCATGCATTTATTCATAAAAAAACAATATATGTATATGAATGACTCAGTATTTTCTGCTGGAACCTTTTTTACAGCAAAAACGATAAAAAAGACATTAATTAAAAAGTTGACTTACCGATATTTTGGATTCTTGTAATGAAATTTACACCTTAGTGTACAAAAAAAAAACAGATTAATTTTGAGATACACTCGATAAACACTGGCACATATTTATTACCTAGTAAATGAAACAATTTTATGCATAAACAATGAGGGACTATAAATGGGAAAGAGAGAGAAATAGATAATAGAAAAGTGAACGTGTACAAATAAGGCTGGTTCACATTTGTTTATAATTAATATTAATAAAAATGTATAAGACAAATTTTTAGAAAAGAATTCCCATTTTACTTTTCGAAAAAGACTTCAAATAGTTTTCAAATTTGTAAAATAAAAAACAGCCATGGTTTCTTTTTCAGCGGTGTTTTTATATCACCTTGAAATCGCGAAACGCCGCTATTGAAATCCTGTGAAAAAGCCACCTTAAACAAAACAAAAAGCGCGCGCACAATTCCTTTCAAATCCACGCAGATTTATCGATTTGAAAATGAAACATTTCTATTGAATTTTCTACATTTTCTGCAACATTATCACAAGAATGAATGGTATTATTTTATTCATAACTGTTTTAAGTTGTGGATTTGCTCAAAAAGTTACTTATACGTTTTCAGAATTTCCTTATAAAGAAACAAATAAAAACGTAAGTTAATTTAAGGTTATTTTGAGTATTTGAACTGTTTTTGTGTAAATAAGCTAGATTTTTATTCTGATATGTTTTAAAACGTATCATAAATTTAAATTCAATAAGTATACAGCTGCAGTTAACCATGGTTAACCCTACCAGCAAGTTTTTTTTGTTTCCAGTCTGTCTGTCCGTCTGTTTGTATGAAGACCTTAAAACTTTTGAACTTTTTTGCTTAAAAATAAAAAAAATATGCAATAGACTGCGATCACGTAAAATATGTGTGTCCGTTCGGGAAGGGAAAAGGGCCCATCAAACATGGGTTCGTTGGCCGACCGTTGGCAAACTCACATTGGGTCTACATACTGAGGAGACATCAGCCGCCTTAAGCCCGCATACAACGGGCCAATGTTGGCAAAATTTCATTGGTCGTACATTGGTCGCCCGAAGGCCGCTTTTAAGCCAACGATAATTTCGATCATAAAATCGTACATTGGCCAATCTAAGGCCGCAGTCTTATAAACCAACGTATGTTGGCCAAATTTCCAACTTGAAAATAAAAAAAAAATCTTTGGCCTTCGGGCGGCCAATGTAGGGCTAATGCAGTTTTGCCAACATTGGCCCGTCGTATGCGGCCGTAAGGCGGCTGGGGGGCAAAAATAAAATTATTATATATTTTTGGCGATAACTTGCTTATTATTCATAGCAGGACAACAATTCATGCATAGTTAAATACTATTTTTGATTTACTAAAAAAACATATTTAATCATTTTTGTCATAGAATTATTAGTTTCCGAGATATCGCCATTTAAAAATATTGATACACCTCTTTTTCTGTCAAGAATCTTCACGGCTTCTTTTATTTTTAGGAAGTAATGTTTAGAGAAGTAGAAGCAGCCTGCGAAAGGGGCTGCTCTGAAAAAACTGGCGTATCAAAAATTCTTTGTATTCGACAGTGTGTATCTCCTTCATGCTACAGAGATTTATATCAGAATGATCTAGTAGGTATTTTTGATGAAAAAGCTTTGCGGAGTAAGAGGGAAAAAGGGCCCTTGATCGAAAAAATATTAAAATGGGCACAAAAGATGTATTTTGGTTTGAATAACATCCCACCAAAATTTTGGCCCCAACTACCCCTTAGAGGGTGGCAAAACATAAATTTACCACAAAATGTTTTTTTTCTTCAGTTCTATTTAACCGATCGATTCGAAATTTGGTACAAGTAATAAGGGTGGTAAGGACACTTTGTGGAAAAAAATCACGCCTATGCGATCAAGTTATCATAGAAAAAAAGCATTATTTTTTTCTTAATGACGGATTGGGCCATTTTTAGCCGAACACACCCGCCATTAATGGGAGGCATAGCGTAGTGGCTAGCGCGTATGCATAGCAAGTCTACTATCGTGAGTTCGATTCTCACTGGCGCCGATTTGCCTTTTTCAGTTAATTAATAATTGAAATTTGGCGATAAGGTGATAAGTGAAACGGACACTCCCTAGAAACTGGTTCGAAAGTCAGTATAAGCCGGTGGTTCCCTCTACTACTAGCCCACACAAGTCCTGGACTTAGGGGATGCTTAATTAAGTAGAATAGTACGAGGTTAAACAAACATGTAAAAATTTTCATTTATTTTAATACTGTTTATAACATTAAAAATTCATTTTTTTTTTCGTTTGGACTTTTTTAGTGTTAAAAGGTAAAAGGTTAAAAAAATAAAACTGCACTAGCTGCACAGTTTTAATCATTAACACCTACATATAAAAATATTTTTTTTTACATAATATGTATGTCACTAATTAACAATATTTATATTAAAATTTCCATCTAATATATTAATTTAAGAACAATAGTAATAATATAATAATTTAAGAACAATAATTATTCTTCTATAATAGATAGGGCGGATCCCTTGGGGGGTTATATTGGAGCCTACAATTTGGACTTTTGGTTATTGAAAATAGTTACAGTAAAGTGACTATTAAAATCACAGATAAAACAGTTTATTTGTGGATACAAAATATTTGGTCGGATATGACCAATTGAATTATTTGATTGTGAGTAACAGATTTTATTTCTGTCAAATAAACTATTTTGTTCCCATTAAGAAATGATTTAAATATTTAATAACAAATACTAAATGTTTATTTGACTTAAATAAAATTAATTACTCACCCTATTGAAAATGACGGGTCTGGGCGGGTGTAAATGGTGCACAAACCGGACTTAAGCGGATGAAATTCACCTGCACAAGTCCGGTTTGTGACCATTTATACCCGCGCAGACCCGTCATTTTCAATAGGGCACAACCAAATAATTTAATTGGCCATATCCGACCAAATCTAAAAAATCTTTTTATCAGCGTATTTATTTCGATTTGGATAGTTTTTTGTACAAGTCAATTTTAAGTATATCCTAAGTATGTTAATAAAGCAGTGTTGCGTTTTTTTCACGTAACCAAATCGAAGATTGAAGAAAAAAATAATATACATAACCATAAATAATTAGAACAATAGGAATGTAATTTTGTAACGAAAGAAAACAAAGTCTATGATTTAAAAGAAAAATCCCAGATAGCACAAAGTGATACTATGGACGTCCAATTGACGTATGTTCATGGACGGCTGAATGTCCATAGGATGCCCATTTTTTCTCTATGGACGTCCCATGGACATCCGTTCAGAGTCCAGATGACACAACTGTGGACATCCATAAGGTGTCCGTTCAAACCATCCATCCAGAATCCATAGGACTTGCTTTTTTGCTTACTTAACTGGTTTTTGCGACTGTGAAAAACTGTTATTTAACTTACAAAGGCTTTTTCTACCACTTAGAATATACTTAGCAAGCTAAAATTTTGTACACATACTCGTCTGACAATATAATTTCATATAAACCCCTACCGCCACACCAAAAATTAAAAAAAAAACATCTATTACCCACGAGATAATTTAAAACTAAAATTAGGTTACATACTCATCCAGTCATAATCAAATTTTAAAATAAATTTTACGTCCCCCCTTATCTTCCCATCACCCCCCATACGCGTATAAGGGTAAGTTTACGCTCTCTCTGTTTCACCCACTTAGAATAAACGTAGAGAGCTAAAATTATGGGCGTAAAATGGATACTGAATGGACGTACACAGTACATCCATTATTAGTCCGTGGACCAATGTACTTAAAAAGGGATCTAAAATGGACGTCCATTGGACGACCGGTGCTATATGGGATCGGTGTCAAAAATGTGTTTAGTACTACTAGTCACTTTATCTATCAATGCTTCTTAAATTAAGCTTACAAAAAAAAACGATTACTTGAATAAATTTATAATATAAAAGTTGCATCAAGATGCAAAATATAACAGAAAATATTACCATATTTTTTAATGAAAACAATAATCGATCAACTTCTGGATTTTGGCCGGACTCAAATAAATCTACGGCATGTACGGACGTTTTAAATTATTATTATTTCTTGGAACATAATTTAATTTTTTTTTTACTTTTTTTGTTTCTATGTTTTACTTTTTTGTATTTAGTTGGATTTTAGTATACAACTAATAAATGGGTTAAAGAAGGTAAATTAAAGATAAGGAAGTCATTGTGGATTCATTTATTAATTTATTTGGTAATGGTTTTCATCTCATTTTTGTTTGATTGCTTTGGTATAAAAAAAACTCTCTTGACATCAAACAATTACCTTCAATAACCCAATATGTACGACGTACATTGTACGTGTTAAAATGATTAAAACTCTGCATCTGGTCCAGTTTTATTTTTTTAACCTGTTACACTGAACGAAAAAAAATGAATTTTTAATGTTTTAAAAAAAGTATTTTATGGCTTAAAATATAAGATAATGGCGGGTGTGTTCGGCTTAAAATCGCCCACTTCGTCTTTAAGAAAAAAATGTTTTTTTTATAATGATAACTTGATCGCATAGGCGTGATTTTTTTTCCACAAAGTGTCCTTACCACCCTTATTACTTGTACCAAATTTCAAATCGATCGGATAAATACAACTGAAGAAAAAAAAAACATTTTGAGGTAAATTTATGTTTTGCCACCCCCTAAGAGATAGTTGGGGCCAAAATTTTGGTGCGATGTTATTCCAGCCAAAATACATCTTTTGTGCTCATTTTAATTTATTTTCGATCAAAGGCACTTTTTCCCATCTTAATCCGCTAAGCTCTGTAACTTCGATTTTTAACAAAAACAATCTAGAACTTTGGATAAGGAAGTCTTTATCTCAAAGCGTTCTTAAGTTATTGTGGTCACAAATTTTTCGAAAAGATAGACTGACAGACAGACTGACACCTTTATTAGTAATAAATATTGATTTTTTTTTAATAATAAATTATTACTAACTAAAGACCTTAAGACTTTCCTCGAGGAAAGTAAAACAATTCGGTGCATTTAGCGAATTTCACGGCTAGTAATCTATTAACCATATTATTTTTGTTACGTTCCAATTTCTAGTTTCAACGTCTTTTCGTTAAAAAGTTATTAAAAAACAAATACATTTTTATAATTTTTTTTAATACAGCCAACTGTTGGCTCACTGCTACAGTAAGCGAACTAGTGCAAAAATTATTGTTTTTGTCTCTTGCCCCATCCCGATTTAAAAAAACAAATCCGTACAGGCCCCTTCATTTTTTTTCGTTGGAAATCGACTTTTTTTATATTTAAAACCTCGGAAAACGCAAAAAAAAAGCTTTCCCGAATACTTATTTTTAAGGGAAATGTTAAATACATGCATCCAGAGCGAAAAGCAAGGGCGTAGATGAGGGGGGTAATGGGGGGTAATTACCCCCCCCCCATAGGGTTGAGCGCCAATTTTTTTTTGCTGCAAGGGCGCCAAGTTTGAAAGAAACCGCCAGGGACAAAGCTTTTTTTCTTGAGGGCATTTTTCTGGGCGCCATTTTTTTTGCCAAGGCGCCAAGTTTTGCTTGAAACCGTCAGGGACAAAGCTTTTTTTTTTTTGAGGGTGTTTTCTAGGGGTGCCAAATTTAAGACTTGCTTCAGGGCGCCGAAAGGCCGGCCCTGGGTATTACCCCCTCCATAGAAGAAAAACATCTACGCCCTTGGCGAAAAGTGTATCTTTTTCTCACAAGTGTGTCAAGTACACTTTGCACTCAAGGTATAAAATAAAAAAAAATAAAATACTCACATTATTTTTTCCAGTTGGAGGAAGGAGAGGTAGATGTACGCCTGAATTCATTTAAAGGATGTTTTATTCAACGATATAACAGGTCTCGACCTTAAATCTAAACACCAAAAAGTATTAACGACACCTAGTATAATAAAAAAAACATTTTCAAAATTGTAGTTCCAACAGGGTAGTTTTTCATTAAAAGAAGCATCCTTGTTTTTAATACAGACAGTGGCGTAACTACTATGTGGCAAGTGTGTGCAATGAAGACGGGTCGACGCCCCAAAGTAGGGAGCCTCAATGTGACGTTTACTGTCACTGTTATTCTTGATAGAAAACTTCACATTAAGGCACTCTACCCCAAAGGAACTGCCAGCCCAAAAGGTATACTATGCAATTTTGATAGTTCTCTAACCATAAGGGTATATTCTGCAAGGGTAGTTTGGAAAATGGGCTACCTTCAAAATTCAACGAAATGTTCGCCTGCGGCACTGAACTAAAATTTTATAGAGAGAGGCTATTTCCACGTCCGACGTACACGAAGCTATTTACACGCCCAGTATTTTTTGACCGATTTTTAGTTTTTAAAGCTTTTAAGGTATATTTTTCGTCAGAATTGTATTGTTCTCGTTTAAATGGGAGGGCTACGCCCTCTCATCAGCATCAAAAACACCAAACAAACGAAAAAACCAAAACAAACAAAAGAATTAGGTTATGTTACGTCGGACGTGAAAATAGCCACTTCGAATTTTATAACGATTTTCTAAATTAATTTGCTTTTCAAATTTAAAATTGTATCATACCACTGTTATGGAAAACTCGCGACCTTAAAAATTCTAAAAAAAATCCCGCAGCGCTGAAATATCATTAAAAATAATTTTCTTTCAAATTCTGAGGCGTTTGCAAAATGCGTGATTGAAATTGTAAATTCTAAAAATCTTCGCCTGCAGCGCTAAACTAAATATCAATAAAGTTTTCAAAATGGGCTATCTTCAAAATTAAAAAGAAAATCGCCTGCGGCGCTAAACGAAACATTTATATATTTTATAAATTAATTTGCTTTTCAAATTCTGGAATATTTGCATAATGCGTGACCCTGTAACCTCCGAAAAGTGTCGCCTGCGGCGCTGAAATGTAAGTACTCCTAGAATGTATTCACATAGGAGACTATTATTAAAATATTGTAAATTTGCTTTTTAAATTCTGAAATAATATATACGGCAGAATAACATCTCTACTCTAAATTTCTCTACTCCCTAACATCCCTACTCCGTAACATCCCTACTCCACAACAACTCTACTCCGTAACATCTCTACTCCATAACATCTCTACTCCGTGACAACTCTACTCCACACTATAGACACTCGATTAGCCACTTGTCTTAACTCAAAAGAATATTTGTCATGCTAAGTCACTGTCAAAAATGAATTCAGTTTATTAATTACTTACATATTAGTGCAAGTTAAGAGTACGCGGTCATTGTTGCTTTTAGAATAATTCATTTATGATTGTTCTAGATTTACATTTAAAGATAAACGTTTTCTAGGAAAAAAATAAAATAATCTAGAAGAAGAAGAAGATTTTTTGTTCTTTGAACTGCTCATTTATTATTAAGTGGCTAATAAAGTGCATATAGTGTGGAGTAGAGTTGTTACAGAGTAGAGATGTTATGGAGTAGAGATGTTACGGAGTAGAGTTGTTGTGGAGTAGGGATGTTATGGAGTAGGGATGTTAGGGAGTAGAGAAATTTAGAGTAGAGATGTTAGTCTGCCATATATACCTATTCAAAAGTAAATATTGAATATTTTATTTATAGTTTACAGAAGGTCCCCCAAGAATTTTTTTCACATGGGCTGCCAATTTGTAGTTATGCCATTGAATACAGAATTAAAGAATGCTTCCATATCTAAACACCCTGTATATTATTAAATAAGATAAAACCAGAATTTAGATCAATTTTGTTAAAACAGGTAGTTCATAACTTCCATTTTGTATGTATGTTACATTAACTTTTATACCAATGTTGAGGAAAATTGGACTACAGTAACTTTTTCATAACAAAGTAAGAACTTCTAGTTACACAACACAATAACGTTATAACTTTCAAATTATTAAAACGATAGTTTAAAATTTTAACTTATTGTACAGTTGGATCCGAAAAAAAAACAAGATTGAAAATTTAGTTGCGTAAATTCAATACAAACAAAGCCGTTGTCATGTTGACAATATTTGTCAAAATTACTAATAATATTTATAAAGTAATTAGAAATGCGTTAAGAAATGTTAAGAAATCTCAAACTATTAGTATATTGGAAGCAGGATATACGGAAGTGATTGTGGCTAGTGATCTCTATAGAGACCTTTAATTGTAGCAAGGTTATTTAGTGTTTCGGAGAGTTGTGTTAAGATCATAGAAAAAAGAATAATGGTTAAGATTGAAGAAAAAATAGATGGGGGAGGAAAGGGCGTGCAGACTCGGAAAGAAAGAAGATATCAAATGAAATACAGGACGAAAATTTACTTAACTATTTGAGAGAATACCATTTACAAGAAGCGGTTTACAAGAAGCGGTGCATGCGATAAACAATACAAATTTTCCTGGGTTAAAAACCCGCCCGTCGCCGCATCGATAGTTCCAAGATTAAAAAAGCGAAAAAAAACCTCAGGAAAAACTTTTTTTTAAACGAAAATCATAATTTTCATAAATTATATGTTTGGTTAGTAGAGTTCAAATTTTTATTTCTCATAAGATTTACTAAATATTGTGTTTTAATTTTTGATTTGATTAAATATTCTAAATGTTTTTTCAATTTATTATTTAGAAAACTGACAATTAATTGTCAAATTAACCTAACCTATTTCTTAAAATCTTACACTATAAAATAATTAGTAAAGTTGACATTTTATCATATTTAAATCTTGCGTTTTTTGTGGGTCCAACTGTACCATTATTTTCAAATGTTAAAAACAAACTAAAACCACTCTGCCGTGCTAAGCTGAAAGGTCCTATCTACATAGGTTTAACATATACAGATAGGACCTTTCAGCTTAGCAAGGCAGCACTATTTAAATATTTAATTTTTTGCTAGGGTAAAGTGACTGTTTCGGTGACTAAAACAGTCTTTACATCATTATTGTACAATAATTATTACCGTCAACTGGGGTGACTTCGTACGGTGTGGGTGACTTCGGACACTTTTTCGAAAAACTCAACCAAAGCACGTGTACACAAGTCGTAGGGTTTTATGCACAGGTTGTAGGGTTCAATTACACAACTTGTTCACATAACCCCACAACAACCACGCGTGCTTTGGGAGTTTAGCGAAAAAGTGTCTGAAGTCACCCACGCCGTCCAAAGTCACCCCAGTTGACGGTATATTTTTTCTTCTATGTACACGAGCTTACTGGCGTATTTTAAGGCAGTATTTTTTTATCAGCTTTTGCGCTGCTGTCAAATAGAAAGCAAAACCTTGCTTTTTTTCTACCTATTTTACCAAAAAAGATTCAAAGTCTATTATACATTACATGATATTTATATAAATATAATTTTCTTATAACTAATACATTATTATCATTTTGTTTACTTAATTTTTTAAAATAATTTTTTTTAGTAATATAAAAACCTTTTTACACATTTAAATAACATTTTTTTAAAAGAATAAATATATAAATAAAAAAGAATAAAATTTTATAATTACTTGACTTAAATATTTACAATTTACAATAAAAAAATTTAATATCAAAAATTATCATAAACAAATATAACGAGAATTTAGTTTTAAATAATATTTTTTAAGTATTGCTTTTTAAATTTTAAATAAATTTTTATTAGATAGTTTAGTATTTTTCTTAAATACTTGTTATATTGTATAATACATTATATCATAAGTAAATTCACATACAGGGTGTTTTAAAAAGTTGCACATATAAAATATTTTTATTTTTTTTTTAACAGAATAAAAAATTTAAAAATGAGAAATTTGTAAATTTTATGAACTGATTTAAAGATTAACATAAAAATTATGTTTGTTTTTACAACACCCTGTATATACAGAAAAATAGATCAGTTTCTTTGATTGATATTTACAAAAGATATAGTTTTGTTCAGAATACTTTTATTATTTATAATTATTTTAATTTTGAAGAATTTAAGATTGCTTAATATAAAAACTTAACTAAAGGTTAAGTTAAAGTTAAGTCTGAAAAATCAATCTTATACTCAATAATTTGGGAAAGTGAAAAAAATAAGTATATTAGGCCCAAAATCTACACTAATACAAAAAAATATTTTACGGTTTTACCAAGGGTTTATCCCAACATGTCTCGCTTATTTTATATAAATCCCTTTTATTGTAAGAAATAGCCAAAATGATATTTTGTTATCCCTATCCCTTAACAAGAGAACAGGGGCGGGCATATTGCATATTCTAGGGCATCAAACGAGAAAGGCAGGTCCAAATTTTGCACCCTTAGCGACAAACAATCAAAAAAGAAAAGATCATCAGCAGCCCTAAACTGCGTCCATTAGCTGAAATTTGATAAGATTATGGGCCGAGAGGGGGCCTTGTCCGTTACGGCGTAACAACTTCGAAAAACTAAAATGCTTGAGTTGCCATTTTTTTTTCTTTTTTGCCTAAAAAAACGTGTAAAGTTACACAACAATCAGAAAGAAACTGATGCTCCGCAAGGCCAAAACATGTTTTGCAAAAAAAAATCCTCACGTCATTTTTGAGAGTTTTTTCTTGTTTTGGCCTTGCGGAGCATCAATTTCTTTTCCGATTGATGTTTAACATTACAAGATTGTGGCACCCCAAGCATTTTCGTTTTCAGATTTTTTTTATGTATGCTATAGGCTAATTCTTTTAAACGTGATAGTGATTATTATTATAATTAAAGCAAACTCCTGCCTTACGCTTCCTTACCCGCAACGCCTATACTTGGTTTCCCCTCTCACGTTCCGTTCCCCGCGTGGTCCATACTTTCAATATGAGTCAATATCACGTATTAACGGATCATACTTTATATAAAGTAAGCTACACCCATGGGCGGATTTAGGGGGGGGGGGGCATTTCCCCCCCCAGCGAGATATATTGGCATAGAAATACCTTCAAAATTATATTTTTGGCGAAAGCGCAATTTTTTTCCTTATGGATGCCCCCCCCCCTTAAAGTGAAATAAATCCGCCCCTGGATACACCATATTGTCGGTGCCTAAACTAAAAAAAAAGTTGCATACAGTAACATAGTATTTATGACTAACATAGAACAGCAACCACAGCACGCGACAATTAATTTTGACCTATAATAAGCTAGCATCCCCAAATAATTAAACCCCACTGGGTGTCACTGGCTAATGGCAGCTAAATTTAGGCTTGTCTGGCCTTTTCTTACAACAAAGGGACTTACAATCTTTAAAAACACAGAGTTTACACTGTAGACTATGGTCTGTTTTTTCAAGCAAGATAGTAAATTAAAAATCGCACAGTGAATATTTTCAAAACAGATTCGAATATTGGATGTGCGAATATACTGCGTAGTTTATTTAATAAAACATAACTATATTTAATACACAAACATATACTATTCAAACCTGTTGTAAGAATATTTACTGTGCGATTTTTAATTTAATATCTTGCTTGAAAAAACAGACCATAGGCATAGGCATACCAGATTTCTAAAGCGTTGAAAATTCCGTGTGATTTACATCTCGCTTGTACGGATGAGGGGCATGCGCACTTAATTTAACTGTGAGTAACTGCCACAATCCATAAAAGTGTGTGTGCGTAGTGTGAGTTTTGTCTGTCTGTCTGTCCCCAGTCTAACGCGCAAATTCATACCCTACGTAACTCGCCAAGACCAAGCTTCACGTAAGTCACATTTTGTTTTAGCACATTCCAATGGATAAGAAATCTAGAATGTCTATGGGATTAGGCCTAATAATCCTATCTACATTTTTGTTCTAAAACCCTATCTACTTTTTCTATGATTCATAGTTTTCATTGGTCACAGAAACACCTTTTAACGATAATCTGGTGTTTTAAAGAAGAAAAATAAACGTAATTTTAAAACAATTACACATGACTTTGCATGCCTTGACCTACCCTGGTAAAAAATAACGTTAGAACGACGTTAGGCAACGTTCAAGTATTACGTAACACAAAATTTGGCCATTTTTGACCCCCACCCCCCATGTAATGCGGCGTAACATTTTCGAGACCCCCCACACCCTCCCATTTGTTACGTAAAATTTTTTTTTACAAAAAGTTAAAAAAATTAAAGGATATTTTGCTTTATGGTTTCCCATATAGTACACGTTTTACGAGGGATGTCCCCAGGATATACCTTTGTTATTAACGGGAATTTGCGACTTCCCCAGGATATACTTTTGTTACTAAACGGGAAGTCGAGCGACTTCTCAACACGTATATCCATCCCATGGATATACCTTGTACATCCCAAATGTTCTTCGTGTGCCCCAGGGAAATTTCCCGGGCAGTATATCCTTGGGATATACGGGCAGTATATCCTCAAAGCATACCTTTTGGGATATCCTTGGGTTTTTAACCGGGCGTCAGTAAAAATGTTATGTAACACATCAAAAATTATAAACTCATAAAATGTTTATTGGATTACGTTTTTAACAATGATCTAGGCCTAAGATACGGATTCGTTGCAAATTTTATTTCACACGGCTTTTACTAAATCCTCTAAATAAAAAAGAGATGGAAAAATATAGGCTATAACCGGTTTTCGGTTAACCGGTTGCGGAAATTTCCTCAGACCGGTGTTTGGTTAAAACACGGAAGAAATAACCGGTTAAGAAACGGTTTAAACCTTAAAGCAAAATTTCCTTCAATTTCTTCACTTTTTGTAAAAAAAAATGTACGTAACAAATGAGAGGGGGGGTCTTGAAAATGTTACGGCGCGTTACAAGGGAGGGTGGGGGTCAAAAATGGCTAAATTTTGCGTTACGTAATACTTGAACGTTCCCTTACGTAATACTTGAACGCTCCCTTAGATGAATGTGGTTTGAATGTTAGATGCCTAACGTTAGGATCTAACGTTAGAATAACGTTTATATAACGTTAGAATAACGTTTATATAACGTTAGAAGTATTGCCAAACGCTAGATAAATGTTAGATAAACGTTATTGTAACGTTAGAAATCGGGACATTTATACATTAAATACGCGAGGGAAAAAACGTTTATCTAATGTTAAATTTCTACTAGGGTAGAGGTTTTAATTTTATTTTTTTTTTTTTTTTTTTAGAATGATGCATAAAACGGTAAAAGATCTGATTTTTAAAAACGGTTGTCAAAGAGTAGGGGAAGTAAAAGAGGCGATCTCTCTCTCTGTCTAGCATCTAGCAAAATCAACTTCCTTACTTTTCGTCTTTTATACTCTTTTGTATTATCTCAAAATTTTGTATAAGGTTATTGACATATTATGTCGATGGTACAGTACCATAAATTATTATGTCTCTGTAACCAATGACTGATTAACCCTCTATTAACCTAGATTTTAACCTCAAACCGCGCTCACGTGTACCGTGTGATGATTCATCTCACCAGTGGACACATCGTTCATTTCAACCGACTGCGCCAATTCTTGATCGCTGGAAGGGTTGTTTTTGGTTTTGTGCCTTTTTAAACCAGGCAACTTTGGCAAGTGTTTGAGAGCACTCACTGATCCTCGCTGCTTCTTCTCGGCTGTTTCGGCCTCGTGTTCCTCCGTGATCGAATCCAGGGCAGTTTCTTGCTGTTGTTGGTCCACTTGGATTGGAATGTCATCTGTACAGACAGACATATTTGTTTCATTGTTTCGACATATTTTGAATAGTTTTCAAGATTTTCGAGGTTTTGGAATTGGATCTAATTCAATGTCGTCTTGAATATAAAAGTTACAATAGAAATATGTTAATAATTGGTAATTTAATGGTTTGTTAAACCAAATTGGAATTTTAGGAATGCGTGTATTCTTGTGAATTGATTTGTGAATAATACTTTATTATACTCCTCGTAGTACCTAATATATGTTTACTTCGGACACCGTAAAATTTGTCCAAACCCCAGAATGTTGGTTCCAAACTGCATTATACAGGGTTATTCTTTTAAATGGTACACCCTCCGTAACTTTTGAATGGGATGAGATATAAACTTTAAATTTGGAATATGCATATCACACAATAAAACTATCATATGTCATGTTTTTCAATTTTTATTTGGTAAGGCGGTACCAGGAGGGCCGTGGTGAACAATATTTGAAATGGAACCCTAGGTCTTGTGAAATGTCATTTTAAAAAGCTTAAAATTCTCTATTAAACCATGTAACTATTTATTTTTTAATATTTTTTTCGAATATTCTTTTTTCTTCAAAATTTATGAAATTTTTTAAATTTTTCTAAAAACAAATTTGAAACTTTTGAGAAAACAGGTCAAAATAGTTAATACATGGCGTATTATCATATTAAGACTAATTATTGATCATTTTCATGAAAAAAAAATCAATATTTATGCACAAAATATTAAAAATTTAAATAATTTTGAATAAACAAAATCTTCAAAAAAAATAAATAATTACACAGTTAAATAGAGAATTTTAAGCTCTTTAAAATGACATTTCACAAGACCTAGGGTTCCATTTCAAATATTGTTCACCACGGCCCTCCTGGTACCGCCTTACCAAATAAAAATTGAAAAACATGACATATGATAGTTTTATTGTGTGATATGCATATTCCAAATTTGAAGTTTATATATCATCCCATTCAAAAGTTACGGAGGGTTTGCCATTTAAAAGAATAACCCTGTATAACGCAACTTGCATGAATAAATAAAGAATAATCCGATCGACTTAAAATTGAAAAAAAAAATAATGTTGATAATGAAAAATATCGAAAATAGTGGAAGAAAATCCCTCATCGACGTTTTTCAAAAAAAAAAATACTTTTATTAAAAAAATTAATTGTACCCCGAGAAACAAAAAAGTTTTAGGGAGGGACACTTAAAAACTACAAATATCCCAATACAAATTAATTTCACAAAGAAAAAAAATACATGCAACTGCAGGGAGTATACTACAGAATGCTGCCTGATACTTTTTTTTTGTAAAAGTAACAAGCACTAAAAAACTAAATTTGGGTTATTAAATTTAGTTTAAAACTGCTTTACACCAAGCCAATATGAACAAACCCAATCAAATCGCTTAGATGTTAAATTCAAGGATTTAATTGGCCAAATTCGCATTGTTTTGCTCTTGCACTGCACAAGAATTGCCTAGTGTAAGGATAACTGGGCCAATATAAATTATTCTGGCGGAAAGTTGCCCCGGACGGTTTGCGGTATTAAAAATAATTTTTTCTTCAAGCGTACTAAAATGTTCATATTTTAAAACTGAACACACTAGTTAGAAGTGATCTATTTTTTACAGTAAAAAAATGAGTCCATTGTTGTACGCTGTAAAAAAAAAGTTAGTTAACAAAACCACCACTGGCGGCAGCACTCTTTGTTTGTTTATTATGTAAACAGGTGGTTGACTCGAGATTCTGCGCAAAAATCTTGTGTGAAATTGATTAAAAATGATTGAAGAAGAATATATGGTTTATACACATTCAAATCTCTCCGAAATTGCAAATGCTACATTAGACAAGTTACCATCGAAATCGCGAAAAGTGTACGATTTAGCCTACGAAAAAAATTTAAAATGAGCTAAGGAAGGTTTAAGTTTTTTTTTCGAAAGGGTTTTACTGGCCTATTTTAATAAAAAAAACTATTACTGAATAAATTAAATTCAAAAATTAATATTTTTAAAAAAATATATTATATAGGATGCTTGAAGAACAAATAGTATGTTTCACTCAGAGGAAAAGTGTTTTTTTTACTCGTCTGTAGTTTCCGGACTCCGCTTCGCGTCGTTCTACAGACTAGTAAAAAAAAGCTTCACTTTTTCTTATTAAAACAATATACTATTGTGTATGAGGTAACTGCATAAAAATGTTATGAACTTTTTTTCCAAATCTGGCCCAGAATTTATCTATCGCGTTTGAGATAAATAGGATCAAAACTTTTGACTCAAAAGTCAAAAAACTGACCATTTTTTAGCCTTATTTATCCCGATAACCGGACGTTATGCAAAGATTCTGCGCTCGGATACAGATACCCAAACAAAATTATTAAAAACTCATACACCATATAATTAATTCCAAGGCAAAGTAGTCCTGCCCTCTGTTATTATGTTTAAAATTTCTGACTCACCTGGAAGCTTTTTCGTCCTGAATGACGCATTCGTGATCATGGACTTGTTAATAACACATACGGCCGATGGTCTTGGTGTTACTGACACCGATGGGGAATGTTGAAGAAGGTTTTGTATGGAGTTTGCGGCCAATAAAACATCTAAAACAAGAGGTATAAACTTTTTAATTGAGCGAGTTTACATAGTCTTTTCCGGATTAAACGCGGACCATTTTTATTTTTTTATTTCTTTAAAATTTACGGTATTTTCGATGTTTAAAGTTCTGGATTATATTCAAATTTTGAGTGCAATGTTCGTAATGGACCATCACTATGTACACGGTTCGCCGTTAATCACTTTTAGTCCGATTTTGGAAAACAACAGTAACGGCTACAGATGGTGCAACTCGCCCTCTGTAACCGTACCAAAATACTTATGAAAATTGGTAATATATGAAACTGAAATGAGAATTTCAAGAGTTACAAGTTTGCTGAATACCCTATTTTATCCTCCAATGAATAATTTGGCTTAAAAATCGAGAAAAACTATATAATAAGGTGACAATAGATGCGCTCTTGGCAGTCATTTTTCAAATAAGGTTACACCCCCCCCCCCCAACAGAAGAATGGACTGGGCATCAGGTGTGAACGGACACATCAAAGATCAGTACCGGTATGTTAATATTTTAAGGTGTAATGTGTGTGTCCAACATTTTAACAAATATCTTCATGGATAATTCGAAGATGATATCATTTCAACTCTAGGGCCCTAGATACGACAATTCCTTAGGAAACACAAGTAAGTCCCTTTTTTTGATTATAAGTGCAGATACGTATTTTGTATGATTTATCCCTTAATTACCCTATGCTTTATAAGTCTATTATATCGAAGGAAAGAAACTAGATTAATGGTCCTTTATAATAATTATTTTAATTTAGTTTTCACAGTCTTACAAACCGTAAGGGTCAATCAGACTCCCCTTAGTCATTCTAGCTTGGATTGCTCATTTAACATATGGTCTCTTTAATCCGGATTAAACAAGGTACCTAAAGCAAAATTTACCATAATATGAACAGTTGGATATTCGTATACGGGATAAGGTCGCAAGTTACTTACCGGCATAGTTCTCGTATTTAGCCCGTTGCGTGATGTCGTGCAACCCCTGAACGGAATTGATACCACTTCTCTCGGCGCTATGATAAACTATATGTAGTAATTCTATTAAAAGGGGACTTGACACTGGAATTCTAGGTAAAATGCTTTGTTTCATACTACTGTCGCTGGCTACCGAACTTCTCGCGCTGTCAGAACATCCAAATCCTTGCGTAACCAACCTAAAATAGTAAAAAGTGTGTAACTAAATTTATAAAGCATTTTTTTACAGAAAAATTATGAAAAATGGTTTCTAGAATTTAGATTTTTTTGCTGCTTATGTACCTTTTCAGTTTTAGCGTTGTCGGTTATATAATTTAATATTTTTAAGACTTTTTGAATGAAGCATATTCTGAGAATAAAAATAACATTAAATGTTTGCTGATTAGGAAGGATTTAGCAGCTTTTTTAAATTTATTTAATGGTAATTTACGCATAGATAGCGGCAGTTTGTTATAAAGTGTAGGACCCCAGTAATTGTGGACATTGCGGCTTCTGTTTATTCGGTGTAGATGAATAATGTACCATAAAATCTAGTTTCTAAAGGTGGAACTCGTGTTATGGAAGGGTGGAACAGCCACTATAATATCTTATTATCAAATTCCTATTTTAAGCCAGAATTTTACTTAAATTGAGAATTGGTCTGAATTTTAGTTAAATTCTAACTTTAAATGGGAATTTACATTCTACTTTTAACACTTTTTTTAAAATTATTTGAATGACACTTTTGCGTTAAACGTAACTTTAGTCGTATTCCTACCTAGCGACGTTTACTTTACTGCAAACCCGACAATACTGACTTCCTTAAAGAATGGGTACTATAGTGTATTAAAATTAAATAAGGAGCGACACGATTACATAAGACTGTACCAAAAGAATATACCTGATTGAGGACTCACTACATTCAGGTTTCTTGTGTGATTAGCGTAGATGTGAGCTCTGTGTTTTATTGTAAGCCAAGCTATCCAAAATCCAACAGGTATAGAACGCTGATAAGGGTCAGTGGCATTCGGCCTAAGCATGGCTTAAAGCTTATAAGCGTTATTGGCAGCAAACGTTTTAAGTCCAAACCAGTTGAACAGTTGCAAGCACCTTGTCAAAGCATCGGCACTAGGCACTAATTTGAAACGTTATGAAATAGGAAGTTGTGTAAATAGGCAACCATTAATACACCTGCGTGTTGCATACTTTATTACAGTTTGAAAGTCTCTATCTCCAAAACCTTATATTCCAGCAAAAGCTGTATACATTTTTTGTAAAAAGAGCTTTCACTTGATATATAATTTTGTGAAATCGGTTTATAAATGAGTTATGCTAAAAAGACCTTTTACTGCTTTAAACGCTAATATCTCAAAAACAATGTATGTAATTTTTCTTAGACCTTTCCGAATTTGACCAAACTTTAACTAGGCACTATGGCCACTAAACTTATTAGTTGGCACTACTGGAAGCACGCAAAATTTAAATAGTTTTTAAATAAAATCAAATGGTTGAATCCTCCCACTGGTCGAAACATACCCACTCTCCCCTAATTAAATTATATAATTGTCTAATTTTAATTAACAAATAATTAACAATAAACAAACAACTAAAGTCCAAAGTGTCACAATTAACTTTTAGTTTTTAAATTTTAGCAAAAATATTTTATTGTATTTTACTTTCCCTATTATAACAGATAAAAAGTAGGAAAGAATTGCCTTTCTCCTCGTTTTAAAAGTCCAAACCATGATAACTCGAGAACGCACAGTGGAATAGAATGTAGCGGCCTCGGTCAAAATTAACTTCCAGCTTTATTACTACAGATAGAGAGTTGATTTTTTTTTGTAGAGGAATGTTTAAGCTCTAAAACGGTGTATAAAAAAAATAATTTTTCTGATTTGGATTAGGGAGAAAAATAAGGGCAAACATAAAAAATATATTTATCCAATACATACAGATAATAAGACAAGACCAGCTTTATTTAAAATAGATAAACTCAATAATAACCCCCGAGTGGCTTTTACTTTATTGAGTGGATAATTATTTATTTTACCCACTCAACTGTCACTTGTCAAATTATTTTTTTGTAAATGTCATTAAAATTTTTAATAAAAATATGAATTCCTAAGCTATTTATTGGATAAAACCTTGTATGGCACTCATGGGTAAACCGATATTGCCCTCTCGAAAATTAACCTGCTTGGCTGACGCCTCGCAGGTTAATTTTCTCATTAGCAATATCTTACTTTACCCACTAGTGCCATAAATAACTATTTTAAAATGATTTTATTTATATATCTGATTATATTGAATTTACTCGCTGGGACTAGTTGGAAAAGTGCATAAAACTTTTTCTATAAAGTTTAAGCTTTCATTTGAGCTCTTGTTCGTTAAAATCTTATTATAAATAAGCAAGATATAAGTAGTATTAGAATATATTGCCTCATTTGCGCCTCTTGCTCCCGGTCGATTTTTCTCAAATACAATTTTTCATCATCAGATTTAGTTTCAGCGACCTGAAAAACCCCTTACAGCAATTTTCAAATGTTTTTGAAAAAATATTGAATTATTTCCCATTCGCTTTTTGCGTTTTGTCTTGCAGATTGTATTTTTTCATAATTTTTTATGTACTTTAAAAAATAATCCAAAAAGCCTATTATTTTTATTTGCAAGAATTTCGGCTCCTTATTTGTTTAAAAGACATACTATCCTCCAACTTAAGCTCAAAAAAGTTTTTTCTAAAAATTTAGCCACGGCAGAGCTAATCAAATGCTTAAAAAAGTTAAATTATCGATCAATTTATACAGGCCAACTTAACAGGTATGCAGCTCGCTCAAATCTCAGTAAATTTCCAGTCAGGTCATAAAAATCTAAGGTTTTTAAAACTATATTTGTTAAAAAAAAACACCATCAATTTTTACCCTTTTTGGCCGTGACCCATCAAGAACATCCCACTGTGGAACGCTTTGAACTACAGACTTCAAATATGGAAAATATGTCTCTATCCAAAGTTTTCGGATGGGACTGTGTTTTTATATCGGGGTGGGGTAATGAGGTCATGGGGTATAATTTGTTAGTAGTACAAAAACAGAAAAGGACAGAAAAAATCAGAAAGTCAGAAAAAGACGGTCTGTTTAGGAAAAAGACACGTGTCTCGGGCTTTTCTGAACAAACTGACTTTTTCTACAGCCCTGGGAAAGTTATTTTTTGTTACACATATATGTATTACCTAAATAAAATAGTTATTTTTGTATCAAATCACATTTTTGACTCGTAATACAAACAACATTTTTTCTACAATATAAAATAAATAAATAAATTTCTTACAAGGTCGCAGCACTTAAGCACAATTTTCTGCAAATCTGTTGGTGTAGCAGTAAAATCCTAATGACAGTATCTCTCCATAGTTCCTTCGTTTCAACAAATATATAGCACACAAATATTCAGCACTCAAAATTGAGATTTGATTCAAAATAAATAACAATTTTATATTAAAAAAATGGCGGACCAACATCTCGTCGCATATAACTGACAGCTGTTTTACGATTAACATGCCGGTTGCCTACACTGTGAGCGCGAAAAAAATAACTTATCTGCTTGCTGCCATGGTAACGAGCAGAAAAGTAAAATACTAAGAAATAGGTTATTTTGAAGTCTGAAAACTTCATTTGTTTTTGAAGAAATGTTAACTTTTCTATTAGATCGTAGAAAATTATATTTTTTGTAATAATACACTCACCTAGATATACCTCTACAAGTATTCTCGATACCCTGCGTGATAACGTTGGCCAACTGTTGATTGTGCAGGAACACAAGTGCGGTGATGACTCTCTGCCTGTTCTGGGCATTCAGACATTCCACCTGGGGCAAAGGGCCCCAACTGACCAGCTTGCTGTTACATTCTTCCCACCTGGTACAGGAAAAATGGAGAACAATTCAGAAAAAAAAATGGGAAAATCTAAAATTTATATACAAACAAGCCGTGAAGATATGTAATGCTACGCATTCCATTATATATTATTCGCAGTAAATGGTATATTGCATTTTTCCAAATATTAAAAAAATATATAAAAAAAAACGATAAACGAAACACTTAAAAAAAATTTTTTTTTTCAAAAAAAAAGCTTGAAAAAAAAATTTTTTCAAAAATTTTCACTCTTTTTTAATTTTATTTTTGTGATTAAAATTATTTTTTTTTGAAAATAATAGTTTTTATTTTTTTAAAAAGTTTAACCCCCCATAAATTTTTTGTTTTTGGGGGGATTACTTTGAAAAACAATAGGGATCTTCCCCTCATAGAACATGATTTTTCTTGAAAATTTCGAGTCGATCAGATAATTCGTTCTGGAGTTATCGTGTCTACAAAAATCGTGACATCGGACAGATGGACGGACAGTTTCAAAGTTTCTTATTTTTTCATGAAAGACATTTGTATCCAAGAATTTTATCCCTAGGACTTTTTTGACAATTTTGGGAAATTCGAAACTATCGTATATTATTCTAGCGCAGGCACTGTGAATAATATAATAACGCTTGAGTAAAAATGTATAGTTTTCCAAACGACTAGAACAGTCCGCCATATTGGAAAAATGGCTGCCGTTTCATCAACAGGTATTGGATAAAACAATGTATGCGTGAATTAAGTTTTTACTCAAAAATCAACCCACTCAGCTGAAACTTCGCTCGAAAATTTGTACAATTAATTCGGGAATTCCGAGGAATTTCTATAGCAATTCCCTGGCCTGTACAATTATTTGGATTTGGAGGTTTACCCCTCGCACTCGTCGCTCACGGGCCTCGTGAATCAATTTTTTTCCGTGGTGGGTAATATTACCACATAATTCTATCATTTAATTTATGTAAATATTACCCATGTAAAGTAAGATATTACCATAATATCTTACATGACTGACTATACAAATAGTATATACAGGGTGATCAATAACTGACATTAAGAGGTGATTCTACATCCAAAAATATCAAAAAAAGTTCCTATAAAGGTTGGTCCAGAAATGAGCCCTAAGGGAGCTACTGCCCCTCGAAGATGAAATATTGAATGGGGAACAAATCAAAGCATCAATATAATTTGAATGCTGCAGGGTGATTCTTCATTTAAAACTGAGCAAAAAAGCATTGTTCACCAAAACACCTAAATTTAATATTAAAGGGATAATAGTCTTTTAAAAAGTAACGTTTTTGGTGTCACAAAATGAAAATTTCTCTTAATTGTATTTTTTTAAAAACGGTAGCTCCTACAGTGTTACACTATATGACATTTTATATTTATTTTTACTCAAGGAATCTATATTTTTACAAAAAAATCCAAAAAACATACACATAAAAAAGTTTGGGGCAAAAAAGCCTCAAATTGTTGTCCGTTTAGGCACGCCTCTGGATAAATTCAAAAAAATAAATTAATATAAACTTATTGCCCATATTAATAGTATACACGCAAAAGTTTGTAGCTCTAGCTTAAAAGGTACCAGAGTTATTAATTAAAAACCTTATTTTTATTACAATTTTAAAGGGCCGTAGCCCCCTTAGGGTTCATTTGAGGACCAACCTTTATAGAAACTTTTTTTCATATTTTGGATGTAGAATCACCTCTTAAATTTGGCATGGCAGTTACTGATCACCCTGAATAGTACCGTGAATAACTATTATCTGTACGATAAATGCCGGCTCCAAGTTGTTTGAATCATGGAAAATTGAGGATTGTGCTATGCTAGGAATACGGAATGATAGGGTTCGAGGTTGACCTTTAGGATCTATTACCTAAAACACAGTTAAGAAGCTCTATTAATTTGAAAAATAAACTGAAAAAAAAATTAATTTTGTTTTCAATTTTTTTTTGCTTTTAAAAAAAAAATATATATATATATATATATATTAAAAAAGTTTTTTTTTTGTTAGCATTATTTTTTATAGTTTTATTTTTCTATTTTATTATATGAAAAAAACTTTTTGGACGTGATCCCTTTTGGCTTAGGCATGCAGTCCCGGGATCCCGGGACTGAAACATTTTTTTTGGTCCCGAGACCTAACGCCTACATCCCGGGACCAAAAGTTGTCCCGAAGTTTTAAATTTTACTGTTTTTGGGAGCCTGACTATTATTAGATAAATATATTTCTTAATACTACAGAAGACTATTTTTTAGTATTTAACATTATTTATTTATACAGGGTGTCCGGAAATGAGCAAAAAACTCGGGAGGTGATTCTACATCAGAAAATATGACAAAAAGTTCATATAAAAATATTTCTAAAAATAGTGAAAGCAGCAAAAGAATTCGGTTTTTATTTAATAACGCAGAAACCCATATAGCAACGAAGTTTTGCACGTGAACTAATCTTAATAGGGCATATCTTCGTATGTTATTTTCATGTGCTTTTTTGAACCAAGGGTGTGCGAAATGGGGGGCCTCATCAGTTTTTTGTTCCAAACTTTTTTCTGTGTAATTTTTGTAATTTTATTTTTGGATTATGATTTCTCAGGTCAAAATGCATAAAAAAGGTACTCTTGTTGTAATACTGTAGGATTAACGGCATGGGAGACCGCCATAGTGGGTTAGAACACACCAAAATCTTTGAGAAAATTGACAATACAGACATATTATCCATGAAAACAGATAGGATTGCTATAGTCTATGATTTCAGGCAACCGGCAAAGGCTGAAATACCTAGCCGGGATGCATGGAAAGATGGACTATACCCTAAACTATTAAAAGGTGAAACCTGGTACACAGATGGATCCAAAATGAAGGAAGGGACGGGAGCAGGAATCCATGGACCGGGCAAAGAAATTAGCTTAAACCTGGGAACCAAGGCAACCGTTTTCCAAGCGGAAATCTATGCGATTTATGTCTGCGCACAAGAAATGGTATCGGAGTCCTACACGGGTAGGACAGTAAATATCATTTCAGACAGCCAGGCAGCAATAAAGGCATTAGATTCATATGCCTTTAGCTCGGAACTGGTATATGAATGCCACAGCGAGCTATGTAAACTGGCTGAACATAACAAAGTAAATTTGATATGGGTACCAGGACATCAAGGAATAGATGGTAATGAGAAGGCAGACGACCTGGCAAGAAAGGGGAGTGAAGCCGTACTCACAGGACCAGAACCGTGCTGTGGGGTATCTTATTCCACTGCCAGACACGAGGTCAGGAAAATGTTGAGGAATGAACACCAGCAACATTGGATAGATGCACCTAAAATGAGACACTCTAAACTCTTTCTAGGGGGGCCAACCAAGAAAAGAACCAGCTTACTTCTAGGCATGTCCAGAAGTCAACTGAGAGCAATAACGGGTATAATAACTGGGCACTGCTTACTGAATAAGCACCGACACCAAATGGGACAGACTACGAGCCCCGTGTGCAGGAGATGTCGGGAAGGGGACGAAGAGCCCTACCAACTCATATGTGAATGTCCATCTCTAATAGGGCTAAGATGGAGGTACTTTGGGAACGACTCGCTGGAACCAAACGAGATCATGAACACTCCCCTGAAACCGTACCTGGACTTTATAAAAGAAACAGGGATGTTATGAGGAGATCTGTGCGGTTAACACAAAGGTCCCTAGGGACCAGGTGTTGAGGGCAGTGAACCCCGCACTGAACTAAACTAAACTAAACTAAATACTGTAGGATTAATCGTTTTCGAGAAAAATTCATTTGAAGGTGAAATTTCACGGTTTGAGGACGAAAAATTAAATAGTAAAAATGTTGAAAACTGACATTTGAACTCTTTATGGTTTAATTTTAGGTTTTAATTTTTAAGTACCTGTATATGAGGTTTTTTTCTTAGTTTTTTATGTACATCCACACTGCATCATTAAAATTTTGGTTTTTAAAATTTTTAGTATTTAATTTTTCGTCGTCGAACAGTGAAATTTTAAAATGATATTTTCTCGAAAACGGTTAATCTTACAGTATTACAACAAGAGTAGCTTTTTATGTATTTTGATCTGAAAAATCATATACCAAAAATAGAATACAAAAAAGTTACACAGAAAAAAGTTTGGGACAAAAACTGATAAGGCCCCCCATTTTGCACACCCCTGTTTAAAATAACTACATGAAAATAACACAAGAAGATGGGCCTTATTAAGATTAGTTCACGTGCAAAACCTCGCTGCTATATCTCAAAGAGTTCCTGTGTTATTAAATAAAAACCGAATTTTTTAGCCACTTTCAAAGGGGATTAGATCCATTACGACGCATTTTTAGAAATTATTTTATAGGAACTTTTTGTCATATTTTCTGATGTAGAATCACGCCCCGAGTTTTTGGCTCATCATTTCCGGACACCCTGTATATTTCTATGGCTTGGTTCTAAAAGAGCCAATGTCACTTCGTCAATAGCAGTGTTTTAAAAATATTACTTCAAAGTTGACGTGAAAACGCTGCTATTGACAAACTGACATTGGCCCTTTTAAAACCAAACCACAGATTTACTTATTTATATTTCAATTTTTTTTTTTGGTATTTAGATAGATTTATTAAATACGAAAATACTTATTTTTTTTTCTATGAAAACTTTGTTGTTGAAATAAAAATTATTATAAATAAATGATATAATCATGCTACATTTTTTTCTGTTATGACAAAGTCAAAAAAATTCTAAAAGATGTGCACAATTTTTTTTGTTGGTACTGGAACTTGCGTGCCCTACTTTTGCCCTTTGGAAGGATTTAAATTTTTAGTGTGAATTTCTTTTTTTTTTAAGGATTTAAATTTTTAGTGTGAATATCGTTTTTTTTTTAAGATGTGCTACAAAAAGAAATTTAACACATTCCAAACTAAATAAAGCATAATAAAATTAGCTCAAAAATGTTTAACAAAATTTTTGAAACACATTTTGAATTTTGGGGTCGAGATACCATTCTGCATTTTAGCCCCTTTCTCCCCACATAAAAACTATTTTTTTAATTTTTTTTATTTGATTTTTTTTTTTTTTTGATAATTTTTTTATAAAAATTAACTTTAGGGATTTTTTTTTATTTTAATTTTTTTTTTTTGAAAAATAGACTTACCTAGTAAATTAATAATTGTGAATGAGAGTACTCCTGGGGACCTATTCTTGAAAACCGAGGAGTAGAACGTTCCCCGGGGAGCGCTCCCCGATTTGTTTCTACTCCCTAGTTTAACAGCGGTGAGTTACTATTCTTGAACGAAAAGGAGTAAGAAAATTATGAGCTCACAGCAAGGTATTGCCAAGCGGCGTTGCCAAGTTGTTTGACCAATCAGCGACGAGTTTAGGGACGCGTGTTTTTCTAGTGTTTAGTTTGTGGTACGTGGGTCTTTCACAAATGCCGAATCTTAAAATTTGTGGTTTTTTGTTTTTTACCCCTTAATACACTTAACTCGGTTGACATAACAATTTTATATAAAATAATATAAAAAACAAGTTTTTTACGTAAAACCCCTTACATGTTTTTATTTTTACATTTCCATAGCCCTTCTTTTAAAAATATCGTTTTCGTAAATTGGTATAAATGTCTTGTTTTCTACTTTTTAATTATATGTAACATGTAATCAATAGAAAGATTTTAACTTTAAAAACTTTTTTTATATTATTTTGTTAAATAAATAAGTAAAAAACATCAAACACACCTGTCACAAAACTAACATCTGATCTAAAATAACAAACATGGCGGCGCTCCCCGGTGTCTTCTACTGCCAAATACTAGTAGATGCAGGGAGCACTCCCTGGGGAGCATCGGAGAGCACCGTTCTATTGTTTTTCAGTTCAAGAATACGAATTTTCAAATTTATTGTGGACACGCCCACCTTCTATCGCTTTTTCTACTCCCCGGTTTTCAAGAATAGGTCCCCTGGAGTCAAGGGCGTAGATCTTTTTCTTCTATGGGGGGGGGGGTAATACCCAGGGCCGACAGCTGAAATCTCAAAATTAATCTGCCCAAGTGGGCCCCCATTTTGAGGAGGTGCCACTAACAATAAAGAACTTAAAACGCTCGAAAAAAAAATAGATTTGACAACCGTATTTCTGCATTTATGATAATGTTATGTAATTTTTTAATAAAAGGCATTCACGTTAAATCTTTTAGTCAGTTCATTACAGTCTGCCGAATGAGGTGGATCTTTCGTGATTTTTTGTGTGTTTTTAGTTCTAAACAGTGTTATTGTACGTTTTTTGTTTTTACACTATATCGGACTATTATGAATCGCTTTTCAACCAGGAATATTTGTAAGTAATTTTGATTATTAAGATAAATATTTTTCAGCAAATATGAGCAACTTTTGTTTGTCCCCTCTAGAAGCTAATCTTGTTGACAAATAAGGTTTATTTTCTTTTTCGAAAAAGTACTTAAAAAAATAAAAACCTATAAAAACGAATTTTTGTTATGCGACCAATATTAAGCCCGATTTTTATCAAAAAAAATCCCATCCGAGAACTCTACTACAGCCGCCATTCCGATGCTGATTTAACGTCCAAAAACGTATTAATAACTTATTAAGTTATTTTATTTAAACTGTTATTTAACTTTGATCTCGGTTATTTTGATGTAATTTTTTTAAACTAAATCTTTTTGTTACAGAACTACATAAGCTGGAGAAGTCAGTCATATAAACAGAGACAGTACAGGTAAGAAAACCTAGTAGTCCAGTCAAATAACGAAAAATTCCTATTTTAAATTGCAATAAATGTACATGGGCTGATACTTTAATGGGTAGTGGTGCATAGTAGCAGAAAACTCCTGTTAGTTTTTCACCGGGTGATTTGCGTAAGGGATGTCCGCTATCTTAAATTTTAGGGGTGAGTGCGGTTATCTCGCTAAATATGCATCTTACGATAAAAATGCATATAACTAATTTTGTTAAGTAGAAAATTGGCAACAATTTTTGTTTAGATAATTTTTTTATTATATTAATAACAATCGAGTTATAAATATTTAAAAATGGCCATTTCACCCCAATTGTTTTTTTCGATTTTTCAGCCAAATTATTCATCGAAGGATAAAAGTGGTTATGAGCAAACTTGTAGCTCTTGAAGTATTATGAAGCTGAAGTTTGCAACGTTTTTTTGCATCGAAAATTCGAATAGTATACTAAAGCACTTATTCCATAACACGTTTTTAGCGCACTAGTACTTTAGAAAACTCGCCGCAAGCGGCTTGTTTTCTAAACTTGTACTCGTGCGCTAAAAACGTATGTTATGAAACTAGTACTTTAATATACTATTTGAATTTTCGTTGCAAAAAAACGTTGCAAACTTCAGCTTCATTAAGTATTATATGTTACGCTTTTTCATAAGTATTTTGTTACGGTTACAGTGGGCGGTTGCGCCCTCTGTAACCGTACCAAAGTACCTATGAAAATTAATAGTATAGAAACTTAAAAGAGAATTTCGAGAGCTACAAGTTTGCTCATATCGTCCGATGAATAATTTGGCTGAAAAATGGAAAAAACCAATTCCACCTCCAACATGACTATTTTTAAATTAACCATTGTTATTAATATATTAAAAAATGATCCCAATAAAAATTGTTGGAAATTTCCTCCTTAACAAAATTGGTTATATGCATTTTTATCGCTAGATGCATATTAAGCAACTCACCCCTAAAATTCAAGATATCGGACACCCCTTACGCAAATCATCCAGTAAAAAACTAACAGATGTGTTCTGTTACCATCCACTACTACCCTTTAAAATATCAGCCCGTGTACATTTATTGCAATTTAAATTTATTATTTGACTGGACTATAGGTAATTAACACTAATATGTTATAGGATATAGGCAAGATCTATGTGAGTTTGTTTTTAACTGCAATGAAAACAACGGAAGTGGAAGTAGTGCTAATAGAAGAGTTATGCCCAAAGGCACAGTTAATATAAGGCACAAAAGCAAAATAGTTTGGAATCTAAAACCGCCAAGGGTATAGAGCCTAATATAATAATATTTATTACAGGTACCATCAACTGAGGTGACTTCGGACGAAGTAGGTGACTTCGGACATTTTTTCGCAAAATCTTCTGAACCAAAGCACGTGTGTAAAAGTTGTGCGTTTGTGTGTAAAAGTTGTGGAAATCCCACAACTTGAGCACACAACCCCACAACTTTTACACACGTGCTTTGGTTCAGAAGATTTTGAGAAAAAGTGTCCGAAGTCATCCTACCCCGTCAGAAGTCACCTCGGTGTTATAAATATTGTTTTACAGTTTAATCAAAAAAGAACATTGTTCTTATTAATGTGTTGTTTGTGTTCTTATTTTACACACATATATTTTTTTATATATTTTTTTTCAGGTATTATTTTTTATTTCAGGTATTTTATTTCTCTCAGGAACTATTATTTTCTTTTATGCATTATATCACTGGGTTAAAATGATAAGGTTCTGTGTTCTATAGAAACCCCATAATGAAGAACTATATTTATTATATACTCTATTGTGTTGTTTGTGTTCTTATTTTACACACATATATTTTTTTTATGTATATTTTTTTTTCAGGTATTATTTTTTATTTCGGGTATTTTATTTGTTTCAGGTACTATTATTTTCTTTTAGGCATTATATCACTGGGTTAAAATGATAAGGTTCTATGTTCTATAGAAACCTCATAATGAAGAACTATATTATACAATGTTGGTTTTATTATTTTCTTTTTTCCAGATAATGCTATATTATATATAGCCTATATTGTACATTAGGTATTTATTGAAAAAAAAGTGTTCTTAGGTTAAATATTCTAAACATTTATTTTTTTTCAGGTATTAATTACATTATAATGTAATATTAGTTTTTATTTGAAAGTTTACTAGGTATATTAATATTTTTTAATTGTTAAGGATATTGTTTATAATAATTTTGGTTATATTTATGTATATTTTTTTCAGGATATAAGTGTTTTTTATTTATAATGTTATTATTTTATGTATTTTTTTTGATATGTTTTATAGGATATTTTCGTTGGTTATATTTTTTTCAGGTATTTATTTTTTTTACAGGTACAAATACAATTTTAATCTACAATCAGATTAAAATTATAGGATAGTTACATATTGTTTTATGCAAAAATACGCTAGGTATATTAACTGTAGGTTTTTGGAAGTTTATAGGCCTATAAACATAAACATTAAGGATAATATCCTTAATATAATAACATAGTATGTTTTTAAGGTAGCATGGGGCGTGTAGAATAACCTGGGGTAGACTAATACTAATATGTAAATATTATTTATTTCAGATATATCAGAAAGAAGGATTTAATTAAAGTTTTAATTTTTATGTATAATGTGTTATTTTATTTTTTAGATCTTTGAAGGACAACTTTTACAGACAGTGTAATCAGAACTTGTAAGGTTCTTTAAGGTAAAATTGACAGCTAGTAACAGTAAGTTTTTTTAAGGTTAAGGTTTTTTCTTTCCATTCAAGCCAAGCCAATTTCCCCCACCCGGGAAACGAACCCGGGTTGTTGGCATAGTTTCCCCTAGGTTTAATTTAGTATATAGCTAAATAGCCAAAATCCGCACCAATTCTCTTAAGGGGGAATGGATAGGAAGGGTTACACGAACAGGTAGTCAATATCCCTTAAGGGGGAATGGATAGGTAGGGTTACACGCACACATTGTCAATATCCGCAAAAATTCCCTCAAGGGGAAAACGATAACCGCGAATAAAAGACAAAGGAACAGACGGACATTTGAGGTGTTCTCTCTGGATGGTCGACTTTTTCCCATACACGCCAGGTATCTCGAAAGAGAGAGTAGTACCAACCCTGACATCGGTGAGACCGAACTTACAAAGTGGGCAGTTGTCATACAAGGGTTAGGTATATATAGTGTATGTTAAATTGTCACCTGACGAGATTATACTCCACGTGTATAGGCCTACTGAGGGATCCTCAGAGGGGAACTGAGGTTTTCTCACTGGGGAACGGCACGTTAACCGTAACGCACCTAGTGCTTTACCTCCTGGGTGGTGTGGAAAAGAGCACAACTATTCTAGTTAGAGTAAGTGTAAAGAGCAAAAAAATGTCTATCTGTCTGTCCATCTTTTTGTCTTATTGTATGTAAACCTTATAATTATAAGTTAACTTTTGAATGTAATATCGGTTTTCAAAAATTCTTTCACTAAGCAGATAGAATTTCTTTATAAATAATAGTATATTTCCAACCTAATAAGAAAATTAAACATCATTATCATTAATCGGAATAAATTCAGTTATGACTCATCAACGTTGAAAATAAACACAGAAACATAGGCTTACGGAATAATTTTGCCGAATTATGAGGGAAATTTTGATAAAGGTCACTAAATCGAAACATTTGACGACTAATTTGTTACAAACAACAATATTGAATATACATATTAACTATAAATATGTAAATATATCGGTGTTTTTCGAAGAAAATAAAAATGTAAATATTTAAAACCTCGCGTCAACGATAGAATCGACGCGGCGCCTATGCGAGCACTGGAAATTCGCCGATGACTGATCATTATATCACCATAGAGTCCCTTTTTAAATTAAACATCAAAATTTTTAGGATTGGCAATGCATTTTACCGGGAAAACGCCATGATTAAAACTCTCCTGCATAATACCATTTATGATTAATCTTTCCTCTAGAGGAAATAAACAACATTTCATTTTATGATATTGAACTTTCTGAAATGCAATAGTTGATTATATTGACTCACCATATAGTCCGAAAAACGTATTGCAAATTAAATAAAGTGATTATTTTTCTTAAGCAAGGGACTTCCCTTATAGAAATTTACGTTAAAACCACTTTACCTAACGTTAGGAGAATGTTTTGTCTGTATCGTTAGGGATCTATCACTAAAACATTTATCTAACGCCATAAACCCAATATACTTATACTTTTGGACTTTTCAACCAAATATTTTTTTTCAGTTTAGTCGGCGAGCTGGTGACCATTTATTCTTTTTTAATTTTTTTTTTATGTATTTGGGCCTACGCGTTTATTATACAGTTAATGTCGCGATAACCCGAATGTTCGATACTCCGAATGAGGCAGTAATCCGAACAATGAAATTCGGACTTCAAAGTACATGCATGTATGTTTCACTGTTCGGTTTACCGCATAATTCAGATTATCGAAAATTTACTTAATTTTGGTATCAAATTACAGGTACACTTGGAATTAAAAAAAAGTACTACATCACTGGACCTAGAGGTACACCAAATTTTTAGGCTTATGTACATTGTCAGTGGATTTAAAAACGGTATAAAACACATTCATTTCTCGTAAAATATATTCCTATTTGTACAATTTATAGAAATATATAGAACTAAAAAATAATAACAGAAATAAAAATATATAATTAATAAAATAACAAAAAGCAATAAGGTACCTTATTTAATAGCAGTTAAAACTTTAAAGGACCACAAATCTTCATTCCTATATATTTTAGCTCTGAATCTCTAATTTCTCGACCATTTTCCTTATTAGCCCCAAAATATATTGTTAAAATTGATTTTTGTTGCTGGCTTAAGTGTTGCATGTTGACTCATTTGACACAACTATGTGTCAAACAAGATGACTATTACATTTAGTTTTATATATCTCTGACTTAGTTAGGTCCTGAATCGACTTTAGTGGCAAGTTAGATTTAAATGGTACAATTTTTGGGTGTAGTACTTTTTAAAGATCGCAACTGTATGAGACAGGCAACGCTTGGTTTCATCCAGCGCCGTTCCCTGCATTAGATGGCTCATACCTTTTTTATGCACGCGCAATGTACGAGCTCTATTAACGCAAGATATGAAGCAAGTATTTTCGCAGGAACTAAGTAATGATAAACGTTATATTAATATTAGACCTAAATGTTAGGTTACCAACGTTAGGCATCGGGACATATATCACAAATTATACATTACAACTACGTCGGGATAACGTTCTTCTAATGTAAAATTTCTACTAGGGATATTTACAAAGACACAAGGGCGTAGATCTTTTTCTTTTATGGGGGGGGTAATACCCAGGGCCGGCCTTTCAAGCCTCAAATTTGGCGCCCCTAGCAAAAGAAAAAACACCCTAAAATAAAGCTTTGTGCACCTACAAAAAAATTGCCCCCCAAAAAATGCCATCAAGAAAAAAAGCTTTGTCCCTGACGGTTTCTACCAAACGTGGCGCCCCTACAAAAAAAATGACGGCGCCCAAAAAAATACCCTAAGACAAAAGCTTTGTCCCTGATGGTTTCTACCAAACTTGGCGCCCTGCAAACAAAATTGGCGCCCACGCCTATGGGGGGGGTAATTACACCCATTACCCCCCCTCATGTATGCCCTTGCCTGGAGTACTACTCCAGAGCAGCTGAAATCCCAAAATATTATTTTAAAAATAACATAGTCACAAGGCTAAAACCCTAGGACTGAAGTTTTTTTTTAAATTCACAATTTTAATAATAAATATTAAATACATTTATGTGAAATTGAAAATAAAATGATTTTCAAATGAACTATTCCAATTACTTATCTTTTTGTTTAAATTTGTACTACTCACCTCTAAGTTGTATAAACTAACTAACAAAGTTTGTACTGCTGTATAGGATTTATCTGTTAAATGTAGAAAAACTAATGTAGGAATAAATTGCATTGCAAACGTTTTTAACTGAGATTCTCTAGATCTGTAAAATTCTAATAATTGTCGACATATTCCATCTATCAACTAAAAGAAAAAACATTTATTTATGCAAATATAGTAAAATTAAATAAATTATGTACATGAGAATACAATTTATATATATATATATATATATATATATATATATATATATATATATATATGTAGTATGCTGTACTGATAAGTGAAAATACCTTACCCCTATGATGTTTTTTTTACCCCTCTTTTTCTCTAATCTAAAATCGTGCTTATTTTTTGCTTTTTAATTTATAAAATATAATGTATTTGTGGATTAATACGTATTAATTAAGAGGAATGTGTTTAAATATAAATTATATTCTCTCCCTAAATATCCATTTGTGATACTAGGTTAGGTACCGGTGCTTTTTTTTTCCAATTTTACTCATATTAATCCCAATTTTAGAAAAATGCAACCCTTTGCTAAAGCAGTCGTTGCATTTTCGTCATTGGGATTAATATTCATAAAAAACCACCAATACCTAACCCAGTATCACTTATGATATTACCCCTGACAATGTTATACTTCCATGTGAATATAAAATATATCCCATATTTTCTAGCCAATACAAAAATCTGGGTTTTTAACAATAATTGTCTGTACAGAGAAAAACTTTCATTCAGTTTTAACTGCTTAAAACCGCGTCTTTACTAGTTTCTTTTTATTATATTATAAAATATAATGAAATAATTAAAACACTTACGTTCTCATTTTTATATTTATGTGGTTCTGATAAAATGTCATACAAAGCTATCATCACTTCATGATTGTGTTCCTGTTCTATCGAATAAGTATGTATTTCGCTTTCTGTGAGAGACTCGAACTCTTCCATCCAGTCAACAATAAGTACTTCAGACATTATGTTATCCTATTTAGGTAAACTCTATTAATAAATGTAGATTTATCTTAATTTTACAAATTTGAGGTTATGTTTGAAAAAGGCAGTTTAACGTGTGAAATCAATCCTAATCATAACTTAAATGCAATATTTACAGGTGTTTATGGATTTTAAGCCTCAAATCATTACAAATTCTGCCTAATTATTAACGAAAACTATTACTGAAATGTCAAAACAAATCTTTAAACGTCAAACTAAACTATTGCCAACATGAGAATAAAAAATCCTATAAACATAAGGGTTATTCCATAAAAATGGTATTCCTAGAAAAGTGGGTTATTCTTGAAAAAATAAATTAAAAGTTGTTCCTTTTTATGGAACATTCTATTTGGCGGCAAAATGTAGCATTTTAAATACTGTACATATTTTATAGAAACACGAAATCTAATTTCGGAAATCAGCCAACAATTTTTTTTAGAAAAAAACAAAACAAAAATATTTAAAACAGATAACACAGGACCACAAAATATTTCTGTCGGCTGCAGTAGATCAGTAGGGGAAGTCGGAGTTAACTGGGCCGCTTTTTTTCATATCGAGTTTTTGAAAAACCTGTAAACAATTTTGAAATATTTTCTATATCAAAAGGTAGATGAATACTATAGTTAGAAAATATTATTACTTCAGACAAATATTATTTATATGAAAAAAGTTATGTGCTATCCGGCTACGCGCGCATGCGCGAGTCGATATACAGTCATACACATGACTGAAAAGATCTCTTGGATCCCCGACCTAGCGAGGTGCACAATGTGCTGTGTTTATATGTTTATATGTTATCTGTGATATTAGAATATACGAGTCAATCTTTTATACGGGTTATCAATCCACATCCACTTTCACCCACCTCAAAACATAATAATGGCGACGATTGGATAAACAAAAAGTGAGTACTTTATTTCCTTAATTTTCGAAAAAAATTTCCCGTGTATTGTGAATCCATCATGGCGTCGGGCGTCAGGTTCAAGGAATTCGACCCCAGTCAAGACGAGTATTTGGTTTATTATGAGCAGCTAGAGCAATTTTTTGTGTCAAATTCGATAAAAGAAGACAATATTAAGCGAGCCGTAATTTTAAGTTCGGTTAAACCGGACACTTATAAACTTTTAAAAAGTTTGTTATTTCCCAAAAAGCCCAATGAAGCCACTTTCGAAGAAATTATGTCAGCCATGCAGAGGCAATTTAGTGCAAAAACATGTATTTGGCGAGAACGTCGAAAATTCTATAGCATTTCGCAGGAAAACGAGACCACTGTGCAGTGGTACGCGAGGGTAAAGTCCTTTGCGGCGAATTGCGAATTCGACGAAAAATTAGACGACATAATTCGCGATAAATTTATGTGCGCAATGAAACCTGGCCCAATTTTAGATAGATTGTGTGAATTCAAGAAATCCGCGACTATTTTGGAGCTACTGGAAGTTGCAAGGGCGAGGGAAAATGCAGAAAACGTAAAATGTGAAAATGCCCGCGAAATATTCAAAGTGACACACGGAAGTCGACCCGCATCGGCGCAGAAGGCATCGACTTCGTTTAGAAATTTTGACAGCTCGAGAAACAACATGGGCGTGCGACATAAATTTACGAAAAATTCAAGGAAACCAAAGGAAAATCGGGAAAATGCGAGTTGCAGGATATGTGGATATAACCACGGACAAGTAAAGTGCAAGTTTTACAACTGGAAGTGCCGCTTTTGTCAAAATAACCACTTAGAACGAATGTGTAAACACAAACATGTCAATGCAGTTGACATAGATTCTGAGGTAAATATATGTAGTTTTGAAGCTATTAATAGCGATTTTAAGGTAAATTTGCAAATAGAAGGCATTAAAGTTCAATTTCTTGCGGACTCAGGAGCCAAAGTATCCGTAATTTCTAGTAAAACATATGATAAATATTTTAGTAATTTTAAATTAACTAGAGAAAATCTTATTTTTAAGAGTTTTAATAATGCAAAATCAACTAGTTTAGGTTTTATCGTAATTAATTTAACTTATAACGGGGTTACTAAATCGCAAAAATTTTATATAGTTGAAAATTCTGTGACCGACATTGTTGGCCAGGATTGGTTGAACAATTTTAAAATAAAATTCACTATGCTTAATCAAATTGAAGCAGATTCAACCCAAATTAGTAAATTATTTGAAGAATTTAGTGAGGTATTTAGCACAAAACTTGGTTGTTTTAGGTACTCAACGATCTGTTTGGATAGGAAACCAAATGTGAAACCTGTCTTTGCAAAATCACGTCAAGTTCCATTAGCCTACGTTAAAATGGTGGACGATGAGTTAGATCGTTTGGAAGCCGAAGGAGTTATTGTACCTATAAACTTCAGTAAAAATGCCTCAGCTTTAGTTATTGTCCCAAAAGCGAATAATACCATTAGGATTTGTGGAGATTATAAAGCATTAAATGAGAATCTGGAGGATTTTAACTACCAGTTACCTCTCATTCAAGACCTCTTTCCCAAACTTGCAGGGGGAGAAGAGTTTAGCAAAATCGATTTATCAAGAGCCTATATGCAATTTTGTTTAGATGAAGAGTCTCAGAAGCTGTTAGTCTGGAATTCTCATCGGGGGCTGTACAAAGTGACTAGGATGATGTATGGAATAAAGCCAGCAGCAGGAATATTTCAGAAAAATCTAGATATGCTTTTTAAAGGCATGGAAGGCGTTGCAGTATTTGTTGATGACATATGTGTCACGGGACGTGACAGAGAAGAGCACCTGAAAAATTTGAGGTCAGTGCTAGGAAAACTGCAGGACGCAGGCCTGGTTGTCAACAAAGAAAAAACAAGCTTTTTCCAGCCACGAGTAAAGTTCCTAGGTCACTATATTTCCAGGGACGGACTGTCCAAAACCGAGGACAAAGTCAAGGCCATAGCAGATGCAAAAGAACCATCGAATGTAAGTGAACTAAAAAGTTTTATTGGCATGGTTACTTATTATGCACGTTTTATTCCAAAATTAGCAGAGATTTTAAGGCCAATGTATGATTTATTGAAAAATAACACCAAATTTATATGGTCAAATGCATGTAATGTAGCTTTTATTAAAATAAAACAACTTATTGTAGAAGATATTAGTTTAACTCATTTCGACAATAAACTTCCAATAATTCTTTCAACAGATGCTTCCATGGATTCCGTTGGAGGGGTATTAATGCATAAAATGGAGAATGGAGTGGAAAAGGTCATAGCTTGTGTCAGCAGGTCATTGTCGGTGAGCGAAAAAAAGTATTCTGTCATCCATAAGGAAGCTTTAGCAGTATATTTTGCAGTAAGAAAGTTTGAAGGCATGTTACTGGGGAATTATTTCAATCTGAGAGTAGACCATCAACCATTGTTAGCCCTATTCGGTAACAAAAAGGGGATACCGACTCTCCATGCAAATAGATTAGTCAGATGGTCCATATATCTATCAGGATTCAACTTCGACATTCAATATATTCGGGGATGTACGAATATCATGGCTGATTACCTGAGCAGATCAATAAGGGATGAGCAAAAAGCCTTAAGGGCGCAAGAAGAAGAAGAAGAATCGGGAACATACATAAATTTCACGGAGGTATGTCCTGATTGGCCCATAGATAACAAAAGAGTCCAAATTGAGACCAGAAAAGATGGAGAATTGAAAAAGGTTAAAGAGTGGATAGAAAAAGAAACATGGCCAGAAGCCAAAAAGGTAAAAAATGACCTAAAAGCCTATATTTTCAGGAAAAATGAGATGAGAATAGAAAAAGGCATAGTCATGTTTGGTCAAAGAGTAGTAATACCTAGAGTATTACGGAGTAGTCTCTTAGAGGAGCTTCATACTGCGCATTATGGAGTAGTGAAATCCAAGGCAGTAAGCAGAGGACTCATGTACTGGCCAAACATAGACCGTGACATAGCTGAAATGTCAAAATCCTGTGAAATTTGCTTAAAACACAAGGATAATCCACCAAAAACAATTACTCCATGGCCGTCACCAAAGAGCGTATTTGAACGTGTACATATTGACCATATGCAGCTTAAAGATCAATATTTTTTGGTGATAACCGATGTTTATTCAAAATGGCTTGAATGCTATCCTGTGAAAAACACTTCAGCAGCGCAGACGATCGAAAAGTTATACGATTGCTTCGCACGTTTCGGGATACCCTCCTGTTTGGTGTCTGACAACTTTTCCGCTTTCGTTGGCGAGGAAATGGAAAAATTTCTGAAAAGTAATGGCATAAAGCACCTGACAAGTCCAATGTATCACCCGATGTCAAATGGCAGTTGTGAAAATTCCGTCAAGAATCTAAAAAAACGACTGAAATGCATGCTGGACGATCCTAAATATAAAGGTATGAGCATTAGCATATTAATTTCCAGAGCTCTACTATCTTACCGTACGATGCCCCATTGCACGACTTCAGAAGCACCGGATGTGAAAATGTTTGGCAGAAAAGTCAGGACCAGATTAACACAAATTTCTGAGTTCGAGCAGAAAAATGGCGAAGGCGACTACGAGGAAGAAGAGGCAAAAAGGAAAAGTTTCAAGATCAAGGAGACGGTAATGGTGAAGGATTATAGGACAAGAAACGAGGAAAAATGGGTACCAGCTGTAATTGAAAGAAAAATGGGGAGATCCTTGTATCTCTGCAGAACTGATGAAAATTTACTATGGAAAAGAAGTTGTAATCAAATAATTGCTAGACTGGAACAAGGAAAAAGACAGATTTTGCGGAGACAGGCAACACAACCAAAACAGGTAGAATTTTCAGGCAGATCGGTGAGTATCAGGAATAATATTTCTGATTTTTTGCAATTTCCTAGTGTCAGTTGCACCAATACGCGTGAAAATGTCCAAAATGACAATTCAAGTCAAAACGACAATCAAAATGACATTTCACAGCAGCAAATTGACGCAAATGACACTCAGAATGCTTCAAATTATTTAGAAAATCAGGGCGATTTTGACAAAAGTGGTAGTTCTGGGTGTGAAAATTTAAATTTAAGAGAAAATGATGATATTTTATGTAAAAATGATGACATTTTATGTAAGAATGATGATATTGTATCTAAGAATGACGAAATTTTATGTAAAAATGTTGTAAATGTAAATAAAAATGACAAATTTAGATTAAATTGCAATCCTGACAAAACTAAAAACGAAAATAGTACTAAAGGAAAAACTTCTGCAATATTACATAAGAAAAATTTAAATAAAAATAAAGAAAAGGTAATTTTGCAAAAGAAAACTGATCTCGAAACTTTGCGAGACCAAAATTCTTCTAATTTTGGCGAGTGCGCAAAATCTCGAAATCAAAATACGAATGAAAAATCAGATTACCATCATTTTGATGTAAACAATGATAATGTGATTTTACATAAGGAAGGCAATTGTGTAAGTAATTGTGTAAGTAATTGTGTAAGTAATGTTAAGTCTTGTATAGTGTCCGAAAATTTGAAAATTAACAGTAATTCCGGGAGTGAAAAAGTGCTAGATAATAAGAGACCTAAAAGAGACTATAAACTACCATCTAGATTAAAAAATTATGTGCTAGATTTTGATTAGAAAAAGAAAATAATTAATATTTAATTTTCCTGATTAAAATCTGCAAACAGAATTTCTTAACAAACAGAATAAAATACACAAGGTATTACAAAGTCTTAAGTTTCTAAAAAAAAAAAAAAAAAAAAAAAAAAAAAAAAAAAAAAAAAAAAAAAAAAAAAAATAATTTTTTTTTAAATACTTACCTGTAAGTTAATATTTTTTTTCCTGAAAGCTTATAGAGTAAAGTTTAAATACCTTAAATAAAGTTAGAAGCTTAGGATGGGGGAAGTAGGAGAAAGCTTTGCAAATGTTTAGTTCTTTTAAGGATAAGCTTTTAAACTTTAATTAAAATATTATAATACAAATTATAATTAAATAAAAAAATAAAAATGCAAAGTTTTGTCTAAAAATGTTTATTAAGAAAAGCAAAAGCATATGTACACTAGTATTAAAATAGGATAGCTTTTGAACATTAACTAGGTTAAATTAAACTAAAGTTTACAAAAAAATAAACTAAATAAATAACTCTAAATAAAATCTAAAAGCTAGTTACTGTTCAATAAAAGCACTCATACAAAATGAAAGTTTAAGCCTATACTTTATTAATAAAAAGATAAAGTATAAATTACATAAATTAAGCAGAGCTTAAAAAAAACTTAGTGTAAGGGTGTGCTATCCGGCTACGCGCGCATGCGCGAGTCGATATACAGTCATACACATGACTGAAAAGATCTCTTGGATCCCCGACCTAGCGAGGTGCACAATGTGCTGTGTTTATATGTTTATATGTTATCTGTGATATTAGAATATACGAGTCAATCTTTTATACGGGTTATCAATCCACATCCACTTTCACCCACCTCAAAACATAATAAGTTATTACCCAGAGCCTCGTCAAAATGACATCATAATCTGGTGACTTACCTCGTCAATTTGACGTGAAAATGACCTCCTAATGTCACAGACCGATGACGTAATATATCTGACGTCATTTTTAAGTCATGAAATTTAACTATTATGACGTGAATTTTACGTCTTAAAGTATTTTTTATTTACCAGAAATCCCCTTTCAATTAAAACCAATGAATATTATTGTGTAAGTGTATATATTTACCAAATACACTATAATAACAATGTTCTTTAGTAAAAATAATACAAATATAATATATTATCATCAAGGAAAGTCGGCAATATGACGTGAATAAATGACGTGAAAAATTCGTCAATTAACTGACGTCAAAATGTCGACTATCATTGGTCGAATGACGTCTTTGGACCAGTAAACACCAGATTTTGACGACATTTCGACGGGCGTCTGCGGACTGGGTAATAATAAACCAGTTAACCCTGCTGGCCCAGTTAACCCCAAAGGGCACGGTTAACTCCCAGGTAGCAAGGGATGTTATATTACAAGAAATTAACATCACTTTTGGGTTTATTTTTAAACTAAATCATAACATCACATAATATTGAAAAATAACATGTATTTAACATCACATTTGAAACGTAACACGTGTGACGTGACAACCATGTTATTTAATAACAAATATTTAGCAACGCTGTGAATATATCGCATGTCACATATTAACGTGGCTTTCACGTGAATGTCATGTTATTTTGCTTCTCACCGACGTTCGAAGCAAAAAAATCGATATAAGATGATGTTGATAGAGTAAATTATTATAAGGAAATTGTATACACATTATACGATTTCCAATGGATAGGGGGCTCTGCCGGGCTTCTCAAGACCACGGACACGGATTAAAGGAATATATTCTCCGCTTAATCTGCAATTTCGTATTTAGAATCTATCTGTTTCAATCTGTGATTGTTTCAATTACTGATTGATTTTAAATCCGATTTTTTTTATAGGGATATGGCGTTTTTAATGGTTTTAATTTAGAAAAAGCTAATATCCTAGGATATTATTTAAATATTAAAGTAACAGTAACGGCATCCATACGATATTAGATATAACAGGAATGTGGATTTATGATGTCACAAACACGTTATTTTCGGGATGTCATTGTGTGATGTTATTAGGGGCGGACTTAGGACATCCCCACCATGCTACATTCTTGTTAAATGAGACTACAATCTTAACATCACATGTCACATATTAACGTGGCTTTCACGTGAATGTCATGTTATTTTGCTACCTGGGCTGGACCACTACTCAGGGTTAACTGGTCCACTAACAAAAATGTATTGTAATTATTATGAATAAAAACGATTGAAATAAAATAAAATTTAATTCTAACATAAAAATAGACAACATAATATGTTAAATATTAGATATATCTCAGGGTTAACTGGTCCGGAGTTAACTGGACATGGTCCAGTTAACCCCAAACTACTTAATATTGACATAAGTGGTCCAGTTAACCCCAAACCAGTTAACCCTGTGTGACACCACTGAATGAAATCATAAAGTTTAATACTTGGTAAGATATTAGAAGGCGGAAATTATGCAGAATAATTAGCAAAACAATCAGTATATTAGGTAAAATATTAGTCTAGATCCTCCTATTAATAATGAAGTATTAATTAAAAAATAAAAGTTAAGGTAAATACCTACTTTTCATCGAGAAAAATGAACTTTCTTTACTATAACTTACAGGTAGACAATACGGCCCGTCATAATACTTTAAACAATACTACTAACTAAATATCACTAGACTTTGCCATAAGGCGCCAATACTAATAAAAAAAGTCGATAAAATCCAGGTGGACCAGTAGTCCAGTTAACCCTGACTTCCCCTAATAGTTTTCTAGGGGTATTTTTGGTCGCTGAACACGAATTCGTCGTCTGTTTTGGCCCAATCGTGTTAACAAGTCTTGATTTTGTTTTTTAATACGAAAAACCAATTTTTTTTTTTCGAAAACTTTATTTTGCTTATATTAGCCAAAAATATTAATCTAAAGGGATTATATGCCTATATTTTTGAAATGAGCACGTCGAGATCTATCGACATGAATTAAAAGAAAGTCCAAGCGATGACCGAATTTTTACGATTTTGACAATATCTCAGATTTTTTTAAAACAATTCGTCGATAGATCTCGACGCGGTGATTCCAAAAATATAGGCATATATAATACCTTCAGATTAATATTTTGGGTTATATTATGAGCAAAATAAAATTTTCGAAAAAAAATCGCTTATTCGAATTAAAAAAAAAATCTTTTTCAAAAATATCTGAAAAATGTTTCATAATTTAGATCAATAATAAATAAGCCATCTTTGAACATTACAGTTTTTGCACCCTTATCCCATCCCGAAAAAAAATTCCATCCCAAATATGAAGTAATTAGCGTAAACCTTTCCAAAGTTATCGTGGTCTTAAATTGTTCAAACTGAACTGAAAGAAAACATTTTATTTTTTTCAAAATTGAGGTATATGCTAATAAAAACTAACAATTTTATTTACTTACACACAAGTTCCCTCTTATTAACTATTAGTTAACTGATCTCAATTAAATAAGTATACAGGATTATTCTTTTAAATGGTACATCCACCGTAACTTTTGAACGGGATGATATATAAACTTTATATTTGGAATACCTATAACAAAAACTATTATTTGTCATATTTTCAATTTTTTATTCGGTAAGGCGGCGCCAGGGGGGCAGTGGTGGACAATATTTTTAATGGCACCCTAGGCCTTGTGATACGTCATTTTAAAGACCTTAAATATCTCTGTTTAACCATGTAACTATTTTTTAATATTTTTTTTTGGATTTTTTTTTATTCAAAATTTTCAGTTTTTTTGAAAAATTAATGTTGGAAATTTTGCACAAAAAGGTCCAAATAGTAATACATGGTGTATTATCATGTTAAGACTTATTATTTATCATTTTCATGTAAAAAATTTAATATTTATGCACAAAATATTAAAAATTTGAATAATTTTAAAGAAAAGGTCTTTAAAAAAATATTCAAAAATTAATAGTTACACAGTGGAATAGAGTATTTTAAGCGCTTTAAAATGAAGTATTACAAGACATAGGGTGCCATTTGAAATATTGTTCCCATTGCCCCCCTGGCGCCACCTTGCCAAATAAAAAATAAAAAAATATGGCAAATGATAAATTTTATTATGTGATTTACATATCCTAAATTTAAAGTTTTTATTTTATTTCGTTTAAAAGTTACGGGGAGTGTACCATTTAAAAGAATAACCCTAATTAATAAATTATTAATAATAATAATTCCCAGGTAGCAAGGAATGTTATATTACAAGAAATTAACATCACTTTTGGGTGTATTTTTAAACTAAATCATAACATCACATAATATTGAAAAATAACATGTATTTAACATCACATTTGCAACGTAACACGTGTAACGTGACAACCATGTTATTTAATAACAAATATTTAGCAACGCTGTGAATATATCGCATGTCACATATTAACGTGGCTTTCACGTGAATGTCATGTTATTTTGCTTCTCACCGACGTTCGAAGCAAAAAAATCGATATAAGATGATGTTGATAGAGTAAATTATTATAAGGAAATTGTATACACATTATACGATTTCCAATGGATAGGGGGCTCTGCCGGGCTTCTCAAGACCACGGACACGGATTAAAGGAATATATTCTCCGCTTAATCTGCAATTTCGTATTTAGAATCTATCTGTTTCAATCTGTGATTGTTTTAATTACAGATTGATTTTAAATCCGATTTTTTTATAGGGTTATAGCGTTTTTAATGGTTTTAATTTAGAAAAAGCTAGAATATTATTTAAATATTAAAGTACCAGTAACGGCATCCATAAGATATTAGATATAACAGGAATGTGGATTTATGATGTCACAAACACGTTATTTTCGGGATGTCATTGTGTGATGTTATTAGGGGCGGACTTAGGACATCCCCACCATGCTACATTCTTGTTAAATGAGACTACAATCTTAACATCACATGTCACATATTAACGTGACTTTCACGTGAATGTCATGTTATTTTGCTACCTGGGTTAATAATCATATAACTTACCTTTGATCTATAATAAGTATTATTTTTACACCAAAATGTATAATTTTTCTTCTCCATGTCTCATTAAGAGATTCCATGTTATAGAATGTTACATTGTCAATGTAGAATGTTATTGATTGAAAGAAAATTGAATAATTATATACAAAAATTATCAAGTATCATTTTAATCAATTGGCTTATGCATAATTGAATGTTATAAAATCGATTTTAATCATATTTTCAAAGAATAAATACACACAGGGGTTCTTTCTAAGATTTCATTTATATTATGTTAAAGACATTTTATCAAAAATTTGTACGATTGCTTAGAGTCCCTGCATTATCTTAGTGAAGCTGATGTTTACTTTATAGGTGATTTCAATATAACGGAATACTCAAATAATGTTACTACTACAAAAACAACTGATTTTAAAAGATTTTGTAACTACTACGACTTACTACAACAAAATTTTATTTTAAATGATAATGACCGACTGTTAGATTTAGTTTGTTCAAATAAACGATGCCGGGTTGAAAGAGCGCTTGATTTATTAGTGAAGGAAGATCTTCCGGATCATCCCGCATTAAGTATTTATATAAATTGCAATACTACCGAAGAAAATAAGTTCCCCACTTGTGCTACACCAAGATTTAATTTTAAAAAGGCAAATTTTGAGAGTTTATATGAAGAGTTATGTTCCACTGACTGGTCTTTTATAAATGATAACGTTAATTCCAATTCAGCATGTAATTCTTTTCACCATAAGCTTGATCTGATATTTGAAAAAGATGTACCGAAAATCATTAGCAAAACAAGTTCCTATCCTAAATGGTTTACCAAAAGTATTATAAGCGATCTAAACTCTAAGCATAAACTATGGAAAAAATATAAAAAAACTTCCGATCCGGTTACGTTGGACAAGTTCAAATCCATAAGGTAAAAAACTAAAGCTGATATTAAACGTTCATATAATTCTTATCTTGAGGATATTGAACGTAATATTAAAAGTAATCCTAATAGCTTTTGGTCCTATGTTAATACAAAGAGGGGCACTGATCCTATACCTGATACGCTTTACTATGACGGAGCTGAACTTAAAAATCCACAAAGTATAGTTAATGCATTTGCATCCTTTTTTCAAAAATCTTATGGTGAGCCCAGCACAAAAAATGACTTTAGTTTTGAATCCAGCAGTGCTAACAATAATTACTTTAACATTATTAATGTAGAAGAGTGTGATGTCCTAGAAGCTCTTAAAAGTCTTAAGTCCAAACCTACTGCAGGTCCGGACGGTATACCGTCATTTTTACTAAAAGATTGCGCTTCTGCACTATGTTCTCCGTTGACCAATTTATTTAATTTAGCCCTTAAGACATGTCAGTTTCCAGATAGGTGGAAAATATCCAGAATAACTCCTGTTTTTAAAAAAGGCAATAAGAAAAACGTTGAAAATTATCGGCCTATTACAATTATTTCAAATTTTGCGAAGGTTTTCGAGATGGTTTTGCACAAACTAATCTATGCTAATATAAAACATTTAATTTCAAAACTTCAGCATGGTTTTTTAAAGGGTAGATCCACAACTACAAATCTTGCATGTATTATTCAATATATCTCTCAAGTTCTCGATGACGGTGGTCAGGTTGATGTAATATACACCGATTTCTCCAAAGCATTCGACGTACTTAACCATTTTATTTTACTTAAAGCGATGTACGACATGGGTTTCTCAATCGAATTAATTTACTTTTTTCACTCATACCTAGTGGATCGATATCAATATGTTGAATGTCGTGGTTTTAAATCCTTTTGGTTTTTGGCGACCTCAGGGGTTCCTCAAGGATCTATATTAGGTCCTTTGCTATTTCTTATTTTTATTAACACTATTTTTAATTTAATTTATGTCCCTGCTTTAGCTTTTGCAGATGATGCAAAGTTATATTATAAAATAAAAGACTTGGTAGATTGTCAGAGGCTTCAAAATGCACTAAATAATTTAATTAAGTGGTGTCGTGAAAATAAGTTACCTCTGAACGCTGCCAAATGTAATGTAGTCTCTTTTACAAAGAAAAAATCTACTTTAGTGTTTAACTATAAAATTGATGACATTGTTGTTGCTAGAGTGTCGGAAATTAGAGATCTAGGAGTTATGTTTGATAGTAAATTGGATTTCAGTTTACATATTGAGAAAACAGTTACATCAGCTTTTCGTAGTCTTGGTTTTGTTATTAGAAATAGTTACGGTTTTAAAGATCGATCGGTTTTGTTTGCATTATTTAATTCCTTTGTTTTGTCTAAACTTGAATATGCAAGCCTGATTTGGAATCCAAAATACAAATACGAAATTGATGCTATCGATAAAATTTTAAGAAGGTTTTTAAAATTTGTTAGCTTTAAAATAGATGGGGTTTACCCTATTATTGGTATTGATAACAATCTTTTACTGGACAGATTTAACATAATGAGCTTAAAAAACAGAAGAGCTTCCGGATCTGTAATTTTTTTGTACAAAATAATTCACAATAAGATTGATTGTTCAGAACTCTTAGAAATGTTAAATTTTCATATTCCTACAGCCACTCGTACAAACGATACATTTTATTTGTCGAAGCCTAGAACCAACTTACTAACATTTTCACCGATTTACACTATGTGCAAAAACTATCATAAGATTCAAACTGATGTTGATATATTCTCCTGCAGTAACAGCCGCATTAAATTTGTCTTTCGCCAATTAAATTTGGACTAATATTCTGTACTCTACTAGTTTGATTGTTATTATTTTTTTTTATAATTCTGTATCTTGTTGTTTGACTCATCCTTTAATTGGTTTTTACTGTTGGATGTAACAATAAATAAATAAAAATAAATAAATAAATAAATGGAAAGTTTATCACCTTATCAAAAGGCGGTGGTGGTAGAAAGAAAACATATTCAAAAAGGTCCTCAAAATTATAAACAGAATTTTTTTTCAATAAAAAATATTTATTTTTAAATAAACAAAATCATTTGATATAAAAAGACATATAATTAGTAATTAATAATATACGTAACTATATATTCCTACTTTCTTGCTTAACTAGAATTAATTAAAAATATATTTTTAATGTATACTTAACAATTAATTTTTGATTAACTCCATTTTGTGTATTTTTTGAACGTCCCCCGTATCGTAGATTTGAGTAAAAAATGCCATTTTATAGTATTTATTTAGGAGTCATAAAAATCCTAAATAAATGTTATAAAAATATAAAAAAAAAACAAAAAATCTAATATCTTTTTGTAAAATATGCAGCATTATTTCATATACGAGGGATGATCAAAAATTAATACTCTAAAAAATAAGAATATATTAATATTTTTCATCTAAAAACACTTATTGTATATACATAACAGCATATATTAAATACATACCAACTTAAGATAAACCTATTAATATTTTTTTAATTTTAGTACCTACCCCTCTTCTATGCAATTTTCTTAAAATTTGGCCCAAATTCTTCCGAAAATTAATAACCAATTTGTTTAAAAAACTTTGGAAATTAATACATTGGCTCTCCTGTTTTTGAAAAATTAAAAGAAAAAAGTTAATAAAAAAATAAAAGAAACCAAACATACCCATTCCAAAAATATCCCAGAAATATATATTTACATGTTGGTGTATAAAGTGATGTCAAAATGCTTAAAGTTTTTCGAAAAAATGAAATTTTATTGCAATATTGTAACCATTATTACATGTCACTGATGTTTCTTTTATTAAGGGCATATCCACAGGCTCGCATAAGAACGTAATACATAACAATGCGCTGCCGCGATTGCCATGTACCTTTTTAAGCCAATCAAGGCACCGTATTCTCATGTTTTATGTTCTTATGCAAGCGTCTGGATAGGCCTTAAAGGTTAAATCAACTTTTAAGCATATTAACGTAAGAACTTAATTTATACTTTTTTCAAAAAAGTCCTACTATTCTACTAGAAAGTAGCAATTTTACTGATCATTAGGTTTGGTTTAGGTGTTTTGGTTGAAATTTTTTAACTATAACAGTTTAATAGTCCAAATTATACCAATTCAACAAAAAGTCTACATGACACTGACACGGTTCACCTGGGCGATTTTAAATAAAAATTTCGTGGACCCCTACATTTTTTAGACTAAAACATAACTGATGACATCAGAAATCAATTCCCATTTGAAAGAAAATCGTAATACACTTTTTTAGACAGATAAAAAAACGTTTTTTTGAGTAATAGGGTGTGTCAAAAAATTCCGATTTTCAAAATCAAAAACGCTCTCTGGCTTAAAAGTTGCTCCTTAGTAAAAAACAGTGGCCACTCAAAAATGAGCCAAATTGATAAATGTTTAGAGGTAGCTCAAAACACTCAAACTTAAATAAAAACCGGTACCTGTTTTTCGGATAAAAACTGATACCGATAAAAATTGAGGAAATTTTGGAGGGTTTCTTTGGTAATATTTAGAAACAATACTAAATGTAAGAACTAAAACAATTATACCCCCCTCCCCTTAAGTTAGAACATGAAAAAATCGTCAATTATTTGAAGATTTCGTGAAAATTTAATTTTTGCAAGTTTTTAAAAGTGCATAAAAAATAGTTTTAAATAAAAAATCTGCAAAATTATATATTAGTATATAAGCATATATACATGTTAACCTACATGACTATACCGAAAACATATTTTTTTTTCTCAAGTTGAGTAAAAAAAATTAATTTCGATTAGGAACCGGGTGGATTTTCTGTTTTTTTGCCTAAAACTTTTTTCGGTGTACTTTTTTTTGATGTTTTGGTTGGAATACTTTTTTATGTAAAAATACACAAAAAAGGTTCTGTGGTTTAACATCGCAGGTTTAACCGTTTTAAAGATAAATGCATTTAAAAGTAAATTTTTACGCACGAAGAACCAAAAATAAAAAAATTAAAAATATAAAGCAAAAAACAAATTATTCAGTAATGAGGGGTTATTTAACATTAAAACCATAGAAAAAGTTTATATGCACCTTGGTCAAAAAATCATTCCTAAGGAAGTTATGTCCTTTTAAATATGCCCATTTTCAATAAATTTTCGCAAAATCTTCAAATAATTGGCGATTTTTTTATGTTCTAACTTAAGGGAAGGGGAAATATAATTTTTTTAGTTTTCTCACAATTAGTATTGTTTCTAAATATTACCAAAGAAACCCTCCAAAATTTCCTTAATTTTATATACAATCACTTTTTATCCGAAAAACAGGTACCGATATTTTTCAAAGTTTGAGTGCTTTGAGCTACCTCTAAACATTAATCGATTTGGCTCATTTTTGAGTGGGTACAGTTTTTTAATAAGGAGCAACTTTTGAGCCAGAGAGCGTTTTCGATTTCGCAAATCGGAATATTTTGACACACCCTATTACTCAAAAAAAGTTTTTTTATCTTTCTAAAAAAGTGTATCTTTTAAGATTTTCTTTCAAATGGAAATTGATTTCTTATGTCATCAGGTATGTTTTAGTCCAAAAAATGTAGGGGTCCACGAAATTTTTATTTAAAATTGCCCAGGTGAACCGTGCTGAGCAAAACGTAAATTTACAATGCGTATATTTTCTTTACTTATGGCATAAATTTACATGTTTGTAATTTTCTTAGTGTATACTATTAATGTGAAAAACTTGACATATCATTTGAATGCGAGGGGCTGACCGCGAGGAAATCTTTTGTACAAGCCAAAGGAACTCAGGAGGAACTCTGTAGGAACTCCGAGTAACTTAGGAGGAACTCCGAAGGAACTCTGGAGGAGCTCTTTGCAAAAAGGAACTCTTTTGTACAAATTTCAGACGCGGTCAGAAACAATTACTATTTATTACCCATGTGGATTACCGTTTTTATTTTCAAACTAGATGAGCCGTTACAAACCTTATCAAAACATCCTACCTTTGGGAGCCATTTTTTTTTTCGAAGGGGCGCCATGTTTGGTAGAAACCATCAGGGACAAAGCTTTTTTTCGTGAGTGAAGATATTTTGGGGCGCCAATTTTTGTTCTTTCTGAAAGGGCGCCAAGTTTGGTAGAAACCATCAGGGACAAAGCTGTTTTTTTCTTGAAGGTAATTTTTGGGCGCCAATGTTTTGAAGGGGCGCCAAGTTTGGTAGAAACCGTCAGGGACAAAGCTTTTTTTAGTGAAAGTGAAAGTAAATCGGGGGCGCCATTTTTGATTTGAAGGGGCGCCAAGTTTGGTAGTAACCGTCAAGGACAAAGCTTTTTTTATGAAGGAATTTTTTTGGGTTTGGTTGAAACCGAAAGCTTTTTTTTTTTGAGGGTGCCTTATTGGCAGTAGTGCTTGCACAGCGGTAATTTCTACGGCTTATTTGCCAAAAATTACCCCGTCCCGAGAGGAACTCTTAAGGAACACAGGAGGAACTCCCAAGGAACTCTGGAGGAACTCCGAAGGAACTCTGAGGAACTCTTTGCAAAAGGGAACTCTTTTGTACAAATTTCAGACGCGGTCAGCCCCTCGATTTGAATGCCATGAAGGGTATTTCATAAAAACAAAAAAATTCTCCCAGTAGATGGCCCTCATGTTGTGAAAAGTACAAAATACATGATTGTGCCAAATTACAGCTCAAAAAAAAATAAAATTATAGACGAGACTTCGTGTTTTATGTAAAGCCTAACCCACAGTTAGCCATAACCCACAATTACTGTACCATCCACCTCAAACAATAACAATTGCTAATTTTCTTGAAAAAAAAAACGAAAAAATAAGAAAGAAAAAACAGTTTCTAACCATAAAGATTTCCGGGGAACTCCTGATCCGAAAGGTCGTCATTTTCGTTGTCAGATTCCACTTCCTTGCGCTTTCTGCCGTACGCCCTTTTGCTCGTCGTCGGCAATGCGTCTGTTTCCCCATGCAGAAGGGAGTTGCGGTACAATAATAGCGGCTGCCAGTCCTCGCCTCTACTACTTGGCATTCCTGTAAAACATATCCAACATCAGGGGTTATTTTAAGCTTTTTTCCCACTGAACAATTCAAAAAAGGCCGCGCAGAATTTACCAAAATTATAAATAACAGGTTCAATAGTTATTTATATACCAAGGAACTAAACTGGCTGTTTTAGTCCCGCTGCATTAGTGTTTGAGCGAGCGTAGCGAGCGGGGGAAACATAAATACAAGGGACTAAAACAGCCAAGTTTAGTCCTGAGGTATATACACTATTTTTTGCAGGACCAAACATAATTTAGGTAGGTAGATAAAATTAAAATTAAAAACCATGCGTCTAAAATCGGTTGTTTTATTTTCGTAATTTAATCAAGATGCCTGTAAATTGCGAAAAGTTTCACGGCTATCGCGATTTAAATTGTTTTTTAATATGGTTGACACAAACGTCAAAACAATGGACGAAGATGATAAATTTTAAGTTATGTATAAATTGTTATAACAATGTTATTTTTAAAGGTTTTCTTTATTAAAATCAAATAAATTGGTTTGAATCGCTAATTTATTACAAAACATCATCAAACCTAATTTTTGAACCAGCAAGTATAATATTTTAATATTATCAAGGTTGCCGTGATTTTTATTCCCTTGGGAGAAAAACGGCAAGTTTAGTCCCGAAATTGAAAGCGTAAAATTAGGTTTTAGTCTTGGTCGTGCAAAAAATAAATTGTTATCTTTCTTTTTTGCGAAATGTCAAATGATACCGTCAAGTGAGGTGACTTCGGACGGTGTGGATGACTTCTGACATTTTTTCGCAAAACCCTCTGAACCAAAACACGCTTGCAAGTTGTGGAATTGAACCCCACAACTTGTGCACATAACCCCACAACATATCTGTCTTCCTAAGCTGAAAGGTCCTATCTGTGTATGTTAAACCTATGTAGATAGGACCTTTCAGCTTAGAACGGCATTGTAGTTTTACATAATTAGAATTGTAATTTTACATAATTATAATTGTAATTTACACGATTAAAACTGTAATTTTACACTGGTATTATTATTAAAATTTCACAAATTAAAAAAAGATGTTTTTTTTTACATAAAAAGCGTCCGAGTTTAAAAACTCGTCAAAATCATAAAACCCCCATAACTTTTTTGTTTTTGGGGGAATTACTTTCAAAATAGGTAGAATTGATCCTTATAATAAAAGTAATTTTTCCTGAAAAAGTTACGTTAATCGGAATTTTCTTTCAGATTTTTTAAATAAAAAAAAATAAGAAGAATAAGAAAAAGTTATGGGGGGTTACCATAACTTTCTTATTTTTGGGGGATTACTTTCAAAAACAAAAAGGATATTCCCCTCATATAACTTGATTTTTCCTGAGAATTTCGCGTCGATCGGATTATTCGTTCTCGAGTTATCGTGTCTACAAAAAACGTGCCACCGGATAGACAGACCGACGGACGGAGGTTTTTTTTTTTTGATTTAGGGAAATTCAAAACTACCGTATAATAGTATTCTAGCGCAGGCGGTGTGACTAGTATAATAAACACAATTTTTTACTATTTTTGTAACAGTATTAATAAGTGTATACATGTATTTATTTATACTGCATAAATCCAACTTTCCCACTGCTCATTTTGTGTCCAACTCAAAATCAAAATTAAACATTATATACGATAAAAAAACATAAATATTACCTCCAAACTATACTAATAAAAGAATAGCTACACAGCACATAACTATAAAATAATATAAAATTGAATCCTGGGCATATCAATGATAGCAAAGTTATTGCTGGAGCACATCCGCAGAAACGATCTTTTCGCGTCAAGTAACTTTTAAGACAGGATTTTTTGTTATTAAATCAATATTTTTAAATTAATTGTACCTTCTTTTTTGTCAGACCAATATTAACAATTTTAATAGTCAAGCTATAATGTAATTCTCTTGTGGCTGTAAAATAGCACTTACCAGTAGTAATTCTTCTATCCAAAAAGGTCATTACTACCCTCTTATCTTGTTTTAACAATTTATTGGTAAATTCGCTTAGAATTTCCAAAAAGGGTAGATTCGGAGGGGGTCTGGTCGGATCTAGAACAGAATTCTCCTCAGTTTGTACTGCAAATAAAACGCCTGCCCTGTGCAAGGCAGTTATAGCTTCCCTGTTTTTCAGAGCATCCAGACCAAAAGATAGGGCAAACCTGAAAAAAAAGTTTAACAGAAAAAAAAAAATTTACAGAAAAAAAAATTAAAGATGGTTAACCCCTTTGCTGTCTATAATAGAGATACTAGATTTTTTTCCGGTACTTTTTTCTAACGTAAATATTCAGAATTTTCCAATTAAAATATTTGTTATTAATAATAATTAATCATTTTTAAATACTACATATTCAGTTTATTAAACTTTTCCAAAAAAATCATCTCAGATCCCAATTTTAACAGGACGTTACTGTGCAATTCGAAAAACATAAGAAGTCATTTTTTTGCTAGGGCGTATACTTTTCGAGATAAAGCGGTCTAAAGTCTTTAAACAAGCTTAGACACGTGGATGTTACGGGTATATTTCGTTATAATCGTTTTTTTTTTGGTTTTGTTCGCGTATATTCGGTTTAGTTGAGGTAAATTTGAATTTGTGTTATTTGCGCATGCGCAGTACTGCTCATGCAAATAAAGCATGCGCAGAAGTTTTCGATAATACATACGAACTGGTAAAAGTGTTCTGGCAAACATATACAAATATAACGTTGCGCAGTGGTTTGGTTTGGTGGAACATATGTATGCGCAGAAGTGTTTAACAGTATATACAAATTCGCAAAAGTGTTCTGGCAAACATATGCAAATATGCCATGCGCAGTAGGGTTTGGTAATACATAATTATGCGCAGAAGTGTTTAATAATACATACGAATGCCCATAAGTGTTCTGGAAAACACATACAAATATAACATGCGCATTAGTGTTTGGTGGAACATATTTTAGAATATAATTTTCCCGAGATTTTCCCGGATTTTGTAAATTTACCTGCCTAGGTCACAAAATATATAATTTTCTTCTAATAAAGGCCATCTCACAGTGAGGGCCTGTGCATTAAATATACACCGGGTGTCCCAACTCTATTTACCCACCGATTTTCTCGAAAACTAAAAGAGATAATGAAGTTCTGCGAAAAAAATCTTAAATTAGACAACTTTTGAAATGAAAAGGGGGGTCGTGTGATACATCATCTTAAAGAAAATAAAATTCTCTATTGGACTTTATATTTTTTATTTTTTTAAACAATTTTTTTTGTGCTAAAAATGCGATTTTTTAAGTTTTTTTTGTAAATTAGGATTTATGTAAATTAAAATTAGTTTAAAAGTATAATTTACTTTTGTTTATCATGTAATTAGTAACTTTTAAAAATTGATTGATTTTTTAGAGAAATTTTGACAAGAATACCCATTTTCAACCCTATTTTAAACCCAATTTTTTTGTTTTAATTAAAAAATATATAGTTAAATGGAGAATTTTGTAAGCTTTAAAATGATGTATCACGACCCCCATTTCCATTAAAAAACATGTGCCTCTGTGCCCCCTGCCCACATTTCAAAAGCTGAAAGTATCAAATATATTCTAAAAGATAGTTTAAGTTGTCTTATTTAAAAAGGTTTTCTCAGAACTTGACTATCTCTTTTAGTTAACGAGAAAATCGCTGGGTAAATAGAGTTGGGACACCCGGTATATATATGGATGGTAGATTGACGATATATTTATCGTCGGCAGAAGAATGGCACAGGTTATTGTTACTCACCTCTTGGCCAACTCCTTCAAAGCAAAGAACTCCTCGTGCATCCTCGGATTCTTCCCATTCGACAACCTGTATACCTCATTGAACATCATGTTCAAACTCAAACACATCGTCAGCGCACAATTGACCTTATTTATCTCCCTGGCTTTGCCCAGAGTGGCTTTAATAATATCTCCATATTCGTTATAATACTTCACGTAGTATTTGAACACGTCAGCCGCTGCTTTGGTTTGCAAGATATTGTACACGATCAATTTGCAATAAGCGGCTAAAAAGTTCCTTCTTTTGTGCAATTCTTCGATCCTGTGCTCGTCGTGCTCGGCGACTTGCTCAGGCACGAAAACGTACGTCTGCACGAACTCGATCAAAAGGTCCTGCAGCTTTGTGTCAGGCGGGCACGCCAGTTCGGACACGTACTGAGAACTGCCGTGCAACTGTTCGCTGAAGACGATCAGCAGGTCGCAGAGACCGATGTAGGCTTCTTCCTTTATTATCTGGTGGGGGGAGGAACGGATCAACTCTTGGGAGCCTTCGATGAAATCGTTTAGACGTTGGCGAAGTTCTTGAATACCTGGACCTGTTATATTAAATTTTTATGATTAACAAGCCGTGAAGATATGTAATGCTACGCATTCCATTATATGTATACTATTCATAGTGGATGGTACATTGCATTTTCCCAAATAACGCTACTTAAAAAAAATTAAATCAATCACAATTTAAAAAAGATCTTTTTGAAAAAGACAGTTATTTCATTTTTTTTAACACTTTCCGTGCCTATCACGCGCCAGCGCGTCAAATGGTTCCTGCGTCTGGTGCCCATCTCGCACAGTGAATATCTTCAAAACAGATTCGAATATTGGATGTGCAAGTATACTGTGTAGTTTATTTTATAAAACATAACTAAATTCTATACACAAACATATACTATTCAAACCTGTTCTAAAAATATTTACTGTGCGATTTTTAATTAACTATTTTGCTTGAAAAAACAGACCATAGCGCAGGAGCTGGGGATAATATAATAATAATTTATTTCGAGTTACAAGCAAAATGGCTCAATCCTACTTGTAAAAAAAACTATGGTCTATTTTATCAAGCAAGATAGTAAATTAAAAATCGCACAGTGAATATTTTCAAAACAGATTCGAATATTGGAAGTGCGAACATACTGCGTAGTTTATTTTATAAAACATAACTATATTCTATAGACTAACATATACTATTCAAACCTGTTGTAAAAATATTTACTGTGCGATTTTTAATTTATTATTTTGCTTGAAAAAACAGACCATAGCGCAGGCGCTGTGGATAGTATAATAATAGTTTATTACAAGCAAAATGGCTCAATCCTATTTGTAAAAAAAAAACTATTAATATTAAATACAATGTTTTAATGTTAACGTTTTACCTGTATGGCCTCCACCTTCCTGGGAAACTTCTAGGTCTCTCAATCCCCAAAGAAGGTAGTAATATGTGGAACTAAGACAGTATTTTAAGGCTTCTGCTGGTAATTTGCTCTCTAAATCCTAATAAATTGGAAAGAAGTATAAATTTTTTTAATTTTTTTACAATTTAACGGAAAATTATAAAATTTGGTATTAACAATAGTTAAACTATAAACTTTATAGTTTGGCGCTCCTCACAGAAAGGAGCAATAAACTGAAATTTAAAATTTGATTATAGATTGGAATAAAATTGTAAACTATTTCATGCAAAAATATTTCTATCAAAAATTGCCTTAAAAGAGACATTTTTTAAAACTGATGATAAACTATATTAGCTAATGTATACAGGGCGATCAGTAACTGGCATGCCAAAATTTAAGAGGTGATTCTACATCCAAAAATATTAAAAAAAGTTCCCATAAAGGTTGGTTCGGAAACGAGCCCTAAGGGAGCTTCGGCCCTTTAAAATTGTAATAAAAATAAGGTTTTTAATTAATAACTCTGGTACCCTTTAAGCTAGAGCGACGAGCTATTGCATGTATACTAGTATTAATAAGGGAAATATTTTTATGTTAATTTATTTTTTTAAATTTATCCAGAGGCGTGCCTAGAGGAACAAAATATGTGAGGCTTAACACATTTTTTCCCCAAGCTTTTTTATCTGTAGTTTTTTTGGATAAAATGTAGATTTCTTGAGTAAAAATACATAAAAAATGCCATATAGTGTAACACTGTAGGAGCAACCGTTTCAAAAAAAAAATGCAATTAAGAGGAATTAACATTTTGTGCCACCAAAAACGTTACTTTTTAAAAGGCTATTACTCCTTTAATATTAAATTTAGGTGTTTTGGTGAAGAATACTTTTTTGCTCAGTTTTAAATGAAGAAGCATCATTAATTTTTTATTGATGCTCTTATTTGTTCCCCATTCAATATGTCATCTTCGAAGGGCCGTAGCTTCCTTAGGGCTCATTTCCGGACTACCCTTTATAGAAATTTTTTTTCATATTTTTGGAAGTAGACAACCCCTTAAATTTTGGCATGCCAGTTACTGATCATCCTGTATACATATACATATGTTATATTCGATATTTTTTTAGATCATCCTTAAACAATCTACTAAATGAGTAGAACACTATACTTTTTTTACTGCAAAAGTACGTTTTATTATGGTTTATAGTTACCATGAAATCTTGATACAGTGTGCCCCACAAATTCCACTGGTTCAAATTATGACAGGCGTAAAACATCGAGACCTTTTTCATAGAACTGACAACGTTGAAAATTTCGTCGTCGTTCGGGACTTCTTCCCCCTCCAACAAATTTCTCCAATCGTCAATGGCGTCTTTGTATGACGTCACTATCATATCTACGATCGTAGATCGCGCAACGTCGCATTTTGTGTAAATCGAATGACCTTCGGTGCACAGGATTTCCAATGTTTTTGCCAGGGTTTCCAAGACCTAAAGAAAATATTGTAAAATTAGTTCAAACATGGGAAAACAAAAGATTCAAAAATTTTATGACATTTTCAGCTTTTTTGAACAAATTTTAGGACATCTGGAATTCCTGTATAAGAAAATTAAATAGTTATTAGGGTAACTTACCTCAGGTTCATGGTGAACCTTTACAATATATTTCAATTTCATCAAGAGTGCCTGCAAATTTCCCTCCTGTCTGCCGCTAGTGTAAAAATCGAGGTCAAAATATTGTGGGATACTCAATAAATTCGCCAGTTTTTCTGGATCTGCGGAATACTTATCCAAAAGCGGAGGCAACGTGATTATAAAATGCTCTGTAAGTTTTTGCTTGTCTTCGCCAGCCTAAAAATAATGATTTTTTTTTAATTGTACCTAAACTTGTTATTTAAATTTTTTTAATATTTTCAAAAAAATTCATATATGAGTAGTTTTTTAAATTTTATTCCTACGTTTTATGTCGTTTAAAAAAAAATTAACACGAACAACAAAAACTTACAATTTTCATCTCCCTCAATGAAGAAACCTTCCTGGAACTGCCCCGCCCCACGGGCGCCTCTCCTGTCGCCGCTTGTTTTACACAGCAAACCATGATTTCGATCAAACTGGTCTCCTGCCTGTTGTCCAATGGCTCCTCGTGGGGCCCTGGTTCCTCCAGGAGCAAGTCCGTCATACATTCCCAGTCCTTCATCATGTTGTTGCTTTCTATGAGCGAGTCCACCAGGTAAGCGGCGTGCTCGTGCAGCTCGGATTCGATGAAGAACTGCACCAGGTCCCGGATGAAGGGGGTGTTTGCCAGGCGACGTTTTCCACGCTTCGTTTTGCCGCAATCTACGTCCCCGGGTTGGAACAAACGTTCGTTCAAAAATTCGCCCGCGGCCTGAGCTACTGCTCGGTGAGATGAATATACCTAGAAATTATAATATACTTTTATCCAACTCCTGATTATAAATTTCCGTTGCTAATAACAACGTAATGTAATTTTTTAACTCATTTAGAGTCTAAATTTGACACTACAAGAATCTACAAAAAAAAGATCTGTACAGATACTTCAAATTGTGTAATTTGATATAATTATTAAAAAAATTGCACTATAAACAGGCAGGACTGGCAAGGTTTTGACTGGGGCGGTAAAAACCAGTGGTATTTACCGGTTTTTACCACTGAGCAAAATCCCGGGTGGTAAATAGCATATGGTTTTTACCAGGTAAAAACCGGTAATTACCGGTAAAAACCACGAGGAAAATCCCATTGGGATTTTCATTTTTTTAGAAAAAATCTACAAAAAACTTTTTCTACAGGGTTTTTATAATAATTATTTTTAGCAAACCTCTACTTAAATATTCATAATTTTTTAAATATATATTTTTTTATTTAGTTGTACCAAATGAAAAACATTATAAAGCTGAAGTTTGCAACGTTTTTTTTTGCAACGAAAGTTAAAAAAAAATAAAAACGACTCTATTTCATACAAAACTGGTAGTTATTAGTTTTAGATCTAATTAAGCCCTTTTGGATCCATAAATACATAAACAAGCAAGAAACGTCAAAATTGCCGTATTGGTATGGTTTTTTGATTTTCGTTGCAAACTTCAGCTTCTTTTCAATTTTCTTTTCAATGGATGTTTTGGTTGATTATAATACTTAAATATTTTAACAAGCAACTCTACTTTTTCTGGACTCAGGCTATTTCTTAATTTTGTCCAAATAAATCCAAAAGTGGAAAATACTCTTTTAATTGCCGCAGAACTTGCAGGTACGCTAAGCAGATTTTTAATAAAGTCACAGAAATCTCTTTTAGGTTTATAATTTAAATTTTGGCAAGGCAAGATGCGCTAGAGTAAGAGGCAAACATATAAATTTGTAAAAAATAAAAACACTGTGATTCACAGTTGCGTTCCTAGTACCTAAGTAGGCGAGCAAATTTTAAAACTTGTATCCACGAAAATTATAGGTATTTTACCATAATATTTTTTATTAAAAATGCAAGTTATTCCCAAAATTTTCCGGTTTTTACCCTGGTAAATACTGGTAAAAACCACTTGATTTTTCCCACCATTTGGGCAACTGTGGCCTGGTTTTTACCGGTAAATAATACCCTGTCCGGGATTTTCCGGAAAATCCCGTCTTTTTGCCAGCCCTGTAAACAGGAGTTAGATAAAACATTTTACAGTACACATGCTATTACATTCAAAAACTAACCCATTTAGCTCACAAGTCGTGAGTCTCAACTTACTTAAAAAAAAATAATTATGATTTTTTTTACGTTATTCAAATCGACGAAAAAAAGCATTTTCAAATTTCAAATGTAACGAAACGGGAAAATGAAAAAAAAAAGTCGGTCTGTATATCCGTAAACGTTATATAGTTTTTGTATTTTGGCGAATAGGGCTCCAAACCTGACGAAAGTTGATTTTTCTAATTCACTGTGACGTTTCGACAATGGATTTTCGCTGTTTTCAAGCAGAGAGTTAAAGCCTAATATTAGTCATCGTCTGCATTAAAAATAAACAAGACAAACAAAACATTTGCCGAATTTTTTTAAAAAGCATTGATCGGTTTTATCAAGGTGGACATTGAAATCGTACAATTAACAACATAGTTTGATTTAGTTTGACAGGTAAGAATTAATTTTTAAAGTAAGGTTACTTATTTGTCAAATTCAAAACATATCAAAGCAAAAACACAGTTTTAATTATTTTTCTAAAAATTAAAATTAGTAGAATAAAATTTATCGGAAAAATAAAACAACCTAATTTACATAACTTTCCTAATTATAAGAATAATTTAAATAGTACAATACAAAAAACTTTCAAAAAATCCAGTATTTACTGTATTTTACCTGGACGGTTTTTGTCAAAAGCTTAACCCAACTTTTAAAATCTCTTGTCAAATTGATATGATGTAAAATTTACGATTTCAATGCCTCCCTTGATAAAACCTATTAATGCTTATAAAAACTAGATGAAACGTTGCAAGCACCCTGTCAAGACATCGGCACTATTGTACACTAGAGCCATCTAGTTTGCAAATTTCAAACTAGGTGTTTTGTTTGATTTTAAATTCTGTATCTTTAAAACATTATATTCTAGCAAAAAACTGCATAAAACATTTTTTATAGGGCTTAAAAAGATGAAGCTGAAGTTTGCAACGTTTTTCTGCAACAAAAATTTAAATAGTATATTAAATCACTTGTTCCATATCACGTTTTTAGCGCACTAGTACTTTAGAAAACTCGCCGCAAGCGGCTTGTTTTCTAAACTTGTACTCGTGCTCTAAAAACGTGATATAGAACAAGTGCTTTAATATATTATTTGAATTTTCGTTGCAAAAAAAACGTTGCAAAATTCAGCTTCATTTAAAAAGAGCTTTTATTTAAAATATAATTTTAATCGGGTTATAAATATGTGAGATATGCTAAAAAAACCTTTTACTGCTTTAAACGCCAATATCTCGAAAACAATGCGTTTTAGGAAAACGTTGTTTATAACATTTTTTGACCAATTTAAAATTATCTTTTATATAAGTGCTAAATTAACCAAATACAATAATAATTGCCTTAATTATAAACAAAAAACGCTAAAAATAGGAGTTTTACCCTATTTTTACCCCTTACCCCCAATCGTTTACCCCCAAAATCTAATCAGATCTTCGGAATACGATAAGAAACAATACGCAAAAAACCGCAAGTCGATATCTCATGTAGAAATGGAGTTAGAGAGTTTACACCCAGACATACAGACAGACAGTTGGACGCAATTTATTTTTTTACTGATTTCGATTTAGAATGGTATAAAACGTCGAGAAATGTGAAAAAAAAAAACGATTTTGACTTTTCGGCGAAGATTTCAATACATCGGCACTCTTAGTAGCACTAAGTGCCGATGTAAAAATTCGGCAGCATTATTCAAATAAATAAATAGTTAAAAATAAATAAAAACAGCAATCTACTCAATAGTACACTGTTTTTTATTTTAATTATCTGTTTGAAAACAACGAAAATCCATGGTCGAAATGTCACAGTTAATTAAAATAATCAACTTTAGTCAAATTTAAAGCCCTATTCCCCAAAAAACAAAAACTAAATAATATAAATCGGGCAAAAACGTAAACTACAATAAACGTTATAACTTTTTGATCGGAACATCCGATCTTTGTAGATTGCGTCACGCAAAATATGGTTAACACTGAGGTAAGGTAAAGGGGGAAACCCCAATCTTTTTGGCAATAACTCGCTTAACCTTTTCGCTCCGGGACTGGTCCATGTATGGACCAACAAGAAAAGCGAACGTAATAGATGTTCATAAGGTCAACTTAATGCACTAAATTTAGGAAAAGTATTGAAAAAAATCCTGGTTACTCCTTTGACCTTCAAAATTAACTTTGAAGGTCAAACAATGAAAATGTGTATTTGTGATTGAAAATTGGTATACCTACGTTTTATGAGACGCTGAATACGATAAAATTAGTAAAAAAATTCTAGTGACTTCGTTGACCTTGAACTTTGAAGGTCTAAGTATGAAAATGCGTATTTGCGCTTAAAAACTTGAAAATTGTATCTGCTATAGTAAATAAGAATATTAGTAAATAAGTCTATCTCACCGACTTTGAAGCGCTAATACCCAATTTCATGCTTTGACCTTGAAAGTTCAAGGTCAAAGAGGTGACAAGAACTTTTTTTACTAAAAAAAAATCCCCGGAGCGAAAAGGTTTATAAGTATTTCACGTACCGCCTAGCGCGAACTTTTGGCAAGAATCATTAAAGCGTTCTTGAGTTTTATGATAGTGGTCCTCTATCAGGGAAAAAATAAAAGTTTTAAAAACGTACCAATTCGTAAACGTGTTCACAATCTTTGTCCGTCAAAATATCCTGGTGATGTTTCAATATGGAAATCACCAATCTAACAGCCTGCACTGCAACATCGTACTCTTTGTCAAGAGTCATTGCCACAATACGATCTTTGAACTTGTTGGTGAAAAGTTCTAATTTGCCTTTTAGGTCTTCGCTTGCATACAGCGGTTGTAAAGCTTGAAGGCATCTCAACCTTACCTCTCCCACCTAAAAAAAAAAATAAAGTTAGTAATTTTGCTGCTTAGTGGAAAAAAATTATTTATCTGATACATACAGATAATAAGACAATTACCAGCTTTATTTTAAATAGATAAACTCAATAATAACCCCCGCGTGGCTTTTACTTTATTGAGTGGATAATTATTTATTTTACCCACTCAACTGTCACTTGTCAAATTATTTTCTTGTAAATGTCATTAAAATTTTTAATAAAAATATGAATTTCTAAGCTATTTATTGGATAAAACCTTGTATGGCACTCATGGGTAAACCGATATTGCCCCAGGTTAATTTTCTCAGGGGCAATATCTTACTTTACTCACTAGTACCATAAATAACTATTATTAAGTATTTCAATGGTTTACTTAAGTGTTTATTTATGCACTGATAAGATAAAGCAAGAACATCAAAGTTGCGCATGGAGAAAAACAAATATTTAGTTTTGTTTGGAAAAGCCCACCATTAGAAAAACCACCGGGTTTTATTATTATTATTATTATTATTAGCAATAGTAAGCGTTGAAAACGATGAGACTATCGCATTGAGTTTATAATAGTTGAGTAGCAACATAATATCACATAAAATTATACATATCACAATAAATATCACATAACATAGTGGACTAGATTATTTTTCCATAGTTCCATTTCACAATAAAGTCTGGGTGAGTTTTTCTGTTTTTTTTTTTAATCGGTTGTTCCCACAGTGTTACACTATAAGAAATCCATATTTTATACAAAAAATTCCTTGAAAAATCCAAAAAAATACACATAAAAAAGTTTGGGACAACAATGAGTTAAGCCTCACACATTTTGTCCATCCAGTAACCATAACTCGCTAAACGATTTTGGCAATATGATCCATAAGGGAGCTACATCTAAAAAGTAGTTTTTAAGGGGTGATAGAAGAGCTCATTTTGAGTCTATTAGGCCAAACATACCCTTATACAAAGTCACACCGTTTTTTGAGATATCGGCCTTTTTAGGTATTTTTCGTTTGGACTTTTAAAAATATGAAGGACGCAGTAGAGAAATTACAACAACTCGCAGACCAAACTTGTCACTGGTTTGACAAGTGGAAAATGAAACCCAACCCCGCTAAATGTCAACTCATTCTGTTTAATCATGAACCGACAGCAAACTCACCAACTATTGTAATAAAAGGACAGACAGTTAATCCAGCTACTACAGCAAAATATCTAGGTATAACAATAGATCACAAAGTCAAATTCAAAGAACATTTAACAACCATCAAGAAAAGAACAACAACAAGAGCAACACATTTTAAGTCACTGTCAGTCAGAAATAAAGGCATTAATACAGAAACCGCAGCAAAAATCTATAAATTAGTTTGTAGACCAATACTTGAATACGGACATATCCTATTCAAGTACACATCGAAAATAAACTTCAAAAAGATTGAGACAGCCAAGACAATAGCTTTGAGAAAGATTACCAAACTAAGACATGAACAAAACCCCATACACAACCCCTCGAATGAAACACTATACGCTAAAACAAAAGTACAACCAATAAAAGACAGATACGAGACGTTAATTGAAAAATACAGCAAACACGATGAAAACAGAAACGTAAACGCAGTAGAAAAGTACTGTATGCTCAGAGAACCGAAAAGAAGAAGACCCAAAAACCCTGAAGAAACTGTATTTGAAATTTTGAGTAGACTTTCACAGTAAAAAGACATTATTATAATTTTATTACTAATAGTATTATTATTTTTGTTATATATTTATATATATATCAAAAAAATAAAACAAAAACTTAAAGTCTTCTCCACAATTTTTTTAAATAATTATATTTTTATTTCGACTGGCTACATATGTTTCATCCCTAAACGATATGGGACATCTTCAGGCCACATACTAAAAATAGTGAAATTATTTATATATATATATTTATTTTTTTGTATTCTATATAAATTAACTTAACTAGGGTTAAAAAAATGTAGTAAAAAATTATGTATTATTATAGGCTGAAGGACTACGGTCGATGGCCATTTGTACGTGGTGCAATAAAGAACGTTTATTATTATTTATTTTTTAGGTATTTTTCCTGTGCATACTAGTTTTTATGATACTAAATACTTTTAGTTGTCCTAAATATTTTTTTTGTTTTGTTGAAACAATACAAAAAGAAATGCCGAATTAATTATGAAGCTGAAGTTTGCAACGTTTTTTTGCAATGAAAATTCAAAGAGTATATTAAAGCACTTTTTAGCGCACTAGTACTTTAGAAAACTCGCCGCAAGCGGCTTGTTTTCAAAACTTGCTCGTGCGTTAAAAACGTATGTTATGAAACTAGTACTTTAATATACTATTTGAATTTTCGTTGCAAAAAAAACGTTGCAAACTTCAGCTTCATAATTATTAGTATAAAAGATATGAAGGCCAATTTATTACTTAAAATATAGTGGCTTGAATTTACTTTTATTTTCTAAGCAAAATTTTATCAAAAACGGCACTAGATTAAAATAGTTGTATAAACTTCTCTGTTGGATACCCTTTTCAATAGTATACCAACTTTAGATTTTAAGCTTTCACGGCCATTAAGATATAAAGAACTTTCACTTTCGGGTTTAGACCGTGTTAATGGATTTTCACTTTCCGACGTTTCGTCTCTTACTACTAGAGACATCTTCAGGGATTAATCTGAAACTAAGTTTCGAATCAACTTGTGTCACTATTTATGACGAGTTGTGGTTATTCACCCATGACGAGGTTTTTCCTATCAAAGACTTCCATATTGCAGGTAAGTGGTAACCAGTGTCCCGATTGATATTGTTAGGATGCTTGATGATTTCTATCGATATACGGGAATCGATATCCGATATCCAAACCAGACAAGAATTCCCTAGACACAGAACTCCTTAAACTAACCAAAGCCTTGACCATGAACGGTTATACCAAAAAAGACATTAATAAGACCATATACAAATACAGAAATCCCAGACCCAAACAACAGGACAATAGTGACAATGACAGACAGACACAAGTTATACTTCCCTATGTAAGCGGTATCATGGATAAAATAGGTAAACTTTTAAAGAAGTCAAATATTAAGCCTATATTTCGGTCCAACCAAAAATTAGGTCAATGTTTGACTTCAACAAAAGACAAAATACCCCTGAGTTCAGAAGGCGTATATAAAATACCCTGCTCCTGTGGTACGGTTTACATAGGTGAAACTAAGAGAAAAATTTCTACAAGACTTCAAGAGCATGAGCGCAATATAAGAAAGAAACAAATTTCCTTATCGGCAGTAGCCGAACATGTACATGAAACAGGTCATAAAATTAATTTGTCTGAAACAAAACAAATATTAACAGAAAACAGAAAAATGCCAAGGAAGATACGGGAATCGATAGAAATCATCAAGCATCCTAACAATATCAATCGGGACACTGGTTACCACTTACCTGCAATATGGAAGTCTTTGATAGGAAAAACCTCGTCATGGGTGAATAACCACAACTCGTCATAAATAGTGACACAAGTTGATTCGAAACTTAGTTTCAGATTAATCCCTGAAGATGTCTCTAGTAGTAAGAGACGAAACGTCGGAAAGTGAAAATCCATTAACACGGTCTAAACCCGAAAGTGAAAGTTCTTTATAGTATACCAACTTATGACAAAAATTTTCAGCAATTTTTTTTTGTAGTGAACTAAGGAAGCTAAGCCCCTTTCAAAGTGTCTAAAAATTTTGGTTTTTATTTAATAACTCAGGAACCCTTTGATATATAGCAACGAGGTTTTGCATGTGAACTAATCTTATTAAGGCCTATCTTCATATGTTATTTTCATGTACTTATTTTAACCAGGGGTGTGCAAAATGGGGGGCAGTTTTTGCCCTAAATTTTTTTCTCTGTAACTTTTTTGTGATTTTATTTTTGGAATATGATTCCGCAGGCCAAAATACATAAAAAGGTACTCTTGTAATACTGTGGGATTAACCGTTTTCGAGAAAAATTCATTTCACGGTTTGGACTTTACTACTATACTAAAATGAAATTTCACGGGTCGAGGAAGAAAAATTAAATACTAAAATGTTGAAAATCAAAGTTTCAATAATGTGAGGTAAATGTACATCAAAAACTAACAAAAAAAAACCCATATGCATGTACTTCCAAAAATCAATCCTAAGGTAGCTATGGTCTCCTAAAAATGCATCATTTTTAAAGGACCATAGTAGCTCTAAAAGCGATATTTTTACCTACATGTATAGAATCTTTTTTTCTTAGTTTTTGATATAGAATAACCCCGCATCATTGAAATTATGGTTTTCAACATTTTAGTATTTAATTTTTCGTCCTCGACCCGTGAAATACCACCTTCAAATTAATTTTTTTTGAAAATGGGTAATCCTACAGTATTACATTTTTCATGTATTTTGACCTGAGGAATCATATTCCAAAAATAAAATCACAAAAAAGTCCAAACCAAAAAGTTTGGGGCAAAAAACTGATAAGCCCCCCCCTCCATTTATTAAACAAATTCTATACAAGAATAAAATGTTTAAAAAATAGTAAGAAAAATACGCGCTTTTGCAAAACATTAGTAACAAAAAACAACTATGTTGGCTTTGGGGGTCCTTTTTGACACTGCCTCTGACTATAGAACATAAAAAGCTGTGCTGTATTGTACAAGAATAAAATTTGCCAAAAAAAAAACTTTGTCATAAGAAAGAAATAAATTCTGGCTTTTTTTAAATTTTCTTTTAAGCAAGATACATATTTTATTTTTGTCATGACACCGCTAGACTGACTAAAGAGAAATAAAATTTGCTTACTTTATCGTGAAGTGTCCAACCAATGTACTTTAAATAAGAATCATCCAAGAAATTTGAGTGGAATTTGTGCATCCAAACCCCAATTTCTGACATGGCTATAGCCCTAATTTCAGGAAGTGTGTCCCTATATCTGTGTACAAAAACTGACTTAAACATGTATGTTAACATGTTTTTAATTTCATCCATATTTTCTTCCAGCTCCTGCCTTTTTCCTAATAAAGATTCAAGCCTATCACTGGCCCTTTTTTCTCTTGTTTTCTGTCTTTCAGCCTCATACTGTCTTTGGGTATTATCGAGGTTAACTGAGACAGTTAAAGCAACATCCACCAAAGCAGTCATTAGTTTCATAGCCCCCAGAGTAGCAGTATGTCTGAATGCACGAACTTGGGAATCAGAAAGACCAGTAAGCAGGGAAATAACATTATCCATCAAAAACTGATCATAAATTATGGAATATTGGCATTGTTTCACCAAAGTTTGAACAAAATCGCAGAAATTTGAACGGAATTTCTTCCAGTTTTGGCCCGCCATTATTAAAGGATACTCTCCAGAATCTTCATCAAACTCTTCTGTCATTTTACGGATGATTGCTGCATGTTCCATTGTAGCCTGCATTTGCTGGGTAATCTTACCTTTACAGCCGGCTGCATTGATAAAGAACTGCATAAGACAAATCAAAGCTGACTCACGATTTACTTTATAGTTTTCTATCCAATCATCGACTATATTTGTCAAAGATGCTCTGCTATATTTAATTATTGCATAAAGAGAGGAATCATCATCATTTTCTTTAACTTCAACATGTATATTCTTTCTACCTGGTGGTCTTCCACGGCCCCTGCCTCGTCCTGAAGATTGTGGAGAAGTTGTAGGGGAAAATGTTGGAGAAACGACCGGTGGCGGCGGATTGGTAACCCCCCTGGCTTTAGATCTGGTGACTCTTCGCATACCTGGTGTTGGGGGACTTTCAAATTGAGCTTCGTTGTTTGCTTGGTCCCCATATTGATCCCCGTACATGCTACTTTGATTATAACCCCCATAACCCTCTGATTCTACGTGGGGTGTCATAGGGTTTTCATATTCTGGAGGAGGTTCATCCATCCGAATACGTTTTCCGCCTCTACGCTGCATTTTTGGTCGATTTTTTACCAAAGAATCTTAAAACAACAGTCTACTACACTTTTTAACACTGATTTTCACCCACGAAACATATGTGATGCTTTTTATTTCATCAAAACGGTTTTGTTTACGGCTTTTGACAACAAACATCAAACAAGCGCCATTTTTAACCTACAAACTGTCACTATTTAACAGTGTTGCCAGCTCAGCAGTTTCTTTTAGTTCTTAAACAGGACCGTGCTAAATTTATTTTATAGTCGATATAAAAATTATACTTTAAATTTTAAAAATAATGGGGGCAACAAAACAATGTGGTTCAAATAAAACTATGAGTATCAATAATTTTATTTATTAAATATGTTTATTTTTAAAAATATGAACACTGTTATCGCATCCTCCTGATACTAAATACTTATTATTTGACCAGTCTACACTTAAAACTTGACCCTCATGGCCCTCCATATTATACAATGGAGCATTGGGACTCCTAGTGTCCCACAATTTGACAGCAGAGTCGTATCCTCCAGATAAAAACAAATTTGCATCATATTTTGACCAAGTGACTGCACTGACCCATAATGAGTGAGATGTAAATGTGGTTTTACACAGAGAACCTTCTGAAGATCTGGGATCATAGAGCCTTATATGTCTGTCTGCTGAACAAGCCAGTAGGGTATTTGATATTGGGGACCATGAAGCTCCTAGGTATGCTTTTTGGCCCACTATCTCACTTTTAATACCACACAACTAAAAAAAAAGAAAAAGTATGTAGGTATTATAAAAAAAAATCAATTTGTACTTGACATTTAAAACCCAAAATTATCGTAAAAATCGGACAAAAAACTCAATTTTTTTACGAATGCAGGCAGGGTCGGATTTATTATATATTCCGCCCAGGCATGCAACCCAAAAAAGAAATTGGTGATCAAAAAAAGGAAAAAGGTCATCAGCACTGATGAGCATTTTTAGTTTAATTATCAATTTATTTATTTTTTTAAATTAACTTTTCAGAATTTTTTAGTTAATATTTTTGAATTTATAATTACCTCTGCATCCCAGAATTTAATAGTATGGTCCATAGAAGCAGTACATACTACATAGTTGTCCACCCAATTTACAGCACTTAAAGTTTCTTTATGTCCTTTCAATGTATTTAAAGGTGTTCTCTGTATGATCCCTTTGGCCCCCTTACTCCGTTTTTGAGCAGGTTCACTGCTATCTTCCTCCAAACTTGTGGACCACAATTTTAAATTTGTATCCCATCCACCTGTGGCTAGTCTCTGGGTGTTTGGGCTGACTCCAACACTGTCTATTCCCCGTTCATGGCCCCTCAGGATAACTTGTGGAGTTATTAAGTCAGTCCCTGCCTCCCAATTCCATATTATGCCTGTTAAATCATGTGATACACTTACAAAACCCTTTGATGGATTGTTTCTGTCAATCCATTGTACTGCTTTTACAATGTTTTTGTGTTCTTTTGAGGAAGTTACTATTTTTCCATGTGTGGTCCATATATTAACAGAATAGTCATAAGAGCCAGTTAATATCCTAAAATCAAAAATAAAGCATAACTTCAGTACAATTATTTTTTTTGCATTTAGTTTAGATATTACCTAATGTTTAAAAAAATTCTGACTCTAGGTCATTATTACATTAATTTTCATGCTAAATTTAAAGCCTTTAGGTAGAAGAGTTCAAAAGTTATTACAAAAAATATGATACATGGTGTTTTCCCCATTTTGACAAGGTAACCTAGTTTAAAATATACCAAACTCTAACTACAACTTCCCCTTTTTTATGAGAAATATTATGCAAGAAACTGCTTGCCAGTAACTCTCTAAAAATTAAAAATATAGCAGGTAATTTTCTTACCATTTTTCAGCTGTATGTAATCCACAGACCCAGTCATCATGTAGTAGTGAATCCTCGGGCTCTGGAGCAGGCGTTCTTTCTAAATATTCAACATCAACAGTTGCTTCTGTAGAGACATTTCTTTCCTGTAAATGTTCAATTAACCGAACCCTTAAAAGTTCTCCTAGTACCAAAAAATCAAACTCTTTTGGCTTTAAAAAGTCTGGGTTACTTTCTTTTAATAGCTGATTCACTAAATCATTTAAAGATTTACATTCTATGTTTGTAGGAACTGAAAGGGGCACATCTGGCACCGCAAAACTAAAAAAAATTATTCAAAAAATCAAATTTTGATAATGGTTAGGTAAAAAATAGAAAACTTACTGTCCTTGCTTGGTTATTAAACGAATTTGTAGTTGACTTTCACTTGAGTTTTGCATTTTTGTCTGTTTAAACTCGTATTTTGATCAAAAACCTCGTTTTACATGTTATTCAAAATTTTAGGTTAAGTTTACGTCAAAATAAGGTGGCAGCACTGGGTTAAAATTCAAATGAAAAAATTAATTTAGGAGTTTTAAAATAATTTTGGCGAAAAAATCGATGTAAAATCAAAAAGAGTATATTAAATTTGCTCGAAATACAAACAGAAAAGTCACATTTTATTTAAAAGTTCATTTTAATAGTAAAAATTTCTTCTCTTGGCGACATTGTTAAAAGGACAGCTGTCAATTTACGTTTTTGTATGTTGGTAGCGCTTTGTCAACCTTGTTTGCTTGCTTTCCACAAAAATTGTTATTTTGGGGTTTTTAGTGCAAAATGGAGCTGTCTAGTTTGCTCCCAGCTCCAGTACAACCAATTTGGGACCGGGATGACCAAAGGAGAGCTAGGAATATCTCGAACATCAACAGAATCACTGAATTGGTGAGTGCCCAAAGTATAGCCCCTCCTTATGGACAGCGCAGAGGCTGGGTGCCCCGTGTGGTCACAGATTATGGTGATGGAGGAGCCTTTCCTGAGATACACGTTGCCCAATATCCAATGGAAATGGGCAGAAAAAATTCCAAAGATTCTACATCAAATGCATTAGCAGTACAACTTGGAGCTGACGGAAAGGTGAAATATGACGCTATAGCGCGTCAGGGGCACGGTAAAGACAAAATAGTATACTCAAAATTATCAGATTTACTTCCTGTTGAAGTTATGGATGAAAATGACCCCACTCTAGAAAAACCAGACCAAGAGGAGATAGATGATATTACAGAAAAAACTCGACAGGCCTTATCAAAAATAACAAACTCAAAAATAGCAGCTGCTATGCCTGTAAGATGTGCAGAAAAACAAGGACCTGCTGAATTTATCCGTTATACACCTTCACAACAAGGTGCAGCTTTTAATTCTGGTGCCAAACAAAGAGTAATTCGTCTTGTTGAAGCACAAGTAGATCCCATGGAACCACCAAGATTTAAAATCAATAAAAAGATCCCTAGAGGACCACCTTCACCACCCGCGCCCGTTTTGCACAGCCCAACACGTCGTGTAACAGTAAAAGAACAAAAAGAATGGAAAATTCCTCCTTGTATATCGAATTGGAAAAATGCAAAAGGTTATACAGTGCCTTTAGATAAACGTCTGGCTGCTGATGGCAGAGGTTTACAACAACTACATATTAACGAAAATTTTGCCAAATTAGCCGAGGCTTTGTATATAGCTGACAGAAAAGCGCGTGAAGCTGTTGAGACCAGGGCTCAACTAGAAAAAAAATTAGCTCAAAAAGAGAAGGAACAGAAGGAAGAACATTTGAGAGCCTTAGCTCAAAAAGCTAGAGATGAAAGGGCTGGTATTAAGGTTGTTCCAGGAGGTAATGCAAGAGGTAATATGGATGAGGAAGAGCAAGAACGTGAAATGCTACGTCATGACAGACATAAAGAACGCGCAAGGGACCGAAATTTGGCGCGCGCCGCTCCAGACAAACGCTCCAAGCTCCAGCGGGAACGTGAACGAGATATTTCCGAGCAAATAGCTCTTGGAATGCCCGCTCGAGGTGTTAGCTCCAATGAAACTCAATTTGATCAAAGACTTTTTGGCCAACAGCAAGGTCTAGGTCATGGCTATGGGGATGATGAAGCTTATAACGTTTATGATAAGCCCTGGAGGGAAGGAGGATCAATGGCAAATCAAATTTACCGCCCGAGTAAAAACATCGATAAGGAAACCTATGGAGCTGAAGATTTGGAGAAAATTGTTAAAACGAACAGATTTGTGCCTGATAAAGAATTCAGTGGGACTGATCGATCGGGGGCGGGAAGAGCCGGTCCCGTGCAATTTGAGAAGGAAGAGGATCCTTTCGGTTTGGATCAGTTCTTGTCACAGGCCAAGAGGGCCAGTAAAAGAAAGGAACCTGAGAAAAGAGATGACAGGGATAAAAGAAAGAGACGAGACTAGAATTTTCAATCTAGAATGTAACATAATTTAAAAAAATATATACATTTTTTGTATGCATTATATTAATTTGTGTGGCCATGAAAGAAAGTACCTTACTCAGGGCCGACAAGAGAAAACGGGGCCCGGGGGTAGTAACCTACGCCCCCCCCATGAGTTATTAAAAAAAAGTTTTGTCCCTGACGGTTTCTACAATAAAAAATGTTCTCGCTAAATTTTTTATGCCTCTCCAAAAAAAAAAAAAAAACTGCCCATGATTTTACTTTTCCCAGATTTCAATTAAAATCCCGCTCCCCTCAGAAAGAAATCCGGGCCTGGGGGAATTACCCCGACCCCCCTCTAGTCGGGCCTGACCTTAGTAGCTATTTAATTCTATTAAAAAATAAATGGCTTTTATTTCATTTATTAGTTGTCCCTTACTTACTTAAAAAATAGAAATACATCCTAAACGTCCCTAAAATGGGTTATATAGTGTGAACAAAATTACATATGTACTAAAGTACTTTTTTTGTGACAGGTCATATTTGTTTAATTTTGAATTATATTCAATATATATTTTTAAAAAATAAGGACTAGGAAAATTAAAAACTGAATAGTTTTCTTTTTTTCACTATTTATTTTTCTCTTTTATTTTATAATTCAAAAAACTAAAATTATTTTACACAAATAAAAATATATTTATTAATAGTAATTTTTATCTCCAACTTGAAAAAGATGCATTTCTGAAAAAAATATATATATAAATTAAAATTTTGAAATAAATCACCTAAATTAAATTATGCTTATAAATATGTGGCTTGGTTCTAAAAAGGCCAATGTCACAAAAGTCAAATAGCAGCGTTTTCACGTCAACTCTGATGTAATATTTTTAAAACGCTGCTATTGACAAAGTGACATTGACCCGTTTCAGGGGCGGATTTATTCCATAAGGAAAAAAAATGCGCTTTCACCAAAAATACAATTTTGAAGGTATTTCTATGCTAATATATCTCGCTGGGGGGAGGGCCATGCCATGCCATGCCAATCCCGAAAAAGGTGGTCTGTAATATTTATTATTGTTATAATAGAGTCATTTTAAAATATAGAAAATTATGTTTATTTTCTGCATTTTTTTGTAAAAGATCTCTGATTTTTACCAAAAATTGTTTTTATACAGTTTTTACCCTATCCCAATATTTACCAAAAAAACCCAGTGCATAACCAAAACTTTAAATCTTATTTTAAACATGCTCTGGACAAACAAAAGCAATAACAATCTTTTTACTAACGCGAAACTTTCGTTGTTTTCATCTAGTATGATGGGGAAAGCATTAATTTTATGTTCATAGTAAATATTCTTACCCAGAAAATGGTGCTGGATTGGCACTCTGAGGCGGCGACTGTTGAGCCAAGCTTCCGAAACCCACTGTATTTTGCTGGGCAAGGTTGCCAAATGCAGCATTCTGTGTTCCAGCGGCAGCTCCAAATGCGGTCGGTGCTGCAGGACTTGCACCTCCAAAGACCTTTCCTGGACTTCCAAAGGCTGGGGTACCTCCAAAACTGGGAGGAGAACCAAAGGCGGGTGTGGATCCAAAAGCGGGTGCTGATCCAAAAGCTGGAGCAGATCCAAAGGCTGGAGAATCACCAAAAGCAGGTTTCTGAAAAGCTCCTGGTGAGCCAAATCCACTTTGAGCTATGGTACCGCTTCCGCCACTAAATGGACCTGGTTGGGGACTTCCAAAGACGGTATTGGTACCAAAAGTACTAGCATTTTGCGAAAAGGAACCACCAGGTGACGCGCCAAAACTTGTAGAACCAAATGCTTGATTATTTCCACCAACAGTACTAGTGTTGGCACCAAAAACAGATGGTGCACTGGATGCAGTGCTTCCAAAAATACTTCCTGTAGTTTTTCCGAAGGGGTTTGCTTGTGCTGAACCACCAAAAATGCTCGTATTTGTAGTAGGCGTGGAAGCTCCAACATTTAACCCTCCAAATCCAAAAGAACCCGCTCCTGAATTGTTTTGGGTACTAGCTGCTGATGCAAAGCTAAATGTAGAACCCTGATTGGCTTGTGAACCAAAACTTGAACCGGAAGATGCTCCAAATGGTGAACCAGGTGTGCTAGATGCTGGGGTACCAAATATAGAACCTGAACCAAATCCTGCACTTGTGGTGGCTGTTGATCCGAATACGGAACCTGAAGATGTCGAAGCAGCTCCAAAAGGCGATGCAGCGATTCCAAAACTTGCAGTTTGGCCAAAAGCTGGCGCTGCAGTAGTTGTTGTGCCAAAAACACTTTGAGTTCCAAAAGTAGAACCTCCAAAAGCAGGTGCAGAGGTTGCTGGAGCAGAAAACACAGAAGTTTGGGTTCCAAACGGAGAACTCGGGAAGCTCGGAGTTGACGCCCCGGAATCAAAAGTTGGAGTACTTGGTGTGGTACTTCCGAAAATTGAAGAATTAGAAGTTGCATTAGGAGCTGCTCCAAAAATTGACGCAGATGTCGTAGTTGCTATGGGTCCAGCTCCAAAAATTAAAGCAGATGTAGTTGCTATGGTCGCACCTCCAAAAATTGAAGCGGAAGTTGTTGTTGCTAAGGGCGTAGCTCCAAAAATGGAGGCAGACGACGCTACTGGTTGATTTGAACCAAATGAAGGTGCAGTGGTCGTTACAACACCGAATACGGAAGCTGCAGTCGTACTAGGAGTGGAACTTGTTCCAAATATAGAACCTGTAGTTGCTGCCTGGGCAGTACCCCCGAAAATCGATGGTGGTGCACCAAAAATGGAAGCAGCGGTAACAGGTGATGTAGTTTGACCAAAAATAGATGTGGAAGTGCTTTTAGCAAACCCGGAAAATACTGAAGCACTTGAAGCTGTTGTAGGGGTATCACTTGGTGGTACTGCAGGTACAGAACCAAAATTAGTTGCGCTAGTTGTAGTTGCAAGAGGTGGAGTACCAAACATAGATGAAACTGGTGTTGTAGTTGCAACACTTGCCGCAGCAGAAGCAAAAATAGATGTAGCTGAAGTACTAGTAACAGTACCACTAGATGCAGCACCAAATAAGGTAGTCGATGTTTCAGTATTTGAAGCAGGGCCTCCAAATAATGACGAAGCTGTCGTTATAACTGTAGTACTTTTTGGAGCTGATGCAGTACTTATAGTTGAAACTGGAGTTGTACCAAACAATACAGGAGTTGCAGGTTTAGTTGCAGCAGCTTGTGGTTCTTGGCTGGAAATAGGACTGCTAAAAATAGATGGTGCAGTACTACTAGCCACTGGTTTACTTGTAGCATCTTTTGGTTCTTGGATGGAAACAGGACTGCCAAAACTGGATGGTGCAGTACTACCAAGCACTGGTTTGCTGCCAAGTAATGGTGTAAAAGTTGTAGAACTAACCGCGGAACCAAATATGGATGGCGCAGTGGTATCAGCTGCCAATGCGGTGGTAGCAACACTTGTCGCAGGTGTGACACTTTTCGGTTGGGTACTGCTAACTGCTAGGCTAGCTGCAGATGCAAAAATAGATGGTTTTGAAGGTTCAGTACTAGTTTTTTGTTGTTTTACTAAGTTTGGTTGTTCAGTAAATTTACCAGCACTTGGAGTTGTTTTAGCAGTACCAAAAATCGATTGTACTGTGGTGGTAGAGCTCGCAACACTGCTTACAGTAGTTATAGCTACTTTTGAAGAACCACCAAACGTTGGTAACGTAGTGGTACTAAAACTAAATGAAGTTCCACTGGATGAACTTAATGCTGGACTTGCACTGGTTCCCACAGATTGTTTAGGCAAGGTAGAAGTTGCAGAACCAAACTTAAAACCTTCTGAAGAACTGGTACCGCCGAATTTCGGCAAAGTAGTTGAAGAAACAGTCCCAGTATCACTAGTTGTACCAAATGCTGTTACTTTAGGTTGAGCAGTTGTACTGGGAGCCGTAAACTGAAAGCTACTTGATTGAGAAGAAATAGCTGCCTTTGATGCTGCAGTTTGTGGAACTGTGGGAATCTTAAGAATGGATGGTTCACTTGTTTTAGGTATGGCACCCAAGGATGTCGGGGTTCCTCCAAATAAAGGCTGATTTCCTGCAAAACTTGGAGTTTTATTTTCTGCTAACACAGGGGGTTTCACAGAACCTTGCAAAAATTTATCAAACTTGGAAGCGGGTTCTTTATTAAGTTGAGGTGTAGAAGTAATCAAATTAGTAGATTGAATTTTTGATAAGTTAATGCCGGTGGTTATAGGTTTAACCATTGAGATCTGAGTGGTCGGTACAAAGGCGGAAATAGTACTTTTCTGGTGTTCCATAGGTTTCATTACAGGCTGGAATCCAATGATTTTTGGCGGTTCCTTCTTATGAACAATTCTTGTAGAATGTAACACATCTCGTTTGGGAGTGGACTGATTAAAATCGAGACCTAGAGCTTTTGGTACTGGTGACATTTGGGCACCCAGTATCGAAAATTGTTTATTTTTTAATGCCATGGGTGAATTTTGTATAACAGATGAAATCTGCATCATAGAATTCGGCAGATTCGGCTTAACTACGGTAACATGGCTAACGTCCCGTCTGGTCAGTAATTTCTTCAATTTAGAACATTTCTGTGAGGAAAGTTGTCTGTTTCGATTTAAAACTCTTTCATATTGAATTTTATTAATGTCTGCAGGTACTATAGTCAGATTTTTCATGTCTTCTTCAATATTTGAACTTTCAACGCTGAGAATTAGCTGAGGTGCAGTTGGATTGCGTTGTTTTACTCTCATACGACTTTGAATGTCTTTTAAAACATAATACTGCAAAAGAAAAAAACAATAAATCTGAAGTTTTTTTGATAAAATTTAACATCCAATGTAGAAAAGAAAGGATTTTTTATATTATTCACAGCGCCTGCGCTAGAATAATATACGGTAGTTTCGAATTTCCCAAAATCGTCAAAAAACGTACTAGACAACAAATTCTTGGATACAAATGTGTTTTATGAAAAAATAAGAAACTATGAAAATGTCCGTTTGTCCGTCCGTCCGTCAAGGTCTATGAGGGGAAGATCCCTAGTTATCCCCACAAAAACAACAAAGTTATGGGGGGTTAAACTTTTTTAAAAAATAAAAAACTATCATTTCAAAAAAAATATATATTTTTTTCGTTTTTCGCAAAAAGAAAATTAAAAAAAAATTGATTTTTTTTTTCAATTTTTTTTTTTAAATTGATTTGTTTTTTGTTTTTAGCAAAAAGAAAAATAATGAAATTTTTTTAAAAGTTCTTTTCGATTTTTTTTGTTTCGTTTTTCAAAAAAATATCTTTATTTAATTTTTTTTTAAATATTTGGGAAATTGCAATATACCATTTACTGTGAATAATATATAATGTAATGCGTAGCATTACATATCTTCCCGGCTTGTTATTTTATAAAACTGCCTAAGTAAATCAAGAACTTTGGAAAAAGAAAATTAATTATTTAAAACAATTTTGAGATAATGCAAGAAAATACTGTTATCTAGTTTTCATTTATTTTTAATAATTGAATTAATTTACTACAAGGTCAACCAGGTTAACCAATAAAAGATCAAACAGACCTCCTCAAGTGTCATATTTGTGCAATACCTGTTTCTGTAAAATCGCATTTTGCCTGACCATAGTCTGGAAAATAGTTTCCATCGTAGGCATTTGCATCCTGTGTTTTTTCTTTGCATAATCCTGAAAATCGTCCCACTGTTCGTCCAACGCCCTATGGGCCTGTGAAATTTGTGAATCGAGATAAAACATCAAATGTGTCATATCGTTCAACTTTTTTTCGCTCGCAGAGTCCAATGGTTGGCCCCTTAAAATTAGGGACATTGTTTCATCTTTTGCGGAGTGAAATCTGGACCTAGCTTCCTCAAAATATGCCCATGACTGTATTAGATTTTGTTTTAAACAGTGTACCTACAAAAAAAAATGTTAAATATTTTGGGTCACCTGCTAAACCACGTTCCAAGATAAACAAATCATTGGACAAAAAAGCACATGGCTTCAACATAGGGACACTAGATCCAATGCTATAAATAAAGGTTTATGCCAGCCCTGCTCTTCAAATAAATTAAATAAATGTAGAAAAATATTACCTCAGAATTTTGAGAGTCGCTAATTTCAGTAACTTCTTTAGTAAATTCTTCCAAACTATGTATTTTTGTAACCAGAAGTGACTTTTCTTCATCAGTTCCAGGATTTACTTTCACATGTTGTCCCAAATACAGTAAATCTTGCAACTCGGACTCTAAATTTGCACATTCTTCCTGGATAACTTTACCTAAATATTCCTCAATCTCTGCATTTGAAAAAACGAAATTTTCCTCAGACTGGAACTGTGCCGAATCAGGTTTCACAAATGTGGCGGAAGAATCTGTTTTCTGTGCAGGAATTGTATTTGAATCCGTTCTTCTTAAATCCTGAGCTGAAGGTTTAGTACCAACCTCTATAACAGTAGCTACACTAGAAGCAGATGATAAATTCAAAGAATTATTTTGGCTGCTTGTAGGGTCCAGGGCAGATAAAATTGAGGAATATTTAGCCTGAGCGTTACTCTGCGTACTTTTTGGGGCTACTATATTTTGATTAGCAAACAAACTGGTATTTTGTTGAGGTTTAATCGGAGTTATAGTAGCTTGCCCCCCAAATAAAGGAGTTTGGCTTTCAACGGGTTTTGCACCAAATAAACTAGTTTGAGGTGGTGTTTCTTGAGTTGTGCTTTTGGGAATTGTAAATCCACTAAATGGAGGAGCACTTGACTGTGGAGTATTTAAATTTGGCTGTAATTGTCCAAAATTTGGTTGTGTTTGTCCCAAGTTAGGAGGTGTTTGACCCAAATAAGGCTGTGTTTGTCCTAAATTAAGTTGAGCTTGGCCAAAACTAGGCTGTGATTGTCCCAAATTAAGTTGAGTTTGGCCGAAATTAGGCTGTGTTTGTCCGAAGATAGCTGTTGCAGTGGGGTTTTGGACCAAATTTGGCACTGCTCCTTTGACAAACTGATTTAAACCAGTTTGATCTGGTACATTATCGCTTGGAGTGCAAACACTCGGGAGTCCTTCTTTTAAATATACCATATGGAACATGCAAAGTATTCCTTGATGACTTAACATCATCAGAATAGGGGCTGGAGGTATAGTACTTTCACCCCATGGCAATGGTTTGGTAGAGCTGACATCAAGTGACAAACCAATGGGTAAAGTGTCTTCATGGTTTAGACTTAAGGGTAATTCAGCTCTGGAACTGTCTCCTAAGATAAACTGGGTCCATTGTTCGTTATTTGACGCTAATACACCCACCTCCATTGAGTTTGAGGAGGCTACCATCAAAATGTTCCTAAAAATTAAATGGGATTTAAAGGATTATAATTTATAATTCTTTTTAGCAAAAATCTTAAAGTATCAAGTTATATTTAAATTGAAGTAAATATCCTAGTGTTTTTATATGAATTTTCCCTTATATTATTTAACACGTTAAGCGCCCATGCCAGAAATGAATAGGGGTCCAGTGGCCATTTGTTTTTTAAAGTAATTTAACCCTTTGGGGACTAGTGGTCCCATATGGTATCACCTTTTCATGATTTTTTATGAACGTTGTAGCTTAGTGGTAACAAAAGGGTAACCAGTGAGTAACGTTATCATGTAGCCAACTAGTGAATAAAATATACTTCCTATCTTGAAACATCCCTTAATCTGTAAAAACCGACACAAAAAAATCACAGTGAGTGCACACTTGCTGCTGCAAGTTTGTTTATTCATATGTTTGATATTTTTAGTGTAAAATGACTGGAAAGTAAATAATAGCTATGAAAATTAAATAAATTTATCATATTCAGCCTTTCTCAAAAAAAAACTGTCTACTTGCGGAGTATTCCTTATGGTAGATTACCATTTTTGGATATTTTTAAGTTTTTTAATTAATATTTTTTGACGTTTAAAATATAGTTTCAATAAAATATTTATTTTTTATAAATTCATGTATCCGTTCGCAAAGGGTTAATGGAAATAGGCCACAGATTTGTACTAAAATTATTTTATCAAAAAAAAAACAATTTTTAAGGGTTAAAATGGGTGAGTATCCTATATGATGCTCAGAGCAACTAAACTAAGGCAAGTTTACGCCTATTAACAAGTTAAGTGCATCTTTATTTACTAAAATTGCTTTTTGCATCCTTTATAAAAGATGCTTAAAACTTACAGGTTTAAAAAGAATTGCTTGACAATGCCATGTTATGCCGTGGTAATTAATAACAACTTACAACTCTTATGAGTTTGAAAGAGGCATGTATTTACTTCAATTTAGATATTAGTAGTGTTTCTTTTTTTAATAATAATATTTATTGGAAATCCAACAGGCTAACGACCAAGGTCTTTCTGTCTTCTTTTTTTTAATTTTGAGGTAAAATTTACTAAAACGTTTTTTCAGTCACGTGTACACATGAAGACGAAAACAATCATTTTATTGAATTGCTAATAAAAAAACGTTTGTATAGAAATAATTATTACTATGCAATAGTTGGTCGTTTTTAATTTTTCAGTTATCCCAACATACAGTTATTCAGTTATTCACAATAACTTCAAAACCCTAAAAAAAATTATTAGGGGTCGTCTATAAAATATGTCACACCTTAAGGGAAGGGGGGATCAGGCATTTGAGACGAAGTTTGACATGGGGGAGGGGGGCTTGATCGAGTCACACCAAAAATTTTACTGACCTACTCAAAATTACTTTTTTACATTCTGATAAGCCGACCCCAGTAGCTCAATGGTAGCGCGTTTGATTACGGATCCTGGGGTTGTGGGTTCGAGCCCCACATAGAGCATGGATGTATAGTGGTGTAAATAGTCGGTAGATGGAATTACGATGACTAACTGTAATGTGGGTTGCAGGTGAAACTGTAAACACATTTCAGGGTGGATGCGAGTTCTGTTGAGAACCGTGCTTCGGAGGGCACGTAAAGATGGCGGTCCCGTCAATTAGGCCATAGCAGCGAAAAACGACGTTAAACAGTAAAAACAAAAACAATTGTGGGTTAACCTTAAAAAAGGAAAAACCGTTGTTGAAGATACGGAACGAGAAATCAAAAATTTGCTTCAAGCCGCTACGAAAAACAAGGCAAGATTGTTTCATTATTTTACATCAAGAACAGCGCGCTGCAGCGTCTACAAGCAAAATTTCAGGTGTAGCTGCTCCTCTGCCACCGGAAAAATAAAAGAAAATAGTAAGAGTGTGACGTTACATAGGGGGGAAGGGGGGGTCAATATTTTGTGAAATGGGGGGGAGGGAGGTCTAAAATCACCTAAAAAAGTGTGACGTATTTTATGGATGACCCCTTATATACCAATTTTCACGAACATATTGAAAACATTTAAAAATAACTACCCTTCACCCCGGGAGGGATATTATAAACAATAAAAAATAATTTTTGTGAACAATTATTGTAATTTTTCCCATTTCCCCCCTTGCCCCCCTCAAACCAAACCAAAAACCATCCGGAGCGAGAACTTTTGGTAAAATACTTGTACGCCAAGTCTCTAGCTTAAAGCGTTTTCAAATTTTTGTGTTTTTACAATATTTTCCGGACAGACAACTTTTTTTTTCGCTCAAAATTGATTTTAATTGACATAAAACGCCATAAAACGCAAACGTAAAAAAATGAAAATTTTTGTATGAATACAACACTTGATTATGGTCTGTTTCATCAAGCAAGAGAGTAAATTAAAAATCGCACAGGGAATATTTTCAAAACAGATTCGAATATTGGATGTGCAAATATACTGCGTAGTTTATTTTATAAAACATTATATTCTATAGACAAACATATACTATTCAATATTTACTGTGCGATTTTTAATGTTTCATCAAGCAAGAGAGTAAATTAAAAAATTAAAAAGACTATAGCTAACTCACCAGTTTGGCTGTAGAATCATATAAAATTGGGACTGTCTGTTATTCCCACTGCTGTAACAAATATCGTCGTAGTTTGTGTAAGAAGGCTCTCCAGCTTTCGGCGCATCCACAACCAAAATCGACGCGTTCTTATCGGCGTCCGAGAGGTACACTCCGATAAACTGATAGTTCGAAACCCACTGTAGCGATAGTACACTGTGTGGAGCACTCAACTGAGGAGGGTTTATAACTTTAACCGCTTTTAAATCGGGCTTGTACTGCGTTATTTTTCCGTCTTTGGAGCCCACGGCGACTTGCTTGCCCTTAGGGCTCCAGCAAAAACAAGTAGCTCCTGCAGCTGCTGGTAATTCATTTGTTTCAACAGCGTTGCCTTTTAGTTCGTATATCCCTAAAAAATGACATTGTGAGTATTAATAAGTAGACGAATAGTGACACGCGTGCACTGTATCATAAATTTGCAAAAGTGACTATATTTTAAAATAGTATATTATGCACCTAGTATGCGAACTAAGTCTTTAGTGTTTGAGACTAAAGTTTTTTTGCTGAGACGGAGTCGAGGCAAAAAATCAGTCGAGAACACTTAAGACAGTTCGCATACGTGGTGCATATACTATTTTTTCTACTACCTAAAGCTAGTAACTCCAAATATCAGTTAAAAATAAAGTTTAAAAATCATTTTGACATAGATGTCAGTTTAAAAAATGAGTTGAAAATAATTAGTAGTTGTCTCAAAAATTTTTCATTATTGACCGTCGTCAATAAAAATTTCTTAAAAACGGTCAATAATAAATGAGTTCACTGATTTTATTGGTTGTCAAGGTAAACAAGCCTTGACAACGGTAGATAATATGTAAGCTAGCACTTAATTAGGTAGTAGAAAAAATATTATTTTTAAAATATAAATTATATCGGGGGTTTTGTGAAACACTTCACAGTATAGCCCATGCCCAGTAGGATTTTTTTTATTACCTCACTGTTGAGACTTTGTATATGTGTTCTTTATGTCCTGTCAAACAACTTCTTACATAAGAAAATTCTCGGTAGCGGTTGTTTTTTTTTTTGGGACTAACCCTTAACTTTAGGACGTCCGACAACAGTATCGCCCGAAAATTTTTGTCGGACAAGGTTACCACTTGATTTTAAATATTTTTATCCTGAAAAATTCAGCTGTGAGGTGCTAAATGTTATGACATCATAACTTTACTATGTTAGGTTAGTTATGACATCATAACATTTAGCACCTCACAGCTGATTTTTTCAGGATCGTTTAATAAAAATATTTGAAATCAAGTGGAAACCTTGCCCGAAAAAAATTTTCGGGCAATACTGTTCTCGGGCGCCCTAAAGTTAAGGGTTGGTCCAAAAAAAACGCCCCGTAATAAAAAAAATTCTAGTGGGCTTGGGCTTCCGGACTAGTAGAAATGTGCGCCAACGGGAATTTGTCGGCGGCGGCGTTTTGCTATTTTTTTTGCAAGTTATCGGTGGCTGCACGGGTCCGGAACCTATATTGTGTGTTAAAAGGAAGCAGGTAAAGACCGCTCTCGATGAGTGGGCTTATACCAAGCTAAAGGAGCAATGGTCGACGGTTGCCGGCAAGCTAAGGACTTCCTGGCTGGCCCAAGCAAATTAAAAACCGACTGGTTGCTGGAAAAAGGAAGGACTGCAGTCACGGGCCACTGCAAGCTAAGGAAGCACCTGGCAACAATACGGATTCTAGAGCGTCCGCTATGCCCAGAGCTATGCGTAGAGGATGAAACATCCTCTCAATACTTAGCCGAGTGTGTCAGATACGACAGGATCAGGTTGCAATTTTTTTTTCAAAAAAAAAGCTTAAAAAAAAAGTTTCTAAAAAAAGTTTAACCCTGCATAACTTTTTTGTTTTTGGAGCTATTACTTTCAAAATTGATAGTATTTTTTCATAAAAAAATTACGTTAATCGGAATTTTCTTTCAGCTTTTTTCGACTTTTTTTATAGGTTTAACCCCCTATAACTTTTTTTTTGTTTTTGGGGAATTACTTTCAAGTCGATCGGATTATGCGTTCTTGAGTTCTCGTGTCTACAGTAATCGTGATATCAGACAGACAGACATATGTGTGACAGACGGACAAAAAAAACTAAATTTTTTTATTTTTTCATGAAACAAATTTGTATCCAAGAATTTTTTGTCTAGAACGATTTTTAAAATTTTTGGAAAATTCTAAACTACCGTATAATACTATTCTATCGCAGGCGCTGTGAAAAGTATAATAACACTTACCCAGAGTTCCATCACTTTTGCAGGCTGTAAAAATTGGTGGAAGAGATGGATTCCAGTTCAAATCGACCACCTCAACGTTTGGAGTTGCCGATAACTTTGTTTGAGCTATTAGATCTATATTCTGCTTTAAAAACGAAGTTACACTGTAAAATAACGAATGTACGCATTGATCCTTTACGACGATAACTGACAAGACTGTACAGTCACAATTAACAGAGATATGTTTGGGAGCAGAAGGCAACTCCAGATTTCTTCTTTGATAATCGGCAACATCTTTGTCCTTTGGAGAATAATTTTCAAGTGATTTTGATTGAATAACTAAAATAATAAAACTTTACAATATTAAAAAAATCTACGAATGTAGGTAAATAAAAAAAAAATAGATTAAAAATCCAGAAGGTTACAAAAAAAAATATTAAATAATTGGACTTTGTATGACTTTGTTCAAACAAACAGGGTTCCAAAGATACTTTTCAGAAATGCATCACATTATGTGATACAAATGTGATTGACATATGTATACAAAAAATAAAAATATGTCCCATACTTTATTGTGTTAATCTGCACTTTCATGTACCATAGCCCCTCTGATCATAGGCGCCAGCTTTTTAAAATCCCAGGTGGGCCCAAAATTTTTTTAAGTAACAAAAATTTCATATAAGTTTTACATTGTAATTAAATGAATAAAAATATAAATTAAAAATTTGAAGCTATTATAATAATTAAAAGTATAGACAATATTCCAAGGGGGACCGGGCCCCCCTGTCATGAGCCCAGGGTTAAAAATTAAAAAAAAATCCCATTTTTACATAGAAGACTTTCAGAATGAAATTAAATAGTTGCTCTTACAAAATATTCTACGTTGAATCCGAAACTGTTAATAGAATTATTCTATAACTCGGAATTTTTGAAAAAAATGAGGTCAATTTTGATAAAGATTTGGTTTTTTTTGATAATTTTTTACCCTTTTTACTGCTTTAATTTTCTCTAACTATAGTTATTAGTATAAATGTATAAATTTTTGTTATTAAAAAAAAAACATTTGCCCATAATTACTAGTAATTGCATATAATTTACATATAAATAAATGTAATTCTTCTACAATATGTGATATTTACAATACGTGATATTGCTCTTATATATTTTAAATCCATTTTTATAATTTATAATTTTTATGTTCTCAAAAATTATTAATTTTTTATTATTTTTTATTATTATTAATTTTTACTTATAAATAAAATAAACTAAAAAATAAACAAAAAAAGTAAAATAAAAAAAAGCAATTTTAAACTAACACCGATTTTGGATAATTAAAATTAAAAACTATTTAGGTATAATTTTATATATTTTGTTTTGTACACGTTCAAATGTTTTTGTGACATTTTAGTGTTTTAGAGCATATTTATTGCCAAATATTTTGTATACACATATATACTGTAAAGTTTTTAACCTACGACATCGATACTATTTACCGACTGCCAAGCAAAACAACCAATGTTGATTTTACAATTTTATCTAAAAAAAAAATATTTAATTACAAAATTTATATTTAATATACTGCTGACAACAAAATAATACTTTTACCTATAGGCTTAGGTAAAACCGAAAACGAAAAAAATAAAAAAAAAATTTGAAATTTTTTTTTCAAAAATTAAAAAAAATTAATTTTTTTTAATTCAAAAATGGTTTTACCTAATGCTGAATTCAGATATAAATTCAGAATTTTAATTCCGCCTGTCGATTCCAAGATATAAAGCAGTAAAAAAAATCAAAAAACTTTCTAAAAAATTAACACTTTCTCAAATTTGACCTCATTTTTTTCAAAAATGCAGTTATAAAATAATTGTATTAACAGTCTCGGATGCAACATAGAATATTCTGTAAGAACAAATACTTTAATTTCAAAAGTCCTCTATGTAAAATGTATTTTTTTTTTAATTTTCAGTTATTTCATTTTTAGATAAAAAAAAAATCTAACTGGTAGATTTTTTCTAATATACATTTTTTTAAATAGAAAAGAATAGGGAATCATGACATAAGGTTAGTTTTTGTGGACAATTTTTTTCATGATTTTGCCTTTCAGATAAACTGTGCCCACTATTCTGCCCTACTACACTAGAAAGCAGTAACTCCATTTGTCACATAGCAACGTTTTCACATCATCTCAGATGTAATAGTTTGAAAACGCTGCTATGTGACTAATGGACTACCCAAACCTTCGAGATCATAATAAAAAAATTGCTAAGGAAAAATTTTCTAAGCTTCCTCAAAGAAACTTCATTTCAAATCATGTTGTTTATAAGTGGAATGATCTAAGTCAGGAAGCAGTGGAGTCGGGGTCAGTCAACCCATTTAGGAACAGGCTGGAAAGGATTTTAAACCAGTGGGTGCATTTTCCTCAATAACCTTTAAATATCTTCTTTTTTTATATATTTGTATTTTTTTATTTATTTCTGTTTTCCATATCCTATATTATTTTTTTTTCTCTCTTTTTGTTTAGTATATATTTTTTTTTTCTCTATAATTTTATATATTTTTCTTTTTCATTGTTATTTACTTCTATTTTTTTGCTGTGATATTTATACCAAGTTAATTTTAAGTTTACAGTTTCATCGGCCTAGCCGCTTACTATTGATAATAATAATAATAATAATAATAAATGGAGTTACTGCTTTCTAGCGTAGTAGGGCAGTATTATAGAAAATAAAGTTTAACCTATAATGGGTTAGACTTTATTTTCTCAAAAGGTTTAACAAATGCACAGAGCAATATCCTACAATGGAATGTTCAAGTATTACGTAGCGCTTCTAGGGGCGGGGGTCATTTTGAAGCGTTAACCGTAACAATTTTGGCGTAACTGTTTTATACCCACATGTGCGAACACTATACAAAATTACCTTGTAAAACATTTGTATTGGTACCAATAAATATTAAGCCATATCTGCTAGCAGCTGTCACAAGATTATGTGGCTTAAAAAATGGTTCACAAGAACTATTTTCAAATACTTTTAATCTGCAGTGTAATTTAAACTGAAGATCCTAAAATAACAAAAAAAAGAATCATTTCTCATAAAATATTTCTGGCGCTAAATCTTTAGTAATGTTTTATCTTACCTGAACATCTGCTGAAGGAGGACACGGTTTCAACATTTTGAACAATGTTTTTACTATAAATACATCAAAACATAACAAATTTTAAAAATTAAAGCACATTTAAATCGGAAAACAGTTAACATAACCTAACAAACACGTAAATCTGACAGTCGCAATTTACAGGGTTGCCATGTGTAACTTCGGAGTTATACGCATTGCCTGGCAGGCCCGGACTGAGCCCATTTCGCCTTAACGGAAAATTTTGGCTATAATTGGTGGGTGGCATCACCACTGTTGGTCACAGTAAATATTTAGATATTAAGGTCACAGCGGCATTACCCGCTTTGCCAAAGTGGCTAGTCCGGACTAGTAATTTATGAGCCGTAAATCCGACTTCTGGCATGATTATACCTATGGTCTGTTATATATATTTTTTGGTTTCATCAAGCAAGATAGTAAATTAAAAATTCCACAGTGAATATTTTTACAACAGGTTTGAATAGTATATCTTTGTGTATAGAATATATATATTATAACATAACTATAGTTATGTTTTATAAAATAAACTATGCAGTATATTCGCACATTCAATATTAGAATATGTTTTGAAAATATTCACTGTGCGATTTTTAATTTTACTATCTTGCTTGACGAAACAGACTATAGAACAAAGACTAAAAATTGGACAATTTTCCAAGCTTTATAGGTATAGAAAAAATTACAACTACAATATAGATTCTATATATTAAATAAACACTTATTTTTTGTACATAATGAATTGCAAGTTTTTAGTTGGACTTGAATAAAATATCAGTATAATGTAAAAAAAAACATTTAATTAGAAAATAAATTAAAAAAAAATATAATCTTACAAACTACTAATTATTTAATTAAAAGTCAATATAGGTATATACATAAGTTCTGTGGTTCAAAATTAAATGAAATTGTTTTATTTAAAGTTAATACAACTTTTGAATGATGCATAAGAGCCACCAGCAATTTTAAATGCAAAAACGCCAGTAAAAAGTGTCAACAGGTACAATGGTACTAGGGAAGCAGCATAGATATGATATCTGTTAAGCAAGGTAAGCCCAGATGCTATTAAATGAGAAAAAATGACAAATGCAATATGAGGTTTGTTCAATTCATCCCAGGCATTGAAGTAAATTACTCCCCAAAATGTGTGAAGTAGAATAAAACATAATGTAGTGGCAGAGCTTATTAAAAAGAATCTTTCTGATCCAGACAGTAAGCCCATAGTTCCAGGGCCAATAGCGTCAGCTACAACGTTAATCAGGGAAAAGGCTCCACTAATAATTCCAAACCCTAGGCCACTAACATATGCTAAAATATGTTTATTTTCAATTAATGTTACTGAATCGTCTGTAATTTTCTTCAAACCATTCTCAGCCTTTCGTAAGATCTTATAGATGATGTATCTAAATGCTTCTTGGAAAAACACGCTGAATATCACTCCAAATACCAGGTCTTTCTTCAATGGATACACTGCTGTCCACCAAATTGAAGATACAAGTAAAGATAGTAGCCAGAAAAATGCAGCTGCAATCAAAATAATAATTCTCACTGGATCATGGGCTATTGTGAACACAAACATAGCAAGAGGCGGCCCGAAGGCTAAAAATGAACACCCAAAAAACTCTACAACAGTCATATTCACTTGATTATTGTTTCAAATTTAAAAATTGTACAAAAAATGACTAATGTTTGACAACAACCATTTTCACTGCCAACTTTGTAAACACATGGTTTTATCATTCATACCACCCATAACTCCGCTTGTGGCCCCAGTTTAACAATGGCAACTAGTAATTTTTTTGTTTTCTCGATTTTGACCACTGAAAGGGCGGTGACAGATGACACATTATTCAAATTTGTGGGTTATGTTATCAATTTTGTTGTGATTGCTCGTCAATATGGTACGATTTTTTAATTTAATGTTAAATAATTGTAAAAACTATTTTATTCTTTTCTTTTAGTCAGGGAACGTCAATATTTGTGAGGTAACCGATGATGTTAAAAATGCTTTGAAAGAGTTCAGATTTAGAAAAGCCACAGACACAGCAGCACTGGTTTGTAAGTCGTATTTACCCCATTTATGTTTTATTTTTTTTTTTTTGCTGTACGAATTTTTTTTTAGTAAAAGTTGATCGAGAGAAACAGCAAATAATAATTGATGAACAGTTTGAAAACATCTCAGTCGATGAACTTCAGGATTCTTTGCCAAGCCATCAGCCAAGATATGTAGTGTTATCCTACAAGCAATCTCATACTGATGGTAGAGTATCTTACCCTCTTTGCTTTATATATTTTACCCCAAGAGACAGTCATGCAGAACTTCAAATGATGTATGCTGGCTCAAAAATATGTTTGCAACGTGAGGCTGATTTAACTAGGGCCTATGAAATCAGGGAACTTGAAGACCTTACAGAGGATTGGTTATTAGAAAAATTAGGGAGCAATTAACTCCAGGGAGTAATTATACTTTTTTTTGTTTATTAATTTATCTGTTAAAACTTGTAGGAGTTAAAATTTTTAACATCAACATCAATCTCGAAATCATTGTATGTCTAAAATTTTGTCCAATTTAACTTTTTGGTCAAATCAAAAGTAAAGTTAACTCTTAAAGTTTATTAGAGAAATGGCAGCAGACTAACATCTCTACTCTAAATTTCTCTACTCCCTAACATCCCTACTCCATAACATCCCTACTTCGCAACAACTCTACTCCGTAACATCTCTACTCCATAACATCTCTACTCCACTTGTCTTAACTCTCTCTAGCCACTTGTCTTAACTCAAAAGAATATTGTCATGCTAAGTCACTGTCAAAAATTAATTCAGTTTATTAATTACTTACATATTAGTGCATGCTAAGAGTACGCGGTCATTGTTGCTTTTAGAATAATTCATTTATGTTCTAGATTTACATTTAAAGATAAACGTTTTCCAGGAAAAAAATAAAATAATCTAGAAGAAGAAGATTCTTTGTTCTTTAAACTGCTCATTTATTATTAAGTGGCTAATAAAGTGCATATAGTGTGGAGTAGAGTTGTTACGGAGTAGAGATGTTATGGAGTAGAGATGTTAGGGAGTAGAGAAATTTAGAGTAGAGGTGTTAGTCTGCCAGAGAAATAACTAAGGTGCATTGATGTGTTCTTTTTGTTCCCTGTAAAAAAGTCTATTTTTATTATTTTATGATATGGGAGCATTTAAGTATTACGTAACGCAAAAATTTGGCCATTTTTAACCCCACCATGTAACGCGGCGTAACATTTTCGAGACCCCACACACTCCCCCCCCCCATTTGTTACATAACATTTTTTTTTGCAAAAAGTAGAAAAATTGAAAGGAATTTTTGCTTTATGGCTTAAACCGGTTTTTAACCGGTTATTTCTTCCGTGGTTTAACTCAAAACCGGTCTGATGTAATTTCCTTAACCGGTTAACTGAAAACCAGTTATTGGATATGGTTTTCCATCTCTAATTTGTTTTTGTTTAGAGGATTTAGTAAACTGTTAACCACACCGTGTGCAATAAAATTTGCAACGAATCCGTATCTTAGGCCTAGATCATTGTTAATAACGTGATTCAATAAACATTTTATATTAATTTTTTAAGTCGTATGTAACATTTTTACTGACAACCACCCCTCTGTAACGCGACGTAACGTTTACCAAAGAATCAGGTTTACCAAGGATCTGGATTATCCAGGTTGCACTGTACTATTATTTTTTTTTAAAGAAAGAAAATATCCTAATGACTTTTTTTACGAATCTATACCTAGGGATCCCTTAATTATATTTTTTTATAAAATACTGGCATAGTTTCTAAAAATATGTTATAAGCCCTTTCTTAATAAGAATGAAAAGTTTCATCTGAAAAAATAATACAGGCTAATATTAAAAAAAAATAATTAAGGACAAGAACACAACAAATGTTTTTAGCAATATTAATTAAATAGCACAAAGCACATTATAGGGATTTTATAAAAAAGCTACCTATAATTTTCCTGTTTATAAATCATGTGATAAAAATCAAACTTTCTGCCAATAATATTATAATTTTATATGTCACGTTTTTTACAAAAATTTACAAATTGGACTGTTTAAAAGCATTCCATTTTTGATATAATAATTTTACAAATCTTATTCCTGAAAAGTACAATATGATATACACGTCTAGACCGCCCTAGAAAAAAATAACAGAAAAAGCTTCCAAAATCTTTTTTTTAATATTTTTAAATAATAACCTTAAAAAAATAGTTTAAACAATTGTTAAATTTTTTAAATACCCTCTTGTTTGCATTTTTAAATGGGACATCCATCATTTGTTAAAACAATCTAAAATTTAAAAGAAGTAAAAAAAGAATATAAACTTTTAAAGAAGCTTTTTTTCTGTTTAGGGAGTAGCCAGAAATTGGTATGTGGTTCTATATCTCACAATAAAAAAAATAGTGGTGGACTATTCACCAAATCCTGCCTCGAAAACAAACTTATTCACAGAAAAACTATGTTTTTTCTTTGGAGAAGTATTTTTAACTGTGAATAATTAATAATTATTATTCCACAGTGAATAGTTATATTTCGTAAATTTAGCATGAACAATTTTGAAAATAATGCCAGTTTGTCACAAAAAAACTGCCATATTTTATTTTTCTTGAGCCATTTGTGACATTTTTCATTAAACTTGCCATCCATATTATACACGGTGTATTTGAAATAGGGTCCGAAATTTTAAGAGGCAATTCTACATCAGAAAATACGACAAAAAGTTCCTATAAACATATGTCTAAAAATACGTCGTAAGGGAGCTACGCCCCTTTGAAAGCGGCTAAAGAAATCGGTTTTTATTTAATTACTCAGGAACCCTTAAAGATATAGCAACGAGGTTTTGCACGTGAACTTATCTTAATAAGGCCATCTTCAAATGTTATTTTCATGTACTTCTTTTAACTAGGGGCGTGCGAAACGGGGGGCCTTTCAGTTTTTTGTCCCAAAGTTTTTTCTGTGTAATTTTATTTTTAGTATATGATTCCTCAAGTAAAAATACATAAAAAAAGGTACTATTGTTGTAACACTGTAGGACCAACCGTTTTCGAGAAAAATTAATTTTTAGGTGAAATTTCACGGTTCGTGGACGAAAAATTAAATACTAAAATGTTGAAAACCAAAATTTTAATGATACAGGGATATTCTATATCAAAAACTAAGAAAAAAAGTTTCTATACATGTATGTCGAAAAATCGCTTTTAAAGCTACTATGGTGCATTTTTAGGAGACCATAGCTGCCTTAGGATTGATTTTTGGAAGTACCTGGTTTTTTCTTAGTTATTGATGTACATTTACCCAGCATCATTGAAGTTTCGGTTTTCAACATTTTAGTGTTTAATTTTTCGTCCACGAACCGTGAAATTTTACCTTCAAATTAAATTTTCTCGAAAACGGTTAGTCCTACAGTGTTACAACAATAGTACCTTTTTTATGTATTTTGACTTAAGGAATTATATATCAAACATAAAATTGCAAAAAAGTTACACAGAAAAAAGTCTAGGACAAAAAACTGATAAGGCCCCTCCGTTTCGCACGCCCCTGGTTAAAATAAGCATATGAAAATAACATATGAAGATGAACCTTATTAAGATTAGTTCACGTGCAAAACCTCGTTGCTTTATCTCAAAGGGTTCCTGTGTTATTTAAAAAAACCGAATGTTTTAGCCACTTTCAAAGGGGCGTACCTCCCTTACGACGCATTTTTAGACATATATTTATAGAAACTTTTTGTCATATTTTCTGATATAGAATCACCCCTTAAAATTTCGGACCCTATTTCAAATACACCGTGTATTATAAATGTTATTAACAAAAAATTAAATTTAATCGAATATTCTACCCTAGTAAGAATCTTCATTATTTAAATGCTGAATTTTTAGAAATTAATTTTGCCTATTGCAAGTTTAATTTACTTCTATAGTCAGTACAAATACTAGATATCTGTGTAACTTGTTTTTTCTCACGTGCTTTCGCTTTAGCGCGCTTGTTTTCGCCGCTCAGAAAAAAGACACAGCTTGACGCATGCGATATCTACAGATATCTCTAGTATTTGGTCTGTCTAAAGTGAACTAAGCGCCATTTTTTTTACTATTGGTAGTCCATGGTGCAGATTTTGATATCCTACAGTCTGCAATAAAAACCAAATTTTTTGAAAAAGTGGCGCTTAGTTCAATTTGGCTTTAGACCGGCCATTTGTGAAAATTAAATTTCTATTATTAAAATTAACAATGTTTAATATATTTATTACAAAATAGTATTAATAATATTTTTTTATTATAATTATAATTTATAATCAAAGTTTATAAGCTTTTTATAGTAGATTTAATTATAAGCCAATTATAATTTAAAAGTTTTAATATTTCTAAAAATTTGAAATTGTAGTTAAATAAAAACCATTTAATAAAAATATTTTTATTTGATTGTACGTAAAATCTACCCAAAGAGCACATACCCAGACAGCACATGATATCTTAAAGACGTCTTTTTTACATCTTAATTATGTCTGGACGCCTAAAGACATAAAAACGATATCTTATGGACTTCTTTTTAGGGATGTTTAAACAGGGTTCCCACCAAACATCGACATTCAAATTCCAGATATTTTCCAGGTTTTTCAGGTAAAAATGATTAATATTCCAGGTATAGTAAAATAGTTTTAGTATATAATATTTAGTATTATTTTTAAACAAACAAAAATCATTTCGGGTAATTAAGCTAATTATTTTTATAAAACTTCACATAAGTAGGTGAAACATCTTAAAACATAACTTATTATGCTTAGCGCCGCAGACGAAAATGTTTAGAAATCTTTTTGCATTTCCCAAATACCTTAAAATCCATTGTAATATGCATCACACTAATTGATAATAAAGTTTAACGCCACAGGCGTTATAGAGGATACTTGGTAGTTTTCAGAACCAATTTTCTGTACGGTCATTAGTTCCCGAATAATTATCAAATTTAAAACTGTAATTTTTGCTTTTAACGCCGATAAGAATAAAAAAATCTTACAGAACTTTTTTAGCGCTCAAATAAAAGAAGAAGAATCAAGCTAAGAGTTTTCAGACAAAATCACAAAGAAAAAATATTGAAGACCGTGGACTTTTTGAAAGGCAAGCAAAAATTTGGAAATTTGTTTTACCGCTGATTTTTTTATGATTACTTAAAAACGGTCAATGATAAAAATATTTTAATATTTTTCAGGATCTTAAAACTAGAGACTCGAAGATTTGCTTTTTTATCATTTCCAGGTAAAAAACGGGTTTTTAAAGAAAAACTGTTAAATTCCAGGTATTCCAGGTGGGTATCTAAATTCCATGCGTTTTCCAGGTTTTCAAGGTTTTCCAGGGTTGGTGGGAACCCTGTTAAAAGATATCTGATTATGATGTCTATAAGTTGTATTTTAAGTATGGGTACAAGACGTCTTAACTTCGATACTCATCGCTAAAAATAAATTAACCACAATCAACTATTAAAAAAAATTACCATTTTTTTTTGAAAAACAAAAAAATTAAAAAAGTTTTTTTTTTCATTTTTTTTCACAAAAAAAAAATAAAAAAATTCAAATGAGAAATTAAAAAAAAAACTGAAAAAGAAATTAAAAAAAAAAAAAAAATTAAAGATCTTTTTTTGACAAACAAATTACCTTTCATTCTTATTACGCTTTTTATATCAATAAAACCGTACCTAGCGATGTAAATGGGACGGGGTATTATGTTGTAAAGTCGCCTGTGTAAGGCGTCTTAAAGACGTTACCTTTTGTAATATACGACGTCGTTAAGACGTCTTTAAGATACATATACGGCGAAAACCGACGTTCTTAAGAGGCTTGAATGACGAGCTACGACATCTTTAAGTCATCTTTGTGCTGTATGGGTAATAACTATTAGATATTGAAATGAACCGTTTATAAAATTGAAAATGTTGAGCGCCGTTGTGGTTCATTTGGCCCGGAAGTGGATTCGTGGTTAGCCGTAAAACACTAGGATCGTAGTACACAATTTTATTCTGTCCAAAAAGAGAAGTGAGCACCTGACTGGCTGACAATATCTTGTGATATTTTCAATTTAACTTGGAAAGTATTTCTAAGTTTTCAAACTAACTTGCAAAGAAATTCCCAAAGATTCAAACTTCACCAGAATACTATTTGTATTATAAAATAAAATAGGTATCCCTAAGGATGCACTTGAAAATTATGGAAAATATTTAACAAGCACTCTTGTTCAGGTAAGATGTCAAAAAGCAAGAATTTCTAAACAGTAGGCATTGAGGTAGATAGGAGGTTGAGAAATTCAAAAATCCCTAAATTGTCAAAATTTATATAGGTGCGCAACTTGTAAACAAATATCATTTTTAGATTTTACAGGGATGGTTAAGAAATTGACCTAATTATTTAATTAAAGGTAACCAACAATTATTTTACTACAGTCTCCAGGGGATATACTTTCTGGAAATAGAGTATATACAGTGGATAGCCTGGATTGCCATTAGATATCCTACGGACATCCAAATGTCCGCCTATATCAAGTAGACATCTATTTTTTTAACCTCCCTAAAGCAGGGGCGGATTTATTTCATTTTAAGGGGGGGATCCATAAGGAAAAAAATGGCGCATTCACCAAAAATATAATTTTGAAGGTATTTCTATGCTAATATATCTCGCTGGGGGGGCCATGCCAAATCCGCCCTTACCCTAAAGTATATCCACTGAATATCCATTAGAGATCCATCATGGATATCCTGAATATAGGGTATCTAATGGCAATCCAGGCTATCCACTGGATATACTCTACATCCAGGAAGTATATCCCCTGGATATCTAATAGTTATTATTTTCTGCCTGAGTGGTAAGGATTAGGATCAGTGAATTTGGACGCAAAATTAATCTTTTCATCAAAACAGTGGATCTCAATTTTTTGATTACGGCCTAGTCCTGCGATTTTGACGCTTTTCTTTGCATATTGTACTAAAAGTTACTAAGTTTTAGGGACTAAACAATTTTTAGTCTCCGAAACTTTAATCTGATGGTGCTTATCTACATAAAATATCTCGTCAATGAAAAAAAAAAAAGATAAAAAATATTAAACAAGAAAAATATGATCAAATTTTATTATTTACAATCTTAAGATATAATTATATGATGAACAATGTTTAAAGACATAAAATAAAGACTAAGGTAATAATTTTACAAAAATGCGTCATAAAAAAAATTAAAAAATAAATTAATTTATGGGGTCTATCAGTTCTTACTATTATGCTGTACTTATTATTAAAAAAATCATCACCTTCAAAAATATACATAATAATAAGAACCGAAATCCCCATGTAAAAATATTTTTTTATTAACTACATTATTTTTGATCTTCTAGTAAATTTTTCAAAACCTTTTCTGCTGGTCGATTCTAAGCCGATATTAAGGAATAGATCATTCTGCAACAAATATTTTAGTTAATATAAGGGATTTCGGTTCTTGATTGTAATGTAACAAATATGAAAAAAAAGACGGATTTTTCCATTATTATTATAATGATATAACGACTGCATCAAACTCCTTGGCTAGTTTGTTTCTTAAACATGAGCTGTGGCCAAAAGGGTTTTAAATTAATTTATTTTATTCCCGCTGTCGCCAAGGGGCTTGATACGGACCGTCCAAATCTAACTAATTGGTGGTAACATAATACATAAAATGAAGAGTTAAATATGTAATATAAATGTGATAATACATTTTTCCGTAACAATATATACAAATTTGTTAATAACATACAAAACAAACCTAAAATAGAACAATATCAGAAATTTAAATTGTATGCATTAAATTAGGCAATCGGCTGTACAAAAATGATATTTTTTTTTTTTTTGGAAAATCCAGGATGACTGCTAAAAAAAAGTTGTAGTATGTTTAGAGCAACTCAACTGCAAAAATTGAGATTAAAAAAAAAAGAGCTTTTAAGTTTTTATTTTCCAATTTTATTTTTTTTACGTATACAAAAACACTAATGTGGGACATTTTAAGAATGGGAAATTAATAAATATAATAAAGGAATATTGGTAATTTTTTGCACCCCTATACAAAATATAGGGATTTTTCTAAGGACTGAAAATGTTAAAAAATACCCCTTGAGATAATATAGGTCGAAAAAACTGTTACCTAGGACCTATACCACTAGGTTAAAAATATTTTTTAGAATTCCTTAATAAGTGTATTTTAAAGTTTCATAGTTATTTTTGTTTGGTTTGTACAGGGTGTCTAAAAAAAATATTGACTTGCAAAGGCCAAATTTTTGAACTTTTAAATATTTTATATGATTGTTCTAAGTCACGGTTTTAAAATCTGACAAAAACTAATATGTTATCTGAAAAACATTTATTAAGAACCGTGCTCTAGAGCCTAAAGGCCCCCAATGACCAGTTTTTAAAACTTTTAGTATTTGATATTACTATACAATATAATTATTTTTTCTTAAAATATTTCCAGAATAGCTTTACAAAAATTAAAAATATATATAAGCCCTATAGGGCCTAGGTCCTAGGACTCTTTAAATAATTTTTGGTATAATATTAGGTTTTTGTAGTTTATAAAAAACTAAATATAAAAACTGTCCCTTTGTGGGGCCCTAATATATAATTAAATAGTTTTCAATATTAATATTATTTTAGTTTATGAGTTAAAAGTTTAAAAGTTTCAGTAAAATCACATAAAATATTAAAACATGTGCTTAGGGGTTGTCTATATATTACGTAAAGCGCCTAGGGGGGGGAGGGGTCAGATAAATTGTTACAGTCTGTGACAGGGGGGAGGGGGTCTAGGTAAACGTTACGTAACGGAATTTAGTAAATTTAATGTTTATTTCCTAAGCTTGGCAGATGTATTTTTATTTCAACATAAATTACTAATTAGTGGCCCATAATTCCCTTTTTCACACAAAAATTGACACAACTATGCATATTTAAATAATAATTAAAAAAAAAAATTACGGCCCTGTTCTTGCGTGATCTTGCCGATGAATCATCGGCGATGATACATTTTCGCGCGGAATGTGTAGTAACAGAACGCCAATGTGTGTACTATTTTGTGTACCTGTACATAAACAATATACGTGTTATATGTGACACTCAGTGTAAAAAGAGGTACCTAGTATTTTTTCCCTGTGTGATATTGATTATGAATATTTTTGAGTGAAGTTTGAGTGATTTTTTCGTGTAATTTTTTTTAAGGTTATGTTATACTATATTTTAGGTTCATGTTAGTTTTGTCGAGAAAAACGAATCAATAGTGAGAATACAGTTAAATTTATTGCGAAACAAAAATTTTATATTGTTGCGCGTTACACAGGGAGGGGGGTTTGTTAAATGTGACAGTTTGTTACACAGGGGGGAGGGGGCGGGTCAATTTTTTGAAAAATTGCGTTACGTAATATATGGACAGCCCCTTAGCAGGTCAGAAGGGTCTTTAGGGCATATTACCTGAGACTCTTTAAATATTTTTTTAGTATATAACTTAATTTTTGTCCGAAGTTAAAATAGTGACTCTTTCAGAATAGTCATATAAATATTTAAAAATTCAAAAGCTGGGAATTGAAGGTCTATATTTTGAAACATTTTTTTTTTTTGACAATATAATATTTAACTAAAATAACTATGGACCTTTAAAATAAGTTTATTAAGGAATTGTAAAAATATTTTTGGCATAGCGGTATAGGTTCTAGGTACCAGTTTTTTTACCTACATTAACATAAAGGGTAATTTTTTGACATTTTCAGCCCCTAAAAAAATCCCTATATTTTTTATAGGGATAGAAAAAATTATGAATGTTCCTTTATTATTCTAAATTACTTTCCCATTATAAAAATTTTCATTATTATGGTTATTGTGTAATTAAAAAATAAAAATTTGAAAATGGAAAAATAAAAACTTAAAAGCCAAAGAGGTTCGGCTCAACATTTTTTTTAGATCTCAATTTTTGCAGGTGATTGCTCTAAACATACTACAACTTTTTTTTACTAGCCATCCTGGATTTCCCCAAAAAAAAAATTTTCGGCCCAGCCTAATGCACAGTTCACCAAGAGAGAGGAACAACAGAACAAACAATAAACCGTAAAATCAGCTATCAGAACTAGGGATTCCAGGTTTCGGGTTCCCGATCCCGAAATCCCGATTTTTTAAAAAAGTTTGGGATCCCGATTCCGAAATTTTAAAAGGTTTAATTTCATCAGAAATTAATTATCTAATATTAAATAAATAAAATTATAAAATTAAAACTTATTAAAATAACGAGTATTAACCATATTTTGTTTTATTAAAATAAAAAAAAACTTGTAGTTTCGTATAAAAGTTTTATTAAATAAATATTACCTTCTTAATTTTAAAATAAACAAGTGTTATAAAAAATAAAATGAATTCTAATAAAAGCAAGATTTTTTTTATATACCGGGTGACACAAGAAGTATTGCCTACGAATTATCTCCGTAACTATGTATAAAAGATAACTTTTTAAAATTTACAGAGCTTGTATGAACCGTAAATACCCTCATTTTGGCATGGTCGATTTTTAAATGGAACCCAATATATTTGCTTACATTTTTAGATTCGTGTTTAAATTCTCTTTTCATTGATATATCACAAGTTGATATATGCATTAAAGATAGCGCCACAGGAGCCATTTTTCATAAAAACAACATGGCGGTCCTATGACGACCATATTGGAATATTTCTAAAACTTGACATTTAAAATCTTTTTGTAGTAGGCTAAGAATTTACTGTTCATGTAAAACTGATTTTCTTTTGTTTTTTATGAAAATGGCGTTATTTTAAAACAAAAAAAGACTACGCGCAAATCACAATTACACATCGAGTTTAATAAATAAATTCGAAAAAAAACGGGATTTTTCGGTTTTTTTTTCGGGATTTCGGGATTCAATTTTTTCGGGATATCCCGACATTTTGGGATCCCGAGTTTCGGGACTGGAAAACCTAATCGGAACCCAGTAAAAACGGAAGGGTAGCTAAAAAAATCACAGCGCCTGCGCTAAAATAGTATTATACGCGTATAAAACAATAGGGATCTTCATAGAACTTGCTTTTTCCTGAAAATTTCGAGTCGATTGGATTATTCGATCTTGAGTTATTGTGTCTACAAAAACCTTGACATGGGACAGACGGACAAATAAAAAGTTTCTTATTTTTTCATGAAACAAATTAATATCTAAGAATTTTTTGTCTAGGACGATATTTAAAAATTTTATACGGTAGTCTCTATGACACTGTAATTAAATAAGTAATAATAAATAATAATAATAATAAAAGTCTGGGATATAATTTTTTTTCATGAAAAAACAAGCCGTGAAGATATGTAATGCTACGCATTTATGTAATGCTACACATTCCAGTACATATTGAGGTATATTGCATTTTCCAAAGAATTTGTAGACACGATAACTCAAGAACGAATAAATTTTCAGAAAAAATCAAGTTCTTTGAGGGGAAGATACCTATTGTTTTAGAAAGTAATCCCCCCCCAAAACAAAAAAGTTATGGGAGGTTAAACTTTTAAAAAAATCGAAATAAGCTGAAAGAAAATTCCGATTAAAGTAACTATAAAAAATACTTTTATTATAAGGATCAATACTACCAACTTTAAAACTACTCCCCCTAAGAACAAAAAAGTTATGGGGTTTTCCCAGAAAAACAAGTGATAGCCAAAAAAGCGCATTTTTTGCCAATTTAAATTTTACACTTCGATAAAACTTTTTCGACGTGTATCCCCCCTCAAGGCTACGACTCTGAACATAAAATTAAATAAATAGGTTTATTTAATCTAGAAACAATTATGTAATCAAAAATTAAATAATTTCAAAAAATATAAGATTATTCTATTTAAATATCACATATTATTTTTTTATATATAAAAAGCATAAATGTTGTTTAAAAATTTTAGTACATATATGTTATGGTAATATTATTAAGAAGAAAGTCATCCACCAAACAAACTACCAAATACTGGGTTCTAGAAATTCTAGGATATCAAATAGCAATGATTTCATCGCATACATTGAGTTAGACCCGGTACTAAAGTTTATTTTTTTAAGGTATAGTTATTTTAAACCTTTCCGCTTGTAAACAATCTTGAAATTACTATAGCAACGTAAGATACACATGCGTCGTAAGCGAAATGACTAGGCCCAATTTACACAACCGTAAAACGTTGACGTGCCATTAACGAGAAGAAAACAATGGTTTATTCCTCTAAATTATTGGAATAAAAGCGATTTTATAAGCAAATTTTATTTCTACAGGAATACAAGTGTTTTTAGCAACAGCTTAATCAATTCTCTTTTTTTTTACATCAAAACATCACAAAAACAAAGTAAGTAAACAAAAATTATAAATTTTGGTTATGTTGACATTCAAAACAAGCCACATGCTTCAGTATAAATCGGACTTTGTGGAGTATTTAGCGGCAAATTTAAAATAACTATACCTTAAAAAAATAAACTTTAGATTTTTTAGGGCCTGGTGACTTTTTGGCGAACTTGTCTTCATTTCATCGTCATTTATACGCTTTATTATAGTCAATATTTATAGAGATACAATCATCTTAAAAATATCTCTTTTACTCGTAAGGGAACGTTCAAGTATTAAGTAAAAGAAAGTCATCCACCACACAAACTACCAAATACTGGGCTCGAGAATTCTAGGATATCAAATAGCAATGATTTCATCGCATACATTGAGTTAGACACGGTACTAGATTTTTTAGGGCCTGGTGACTTTTCGGCGAACTTGTCTTCATTTCATCCTCATTTATACGTTTTATTATAGTCAATATTTATAGAGATACAATCATCTTAAAAATATCTCTTTTAATAACAACTTTTAGGAGCTGAGAAAAAAATTCTTGAAAATGTGCTTGTTTTTGGCCTTCTAGACGGTAATAGTACCTTAATGAAAACTTGTACACGTACTTCCGAGATTTTTTAAAGACTGCCGAGATTTTTGACATAAAAATCTATGATATTTTAGATATTAGATAAGATTGGACGACCCGCCGGGAAAGCCCTTTTCAAAATGGTCTTTTGGTACATCACAAAACTGAATAATGTAAAACTAGCTATACGCATACCCTGCTGAAAATGACGGGTCTGAGCGGGTATAAATGGTACATAAACCGGACTTGAGCGGATGAAATTCACCCGCCCAAGTCCGGTTTGTGCACCATTTATACCCGCACAGACCCGTCATTTTTAATAGGGTAACCATATGAAAATTATTATAAATTTATTAAACGTAAGATAAAAACCATTATGAAAAACTACCTTTATTGCTTAAATTTATTATGATTGCTTCAAAATTTTTATTAAAACTAGCTATAAAAATCTTCTTGAACTTGTGAACACCACCCGGATTATCCATATTATGACCACTGATTATTAATTAATTAATCATTATTATAATTAATAATTAAATTAATAACACTGTGCGACAGAAAATTTACGCAAAAGATCTGTCAACGTCAGTCATTAACTTAGAACCACTATAGTCGAGTCCCCAAGGGGTTTCACTACTTTAGGTCATTTAAAAGATATTTTTTAATTTAAAGTTTTCAATACACCCTAATATGCAAGAACCATTTTTCAAGTTAGCGTTTCATAACTTTGGGATGTGAGTTCCTATCAAAAGACATGAAAAAAAGTTCATTTAAACTTATGTCCAAAAATGCTTCGTAAGGGAGCTACGGTCCTTCAGTGACAGGTCCGCAAATTAGATTTTCGTTTAATATCTCAGGAACCCTTTGAGCTACAGAAATGAGTTTATGCATGTGTTTTTATATCAACAAGGCCTATTAATATATACTATTTTCATGTAGTAATTTTAGCCGGGGGCGGGCCAAACGGGAAGGCCCCTATACAGATCTCTTGCCTAAAAGATCAACCTCGATTTTGTCGCACAGTGTAATAAATTATTAATCAATGTTATGGAATAATCATTTCATGACTGATTTCTAGATATCACAATGGCAGAAAAGATTATATTCTTCGTATCATATTATAAGAAGAATGTAGGTAGTGTGATAAAAAGGGCATGTAACAATCATTTACATCAAATAATACTGAATTTATTCCCCCTAAATAATTTAAATAGGATTAAAAGACATATTTTTTGATAAGTAAGAGTATATCTCTTGGATAATATTAAGGGGCTGTCCATAAATATCGACAAGCAAGTGGGAAAAGGGAGGGTATTCAGAAACACGACAACAGATTACAAACGTTTTATGTCAGGTTTTTGCTCTGATTTAACTACAAAAATTAATGATTTATCACTGCAGTGTCCATGCTTAATGAGTAAGTATATTATACAGAGCAACCTCGATAATATGGTCCTTTAGTAAAACAGATTCCTTGATAATCCGGCTTTTATAATAAACCAAGCAAACAAGAATTACAAATTACTTTACAATATAAAATTTAATAAGTAAGCTTCTGTTTTACATGGTTTTTTTGTTTATGGACTATTTTCTAGTTGTTTTGTATTAAATGTTTAACTTTTTAATACAAAAATGCCCTGCTTCAGTAATCCGAATTAATTACTAATCCTTATCACCGCGGTTATATCTAATTTGTCCGGATTATCGAGGTCGCACTGTACTTACACACACTTTTTTTATAAGCATGCGCACTGCAGTAATAATTAAATGGGAATAGTTATAAATATACACATAAACACGATTTTTTTGTTATCATTGCTAATATTAGTAGAGATAACAACAAATTGTGTTTTTTAAGCCCTTACAAAACTTTGGCAGCCTAGACATTTTTTTAAATTTAATCCTAAAAATGTCATGTGGGAGACATGTTGAAATTATCATGACATTATTTATGGATTGCCCCTAATAATTATTATCCAGTTTCTCAATTCTCTAAATTAAATCATGTATGTTCTATATGTGGTTCATGATAATTTTCTAAAGCTATTACATACCCATATAAGTAATAGAAGAATGAAAGTAGGTAAAACGCAAGTTTGATCCATCCCTCACGCTGACATCTGGTGAGTATATCTGCATTCATAATACTTGTTGGGTCGTAGATGCCATACCCTGACATTACTGGTCTGGTACGATACCTGTTAATGTGGTATGCAAGTAGGGGTATGTTTAAGAATAACGAAAACCATTCTCCTGTGCAAGCAAACAGGAAGTTAAATATGAGATGCAGAATGTATTCTGGCAGAACAAGCTGAAACAAAAAACAAGATATGTAATGCATCTTATCACACAGTTGAAAGTATAATAAAAAACTAAAATATAATTGTGTAGGTATGTCCTTCAAAAACTTTGTTTTTAAAAAGAACATAATTTTTTAAAAGAGTAAAACAGTGAGGTCTAACCAGGCATGATGAGAGGGTAACAAATATCTAGGGACCAGTTCCCAGACTCTTGGGTAATCTAACTTTGCCTAATGACCTGTTTTATTAGCCACTTTTATGTTCCGAACAAAAAATATTAAAGATGGGGTCAAAAACTCTAGCGGCCCGCTACTAGGACGGTCCGGGCAGACTAAAATTTCTGTAGATTTAGAAACTTCAAAAAATGCTTTAAAAAAGTTCATTTTTATAATACTGCAATGTAATAAAATGCAACATCACACAATACAGCTAAAATTAACAATGCCTACATAATTAATTGATTACGCATACAAACATTTAAAAATTACTTACAGAGTTCAAACTCTTGCACTGATCAATGGGATTTTTGTAATCCGTTTTCAACTCATCGAAAGCTATCACATGAAACAACGAGAAAAATATAAGAAAAGCGTCTATAATTAACGCTATAATATACGAAAAGGCCGGGAAATTAAACGCCATTCTTAGAAAAATATTAAAATGTCACTTTTTGATTTGCTTACGGCGTTTACGTTTTAGGTTAGCTTTATGATAAAGAAGGAAACTGTAAGCAGTTCGACCTTAAAGGGCGTTAAGTCCTATTATATCCACAAGATGGCAGCCATTGTTTTACGTGTTGTCTATGTTCAGTAAGAAAAACTGCAGTGGTTTTCTGTATGTTGCACACAACGACCCATGTGTATTTCGCTCAATATTTTATTTTTTTTTGATATTTTCTTTTGTAACAGACAAACACGTATCATTGTTGAAGTATTTTGATAACTGGTATCTTTGTAAGTTCGGTGAGTTCGTCTATAAAAAAAGTCATGAATTCGGTCATGAAATTAGTGTGCAAAAGACAGACTGGAAAAATCCGAAGATCAAAGTGTACTAGATGGCCAAAGATGGAAGTTATGAATTTCTAAGGTATGTTTTTGCAAATATTTTCTCATAAAATATTAGACTAACCGCTGTAAATAATATTATTAACGTTAAATATACCGGTATTGTTTGTAAATAAATAATAATTCAAGTGGGGGATAACCCACGTGCGTGTAGAAAGTCTGTTTTTCAACAGGTTGTATCAGTTCGGTAAATTTTAACGCCACAGCAAGTTCGCGTCTTCAAGGCAACCGAAACAATTGAACGTGACAGTGACGAAAACTGACGTGACAGTGAAAATTACCCACCCGAACTCTTGGGTATAGCGACTCTGTATCCCCTGTCATTTCTAGAACATCTAGTTATTATTCTATACGAGAAACTAATAATAATAAAGTACCTATCAATTTATGCTCTGTTTATTTTTTACGTAAAGGTATTGAATTAAAAATCAATTTTATGGTTATAAAAATTTAAAACTGCAATGTTTTTGTTTTATGTGGACTTTTTAAGTGATGTGAATTTTTGAGGATTAATTTTAACATTGAAAAATGTCAATTTTTAAGGACAACAATTGGGTAAGAAAAGTTACATACTTATATATTTTTTAGAAACTTACATCAAGGGCGGTCATATTCGAGGGGTTATCCAAATAAAGGTATACAAATTTTGACTAAATTATGGCCATGGCCGCATGCCCCCACCTAGAGCCGCCACTGACTTACAGTGTTGATAATATCAACACTGACCGCGGCCCATATCAACTTGATATGGGCCGCGGTCTTTGGAGCTTAAGCTTGAGGCGCCAATTAGCGCCTCACTGATGAAACAGTTAAGGGACCATAGTCCATACTGCAGTATTGGGAGCACTTGGGGGTATTCTGTCCCAGTAACGCATTGCTTTTACAAAAATAATTTGTGATTGCGTTTCGACGCTGATAGTGATGACAAAAAAAAACTTACCATGTGAAGTGCATTTCGGCCGAGGGGCTGACCGCGTCTGAAATTTGTACAAAAGAGTTCTTTTTTGCAAAGAGTTCATCAGAGTTCCTCCGGAGTTCCTCGGAGTTCCTCCAGAGTTCCTTCTGTGTTCCTTAAGAGTTCCTCTCTGGAAGGGGTAATTTTTGGGGCAAAAAAAAGCTTTGTCCCTGACGGTTTCTACCAAACTTGGCGCCCCTTCAAAACAAAAATTGGCACCTCAAAATTACCTTCAAGAAAAAAAGCTTTGTCCCTGGCGGTTTCTAACCAAACTTGGCGCCCCTTCAAAAAAAAAAATTGGCGCCCAAAGGTAGGATGTTTTGATAAGGTGTTTGTAACGGCTCATCCAGTTTGAAAATAAAAACGTTAATCCGCATGGGTAATAAATAATAATTGTTTCTGATCGCGTCTGAAATTTGTACAAAAGAGTTCCTTTTTGCAAAGAGTTCCTCTGAGTTCCTCCGAAGTTCCTCAGAGTTCCTCCAGAGTTCTTTAGAGTTCCTCAGAGTTCCTCGGAGTTCCTCCAGAGTTCCTCCAGAGTTCTTTAGAGTTCCTCGGAGTTCCTCCAGAGTTCTTCAGAGTTCCTCCTGAGTTCCTTTGGCTTGTACAAAAGATTTCCTCACGGTCAGCCCCTCGACTTCTGCAGAAGTGCACTATACTGCTAAAATTACAAGTTATATTTTTACTCCATTTTTAAAATTTCGAGATCCACGATTCAGATACTGCTAAAATTACAACTTTTTTTCCTTTGATGAAAAAGCAAAGAAAAAGAAACGTTTCCACTACTGCTAAAATTACAACTTTTATATTTTTAACCCATGAAGTTTACAACTTTTTTGAATTTCAAGATAGGTGAGGGTTAACATGAAGCTGAAGTTTGCAACGTTTATTTGCATCGAAAATTCAGTATATTAAAGTACTAGTTTCCTAACATACGTTTTTAGCGCACGAGTACAAGTTTCGAAAACAAGCCGCTTGCGGCGATTTTTCTAAAGTACTAGTGCCCTAAAAACGTGTTATGGAACAAGTGCTTTATTATATTTGAATTTTCGATGCAAAAAAACGTTGCAAACTCCAGCGTCATGGGTTAGCTATAGCTTTAAAGAACAGCAAAAAAAATGACCTAGGTCATAGCTAGCAACTGTAGGTCCTACCCATAATGAGATAATTTAACCTCGAATAGTTAAAAAAATAAAAGTTATATTATACAGTTATCAATTAGCACATCCGTTTTATATTTATTTTTGGGGCCATCAAACGGAAATTGTAAACACAAGTAGTATTAATAAGTATAATAGTATTTTAATAATACCTACCTGCTAGATTTACTTATTTTATTGTTTAATAACACTGCTCTACAAAAAAAGATTTTTTTCTTCAAGCGTACTAAAATGTTCATATTTTATAACTGAACGCACTTACAGTAAAGAAATGAGTTCATTGTTGTACGCCGTAAAAAAAAGTCCAAACCAAAACCACTACTGGCGGCAGCACTCTTTGACTTTGATGACAGCCATACTTCAAACTTGTTTGTTTATTATGTAAACAGGCGGTTGACTCAAGATTCTGTGCAAAAACCTTGTGTGAAATTGATTAAAAATGATCGAAGAAGAATATATGGTTTATACACCTACAAATCTCTCCGAAATTGCAAATGCTACATTAGACAAGTTACCAAATCGTGAAAAGTGTACGATTTAGCCTTCGAAAAAAATTTAAAATGAGCTAAGGAAGGTTTAAGTTTATTTCGCATTTTTTCGATATTTTTTTTATTTCTTTTTGCGAAAAACAAAAAAAAAAATTTTTTTAATGACCCCCTATAACTTTTTTGTTGTTAAGGGGATTACTTTCAAAATTGGTAGAATTGATCCTTATAATAAAACTAATTTTTCCTAAAAAAAGTTACGTTAATCGGAATTTTCTTTCAGTAGTTCTCGAAGAACTTGATTTTTTCGGAAAATTTGTTCTTGGGTTATCGTGTTCACAAAAATCGTGACATCGGACAGACGTCTATACAGACGGACATTAAAAAAAAAGTTGCTTATTTTTTCATGAAACAAATTTATATCCAATAATATTTATCTCTTGGGCGATTTTTGTAAATTTTTAAAAATTTAAAACTACAGTATTATTCTAGCGCAGGCGCCGTGAATAATATAATAATTGTAATATAATATAAAAATAATATAATATAATAATTAGTAATATGGGAACGTTCAAGTGTTACGTAACGCAAATTGTACCAAAATTCATACACTTCATACACTCACGTTATTAAAGGCTGTAGAGATGTCATGTTTCGGCTACACCCCCCCCCCAAATAGGGGTTGTATAAGGGGGGGGGGGTAGCCAAAATATAAAATCTCTACAGCCTTTAATGACGCGGGAACCGGTGTATGAAGTGTATGAATTTTGGTACAATTTTCGTTACGTAATACTTGAACGTTCCCTATAATAATAATAATAAATTATTATTGAGTCCATACCGGTAGTTAGCGCTATGTATAAACGTAGTCAATAATATTGACTACCGGTATTTATAACTTCTCTATCATTCTCTTTTTCTCTAAAACAACTTGACAGAAAGAGACGGAATTTAAAATACCGGTAGTTAGCGCTACGTGTAAACGTAGTCATTCATATTAATGGTAACTAATGCAGTATAGAAATACTTAGTAGCTATTGCGTTTGCAGTTTAAAAATGATAATAATAACTACCTACCTAATGTATGTTTAAAAAAGTATTTATAAATTTATTTTAATGATGAGAAAATAGAATTTCACTTTAATAATGGTATTATTACCATACAAAAACATTATTAAAATTATCTCAACGAAATGTCACACATAATCTATTAGTTTGTCCTTTGGAGGTTTTATGTCTAATGCATTACCTATAGATTTTTTTTTATTGAAAAATAGACATAATTCTTAAGGCATTACGTATCAGAATTTTGCTATCCGAATTGTTTAGATTTCATAAAATAATACTCATCCGCAGCTATGTTGCTGGATTTTTTTTGCGTAAAGAGACATAACTTTTCCAACTCAAACTAAATTTTCCCAACTCCTCTACTGGGATTATTTATTTTATGACACAAAAGTCGTCAACTCCAAAAATTTCCCAACTTAAGAGTCATTGGGGGGACGTTTCCCTCCCCACAGCGGCAGTTTCATTCCTATTAAAACAATAGTTATTTATAATACAAGGGCGAAAAGTTAAGTTTTTAGAAGCCGAGGGCCGGCCGATGGGGCCTACGAAATCGAAATTAAACTTTTTGCCCGTGTATTATACAATATTTTTTATTCGATTGTTACTAATTATAATAAATTATTAAAATATACTTCATTTTAAATTGCATAAAATATTTCTTTTTACTGTCTTATTACTTATCTAGTTATCCATGACAAATTGCTATCCAGACAAATCGCTAAAAAAACAATTGAATCGTTTCTTTTTCGTGCGGTTTCATTTTCATATTAAAGCTTGCTGTTTAATTTTTGTTAAAATGTGTCTGTTATAAAAATAATAATACTTCTGAAACCGTTCTATGAATATTATAAATATTGAAATTGATTTTACAATTGAAATCTTGTGTTTTTAATTTATTTTAGTGGATAAATACAGTTAACATATATTTTGAGGTTATGTTATAGAAAAATAATTTATTTTGTATGAAATGATTATAATAACTGTATCTGGTCAAAAAGAACAGTTAGTTCAAGACCAAAAGTTTTACTTAGCGGGCGAAAAAAACTTTTTGGACTGGGGCCACAAAGTTCAACTTTTCGCCCGTAAAACATGAACAAAAAGTGGCGCTTTTAGAAACAATCGAATAAAAAAGATTCAAAATATGTATATATATGTAATTACATTTAAATTGAAAAAAAAAACAACTTGTTGGTAAATATGTACTATAGTTATTGTTTTTTAATCAAGGATTTTTATCAAAAATTTGAATACATTATTCATAAAAATAAATTATTTGTAGTAAAAGATTAAAAAAATATTTACTTAATTACAGACAATAAATATTATTTAAACTATTTCAAAATTTTTCCTAGTATTTAATAAATATTATTTATAAATATAGCCATATCGAGAGTTGCAGTTATTGTAGAAGCTCTATTTTAGAGACGGAGGACATCCATATTTTTTTTTATATTTTGCGACTCTTATAAACTCATAATCACATGCATTTTGCGTGTTCTTATAGGCCCATAAGGGGTCTCTACTTTTTTTCTGTTGGGTTGGCAACATACAAAAGCCTATCTCTTGACGTTTTGCGTGCAAATGTCAATGTCGATTTAAAGTTTAATTTTTTACAAAATTTTGTGTTTGGGTGATTTTTTTCCGTGTTAAAATTGTGGATTGGTTAATTGCAGTGAAAAAAGAAGAGATTACTTTAAAATATATCAAAATATCATTTGTTCTTAGAATTTTTGACATAGTGTAAACTGTAATGCCAACCCAAAACAAAAATCCCTAAATCAGTCATCAATTTAAATGTAAAGTTTATTAAATTTTAGAGCAAAATAGAAAAAATTGTATAAAGCACTCGTTTCATAACACGTTTTTAGAGCACTAGTACTTTAGAAAACGCGCCGCAAGCAGCTCGGTTTCTAAACGTACTCGTGCGCTAAAAACGTATGTTATGAAACTAGTACTTTAATATACTATAAAGAACTTTCACTTTCGGGTTTAGACCGTGTTAATGGATTTTCATTTTCCGAGGTTTCGTCTCTTACTACTAGAGACATCTTCAGGGATTAATCTGAAACTAAGTTTCGAATCAACTTGTGTCACTATTTATGACGAGTTGTGGTTATTCACCCGTGACGAGGTTTTTCCTATCAAAGACTTCCATATTGCAGGTAAGTGGTAACCAGTGTCCCGATTGATATTGTTAGGATGCTTGATGATTTCTATCGATTCCCGTATCTTCCTTGGCATTTTTCTGTTTTCTCTTAATATTTGTTTTGTTTCAGACAAATTGATTTTATGACCTGTTTCATGTACATGTTCGGCTACTGCCGATAAGGAAATTTGTTTCTTTCTTATATTGCGCTCATGCTCTTGAAGTCTTGTAGAAATTTTTTCTCTTAGTTTCACCTATGTAAACCGTACCACAGGAGCAGGGTATTTTATATACGCCTTCTGAACTCAGGGGTATTTTGTCTTTTGTTGAAGTCAAACATTGACCTAATTTTTGGTTGGACCGAAATATAGGCTTAATATTTGACTTCTTCAAAAGTTTACCTATTTTATCCGTGATACCGCTTACATAGGGAAGTATAACTTGTGTCTGTCTGTCATTGTCACTATTGTCCTGTTGTTTGGGTCTGGGATTTCTGTATTTGTATATGGTCTTATTAATGTCTTTTTTGGTATAACCGTTCATGGTCAAGGCTTTGGTTAGTTTAAGGCGTTCTGTGTCTAGGGAATTCTTGTCTGAAATCATGAAAGCCCTATGAACAAGTGAATTAACTACCGAGCGTTTTTGAGAGGGATGGTGATGTGAAAATGCGTTTAGGTATCTGTCAGTGTGGGTTTTCTTCCTGTATACCGAGTGTCCTATTGAGCCATTCGGTATACAGGAAGAAAACCCACACTGACAGATACCTAAACGCATTTTCACATCACCATCCCTCTCAAAAACGCTCGGTAGTTAATTCACTTGTTCATAGGGCTTTCATGATTTCAGACAAGAATTCCCTAGACACAGAACTCCTTAAACTAACCAAAGCCTTGACCATGAACGGTTATACCAAAAAAGACATTAATAAGACCATATACAAATACAGAAATCCCAGACCCAAACAACAGGACAATAGTGACAATGACAGACAGACACAAGTTATACTTCCCTATGTAAGCGGTATCACGGATAAAATAGGTAAACTTTTGAAGAAGTCAAATATTAAGCCTATATTTCGGTCCAACCAAAAATTAGGTCAATGTTTGACTTCAACAAAAGACAAAATACCCCTGAGTTCAGAAGGCGTATATAAAATACCCTGCTCCTGTGGTACGGTTTACATAGGTGAAACTAAGAGAAAAATTTCTACAAGACTTCAAGAGCATGAGCGCAATATAAGAAAGAAACAAATTTCCTTATCGGCAGTAGCCGAACATGTACATGAAACAGGTCATAAAATCAACTTGTCTGAAACAAAACAAATATTAACAGAAAACAGAAAAATGCCAAGGAAGATACGGGAATCGATAGAAATCATCAAGCATCCTAACAATATCAATCGGGACTCTGGTTACCACTTACCTGCAATATGGAAGTCTTTGATAGGAAAAACCTCGTCACGGGTGAATAACCACAACTCGTCATAAATAGTGACACAAGTTGATTCGAAACTTACTTTCAGATTAATCCCTGAAGATGTCTCTAGTAGTAAGAGACGAAACGTCGGAAAGTAAAAATCCATTAACACGGTCTAAACCCGAAAGTGAAAGTTCTTTATATCTTAATGGCCGTGAAAGCTTAAAATCTAAAAACTTTAATATACTATTAAAAATTCCGGGGAATTTTAAATTAAAAGGTTTAATAAAATAATTCTTATAGACAGTTGTTATGGAAAGCATTTTTTTATTCCAGTTTTTAAGTACCAGTTGAGAAAATTGTTTATATGTCCTCCCCGATAATATGTCTTTAGATTTTTTCTGAAATTTACGCGGTGTATTTGAAATAAGATCCGAAATTTTAAGGAGTGGATCTACATCATTTTCATATAAACATATGTCTAAGAATGCGTCGCACTATTCCGCCCAAGCCCTGTTTTGGTGTCCAAAAAGGAAAAACGAATTTCATAAATAAAACAAAACCGTCTAAAAAACAATAACTGTAATTCTGCGTTATAAAAATTAATTGATTTTGTTTTTAGTTAATTAGGGTCTAAACGCCAGTCGATTTTCTATACCGATGTAAAATTTAATTTTAAAGCATACAGGGTGTATTTGAAATAGCATAGGAAATTTTAACAGGTGATTCTACATGACAAAATATGACAAAAAGTTCCTATAAACATATGTCTAAAAATGCGTCATAAGGGAGATAGGCCCCTTTGAAATTGGCTAAAAAAATCGGTTTTTATTTAATAACTCAGGAACCCTTTGAGATATGTTAACGAGGTTTTGCACGTGAATTAATCCTAATAAGGCCCATCTTTGTATGTCATTTTCACGTACTTATTTAAACTAGGGGTGTGCGAAACGGGGTGGCCTTATCAGTTTTTTGTCCCAAACTTTTTTCTGTTACTTTTTTGCAATTTTATTTTTAAAATATGATTCCTCAGGTCAAAATACATAAAAAAGGTACTCTTGTTGTAATACTCAGGATTAGCCGTTTTCGAGAAAAGTTCATTTGAAGGTGAAATTTCACGGTTCGAGGACGAAAAATTAAATACTAAAATTTCGAAAACCAAAATTTTAATGATGCAATGTTATTCTACATCAAAAACTAAGAAAAAAAGTTTCCATACATGTAGGTCGAAAAAACACTTTTAAAGCTACCATAGCCCTTTAAAAATGGTGCATATTTAGGAGACCATAGCTCCATTAGGATTGATTTTTGGAAGTACCTGTATATGAGGTTTTTTTCTTAGTTTTTAATGTACATTCGCCCTGCATCATTAAAATTTTGGTTTTCAACATTTTAGTATTTAATTTTTCGTCCTCGAACCGTGGAATTTCACCTTCAAATGAATTTTTCTCGAAAACGGTTAATCCTACAGTATTACAACAAGAGTACCTTTTTTATGTATTTTGACCTGAGGAATCATATTTCAAAAATAAAATTGCAAAAAAGTTACACAGAAAAAAGTTTGGGACAAAAAACTGATATGCCCCCCCCGTTTCGCACACCCCTGGTTGAAATAGGTACATGAAAATAACACATAAAAACGGGCCTTGGTAGGATTAGTTGACGTGCAAAACCTCGTTGATATATCTCAAAGGGTTCCTGAGTTATTAAATAAAAACCGATTTTTTTAGCAACTTTCAAAGGGGCGTAGCTCCCTTATGACGTATTTTTAGACATATGTTTATAGGAACTTTTTGTCATATTTTATGATGTAGAATCATCTGTTAAAATTTCCGACGCTATTTCAAATACACCGTGTATACTGATGCGTGTATTCCCAAATAGCATTTTTTCCTAACATACATATGTTTGTTCACGAAGATTTAATAATATTATTGTACAAACATAGCTTTAATGAATAAACATAATATTTAAGGTAAAATTAATTTTTAAGTCTTACTTTTATTTTAAAGCCTTGAGCCATTTTTATTAATGAGAAGCGCAAATGCAATTTACAAATAGTTGCGCGCGCACTGACGCGCATTTGTAATTTTTATATTAAAATGTTCTTACAGAAGTAGTCTAAATAGTGTATAAATACTAGATAGCCAAACATAGCCATAATTAAGTTATGAGCATTTTTGTAGGAAAAAACACAAATTTTTGATATTTTATATGATAAAATTTAAATTTGATTGCGCACGCATTAGTGCGCATTTAAAATTTATACACTAAAATATTCTAATATACACAGTTCTTAAAATGTGTAAATATTAGATAGCTCAAATAAAACAAAAAAAAGTTATACGCAGCTCGGGATTTAATACGCTCCACGGTGGGCTTTAAGGTTACGGAGATGAAAAAATCGAACACCCCATAACTGACAACGGGATATTGTTTCTAATGCTTTCAGAATTACATGTTCGTTGAGAACAAAATCGTAGGTGTAGCCGTTTTTTATTCCATCAAAAATTAGTATATTAGTATATACAGGGTGATCCATAACTGGCATGCCAAAATTTAAGAGGTGATTCTAGATCCAAAAATATAAAAAAAGTTCCTATAAAGGTTGGTCCGGAAATAAGGTTTTTAATTAATAACTCGGGTACCGTTTAAGCTAGAGCGGCGAGCTTTTGCATGTATACTAGTATTAATAAGGGCAATAAGTTTATGTTAATTTATTTTTTTAATTTATCCAGAGGCTGGCCAGACGGACAAAATATATGAGGCTTAAAACATTTTTGCCCCAAACTTTTCTATGTGTATGTTTTTTGGATTTGTTGTAAAAAATATAGATTTCTAGAGTAAAAATACATATAAAATATCATATAGTGTAACACTGTAGGAGCAACCGTTATCAAAAAAAAATTAAATTAAGACGAAGTAACATTTTGTGCCACCAAAAACGTTACTTTTTAAAAGTCTATTACTCCTTTAATATTAAATTTAGGTGTTTTGGTGTATAATACTTTTTTGCTCAGTTTTAAATGAAGAATCACCCTGCAGCATTAAAATTTTATTGGTGCTTTTTTTTGTTCCCCATTCAATACGTCATCTTCGAAGGGCCGTAGCTCCCTTAGGCTCATTTCCGGACCAACCTTTATAGAAACTTTTTTTCATATTTTTGGATGTAGAATCACCTCTTAAATTTCGGTACGCGAGTTCTGGAACAGGCTGTATGTGACCCAAAAAAATTTCAAATTAAAAAGTTTGGAGGTCTCACCCCTTAAATTTGTTTTTTGGGGTAAGAGTATCATCCCTAATTGTTTTTAAAAATTTTCAAAGAATCTAGAGGTCGCTCACAGCCATTTTTCAAAAAATATGTTTGCTTAGCTTTTTAGCGACCTCTAGATTTTTTCAAAAATTTTGAAAAAATTAGGGATGATACTCTTACCCCAATAAACAAAGTTAAGGGGTGAGACCTCCAAACTTTTTAATTTGAAATTTTTTTGGGTCACGTATATACTAATATACTAATTTTTGATGGAATAAAAAACGGCTACACCTACGATTATGTTCTCAACGAACATGTAATTCTAAAAGCATTAGAAACAATATCCCGTTGTCAGTTATGGGGTGTTCGATTTTTTCATCTCTGTAAGCTTAAAGCCCACCGTGGCTCGGCTATAAAAAATTTCTTCTCTACCTTAGTATATAATTACTATTTATCTAGTATGCAAAATCTTGTTATTTTGTACGTTTAATCCTAAATCCAGTACACTTTAAAGTTTATATTAGCTTTTTATTTCCTTAGATTGATATTTAAAATTAATGCATTTTAAAGTGGTCTTCTAAGTGCTTATAAATACTCGAGATTACAAATATCAAGGCGATCTACTTTTTAGGGATTTAACGTCTCAGTTATTTAAAATCTGGTTTAAATTCATTAAATAAGTAGAATTTTAATGGGAAAAAACGAGTAAATAACGAAGCCGTGAAGATACGTAATGGCACTCAGTCTGACAAATGACCAACGCATACCGTTAATATAAAGTATCGCCAACATCTCGGTTTGTTTCTAAACAAATAGTAGGTATATTCAGGCCTGAACAATAACAATTACCAGTAACTGTTATTGTTGTCTCTGTTAGAACAAAGCTGTGCGTGTAAGACAGACAAATCTATATGTTAGCTACGTTTTTTTCAGTTTTTACAAATGAAATGGCTATTCTAGAGAGAAGAGTTATTAGTTCGTTGCAAATGACCAAGACAATGGGTGCTTTTAATGGGGCTTAGCGTCACGCATCGAAATTCAGCTAAAACCATTTCCCTGATAGCACAAAAACCTTCTAAGAAGGTTCTTAGAATAAATAGCCGGAAGGAGAGCATGTTTTTTAGAAACATATCTATTTTGCTCAGGTTATTCTAAGAACGATTAAAGAAATGCAAATGATATCGTTTTAATCGCGCTGGGAGTTCCTAAGAAGCTCCTTATTTGCACTTTTCCTGTGAAAGCAAACTTTCTACCAGACATAAAAATCATGATGAAGCTGAAGTTTGCAACGTTTTTTTGCATCGCAAATTCAAATAGTTTATTAAAGCACTTACTCCATAACACGTTTTTATCGCACTAGTTCTTTAGAAAACTCGCCGCAAGCGGCTTGTTTTCTAAACTTGTAGTCGTGCGCTAAAAACATATGTTATGAAACTAGTACTTTAATATACTATTTGAATTTTCGTTGCAAACTTCAGCTTCATAAATCATGCGTCACACAAAAATCCAATGTTTAGAGAGAAAAATAACAAATAATTATCATTTCAAAAAATAATAATTTTAATTTTTTGTCTAAAACTATATAAAATCACTTTGTCTAAAAATATATCTATTTCTACTACTTAAGGGTAAAACTTTTTGTTTATTGTTATTAACAACAATTTTAAGAATATTTGTAATTCTAACCTAATAAAATTAAAATAATATACATATTACTATACTAAAAACATTCCCATTAGAATATTTTAAGAATATGTAATTGTGAATATTCTTAGCAAAATACTCTAATCATGCATAGCACGTACAATATAGCATTATTCTATTCTATTCTATTCTATTCATTATATGTATTGGGAAATGTATTACCAAAATCCTCTAATCATGCTAATAACGTTTAGAGTAGAAGCACTTATACTACTACAGCAGTGCACCTTTTAAGAACATGGTTAGCATGTTTACAGCATTATGCTAAGAACCTTTTCAAGGGAACGATTAAAAAACCTTCTTAGGATGAAGTGTGTTATCAGGGTTGGGGTTCAACTGTCAAATTGCAGCTGTTTGCTGAGTCTCGCTGCCAGCTGAGGTGAGCTTTATGTCAGTCAGATTGATTAAAATTAAAAAGTGCGTTGTCTTATAAATTATAACTTATAATTATAACTTATAATTGTGGATCAAACATGCAAAACCCGATAAATCCACTTTTTGCATATTTTGTAGCGCTTTTTTGATATAGAGCATCATATACAAGCAAAAGCCGATTATTACATGACCCATAAACAATTTTCGTCAATTTTAGGATTTTTAATTTTTTTTTTGGGATTACGCTGTACAAGTTTTCTGCTAATATCTCAAAATTGGATAACATGGATTTATCGGTTTTTGCATGTTTCCTCCACAATTATAAATTATAATTTCTTTGGCGTTCCCGTTCAACGTATACCCAGCCAAAGTTTGGCTGTCAAACTCGGCGTAAGTTATCGTTTCGCTAACTTTCGCTGAGCTTCATTAAACGCACCTACTAACTGGGAAAACCATTTTAAATATCTAGGCATTACCCTATACAAAAACCTTACGTGGGATCAGCATGTCAAATACACCATCCAAATAATCAGCGTCCGCCTCTTTAAACTATAACCCCTACTAGGTATCCACTATCCATAAAAAAAAACAACTTTTCCTCTACATTTAAACCCTTAGGGCAGAAGGTACTTATTTACGGAGCCCCAGCCTGAAATAAAGTCTTTCTCAACAAAACTCTCCCTCCAAACTTTAGTCCTTCTAAAACAAAGTACTATGCCTTAACGCTCCCTGGGACAATCAAGATCTCATCTCGTTCCTTGATTACTATAACGAAATTATTACCACTCAGTGAGTGTGGCACTCACAAAAAGTTCAAACCAGTAATGGTACCTACTAGGCTGGGTCGAAAAATCTTTTTTTTAGTTGGGTTTTCGGGTAGAGCTAGAAGGCTTCACAATGCGTTAGATAAGTCTGTAAATTTTAGCGATGATTGGCAATGGGGAACATCTCCCAGAATCAACCGGAAAATCGAAATATTCCACAGTGGGCCAGGAAAAAAAAAACAGGAACAAAATTTTGCATACGATTATTTTTGATACCGCTGATTTCGAATAAAATAAAAAAAAAATCCGCGCCATTAGGGTGGTCCATAATTTTATTTTTTCTTCGATCTTTCTAAAAATGTGTCATATGGCTTCTTTTGATTATTTTGATGTAGACCAATGTCAATAACTTAATAACTCAAAATGGCGGAGGTTGACTTCCCCCTCACGAAATCTTATGTATTTTCATGGAAATTCCAAAAGCCGCATGAAATCTTATGAAACCTTATAAAATCTTATAAAAAGTCCCTTGAAAGCTTACGAATTCCCATGTAACTTGAAGAGTCCATATAAAACTTTATCAAGAATTTACAAATTTAAAAAATAATTTATTTTCATGAGAAAACATACGCTTTTCATCAGGATTTCCAGATGAACTACATGAAATCTAATAAAAGTTCATGGGGTACCAAAGTAGTTTCGTCGGATTTTTTTTTAGGGTTAAGGGTGTCCAGTGGTCTGAAAAACTTTTTTTTTTAATTTTTAACTTGGAATAACTAGAAAAGTCAGCGTATTTAGCCAGTCGTGGAAATATCAGGGAAATATCAGATAATTAGCTGGAATCAATTTTTTTAACAGAATTCTATATGTTATGCAAATTTTAGCCATAAATACATCGTTGTTTCCTGGTCTATTATTTATTTCTCTTAACTTTAATTATTTTACACATATGATATTGTATTCAAGGATTGGATAGTAATAATATCGAGTAATATTATATATTTATTTTACATAATATGAATTAAAATATATTATGTAAATTAGTTAATTACTGATTAGTCAAATAAATATTTATAATATTGTTATATAAAATAAATAATAATAGTGGGTGGAGCATATAAGTTCTTGAATAGTAAAATACGCAAAAAATCAAAATTTGAAAACAATATAAAGAACTTTCACTTTCGGGTTTAGACCGTGTTAATGGATTTTCACTTTCCGACGTTTCGTCTCTTACTACTAGAGACATCTTCAGGGATTAATCTGAAACTAAGTTTCGAATCAACTTGTGTCACTATTTATGACGAGTTGTGGTTATTCACCCGTGACGAGGTTTTTCCTATCAAAGACTTCCATATTGCAGGTAAGTGGTAACCAGTGTCCCGATTGATATTGTTAGGATGCTTAATGATTTCTATCGATTCCTGTATCTTCCTTGGCATTTTTCTGTTTTCTGTTAATATTTGTTTTGTTTCAGACAAATTGATTTTATGACCTGTTTCATGTACATGTTCGGCTACTGCCGATAAGGAAATTTACTTCTTTCTTATATTGCGCTCATGCTCTTGAAGTCTTGTAGTTATCGGCAGTAGCCGAACATGTACATGAAACAGGTCATAAAATCAATTTGTCTGAAACAAAACAAATATTAACAGAAAACAGAAAAATGCCAAGGAAGATACGGGAATCGATAGAAATCATTAAGCATCCTAACAATATCAATCGGGACACTGGTTACCACTTACCTGCAATATGGAAGTCTTTGATAGGAAAAACCTTGTCACGGGTGAATAACCACAACTCGTCATAAATAGTGACACAAGTTGATTCGAAACTTAGTTTCAGATTAATCCCTGAAGATGTCTCTAGTAGTAAGAGACGAAACGTCGGAAAGTGAAAATCCATTAACACGGTCTAAACCCGAAAGTGAAAGTTCTTTATATCTTAATGGCCGTGAAAGCTTAAAATCTAAAATTTGAAAACAAGTTTTGAGATTCTCGATCTATATTCTACCCGAGCCGCGAATTTTTAATTAAATTCGTGGTGGCATAAAGTTTAAAACTATTTTCAAAAATGTTACCTTTTACAACAAAATATATTATTATATTTTTCTATTTGCGACTCTTATAAGCTCATAATTACACGCATTTTGCGTGTTCTTATAGGCCCATAAGGGGTCTCTACTTTTTTTTCTTTTGGGTTGGCAACAGCAAAAGCCTATCGCTTGACGTTTTCCGTGCAAATGTCAACGTCGCTTTAAATTTTAATTTTCTACATTATTTTGTGTTTAGGTTATTTTTTACCGTGTTAAAATTGTGGCTTTGGTTACTTGCAGTGAAAAAGAGAAGACGTGACTATAAAATATATCAAAATTTCATTTCAATTTTAAACATGGCGAAAACAGTAATGCCAACCCGAAAAAAAATCCCTAAATCAATCATCAAATTAAATGTAAGTTTTTTAAAGTTTTAAAGCAAAATAGAAAAAAATTGTATAAAGCACTCGTTTTATAACACGTTTTTAGCGCACTAGTACTTTAGAAAACTGGCCGCAAGCGGCTCGTTTTCTAAATTTGTACTCGTGCGCTAAAAACTTATATTAAGAAATTAGTACTTTAATATAATATTCTGATGGTTCGCGCATTTTATACCAACATTATGTACAGTACATGTTGGCCGCCTGACGTCCAACGCCAACAAACTCCTCAGGTCTCTAGTTCAATCTGATATCTTTTGGAGTTCTCCAGTTATTGCTAACTGGCGCCGCCTCTGCTTTTGATAATTTGTTACTTCTACCGTATGTTTTTTTTTTTTTCTCATAATTACTTTTTTACATGTACAAATGTATATTTTATTTTTATATGGTTTTTTGACTGGAATAAATGCATTATTATTATTATTATTATTATTATTATTTCCCTTTATAAAATGCAAGGGCACTTGATAATTTTATGATTAATCTCCCTATACTAAAATTAGTTATAAATTATATACATCCGCCAACTATGATTAAAATATTTAATATGGCGATTTATTCTTGCCTGGGTTTGTTATTTATAGGAGATTTTTTTCCAAACGGTGACACGTGACCATCCTAATAAGATAAAAAATTTAAAGCGAGAGGATCCTTTCAAGAAATTCCAAACAAATTAAAAAGAAAATCCTACGTATGAAAACAACAAATTTCACACGGTTTAGACAGTAAGAAAGTGTCATATTTTATACGCGTGTGAAATAATATCATACATATGTAAAAAAGCACAGCTATCATTATTTTCCTACGCTCCCTTATGAAAATGACATTTAGCACACTCTTTTGTTCTTCAGAAAACGCCTTATATCACACTAGTTTGATATTTTTATATCACCCAAGTTTGATATTTATGTATGTAGGTTTGCCTAATTTCTCGTATTTAGGTTTGCCTTAATTTACGTGTAGATTCTACGAATTTAGCTCACCTCGTTTTAAATTCCATTTTCCACCTTTCATCACAGCCTTTTATGATATCTTTTATATTTTTCAATCCAAATATTTCTGTTTTTCACAAGAGGCTTGCGTTATAGGCAACCCATTAAACAACTACTATAAAAATATATTGTATTAAATTTAAAACCAAAAAAACTAAAGGTAAATGAAAATCATATTTCCTGTTTAACATCCATAAATTTGTATGCTGTTTTTTGCTTTGTATGCTCTGCTTTCCTCAAAAATTCTTTGAATAAGTAATAATAACTAGAAAATATAAAATTAAGAAACTTTTTAGGATCGTAGGAAAAATAGTGTACATAACTCGTTGGAAAGCATATTTCGTACACTCGTACACTAATATACTATTTTTTAGCAGTACTTAATTTTAATCCATATAATTTTATTTATCCTTATTTAAACAAAATAATATTTATTTTAAATAATTATATATATTTTTATGGTTAATTGAGTGCATATAGTACAAAGTAGGGTTATGGGGGAGTAAGGATGTTACAAAGTAGGGATGTTATGGACTCCATAATATGGTTTGGATTTTGTGGAGTAGGGATGTTGGAGAGTAGACAAATGCACTGTAAAAACTGCATGTAAAATAATGTAAAAATACATGAATTTACTTAGTACGGAATAGTAAATTTACTATTCTGGACTATGCATAATTCGTGAATTTATGTAAAAGAATGTAAAATAATGTAAAAGAATGTAAAAATTTACATTGATTTACATATTTTTACATGATTTTACAATGTCGGGCTGTTATTTTAAGACGCGCGTGCGCTTTGGACAATAACCAAGAAGGCGTCGCATCCTGAGACGGACCGTTTAATATTGTTATTGTTAGAGAATTAGTAGAGACGCATGCTGATAGGTTAAAGTGTTAAAAGTGTTAAAAAGGTAAATAGTATTTATGTACGATATTTAAATGCTTTATTTGTGGCCTAAATTCTACGTTCATTATAAATTACGATCTTTATAACCAATAGATCTTTAAAGAAAGATGTAAGCAGTTTATACTCGTATTAAGGGTGCAAATCGTTTGGTTTCTTAAACCAAACTTTTTACGATATTTCAAAAAAGCTTTGACACAGAGACTTGTAATTTGGAACAAACATTTTCTAAGTAGTAAATATTTTTTTTCAAATTTCAAGCCCAAACCATTCTGGACTATGTAATTTTTAGCGTTCCGGTCTATGCAAAATATTACCATTCTGGACTATGTAATTTTTAGGGTTCCGGTCTATGTAAAATATTACCATTCTGGACTATGTAATTTTTAGCGTTCCGGTCTATGCAAAATATTACCATTACGGACTATGTGATTTTTACCATTCCGGTCTATGGCAACATATTACCATTTACGGACTATGTAATTTAATGTAATTTATTTTTACCGTGTGGATAGTAGGTATGCCTACCGTCTTTTTAAAAACTGTCTGCATGCTCAGCCTTATTGGGAGTCCCAATGTGGGACCACTCTGTATATAAAATAACAGAAAATAATACTTGTAGGCATTTTGAACCTACTCGTACGTTTTACTCAACTTGTTTCTTGAAAAGCAGGACAGAAATTTTTAAAATAATTTCACATAAAATAGCATTTATGCTTTAGCGTTATAGATAAAAACGTACTTTGCACTTACGTAGGCAGTATTTCGCGATAGTTATATACAGGGTGTTCCAACTCTATTTACCCAATCATTTTCTCGAAAACTTAAAGGGATAATCAAATTCTGCGAAAACCACCTTAAATAAGACAACTTAAACTATCTTTTAGCATATATTTGCATCTTAAAATGTGGGCAGGGGCGCATAGGGGGACATTTTTTTAAATGGAAAGGAGGTCGTGTGATACATCATTTGAAAGCTTATTAAATTCTCCATTTAACTATTTTTTTTTATTTTCTCAAACATTTTTTTTTGGGTTTAAACTAGGGTTGGAAATGGGTATTTTTGTCAAAATTACTCAAAAAAAATCAAACAATTTTTTAAAAGTTACTAATTTCATGATGAAAAAACGTAAATTATACTTTTAAACTAATTTTAATTGACATAAATAAAAATTTACAAAAAAAACTTAAAAAATCGCATTTTTTAGTAAAAAAAATTAAAGAATCAAAACCTTAAAAAAATTGTTTAAAAAATTAATAAATATGCAGTTCAATAGAGAATTTTATTTGCCTCAAAATCATGTATCACACGACCCCCCTTTCCGTTTAAAAAACTCCTCCCCGTGCCCCCCTGCCCACATTTTGAGAAGTATCAAATATATGCTAAAAGATCGTTTAAGTTGTCTAATTTAAGATGGTTTTCGCAGAACTTGATTATCTCTTTTAGTTTTCGAGAAAATCGCTGGGTAAATAGAGTTGGGACACCCGGTATATAGGGTAATTTTAGACAATGTATTGCACTGAAACGTGTTTGATCCTATGACTTCTTTGTTTATGAATATACAATTTTTTTTCAAAGTTAATATCAAAAATTGAAGTTATCAAAATATTTTTTCTGACTGACTGAGCTTGCCTTCATGATAAAAATTAATCGAAAGTAGCTGTTCCTGGATGAAACCGTTTTTGATTTGAGTTCAATTGTTTTTATTAGCGGTAATGCGGAAAATAATAAATTAAATTAAATTTATTCTAGATACAGTAAGCACAACTTATGTATGTATAAAAAAAAACAAATAATGATAGTGTTTAAAAAAATCAGTGGACTGTAAATTTTGTATGCCTATGTGCGCACTATACACGTATTAATATACTCTCCACAGCGCGCAAGCGCTAGAAGAGTATAATACGGTAGTTTCGAATTTTCCAAAATCGCCAAAAAAGTCTAAGTAACTTTAAAAACGACAGTATGTCTCTTCGATGTTTTTAAAAATAATTCCCACAAAAAAAAAGTTATGGATGGCTAAAAATAAATAAAGCTGGAAAAATCGACTTTTTTTCACAAAAATTACTTTTATAATAAGCCGTGAAGATATGTAATGCTATTTACAGTAAATGGTATATTGCATTTTTCCAAATACTTTTTAAAATTGTTAAAAAAAAAATAAAAAAAAACTTTAAAAAGAAAATTTTTTTTTAAGATTTTTATTTTTTAAAAACAATTAATATTTTTTTTTCAAAACTCAAAAAAATTCATTAATTTTTTAGAAAAACGAACAAGTTTTAAAAACAAATTTTTTCAAAAAAAAAAAAAAAAATTAAAAAATTACAAAAAAAAAATATTTTCTTTTTGCGAAAAAAAAAACGAAAAAAAAAAGTTGATTTTTTTTTTGAAAGTAGTTTTCTCATTTTTTAAAAAAGTTTAACCCCCTATAACTTTTTTGTTTTTGGGGGGATTACCCCTAAAAACAATAGGGATCTTCCCTTCATAGAACCTGATTTTTCCTGAAAATTTCTAGTCGAGATTTCTTGAGATATTGTAACATCCAAACAAAAAACTTATTTTTTCATAAAACACATTTGTATCAAAGGGAACGTTCAAGTATTACGTAACGCAAATTTTGATCATTTTGGTGTAAATTTTACACTGTAAGATGTACTTTTTACTACTATGTATTATTAGGGTGGATCTTATATTTTTTTTATTATTTTATTTAGGTGTAACTAAAAAACTCTAAAAATATGAGAGTGATCAAACTTCTCTAAGGGTCCCAACTGGGCCCCTATAATTCGTAAATTACCCATAAATCGTAAAAACTCGTTGAAAATTGTCTGTAATTTTTGTATAAGTAAAAAATTTAGAGGGCTTCAAATCTTATTTTTTTCCTTTTGAGCATACAAAACTGTGCCAAATTTCAAAATGGTCAAAATATTATAACTCGTGCCGAAAATCCGCCAAAGTTGCCCCTAACACTAAAATTTACGTATTTCTACCATAAATGTTAGTTAAAGGGAACGTTCAGATATTACGTAACGCAAATTTTGATCATTTTAAAATTTGTTTTTTAAATTTCAGACAATTTTCAACGTTTTTTAACGATTTATGGGTAATTTTCCTTTGTTATTCTAAATTCTGGGAAACCTAAATGAAATGACGTTAAACTTCACACTTCACACAGTGTAATGTCCACTTTATTCAGAGCCTAAAGGCGTTTTATTAAAATCCCACAGTTTAGCACCAAAAGTAAAATTTTTACATACGACCTTTTATACTTTGAGTGACGATATACATATTACTTATACCGTTTCATAAAAAAAATCTAAAATATCTCGCATATAGGTATCCAGTTGCAGTATCAGAAGTCTACTTTGATTTTTGAATGAAGTCTGCTCCATTAGACCAGATTAAAAATAATTTTAGGCTAAAAGTTAAGAAAAACAACTTAGTTCAGTTAAGAAAAATATGGCGCAGTCGAAAAAATAAAGAAACATGAAGAGCTTTTTATTCAATATGCTCTAAAACAATTTTAGGCTAAAATTTTCAGCGACTTTCCCTTAATCGTATTCGAGTTGCTAAATGTGTTACATTCAGGAAAATGTGCATTCGAGTGTGCCTTAGTCAAGAATACCTATCCAGAAGCTTGCATAAGAACATAAAACATAAGAATGCGGTGCCGTGATTGGCTTACAAGATACATGGCGGCACATCAAGCCAATCACGGCATCGCATTGTTATCTATTACGTTCTTATGCGAGCATGTGAATAGGCGAGGTTGGAAAAACAAAGAAATATGGAGGGATTTTTTAAAATGCCGCTTGTTTTAAGTTACGCTTTCCTCCAAAATTCGCAGTCGCTGACGACTGCGACCGGGTAGCTGCGACCAGGTCGTCACGACTCCTCGGTCTCGCCAGTCGCCATTCTGTTGGCTGGCCATTTTATAAACAGCTGTTGTTTTGTTTGCGAGTTTATGCCTTGCAATCATTATGAATATCTCTAATTATACTTTTAAACTAATTTTCAATAATATAAATAAAAAGTTTGAAAAAAAATATGAAAAAATCGCATTTGTTAGCACACAAAAATTAAATATCAAAACCTTAAAAAAATCGTTTAAAAAATTAAAAAATATATAGTCAAATAGAGAATTTTATTATATATATATATAAAGACCCTCCTTTCCATTAAAAAAACTCCCCCCATGCCCCCCATTTTAAGAGCTGAAAGTAATAAATATAAGCTAAAAGATAGCTTAAGTTGTGTTATTTAACAGTTCTAAATTTGAAGTCGATATCCCAACTCGTTTAAAAGTTAAGAAGGGGGAGTGACTTTTGAACCGCACTGTATACAAATTTACAACCAATGGATAACCAGATCCTGCCACAATGGATAACCAGGCACAGGTCCTGGCAGCCAGGATCCTTAAAGTATATTAACTATCAGAACAAAATCATAAAATATTCACAAAACGTAGAACGCAATAAATTTACGATCAAACCTAACTTATTTGTGACTTTTATCTGAGTCAAACCAAATAAAATAAAATAATATAAATACACGAATTGTACTAATTTGACAACTAAAAGATAGTTTATTAATTAAAAACATTTTTTGTTGAGCGAAAAATACGAAAAATAATAAAAAAACGAATAAAAAACAAAAAAAAAACAAAAAAAAAACGTTTTAAAATAAGTTTTTAACATCCCTACAAGTACAAATTATTACATACCTGCCATAACTATTTCTACTCTGCTGTGGAATGAAAAAAATAAACACTTGTCACAGCGCACACCTATTCAAATTCGTGACTGCGTTAATTTCTCCAAATTTTAGTCTCGTTTCTCACAGACTGAATCAGAGACTATGATCACCCTGTAGAGTTTTTAAATTTCAAAATACATATATGTTATAACATGTATTATACCTCTTTAAATTTGGTCAGACATCTAAATTGACTTCAATTTATTAAAGCCTACTTAAATTTTAAATTAAAAAATATTAAAGATATTTCATTGAACTTAATTTATTCACCTGTTCAAGGTGAGTTGCTTAATTTGGTCTGCAGCGGCATAATATGTATTATAAATATTGATATATTTCATTTTAATTAGTTTAAAGAAAAAAAAACGATATTGTGAGTCGATCAGGATAGAATAACCGGTAGCTAATGTGGGGTGACGCTCCCTGATTATTGTGTAGACTATGTGGGGCCTTACACCGAGAAAAATCTAAAAATATTATTACAAAACGTTGTTTTGTCAACTTTTAGGTATAGAATACAGTTTTTACGATTATTCTAATAGTATATTTTAAAGTACTAGTTTCATAACATACGTTTTTAGCGCACGAGTACAAGTTTAGAAAACGAGCCGCTTGCGGTGAGTTTTCTAAAGTACTAGTGCTCTAAAAACGTGTTATGAAACGAGTGCTTTATACAATTTTTTCTATTTTGCTCTAAAATTTAAAAAAACTTAGATTTAAATTGATGAAAAAATTTCGAATTGGCATTACAGTTTTCGCCATGTTTAAAATTCTAAGAACGAATATTATTTTGATATATTTTATAGTCATTTCTTCTCTTTTCCACTGCAAGTAACCAAGCCACAATTTTAACACGGTAAAACATAACCTAAACACAAAATTTTGTAGAAAATTAAACTTTAAACCGATGTTCACAATTGCACGGCAAACGTCAAGACATAGACTTTTGTCTGTTGCCAACCCAAAAGAAAAAAAAGTAGAGACCTCTTATGGGCCTATAAGAACAAGCAAAATGCGTGTGATTATGAGTTTATAAAAGTCGCAAAATAGCAAAAAACATTATAATACAATCAAACCATATAACGGGTGTTTCAGGAAATTGGTTCACCCCCTATAACTTTTTTACTTTTTTAGGTAGGATCTTGAAACTTTCAGAAGCTGTATTATGTATAATTTAAGATTTTTTTACTTAGATTTTTTTTGGCACTTCCGGTTTCGCCGGAAATGCATCGAACTTTCGATTTTTAATTGGAACATAATTTTAGATATTTTGATTCAGAAATCAATTCCAAAAACAATCTTTTGTGATTTAATGCCAAGTTCTTCCAAATAAACTATTCATGTGTGGTATGTTCGCAAGAAAATTCTCTTTAATTTTAAGTCTCTCTCCATTTGAAAAAAAAAATGACTTATAGACCAAAGTATGATTTTCGAACCTTTAAGAGCCCACCACATTTAGACTTTTGGAAAAAAAATCAAAATAGTATTTTTCTGAGGAAACTAGACCAACAATTAAGCGAAGAAGCTAATTTAAGGCACTCTGGATTTAAAATAAAAATTTAAATAAAAAATGACATGACCTGTCAAAAACTGACAAGTGACACATGCTTGTTCTCAGAATTAAAATATGTAAAAATATATATTTTGGTATCACTGTATTCAGAATGAAGCGTAGAATTGAAATATGACAAAAAATATAGGTTGTTCCATTTAAAAATCGAAGGTTGGTGTCATTTACGGTTAAACCGGAAGTGACATAAATGTACTTTTTATGTTTAAAGTTTTATGGAAATAACCCCAGTAACAATTTTTGTCAAGTCTGGCACAAGATTCTTGATCAAGTAACTGCATCCAGATTTTGACAATTCTGGCGCAAGATACTGTCGACAGATTCTTGCTCAAGAATTTTCAAAGAATTGCTACAGATACTTCGTCAAGATTCTTGAAGTCTTGCGCAAGAATGTAGCAAGAAAAATTGACAAGAAATTGAAAAGCGATCTCTATTATGATCAAATCGTACTTGTTAGAGTAGGTCAAGATTCTTGACCAAGAATCTTGTCAAATTGCTTGGTACAGACTTGACGAACAGACTTGACAAAGTATTGCTAAACGTTCTGCTTCCAGAATCTTGCTAAAGTCTTGCCCAAGTCTGGATACAGAATCTTGATTAATTCTCTTGCTCAAGATTTATCCATTTCATTACAAAGAACTTTGTCAAGTACTCTGGCCAAGAAACCTGTCCAAGTTCAATGTTACTAGGGAAGAGACCCTCCAAATTTGAAATCTCTAACTTAAAAAATAAAGAAAAAAAGGGGGTGTAAGGTCTTGTAATACCCGGTATTTAATAAAATGGAATTCATTTGCCCGAAGAGCAAAAATGGCAATTGGCATTTGCCTCAAACTCACCTTTTTTTTTTCAATTTTGTGGTTTAACAATAGAAAATTTATAAAGCTGAAGTTTGCAACGTTTTTTTTTTGCATCGAAAATTCAAATAATATATTAAAGCACTTATTCCATAACACGTTTTTAGCGCACGAGTACAAGTTTGGAAAACAAGCCGCTTGCGGCGAGTTTTCTAAAGTACTAGTGCGCTAAAATCGTGTAATATATTATTTTAATTTTCGTTGCAAAAAAACGTTACAAATTTCAGCTTCATGAAAATTTACATTACACTTGTAATGAAACCAATATATGTTCAATTTAAATGCATTTAATATACTATTATCAGGTTATTAAAGTTGCCTATAGACCATAATCTGGGTTGCATTCTTGTTTGTTATATTTAAATTGTGTGACGTCACGATCCTTTTGGCCATTCTACAGGAAGTGGCATTTTGTTCTCGTGCTTCATGTGCAACATGCTGAAGCTATTTCATCCTCTGGATGTAAAACTACATTTTAATGTATACTTAAAATATGTGAATGTAGCTGTCTGGTGTTATAGGTAAATATATTTGTAACTTTGATTGTTTTATATGTACTAATTATAATTTGTTATAGTTTATAGTATTGTTTTGTGCATGATGTGCGTGCACAAACCCCTCGGATATGTCCTTTTCCTCTCTAGGTATTCTTAATAAAAACTCTCTTACTCTAAATCAGTGTATTCTTATAAACCCACAATCCCCGAGAAGGCTTAAAAACAAAAAAGCCCAATTTCAAAATACTTATTTAATAAAAATGTGGTTTTACGTTCTGACATTTACCTATTTTAGTCAATATTTAAAATAAATTTAATTAATACACAATTTCCTGAATATTGTAATAAGCACATATATCTAGATATCTAGGTTTATTACACAATTTGTGGTATATTAATAACCCAAGTAAAAAATTCTAAAATTACTGTCAGCTTTGAATTATGGTTCAATAATTTACACAAAAAAAATGCATTTTGATATATTACCTTAATTATATTTACACATTTCATATTAAAAAAGTATACTTAGAAAGTGCATTTATAAATAATATTAATAATAATTCAATATACTGACACAAATATCGTCAGATTTGTTAATTAAGTTATTTCTTTCTGTTTAATGCGCTATAAATTAATTAAAAGCAATAATCGATTATTAGGTAAAATAAAATTTAATAATTAATATATTGAATTGTAAACAATTTAATTATAAAATAGAAAATCGCATTATAAATACTTATTGAATGACAAATTATTTATTTTATAAAAATCATTGTAACAAAAATAAGAATTTAGCACTATGTGAAATAATGAGTATAGAAGAGAAAAAGATACAAGTCGCTTGTAAAACAAGTTTACACTACCATATTTTTTTCTCAGTAGTAAACAAAATTTGTTCCAAAGAAGGTTATCGTTTTAAATAGGAGTTTTGGGCTAATAAGAAAAATATGATTTTGTTCAAAAAATTGCAAATTGATGAAAAGAAATGATAAAAACTGTGTTGTTTGTTAATAAAGAACAAAATGAAAAAAACAAATTAAAAACTCAGGAATTATTTGTTATCGTAAACCCGACAACATCGCATTATTCTTGCGCTAAATGTGATATGATATTGAAAAAAAAACATATTTTTTGTTAATCTAAAAACCAACATAAATACCTACATTTAGGTAGAATGTATAATAAAAACACTACAATATTAATTAAATATATTTATTTTTAAATAAATATATTTAATTAATATTAAAAGTTGAAAATAAATTAATTTAATTTAACATGTTTTAACATTAAATTACTTGTCTTGGGTAACACTGTCCCATGGAACTACATGTTTTGGGTTATCGTAGAAACTGCTGGTTTGCTCACAACGTTATTATAGAATAAACACCTCAAAAATAACTCCATAATCGTACTGAAACATAAGGAACTAGTCACATAAGTCCAGCCTAATTACACATTGAATTACAGTATATTGAATCCGTGAAAACTAATAAAACACAACAAAATATTTTAATATTATAGTCAAGAGCAGTAAACACAACACAGACCCTTTCCTTTGGCCCCACTGTAGTAGTTAACGTGCAAAGTTATTTTTATTTTGACGAGATGACATTTGACACTTGAAGTTTCGTGCAATGTTGCCAAATCGTACATTGACAGATGTCAAATTCTTAGCTAAAATAATTAGTTAAAGTATGTTCCGGGATGTAAAAAGGGCTGAAATTTTGGCTAAGTATTTATTGTATATCTATCTATAAGCTTGTAAAGTCTTATCGTTGTAGGCGATTTAGCCCAAACCTTCTTTTCTAGTCTCTATGTTGTAATAAAACCACTTTGAAATATAGAAATGAAAATTCGGTATTGGGCGCCTTGTGGTTTTTGAGACTCTTTAGGGGTTGTAGGTTGATAGAAATAACTGGTTTTTGAATGGAGAGTTTTATTAGGCAAATAGTAGACCAATTTGAGAGGGTTTGTGCTGACACATCATGCATAAAACCATGGTAAAAGCTAAGATACAAAATTTAAAATTAGTTACAAAATTAAATTATAAATTAGTAATATTCTTACCTAAGATACCAGATATTATTTAAAATATCTGTAAATATAGGATCCATCCAGAGGATGAATTAACTTTTCACAGTTGCACATGAGTGCTAGAACAAAATGGCACATTTGATAAGAAAGGGAAACGGATCCTTCGTCACAAATGTGACGTCACAAACTGAAATATATTTTGAATATTCTATATATGCAACACAAATTACGCTGTCTGGATTAACTTATGAAATCCTATTTTAATACATAATTACCGATTAAATATTGGTTATTTTATTTCTCTACAATGTCAAAGATTTCTTGAAATTCTTAGTGTAAAGTGGTTTTGCAAGCGACTTTTTCTCTACTATACATTGTATTTAATATTAAGAAAACTTTATTTTAAGGCAATATAATATTTCACACGGAGGCGGTAGGTATACGTGGCGCTCCTATGCCTATGCGATGGATTTTTAGTTGGCAACATAAGACTTTTGTTTAGAAATAATCGTTAAAATCAACGTAGTAATAGAAATAAAATATTTGGGGAAGAGGCCCTAAGTTGACGAACATAAGCTTTGATGGTTTGTATAAAATAGGATTTTCATTTAAATATTTTTTTTATTTAGAAGGTGGTAATTTAATTAATAGTTTATCTAATTTATGGATTTTGTTTTATTTTATACTCTTTAAAAAAAAATTATCAAAAAAGAATGTAAAATTAGTCCACTGTAACAGTAACAAAATGCATAATGTATAAAACTTATAAAGAATTTCAAGACCTACAAGTTATCATTTAATTAGGTTTTAGGTTTTTATTAACCGACTTTCAAAAAAGGAGGAGGTTATCAATTCGACGTGTGACTGTTTTTTTTTTGTTTATGTTTGTTCCCGCATAAATTTGGAACGAATGAACGGAATTTGATGAAACCTTTTTCTACTTAAAGAAGACATTCTTGAGGTGGTCCCGTTTTAATTTGATGCTCGGATAATTTATTTTTTTTAAATTTATTTATTTGATACAACACCCAACAGACGAAGCCAATTACTGGGTGGGAAATACATAGATTGTGTTAATAAAAAGTCCAAACTAAATATTTTTTTATTTTTTTTTATTACTTATTGACTAAATTTATACTGTTTAATAGTATTTAAGTTACAATTAAAAATATCTAAACTACCCTGCAGACGATTGTATGAATTACATATAAAATATATGGGCGAAAATATCAAAATATTTGTTCTAGCCTTAAGCTAAGTAAAAAGTAGGATTTTCGCGTGCCCCTAACCGGGGAACGTGGAAGCTAAATTTGCCAAGAATGTTCGGACACTTTATGTTGTTGTGAAGCAGTTTATACAAAAATAATAAGGCTATTCGCTTGCGTCGGTTTTCGAGACTGTCAATGGAGATTTTTCCATTTAGATTAGACAGGGACAAAAGTTCTACCCAAAAAGGATAGAAGTAATATCACCAACATAAAGAAAAAAAAATCTCCTAGGTTTTATGTTGGCTGCACTGTCAGTAACGCCATTTTCTTTAGCCACTGTCATTGTGTGAACTGCGTTTGATATTGTTTTGATTTCAGTTTTTTTACTAAATATTGTGTTTTTATTAACTATTATAGTACTTTTACGAGTTTTGATATTTAAATATTGTTTACCAAAGGTAAGTTCTTTCTTTATACCTTAGATTTAAAGCCTAGGCGAAATTCGTTTGGACTTTTGCAACCCTTGTAAAAACATCTTGGCATTTTGGTAGCTATAACAGAAATAACGCTCGTCATAAAATTAATTTCTTGAAATGTAGAATGTAGAAATGTAGAAACTGGTAACGATATTAAAATATATAATAATAATATATAGTAATAATAAATATGATAAACATTAAATAAATTCATATTTACCTTTTCATATTTAAGGTTATGTTTTGTAAATAAATAAACACATCAAGCAACCAACCTAAGAACAATTAATAGGATTTATATTTCATTCTTTATTTTACTATTAAATCATCAGTTTTATTTCTTAGCAAAAAATATTCATTTCTTTAGGTTTATTTACAAAAATCAACTGTAATTGTTGATAAAAATTGAAAAAAATGCAATATTTTTTTAATTTATTTAAGTTGGTAGTGGCGTGCCGTGCACAAATGAGATAGAGATAGGGTAGACGCCTTCTGTTTCATAATTCTAGTTGTACAGAGATCTATTGTAAAACTATTTAATAAGTTAGCGTGGTTAAAACCAATATCAGGATAGACTCCTGTTGTTTTGAAAACTAGAAAATTTAAAAATCTCCTTTGGATTCCTTCAAGCACAGCTTTATATAATAATATATATATATATAATAATAATATATAATGCCGAGTAAGCCAGATAATCGAGATAAATCTAATCGTTTTAAAGCAATTTCACTTAAAACCGGCTTAATTTGGTTCTAATACCAACAAATTTTTAGAAAATGATCGGATAACTCGGATAAGCCGGATAAGGGAACGTTCAAGTACTACGTAACGCTCCTAGGGGGGGGGGTCATTTTGTAGTGTTACGCCCATGTTAATGGTATAGGAAAATAGCGTTACAGGGGAGGGGTCCAAAATGACTAATAGTTGTGACGTCAGCAGCCTGCCGAGATGGAAGGACAACTATAATTTAGCTTGTATAACGTTACAAATCTACGAGTTCTGTGTCTCTAAAAAATAAAAAATAAAAACTTTTCGCAAAAAAAATGAACCGAATTCTGTCTCCAAAAAGTAAAAAATAAAAAATAAGTCGGTGCCAATTTCACAGCAATCAATTTAACAACAAAAATAATTGTTAGTATTAATTTAGGGAGTGGTAAAATTGATACCGACTTATTTTTTTTTATTTTTTACTTTTTAGAGGCAGAAGTCGGTTCATTTTTTTTGCGAAAAGTTTTTATTTTTTATTTTTTATCATTACTTTACTTTCATATTTGATACAGGTGTTATACTGTTAAATACTAATTTAATATTTATGAACTAATATGTAATTATATGCTTGTTAAATAAAGGTATACTTACATTATGAAATTTATTTGTAGAACATAAGAAAATTATAATAAAATGGATATTAAACGTTTATTATTCAGTTTAAAATTTTAGCCAAAAAGTAATACAAATGAAAAGTAAAAGTTTTTACCATAAAGTTTTTATTATTATATTGTTAACAGGTTAACAAGAGAATAGTAATTTGATATGAAATTTAATGCAATTTAATGAGAATTAATAGTTTTAAAGTAAAAGTAGGCAAAAGAAAACATTTAATGTGTGAATAAAATTTTAACACTTAAGTGTTCGAAGAAAATCAATTATTTTTTTTGCCAGGACATTAAAAAAAAAGTATTTAAAAGTCTAATATAATAGAGTTCAGGTGTCCAGGGCCGAATCGAACAAGATTTTGTGTGGGAAAGAAGATCAAAAATTACAACTTTTTTTAGCTTACTAAAAATACATCTTTTTTCCTGGAAGTAAAGGTTAATGACTAAAAAAAACTTTTATAAAAAAAAAATGACCTCTAAAAAGTAAAAAATAAAAAATAAGCCGGTGCCAATTTTACCACTCCCTAAATTAAATACTAACAATTATTTTTGTTGTTAAATTATTTTCTGTGAAATTGGCACCGACTTATTTTTTACTTTTTAGAGACAGAAGTTGGTTCATTTTTTTTGCAAAAATTTTAATTTTTTACTTTTTAGTGACAGTGAACTTGTAGATTTGTAACGTCATCTAAGCTAAATTATAGTTGTCCTTCCATCTCGGCAAGCAGCTGAGTCACAACGCACTAATAGTCATCATCTTAAAGATAAATTTCTAAAAAATAGTTAGTAGTATTTTTATTTCAGCGCCCAAGAGTCCAACCAACCTTATTTTAAACGAAATACTAAAGAAAATCTTTGGTAAACTTTAAGCGTTAAGTAATAATCAAATAACGACTTATAATCACTAATTTTATAATTTTCTCTTGGTATTTAATAAATAATGTCTTTATTCATCCCAAAAAAACACAAAGTTTTATAGAGGGACACCTCTTTGTACAAAAATTAAATATTACATTTTATTTATAAATCTATAGCTAAGCTAAAGCTTACATAATTACATCACAGAATAATGACTATTAATATTTCAGGTCCACAGAAACAAGTTTAGCGTCATTTAAAAGATTTTTAGCCTGCCTTAATATTTGAGGGACCACTTAATCAAGTTATCCGGCTTATCCGAGTTATCCGATCATTAGCTAAAACTTTGGTTGGTATTAGAACCAAATTAAGCCGGTTTTAAGTGAAATTGCGTTAAAACGATTAGATTTATCTTAATTATCCGGCTTACCCGGCATTATCCGAGCGTCAAATTAAAACGGGACCACCTCATGAATGTCCAAAAGGTTTCATCAAATTCCGTCCATCCGTTCCAAAGTTATGCGGGAACAAACATAAAAAAAACAAAGTCACACGTCGAATTGATAACCTTCTTCTTTTTTGGAAGTCGGTTAAAAACCGTATTTATTTAGCAGAAATATTTTTTTCTACGACTGCTTTAGAATGTAAGCTAATACACACACTTTTCAAACACAGAATGAATCCATTCTAGCTCTAGATACGGTATGAATATTCCGTATCAAGTGTTAGAATGAGCACATGTAGTGCCATCTCTTGTTTATAAAAGTAAAGAAAACTGTAGCAAAATTAGCAAAAATATATATATTTTACCATGAAATATTGAATAATTTAATGCAATTTAAAGTTTTGCGTTAAAATTACATAAAGTTTATTAGTTCTTCTTAATATTTAACCAGTTGTTTATTTAGTTCAAAAAATTAAAACTGCCCCATCTATTGTTAAATATTTAAACCTTATATCTGTCACAACAATTTGACATAACCTTCAATATTTGCATTATAATTTGTAAATATGTGCTAAAATTAAATAAAAATCTTTTTTAAGTACTGATTTGATAAAATTATTAAATAATATTAATTGCTTTATTTAAAAATATGTGTTATGTTGCATTTACAATGTCCAGTCACAAAAAAAACATTGTTTTTAACCATGTCCGCAGTTTAAAGACATACAGTGTTTCATATTTGCAGTCGAAGAAAAAAAATAAAAATCTTTTTTAAGTACTGATTTGGTAAAATTATTAAATAACATTAATTGCTTTATTTAAAAATATGTGTTTTGTTGCATTTACAATGTCCAGTCACAAAAAAAACATTGTTTTTAACCATGTCCGCAGTTTAAAGACATACAGTGTTTCATATTTGCAGTCGAAGAAAAAGTATAGTCTACAACACGTATGGAATAGTCATTCCGCGCTCGCGGGACCGTCATACTCGCCTACCGGCTCGTATGACAAACCCTCCGCTCGCGCGGAATATTGTCTATTCCATACTAGTTATAGTATTTTTTAGCTAGGGACAGCTTTCTTCCTCTAGAAATATATTTACCCATACGCGTAGCTACGTGCTGTGATGAGGGTAATAATATATGGCGGTTCCTAAATAGTAATTTAGTACGATTAACCTATCCGTAAATTACTTACTAGTGATTCTCCACTGGTTAATAAAGAAATTCTTTCGGTATCTTGATACGGATCATAGGTTTTTGCTAGAAAAAATGTGTATAAATTACACAACTACTTAACGAATTGTGAAGCTCTGTAACAAATAATTACTATTATTATTATTACTAATTTAATACTAACCGTAGATTTATTGTTCATACACTAAGAAACTAAATTACGCACTATAAGTTCGAGTATTTTATGGCAGAATGTAGTAATTTTACATAATTGCGTAATTTTACATAAATAAATAATATGAATATATTCAATCGAGTATTCAATTGTCCATTAATTTTAATTAAAAATTAAATGAAAATTTAATTTTTTCAAATACTTTTTTTGTGGATTTTTGGACTATAAAACAAAAAAAAATAAATAAAAAAAACTGAATATTAAACAGGTTAACGACCATGTGTACCATATTGGTACGCACCCTGTTTTCTGCACGGACCGTGTGACCGTATTTGGTACACACACACACACATCTGGATGGTAATGTTCCAAGTTATGTGGGACTCACAGGGACGTAGCTACATGAGTTCTAAATGAAGTGTTTAGTAGGTCTGGTCCCTGGGAAATAAAATGTTTTTCTTCCTAAAAACTCCTTCATCGCAACCTTAAATAGTTTTATTTCTTCGATTTGACTAAAAGTTGCCCTGCTAAACTTCTCATCTTGACGTAGCAAGGGTTTTCTGAAAAAAGTGTTTTTTAATTTATGTGCCCCACGTTTTTTCATCACAAAACTAGTAATTTTTAAAAAATAATTTGTTTTTTTTAGAGAATTTTTGACAAAAATGCCCATTTTCAACCCTATTTTAAACCCAAAAAAAAAAGTTTAAAAAAATTAAAAAATATACAGGGTGTTCCGTGAGGAAAGGGAAATATTTAAAGAATGTGTTCTAGAGATCAAAATAAGAGAAAAAGTTATAATAAACATATAAAAGTCCAAAAACGAATCGCAAGGGGGCTACGCCTCTTCAAAAGGGGTTCCAAAAATTCGATTTTTAATTAATATCTTAGTCCAAAAAGTCCAAACCAAGATGGTAGACCTGTCAAAGTCATGTCTTTTGAACAAGAGGTCGTAGAAACTTGAAATTTGGTATGTAGGCTGGTATGTATTTGGTATGTAATGAGAAACAAAAATTAACAAAGCAAAAAACAAGAAGGCCGACCTGTACATGTATATCTTTTGAACGGGAGGTCGTAGAAACATGAAATTTGGTATGTAGGTAACTGATAATAATTAAAAATCGATAAAATAATAAAGCCGTAATAAAAAAAATATATGTATGTGCAAGAAAATAAAACAAGTTCAGTTTCAAATTTAATGATTATTGACGCCATTTTGAATACTCCATTTTATATTTTTTAATCTTATAGTCAAATTGAATTTAGGCATCCTAAAAAACGCACATTACCAATTAAAAGTAAAACTTTATTTATAAATTTATCTATTATAGAGGCCATATTGGAACCGCCATTTTGAATGTTTAACTTTTAATGCCATATTCGGTTTTAGCGTTCTAAAATACCTTCCCTACACCAATTATACCTGTAAACAGCCAAACTAATGCCATTTTTGGGTATCGCCCGCACCATAGTGCGGAGTCGTGCAAAGGCCGGCACTGCATGCACCTACACTTGCAACTATTCCCTTTAATTTATTTAGCGATTGTTTAAAAAAAAGTGCAGTTACATGAGCACCATTGATCCATTTAAATGGTTAGATTCAAATGTCAAACTGTTAAAGAGTACGTGTTTGAAAAACACAAATGCCCACCACGATCGTGAAGAATTTTTTTAATTACCGCATCGTTGCGTAATGGTTCGATTTGAACCGTTTAAATATACTAAATTTAAATAAGGTTATAAGGTTGGCACGAAAATGCAAATTAATCTGAAAATTATTCAGAAATTGAGATGTCAGAAGTAGGTATACGCTATGGTGTACACTGTTTTTAAATGTTCCATTTGGGACTCCCAAATAAACAAGTCAAAAACTCCGCCCCCCTTTAACGTTTGAACGGCTTAAGATATCAATTTAAAATTTAAAACACTTAAATAACATAACACAAATAATTTTTTAGTATATATTTGATATGCTTAGGGGGCACAATGGAGACAGGGGGGCAAGGGGGGACTTATTTTAGATAGAAAGGGGGATCGTGTGATACATCACATTAAAGCTTATAAAATTCTCTATTCGACTATGTAATTTTTAGCTTTTTTAACCTTTTCTTAAGGTTTTCATTTTTTAATTGCTAAAAAATGCGATTCTTTAAGATTTTTTCTGTAAAATTTTATTTATATCATTCAAAATTAGTTTAAAAGTATAACTAAAATAAATCATTTCACAAAAATGTTTTTTTTTTTTTTAAGAAATTTTGACGAAAATTCCCATTTTTAACCCTATTTTAAACTGTCAAAAATTGCTCCGAAAAAATAAAAAAAATATGTGGGCAAATAGAGAATTTTATAAGCTTTAAAATTATCTATCACATACCCCCCATTTCACTTAAAAAACATGCCCCTTTGCCTCCCTGTCTCCATTGTGCCCCATAAGCATACCAAATATACACCAAAAAATTATTTGGGTTATGTTATTTATGTATTCAAAATTTCAAGTTGATATCTCAAGCCGTTTAAAAGTTAAATGGCGGACTTTTGACAAGCTGTGTAACTATGGGTTCTGACACTACATTGTTTATCGAACTGGCTATTTAAAAGTCCGACGTAAGATAACCTAACTCTTTGGTGTAGGTCGGGTTTTTCGCATGTTTGGTGTTTTGATGCTATACGGAAGAATACAATTCCGACGAAAAATATAGCTTGAAAGCTTTAGAAACCATAAAAATCGGCCAATAAAAATACAGGATGTACATTTTTTGTATCAAAATTAGCACACTCTAAATTTATTAGATCAACAAATAATTCAAGCATTAGAAGGTTAAGATTCTTTTAAGAAATAAAAAAAATAAGAAATTTTGCTGAGGGTTTAAACTTTTAAAGAGACAAACTTTTACAGGTAGGAAAAAAGTCTAGAGGCTCACCAGATTGCAGTGGGAGGCCAAGAAAAAAAACTCGAAATTCATCGTTTTTAATGCACATTTGCGCCAATAATTTTCAGGAGGGGCTCAGTCCCCTTTAGCCCTTTCCACTAGCTACAGGTCTGACTTACACAAGCCCGTAACTGGAAAAAAAATCCAGGGGGTGCAGAGCAAATATTTCTCAACTAAAAATTTAAAAATTGAGAAATTTCCCAAACCAAAAAAAAAACAGCTTTTACCCCTGACCATGAAATTTTGCTGACTACAAAAAAGGTCCTCAACTCTGAAATATTCCCAACCTTTCCAATTTTCCCAAGTAAACAATTTACTGACCAGTTTCCCTTTACCCCTCAATTTACATTAGGAAACGTTCAAGTATTACGTAACGCAAATTGTACCAAAATTCATACACTTTATACCCCGGTTCTCGCGTTATTATAGATTAAAGATTTCATATTTTGGCTACCCCCCTAATAGGGGGGGGGGGGGGGGGGCGGGGGGGTAGCCAAAACATAAAATCTCTACAGCTTTGAATAACGCGAGAACCGAGGTATGAAGTGTATGAATTTTGGTACATTTTGCGTTACGTAACACTTGAACGTTCCTTTACTCACAGTATTATTTTTTAATGTAGGGTAGCTTTTCTTTTGACTTGAGCATGCCCTGTGGGGGTGCTCAAAATCATGCCAGGGGGTGCTGAGCACCCCCCCCCCATTTACGGGCCTGGGCTTACAGGATTGTAAAATTTATCCAAAGCCACACATTTACACACGTTCGTGCGTGTACGCATTTTGAACTACTTTAAAGCCTTAAAACAGTCGGAAGAATAACAATTAAGAAAACAACTGTAAACAACAGCAACTTTTGAATACACGTTCAAGATTGCGGTACTAGATTACTATGGCATTGTGCTACACATGTGATATATGTTTTCAATGTTAACATTTTGTATAAAATATGGAACAGTTAAGTAAAACATACAAATAGCTCGGAAAACAAAAGATTAAATTAAAATATTTCTAGTGGCGTATGGGACAATTAGGTACATTGAAAGTCAGCGTTTGGCTTGTCTCAGCAGCATAGTTGCAGTGTTCGAGAGATTACTATGTACAAGGCAGTTTCGTCCTCACTTGGTCTTATCAGCATTTAGGTCAAAAACCAACCCTCAATTCTTTTCAGATTTTTAAAAAAATATTTAGACGTCGCGCCCAGCGGTTTCTTGAGAGAGAAAACATGTTAAGCCTTTTTATTATTATTTAAATATAAAAACTTATTTATGCTACAAAAAAGGTTACTTATAAATTTTTCTCATAGGCCTTTATTTTAGAAATTCATTGATAAGTACCAATTAACGCCCCATATTTATTTTTTAAGAAAAAGAACAGGATGTCCAAAAAAAATCACAAACCCCATAAAATTTAAAAAATCACTTTATTTTGATAAAAGAGATGATATTTGGCCAAAAAGCATAATAATATGTACAAATCGCCTTGAAATATGTTTATTTTTATAACTGGGTGTTGAGGATTTTTTTTTCAGATTTTTAAAATTAAACTTCCTAAACTTTTTTTTGAATACCAAACTTTATTTAATGTGTTTTATTACGTAATATAACATACTACAAGGTATTTTGAAAACATTTTTTATTTATTTTCCACAGAATTGATATTTTATTGCATTTTTATAAAATTGAGATATTTAATTATTTTTTGGACACCCTGTACTTTTTTTTCAAAAAAGTAAATATAAACCTTGAATTCGGACATATTGAAGAATACTCTAGAAAAAAAGGACTCTTTGGAAAAAATTCTAAGTGCATTTTTTTTCTAGCCTTTATTAACCTCATGTGTCAATTTTTATTATTTTTACTTTATAACAATCCCCTTTATTTTTGTAGAGGGGGGTAAAAATTGATAATATTCCTTTATTACCCAGAAACACTTTTCACGTTCATTATCAAAGTTTTTATATCCTTAAAAAAACAAAAAACCGGCGGGACCTCTAAATATTTTACCTCTAGAATTTTATTCTACATTTAATGAGCAAATCAAAAATATAGCATTACATTGAAAAAAAAAATGAGTTTTTTATATTTGAAAATCCAAAAGTTTGAATATTAATTTTGAACGCCTTGTATAAAACATTTTATTTTTGTACATAAAGTAATTAGATACACCCTTTTAAGTTAAGCTTACAAAATTTTATTAATTTTTGACAGAAAGTAAAGAAATTAAAGCAGGTTTGGGAACGTTCAAGTATTACGTAACGCAAATTTTGATCAACTGTAACAACTGTAACGCTAGTTTCCTATACCATTAGCATGGGCGTAACACTCCAAAATGACCCCCAACCCCCCCGCCAGGAGCGTTACGTAATACTTGAACGTTCCCTTTTAACTCATCACTAAAAATGCACGTTTTCTCAAAAAAAAAATATATCTCAAAAACTATAAACAATAGACCCATATAATATTAAAATAAAGGTATTTTTATCACAAGTAAGATTACATAATAAAATATATACCATTCCATTTAAAAAAATTAAGTCAGATGTTACCCACCCTAGGAGGACCATCCTGTATATTTGAAAATATTTTTAAAATGTGCCTTTTTTAAAACCATAAAACTTTTCCCTTTAAAGTTTTTCTCTAAAGTGGATAATTTACTATATATCGACCGAGGCGGCTTCCTTAAGACACCCTGTATAATGTATAGTATAGTATATAATATATAGTATAGTATAAGGGAGTACCTTGAGCCCACTGCATCAAATTGTTACCTCATTTTTTGTATATTAATTTTTTTTGTACTTTTCGGCACTAACTGGATCCGATCAGACCGGATCAGATAAAGTCATCGTACTGTTTGTTTTTTATAGATTTTATGTCCGACATTTTTAGCAGAACAGTTTTCAGGCTATTATTCTATTTATCAAATTTAGAAAAAAAGTTTTTTCTCAGAATTTGCCCAAAAATACACGCTCGTTTCCCGGGCCAAAACTAGTAGGTATACAAAAACATGAAAATAATAAAAATTACTGCACATAAGTACAGTAACTTATTAGTTCAACTGGTTGGTAAACTGTTATTAAATGTGGGTAGCAATAACCTTAATAACCTAGGATAATAATTGTTACAACCACATTTCGGTGTTTGTATTTATTTTTAATTTGGGTTTTATTATACATAATTTCATTTAATTTCTTTACTTAGTTATAATTCAAAAATAATATTTTATTTTGAATTAATTGTATTTTTGTAAGTAACGCGCTGAAAACCTCCTAGCTTTTCTGCGCGAGTTCGTTTGGAGGTTGCCTTCCGGACAGTCGCAATTTGACGCTCGAGAACGATCGATGCGTGTCAATAAAAATATACTCAAATCAGCTGACGAATATACCACGCGCGGGCATTCGTTAGAATTTACCATATTTACGGCTGCAAACTATAGAAATAAGTTCCATATACACATATGTATTTAAATAATTAGTAGTGTATACCTACACTGGTCAAACAAACTTTAATTCGCGTACATCAGTTTCCAATTATGTGGTGTCTCCTGTGAAGAAATGGCGGTCATGACCTGTCGTGCTGAATGCTGTAACTAAGGTAGGATTACCATATATATTATTGGAACTGTCGTTTTGTCTTTAATATTCTTTTCAATCATTAATACCTATTCGCAGTCCACTTAATTAATATCATAAAGGCGATGTTACGGAGGCAATTCCATATCACCGAATGGGACCTTTCGACGTCACACAACAATAATTATATTTTATATTAATAAGTTGTTACGATCTTCAAAGAATTTTTTATATTTTTTTTGTACTCTTCGCAGATGTGCAATCAGAATAGTTTATAAAATTTATTAAACTACACGGAAAACAACTAAACAGGATTGAAGATTAATAATTATTATTGATTCAAGATTATAATCTTGAATCAACGCTATGGGAATAGGGAAGCTAGCCCTATTCCGCAATTCTAGTTATACTTCTTTTCAAGAAAATCTTATTCTAGTACGCTGAAAAAAGTTATATTTTGTTCAAGACTTAACTAGTATTAAAATCAAGAATATAACTATACTGTAAACGGTGGCCACTCTTTGGAAAACCGGGAAAAGTCAGGGATTTTTGTGAAAAGTCAGGGAAAATTTTGAAAAAAGCAAAAATTTAAGAAAAATTATATAAATTAAAAAAAGTTTTCTAGTGATTGCCAGAGGCCATATTTTAGAAAACTGCTTAATATTTTCAATCCATGGAATGCTATTTAAACCTTATTTATTGAAAATTTTTCTTCTGCATGTACATTATACTTCTTTATAAAAGAATGGTGGTCTCTACAACTAGAATTATGAAACAAAAGACGTCTACCCTATCTCTATCTCATTTGTGCTACACTTTCCAGCCAACCAAATAAATACTGTATTTGTTTTTCACACAACAAATACAGTATTTGGCTGGCCGGAAGGTGTAGCAGTGAGCGGCATGAACGAACATAGCTAATGTGAATCTGTAGAATAAGATAATTCTACTAAAACTTAGATGGCGCCAGTAATTTCTTTACACTTTTCGCCCGGCCAAGTAAATATTGTATTTGTTCAACAAAGAACAAATACAGAATTTGTTTGGTTGGGTGGAAGTGGGAGTGTATGTATGTCTTCTATCCTTTTTGGGTAGAACTTTTGTCCCTGTTTAATCTAACGGGAGAAATCTCCATTGCCTGTCAAAAACCAATTTGTCAAAGAAGTATTTTTTGCAATATTTTTTAATATTTTCACCCACGAAATTGTTATTAGCTATAAAGCTGTAGAAAACAAGCAACAAAATACTATACTTTTGCGAATTCTTTCATTTATTAATTAAAATTTTCGCCTGCGGTCCTAATATTGTGCTTTTTTTACAAATGCATTAATTTTTTTTAACTTGCTAAGGCCTAATTTGTTTAATAACTTACTTTTATCTACTTTACTGCAAAAAAAATTTCGCCTGCGGCGATAATTTCGTGTTTTTTTTTTTTTTAATAAATTCATGTATTATTTTTTATTTAAGAAGACTTGGTTTGTTTTACTTACTTTTACTTTTTTGCATATTATTTTAAAAATTTTCGCCTACATTATACTTCTTTATAAAAGATTTGCCTGTCAAAAACCAAATTTGCCAAACAAGTTATTTTTTGCAATATTTTGTAATATTTTTACCTACGAAATTGGTACTAGCTATAAAGCAAGAGGAAGCAAGCAAAAAAAATACTATATTTTTGCGATTTCTTTTATGTATTAATTAAAATTTTCGTCTGCAGCCCTAATTTTGTGTTTTTTTTCTACAAATGCATGTATTTTTTTTTATTCGTAAAGGCCTAATTAATAATTAAAAAAAAGTAGATAAGTTATAACTTATCTACTTTTTTTGCATATAATTTAAAAAATTGCGCCTGCAGAACCCTAATTTTAGTATCCGTAATTAAAATACTCGCTATTCGAATAGAAAATCAAACCAAAAAAGTCGTTTTTTTGTCATAAGACTCTCCTTATTGGCAGGGAAAAGTCAGGGAAATTTGTTTAAACAATTCTAAAAACAATCTTGTTCCGAGTATTACTTACACTTATGAAGTATAAAAATACTTCACGTGCACCAAAAAAATAACGAAAAAATTGATCCCCCTAGAAATGCACCCCCACATAAATCCATTTTCAACAACTAGAGGACACTGGAAGTGAGGAAACCGGAAGTGGGATCTTCCCCAATATGACTGGATGAACTAGTTCCTCTAGGCTAAAGCCTCCAGATATCTTAATTCATAGCAATCCGATAATGTGTATGGAATTAGCTGACTAGTATGTTACTAGTAGTATATCGGTATAACGACAGTATTCCAAGAACGATTTTATTCATTTTAAAAGTTTTGTTAGTGGTAGGAAATAACATGTGGCGCCACCTAAAGCATAACGCTGTCAATTGCACTGAAATTGAAAAATTACACAAGCCTGTTACAGTACAGTACTAATATGAAAAAATCATTCTCCTAAAAGTAATTTGCAACAGAGTTATTAAAATTGTTTAAGCTAAAAATGACAGTGTTTTTTTAACGAGATTTTGCAATGCTAAAAATAGTTTTTTTTTTAATTGATAATTTATTTTGATAAAATAACTCTTCCCCTTTCAAAATATACCCGTAGAATCATTATATCTTCACTATTGTACGCATAATATTATTGCAAAAAAAAAAACATCTCTGGGATAAACAATTGCAATTTTGCAAAAACTATTTAATGAATAGTTCTGAAATTTTACCCACATATTGATTACTATAAGACGAAACTTTTTACACAATAACAAAGTCGTAGGTTGTTTTTTTCAATATTTATTGTTTATTGAATAATATGCAAATTTTGATCGTTTTTTGCAGTTTTCTATGCAACAAATGATCCTATCGACATTTAAAAAACGCTATTTTGAAGGTTTTTTAATTTCCTACAAGATGGTTACTTTGGTTGTTGATAAAAAACTCCACTTTTTTACTGGTATGCAAAAATATGTAAAAATAGACATTTTCTGACCTTTAATTGTTAATATCTTAAAAAACACACCAAATCCACCGCAGCAAATACATACGTTTTGCTTCTATACACCTGTATTACCTGAAAAACTTGACAGACCTCCAAATGAGCCAGTGTTATGGCCAAAGTTTCATATCCCTGGACTATAACTAAAACATTTTATTATAAGGAAAATGTTCAGTAGGTACGGTTCAACGATTACTAAAATGTTATAAAATTAACCCAAGTGAAAGGTATATTCCTTTTGGCAAATAATTTGTTCTAATATTAAAATATTAGGTATTATTTATTATAATAATAATCTATTTAATTTTTTATCAAAAATAACTGTTCATTAAAAAACTATCCGCCAGCGCGTTACGGAGGGTAAACCATGAAACAGCCAAGCAGTATCTAAATAGTTTGTTTTTAATAAGGCCAGGCATCATTTAAAATGCCATCTAAAATAATTCTAAATGCTCATTGTACGTGTGTTTAATGTATTCTGTACTTTGTAGTCGCATAATGTGTACATTACATTACATTGGGTCAAGCCCACTTCACCTCCGGTTGATTTGTCACGTTTTTGCCATATTTATAACGAAAATTTAATTTTTCTTCAAGCGTACTAAAATGTTGATATTTTATAACTGAACACACTACTTAGAAGTAATCTATTATTTTACAGTAAAAAAATGAGTTTATTGTTGTACGGCGTAAAAAAAAGTTAGTTAGCAAAACCACCACTGGCGGCAGCACTCTTTGACTTTGATGCCAGCCATACTTCAAACTTGATTATTTATTATGTAAACAAGTGGTTGACTCGAGATTCCGTGCAAAAACCTTGTGTGAAATTTATTAAAAATGATTGAAGAAAAATATATGGTTTATACACCTACAAATCTCTCCGAAATTGCAAATGCTACATTAGACAAGTTACCATCGAAATCACGAAAAGTGTACGATATAGCCTACGAAAAAATTTAAAATGAGCTAAGGAAGATTTAAGTTTATTTCGAAGGGGTTTTATTGGCCTATTTTAATAAAAAAACATATTTTATAAAAAATAGTATGTTTTACTCAGAGGAAAAGTGCTTTTCCTCTTAGTAAAACAATATACTATTTTTAAGCCTCGTTTCAAGCTAATGTTTTGAACAAGCCGTAATAGTGTATTACATACTGAGGTGTAAAATGTTTCATTTCCTGGGGAAACTAAGGGAAAGTTAGCTGACCAATGGGCATTAACCCCGCGGTCAGCAAATTCCCGAAGGAAAAATGAAATTTTCCGCCGAGGTTTTTATACTATTTTATTCACAATGTTTACCTTTTTATTACCAATTTTATATTTTATGTTCCGCGACAAAACTGACTCCATTCTTAAATTTATAAACACTGGTGAAGTTAGTTACACATTTTTGCTTTATCAATGCATGTATAGATGGCGATATCCACGAAAATAAAATAAAAAACAACTTTTATTTAATATTAACAATTTTAAAACATATAAATATATTAAATATAAATATTCATTCGACATAAAATTATTTAATAATAAATATTTGTCTAAAAAAGTATAAAAATAACGTTATGTATTTATTTCGATAAATTACCGTCGCGGCGGTGGCAGCAATTATCAGTGATCTTTCAGAAATTACAGTTAAATTGGTTATAAATTTAATACATTTTAGAAATAGGAAAATATTTTAATTTAAATGTGTATCTGATGTTATTTTAAAAAAGCAAAACTAAGTACTTAAAACTATTATTTCCATAATATTTTAATACAAGTTTTTGACATATCTGTTGTGAAGTGAAGTAAAGTTAGTCCCGATCAAGGGATGGAAATGTGGTGTTGTAGAAGTTAACAATAATTACACAGGTTTACAAAAAAAAGTCAGGACTATTTGACCGGACCATGGTATTCCTAGGTATTTTGACGCCCTGAATCAGATCCCGGGGTCAGTTTTGCCCCATCATGTCAGGAAAACGAGATTTCAAGGTCATTTGGAGGTCAAAATGGTGATTTTTTGGGAGCGGCCCCGGGACAACATCTCAACGTTCAGAAAGTATTTAAGACCTACACAGTTACCCGTGAAGTTAACAGGTCGCTTAAGATATTGTCCCGGGGCCGCTCCCAAAAAATCACCATTTTGACCTCAAATGACCTTGAAATCTCGTTTTTCTGACGTGATGGGGCAAAACTGACTCCGGGATCTGATTCAGGGCGCCAAAATACCTAGGAATACCATGGTCCGGCCAAATAGTCCTCACTTTTTTTTTGTAAACCTGTGTTATTTTTCAACTTTTACGTATGTATGTAAATTTGTTTTAATCACTAAAAAAAACTTTAGAAAAACGGTCTGGTTAAGGGTATCAGACAATTTTATAATATTTCTTTTGACATGTGCAACTTTAACCCCCCCCCCCCAGACTCTCCACCACTTGAGATTAAAAAAATATATGAATGATTTATAAAGAAAACGTGTGTAGTAGTATTACATATATAATATAATGTAATATATGTATAATTTTTTGGCTGTATCTGTATTATTTATATAAAATTTTCAATGAAATATATTAGGAAAAACACGAGAAAGGTGCCATATTTGGAATTTGTGGCCGTGTAAAAAAATTAACTAGGGTGGATATTTAAAATCTGCAAGTAAAGGCATGAATCATTTTAATTTATCAATATTTCCATAAAAAGTTGTTTTTTGAAATCTTGCGGATTTTTTTTGCCTTGGCCTCGAATGTAGAAAGAAAAACCCATTATGCGCTATATCTCAAGATTAGGAGGGTCAAGAATTGTTTTCATGGTCATATTCGTTTTCAGCACCCAAAAATAGGTAGAAAAAATATGGTCTGGTTTATAAGAAACTAACTTTATTTTTTTTTGTGGTCCTGTGTTATTTACAAAGCTGATGAGAATATTTTTATTTTGATATTTGAATAAAAAAAGTTTAGTGTTGTTTTGTCGTAGGACTATAATAGTCCAATACTTGGTTTCTAAATTATAATTATTTGAAATATATTGACAACCGTCTAGAAAGGGTATTTGTTTCAGCTTGTTGTTTATGCTGCATTGCAAAAACGTAAAATTTTAAAACAATCGGACGTAAAGGAAATGAAGATGTTATGGGCTATCTTTCACATGAAAGTAGACGTTTAATTTAAAATATTACCGATTCGTTCAAAGAAGATGCTTATCTGACGACATTGGAAACCTACATTTTCATTCATAAAATTTATGCAGATTATAAACATTGTAAATGGCAGATTGTATCTCAATTTTTTTCACAGAAAAACAAGCTGTGCAGATATTATACTGATGTAAAACTTCTCACATGGGGTATTATTATAAACACGGGTCGGATTGAAGTAGCCATTACCGGGGGCATGCAAAAATTAGAATTTTAAGAAACTCTTTTTTCAAGTAAACAGACACTTTAAACTATTGTTCACCAAGCGGAATGTCATGTCGACGCTGTTAATACTCCGTGTCATGGTCCATGACTCATGGAGAAGGACTTTTTTTTGAAAATTCTTTCTCTTTTCGAAAAACGAATAGTTAATACAAAAATATTGTTTTTTTTTATTAATTATTCGTGTTTTGAAAAGGAAAACAATTTTCAAAAAAAAAAAATTAAAGTCTTTCTCTATGAGTCATGGACCACGACCAATTGACTCACTGAGTATTAACAGCGTCGACATGACATTCCACTTGGTGAACAATAGTTTAAAGTGTCTGTTTACTTGAAAAAAGAGTTTCTTAAAATTCTAATTTTTGTATGCCCCCGGGAATGGCTACTTCAATCCGACCCCTGGTTATAAATAACAACGGCTTCTGAAATGTATTTTCTTATTGATACACATCACTAAAAAAAAGTATCCTGATGAAAAAATATCCACTACCTGTTGATTCTGTTAAAAACTGTTATACTTGGACAGCGTTAAAATAGGATTGTAAGTTACAGTTATAATAAATATTTTTTTCTATTTTGTGACTATTATAGGCTCATAATCAAACGCGTTTTGCGTGTTCTTATACACCCAGAGGTTAGTACTTTTTTTTCTTTTGGGGCAGGGTTGTAAAAAGTACAATTTTTTGAAATCCAGTGTGATATAAAAATATCAAACTAGTGCGATATGAGGCGTTTTCTAAAGAACAAAAGAGTGTGCTTATAGTATATTAAGGTACTAGTTTCATAACATACGTTTTTAGCGCACGAGTACAAATAAAGTACTAGTGCTCTAAAAACGTGTTATGAAAGAAGTGCTTTATACAATTTTTTCTATTTTGCTCTAAAATTTAAAAAACTTACATTTAAATTGATGACTGATTTAGGGATTTTTGTTTTGGGTTGGCATTAAAGTTTAGACTGTGTTTAAAATTCTAAGAACAAATGATATTTTGATATATTTTACAGTCATCTCTTCTTTTTTCACTGCAATTAACCAGTCCACAATTTTAACACGCTAAAAAATAACCCAAACACAAAATTTTGTAAAAAATTAAACTTTAAATCGACATTGACATTTGCACGCAAAACGTCAAGAGATAGGCTTTTGTATGTTACCAACCCAACAGAAAAAAAAGTAGAGACCTCTTATGGGCCTATAAGAACACGCAAAATGCGTGTGATTATGAGCTTATAAGAGTCGCAAAATAGAAAAATGTCATTTTCATAGAGGATCTTAGGAAAAAATAATATCTGTAGTAATGCTACACGGAAAGAAATTAGTGGGCTCTGCGCTATACATTATAAGATATTTGGTAACAGTGGCAAATTATAGTGATTTAAGCTATAGATTATAAGGGACACAATAACTAATAATGTTAAAAATAAATTGGAAACGATTATATATATTACAGACACGATTATATTTATTACAGGCACTATTATAAATTTACAGAAATTTTATTATATTATAAAAATTATTAGCACGGACAATAATTAAATCTATTTAAGCTATAAATGCCATACTATTATCTTATATTTTATTATTCACTAAACAATTAAAGTATTTCATATAAATTTTTACACTGACTGCCATAATTGTAAGAGAAAGCCTTGTATTTATATAATAAGCGATTATAATTTGCTTGGTATGTGTGTTATAGCGCTCCTAGCTATAATTTTTTTTTCCGTGTAAAATAAATAAATAAAAACGATAAAGAGTTCCGTCACAATTTTTCATGTGCATCGGCAAATCTAGATATGTCTGTGTAATATAAATAACTTCGACTTATGAATAAACAAATAATATATAAATAAATTATTTCAACTGTTTTTTAGATTGTCATCCGATAAAGCTGATAGGAAAATCGAGAATTGCTATACAAGGCATTTTAAAAATATATGATCGATATACCTGTGTAAAACATGATTTCTTACACTAGCTTACATATTTTTATCCAATACATACAGATAATAAGACAATTACCAGCTTTATTTTAAATAGATAAACTCAATAATAACCCCCGCGTGGCTTTTACTTTATTGAGTGAGAGATAATTATTTATTTTACCCTCTCAACTGTCACTTGTCAAATTATTTTCTTGTAAATGTCATTAAAATTTTTAATAAAAATATGAATTCCTAAGCTATTTATTGGATAAAACCTTGTATGACACTCATGGGTAAACCGATATTGCCCTCTCGAAAATTAACCTGCTTGGATGACGCCTCGCAGGTTAATTTTCTCATGGGCAATATCTTACTTTACACACTAGTACCATAAATAACTATTTTCTTTCCTTCATTTAAATTCTACACATTTTTTGGGATCTATTTTGTACATGTAGGTAATTTGATGTGCTAAATCCAAATCTAAAAAAATATGGGGCTGTTTCTGTTTATTTTCATTGTTGAGAAAAACTCTTAGCCTTAACTTAAAATTTTGGCTTGATAGGAAATGTTGCTTAAAATAATCTGTAGGGTATGTCATAAAATATGTAGTATTTCAGAAAACAAACGAAATATTTAGTATTTTAGAAATACAAAATCGACCAGATAATTTTTCTTTGGCATATTCTGAACGTAAATTTAGTTAAAAAAATGAATAGACAGTGTCAGGGAAATCATGGAAATGTCAGGAAAATATCAGGGAAATGTTATGGAATTTTGTTGAATAAAATTAAAAATCAGGGAATTTTATTGAAAAACCTGGAATTTTAAAATATTCTTTAGAAATTTTCTATTTTCTATGTGTTTTATTTAAAAAATAACAAATAGGTCATTGTAAAAAATTTCGTCTGCGGCGCTATGGCTTTTCATATGTTTTTATCTAAAAACCAAAAAAGTTAAGGAAATATCGGGGGAAAATATGAAAATTTGTCAGGGAAAAATTTATAAAATCAGGGAAATGTCAGGGAATTTTCTAAATAAAATTCTGTGGCCACCCTGATAGAACTTATAGGGAATAAAAACCTTGCAAACTAGTATTGTTTAAAATTAAGCGGTTTCTCAGAATCCAATTTCGTATAGGTTAAGTTTAAAATTAATTACATAATTTTCCTTATAAATATATATCTACACATGTAATTACATAATTTGTATTTACATGTTGTTAATAGGATATCTTCGTATAATAAATACTCAGTTTAGATATAAAAAAATTTCTTTGGATTATTCAAGCACAAAATTGAGTTAAGTACCTATATGCCGTAGGTGTAGGATAGAATGAGAAAATAGAATTCACTTAAAATATTAGTCTAGAGACAGGAACAGGAAAACATAAAAGGATATTTTTTACCTTTCCTTTTAAAAATGTTAAAAAACAATAATTTCAATATTGTTTCGTAATTTATTGTATGTATGATGTTTATATGATGAATCATCATTGATGATGATAATGTGTCCTTGAAAATCTCAATAGACTATAAGCTTTTCGATGAAGGCTTTATCATGAAGCATTTAATGTTTCCCATCTTAGATTATTGTCTTTCGTACTTCCTAAAAACTTGAAATTGGTGACAAAAATTATATTCATATTTAGAATACAAGGAGGTTTAAATGTTTTTTTTATTTCGGAATAAATTCATTAAGTACCAAGTACTAATTTAAACGGGTTTAACCTGTAAACACAATAATAATTTTGTTTTTTAATTAGTTGATACTTTTAGCTACACTGCTAAAATAACTACAAAATCCTCAGAAATAAAATTTGGTGAGTTATCTATAAGAACTATAAATATAAATGGCCCGACTTTTAAACCTTGGGGTACTCCATATAATAATGAAGTAAATCTAAGTTTTACATTGTAAGAAGTTACGTTAATTACATTAATATATTCAAAAAGTTATTCCTTTTCTGTTTATACGCATTTAAAAAAAAAAACATTAAAAAAAAAACCTTTTTTAAGCAATTTTTTAGTTTTAGTTAATAGAAATAATATTGGCACAACTATAAAAGCAAAATTCAGTTTGGGGTCAGTTTATTACAGAAACATCAAATAATAAATTCAATTTTAATCACTTTCTCTTAGAATCGTGTTCTGTATTGATAAACTGCACGGTGTGGTCTCGAGTTAACATGCAGTAGCCCTAGGGCACTTTAACAATATGTTTCCTCTATTGTTCCTTACGACAGGTATTATATAACATTATTTATTCAATCTGGAACAAATGATATTTCTGAAAAAATATTGTAATTAATTTTTAATTAAAATCCATTTTTTGGTTTAATAATATTTTTTCTTTATGTATACCTTATGTAACCATTGCTTTACGTAACAAGACGAAAAGGGTACTTGAAGGCATATCCAGAAGCTTGCATAAGAATGCGATGCCGTGATTGGCTTACAAGATACATGGCGGCACATCAAGCCAATCACGGCATCGCGATCCATCGCATTGTTATGTACTATGTTGTTATGCAAGCCTGTGGATATGCCCTTACTCGAAGCTTGTAAGGCTACACTGAAAAAAAAAAATTGAATTATGAAATATATAGTTGTAACAGATGATTCTACATCATAAAATATGACAAAAAGTTTCTATAAACATATGTCTAAAAATGCGTCATAAGGGAGCTACGCCCCTTTGAAAGTGGCTAAAAAAATCGGTTTTTATTTAACTCAGAAACCCTTTGCGATATATCAACGAGGTTTTGCACGTCAACTAATCCTACCAAGGCCCGTTTTAATGTGTTATTTTCATGTACTTATTTCAACCAGGGGTGTGCGAAACGGGGGGGGGGGGGCTTATCAGTTTTTTGTCCCAAACTTTTTTCTGTGCAACTTTTTTGCAATTTTATTTTTGAAATATGATTCCTCAGGTCAAAATACATAAAAAGGTACTCTTGTTGTAATACTGTAGGATTAACCGTTTTCGAGAAATGTTCATTTGAAGGTGAAATTTCACGGTTCGAGGATGAAAAATTAAATACTAAAATGTCGAAAACCAAAATTTTAATGATGCAATGTTATTCTACATCAAAAACTAAGAAAAAAAGTTTCCATACATGTAGGTCGAAAAAACGCTTTTAAAGCTACCATAGCCCTTTAAAAATGGTGCATATTTAGGAGACAATAGCTCCATTAGGATTGATTTTTGGAAGTACCTGTATATGAGGTTTTTTTCTTAGTTTTTAATGTACATTCGCCATGCATTATTAAAATTTTGGTTTTCAACATTTTAGTATTTAATTTTTCGTCCTCGAACCGTGGAATTTCACCTTCAAATGAATTTTTCTCGAAAACGGTTAATCCTACAGTATTACAACAAGAGTACCTTTTTATGTATTTTGACCTGAGGAATCATATTTCAAAAATAAAATTGCAAAAAAGTTACTCAGAAAAAAGTTTGGGACAAAAAACTGATAAGCCCCCCCCGTTTGGCACACCCCTGGTTGAAATAAGTACATGAAAATAACTCATAAAAACGGGCCTTGGTAGGATTAGTTGACGTGCAAAACCTCGTTGATATATCTCAAAGGGTTCCTGAGTTATTAAATAAAAACCGATTTTTTTAGCCACTTTCAAAGGGGCGTAGCTCCCTTATGACGGATTTTTAGACATATGTTTATAGGAACTTTTTGCATTATTTTATGATTTAGAATCATCTGTTAAAATTTCCGACGCTATTTCAAATACACCGTGTATAATGTAATAATAAAAAATTTCCCTTTTAGAGAAAATGATAATGTTTTGTATCCAGTGGTTTTTGTAATGACTGATTTTATTTATCTCTCCGTAAAAGCGATTTATTTTATTATAATTTATATTTAAAACAGCAGCAGCGATTTCTAATAATGATTTAATTAGTATGCATAATATGCTGTCTATTTAATTAGATCTAAATGATTCTCTCCTGATAATCGAGAATGATTCATTGGTCTATGGTAAATATTAGGAAAGTAAAATATGTGACTTTCCACACAAAAAGGTGAATTTTGCATATTTTGATGAATTCTATTAACTAAGAAAAAGTGGTCATTATTAAAATAATTTGTAGCTAATATAAAAACATACAGCTATAGCGACGTAGCTTGGCCCTCCAGAAAAGTATTGTTGGTATTACTGGAATACTCTTTATGGTGTCATAATGACACCTAGGTGTCATAGAAGCTCAGAGAAGTTTCGTAGCTCAAAAAAACGTCTATTCGTTTAAAAACAGAGTTATTTTGGACTCGTGCAATATAAAAATTTTAGAAATGGGTACAAATTTGGACCATAAATATGATTAAAAGTAAGTTTTTATATAGGTATATGTTTTCTAAAACCCTGAGGGATTATTCGGTACAATGAATCAGGCACAATTTATCGAAAATTTCTACTATATTATACTATATATAATATAGTCGGTAATGGTATGATTCCCTGGCTGTAACTCTATTTAAAAACGTTATTTTGGTGTTCGTTTAAATGGACAGATAATGGCTTACCAGATTGACCGATATAAAATGTCTGTGTAAATATACTTTATCCAACACCTTCAAAGAAACACTTTTGAGCACTATTTTAAATGTCAAAAGTGAGTTTTTTTCACTAGTGACTAAAAAATTTTTCACCCACTCTTTTACTTACAGCTTTTGATCTCACCCAAAATTAGTTACATACCCTATTAATTAAGTATTATAACTATTCTATAAATAGAAGCACGTTAACTAAACCATAAAAATTAAAGAAACCCCCAAATTATTCTTTAGTTTTTGAATAAAATACTGTTTTTATTAAAAATTCTGTCATCACCGCGTCCATTTTGACGTTTGTAAGAAATGTAAAACTAGCAATTGTTTATTTTTAATAGGCATAGGTACTATAAGTTTAGTTTATAAGCTTAGTTTATACCAAATTAATTCTACACTAAGTACTAACACTGACAAATATAAATGTTCAATTTTAAAAGCAAGGCGCTTTTCCCTGTGGTTCCCAAGCCTCGCATTAGCGGCGTTCCCGATAAGCATTAAAATTCCCTAAAATGTAAGAATATTTCAAGCAATTCGCGAAAAGTAAGCTTATTTGTTAAATGATTTGACAGTAAAAATTTAAATGTGGTTTGCACTTTTTATTACACAGTTTAAAAACGCTTGGAATAGTTATTTTCTTAACTAGTGTATTAAGTGGATAAAATCACTTAATACACGAGTTGAGAATTTAATTTTATCCACACCTTTTATTTTTAAATAAAAATCTATAATTTAGCGAAAAATTATGTCAAAAATATTAAGATTAAGTTTTCTTAATACTAAAATAATAGGTAGCCATGGCCTAAGTACGTATAGACCGTAATTACTTGATAAACACTCATGGGCGAATTTCCAGTGCTCGCATAGGCGCCGCGTCGATTCTATCGTTGACGCGAGGTTTTAAATATTTACATTTTTATTTTCTTCGAAAAACACCGATGTATTTACATATTTATAGTTAATATGTATATTCAATATTGTTGTGTGTAACAAATTAGTCGTCAAATGTTTCGATTTAGTGACCTTTATAAAAATTTCCCTCATAATTCGGCAAAATTATTCCCTAAGCCTATGTTTCTGTGTTTATTTTCAACGTTGATGAGTGAAATTATTCCGATTAATGTTGATAAAGTATAGACCGCCCGGGGAACGAAACGTAAAGAGGGAAGGCCAAGCATAGAGGTTGTGGAGAACGAAGCGTTAGAGGGAAGGCGATTTAAGCATGAGTCACTATCAAGTATTTACGGACTATACTATATAAATATTAAATATCTTGCTTAATTCTGGACCAAATTTAAAAAGAAAAAGTCCACAATGTGGACTCCACATATTCACAAAAAGAAAATAAAAGTATAAATACAATATAATTGAATAAGATTTTGTTTTGAATTTTCACACGTTGGGATAATTTTTTTTTAAAGTTAGAAAGTAATCGTATTGTTTTACCCAAATGGAAAAGAAATGTCGCATTCCCTAGGATGGGAATATCAAGTGGCAATTTCCTATTTAATTGTTGATACGGTCTTCGCAGTCTTCAGTAGAAGAGTATATTCGACACCCCGCGACGCACACCGGCAAAAAATTCCATAAAAACGGAAAAAAATTATGAAGCGTCGAAAGTTCAATATTTATAAACCTTATAGTGTCCTCTAAGTGATGAATATACATTTTTTTTTAAATGTTTGCGGTCTTGCTTAAAAAATTAAATTTAAGTGGCACATTAAATATACAATATCTTACACTTAATTTTTTTTAGGGCTGTATTTTTTAAATTTTAAAATATAGTACAAATATGGGGTATATAGAAAGGTATTATCTCCATGTCCGGACCCGTCATGAAGCGTCCGGACGCGTCAGGTGAAAAAATTTAAATTTTTGGAAAAAATTCAGATTTGATTTCTTTTGTATATTTTTAGGTTTAAAACAATGAATTAACCTAAACAATAGAAAACTACTAAAATATTCAAATTTTTTTAAATGGCGTTTTTTTATTTTAGTTTTTTTTAACAGCCTAATTTGAGATTAAAAAAAAATTCGGTCAATTATGTAATTTTTTATACTGAATTTGAATCTGAATAAAAAACACCCTCATTCCATTTAAAAATTTCTCCCGCCTAAGGGTGTGGATGAAAAAAAATCTGCTTCGATAAAAAGGTGTCCCCCTTGATATTGAAGCTTAATACCAAATTTCAAAAAAATATCTTGTACGGTTTCTGAGATATCGACTTTAATAAACCGTTTAAATGTCCCACCCGGTATGCAGTGTGCCACTTAAATTTAATTTTTTAAGCAAGACCGCAAACATTTTTAAAAAAATGTATAGACATCATTTAGACGACACTATAAGGTTTATAAATATTCAACTTTTGACGCTTCATGATTTTTTTCCGCTTTTTTGGTATTTTTTACCTGTGTGCGACGTCCAAAATTACATATTTTGTGAAAAACTAAAATCTTTCATCCCTAAATTGGTTAAATTCTAGACAATTTTTAAAAAATCCGTTTGTGGTAACTTTTTTGTCTGTGTGAAGTTCACACTGTGAACCCAAGAACGGTCTATTCGTCTCTTCGATTTAAAACCTTTTTACTTTTTAAATAGAATCTATAATTTATTTGAGGCGTATATACAGAGCGGTCCATAAGTCACCCCCCTCTTAACTCAACCAGTTGAGATATCGACTTCAAATTTGGAACTTTTAAATAAGACAACTTATACTATCTTTTAGCATATATTTAATACTTTCATCTCTTAAAATGTGGGCAGGGAGGCATGGGGGAACATTTTTTTAAATGGAAAAGGGGGTCGTGTAATACATCATTTTAAAGCTTATAAAAATCTCCATTTAACTCCATATTTTTAAATTAAAAAAAAATTGGGTTTAAAATGGGGTTGAAAATGGGTATTAATGTCAAAATTCCTCTAAAAAAAACAAATAATTTTTTAAAAATGCCTAATTTCATCATAAAAAAATGTTAATTATACTTTTAAACTAATTTTAGTTGACATAAATAAAAATTTATAAAAAAAAAACTTAAAAAGTCGAATGTTTTAGCACAAAAAATTGAAAAATCAAAACATTAAAAAACATTTTTAAAAAGTTTAAAGATGTTAGTTTAAATAGAGAATTTTATAAGCTTTAAAATGATGTATCACACGACCCCCTTTCCATTTAAAAAAAAGTCCCCCCATGCCACCCTGCCCACATTTTAAGAGCTGAAAATATCAAATATATGCTAAAAGATAGTTTAAGTTGTCTTATTTAAGAGTTCTAAATTTGAAGTCGATATCTCAACTCGTTCAAAAGTTAAAAGGGGGGGGGGGTGACTTTTGGACTGCACTGTATATATTTACAGTATTATTAATTTGAGCCATTTTGCCTCAATGATTATTTATATTAAAATTATTAAAATCGACCGAAAAATCAAAAAAATTATATTTGCAATTTCGGCTTATTAAGAATGTCATGAAACGTCGAGAAAATGTGAAAAAATTGGGTGTTAAAAAAATGTCTGTCTGTCGGTCTGTATGTAAACCTTATAAATTTTGAACTAAATGTCCGGTTTGAAAAATCCTTTCACCAAACGATTCAGGACCTTTTTTGTTTGCGTACATCAAACATTGGCGTAGAGCAAGGGGGCAAAATAGTCTAAAACTATAATTTTTAGCGATATATCACTTATTATTTATAGTAGGACAATCTTTTTTGTATAAATGAAAATATGTAATGTTTAATTCCCTACAAAAATATATGTGATCATTTTTATCGGGGGACTATTAGTTTCCGAGATATTCTTAGGTATTTTAGAAAATTTTGATATATATTTACATTTTTAGTTAGATGTCAAATTTTGGCACTAGTAAAATTTCAATCATAGGTAAATTTAATTTCAATTAATTTTTCTTTTAATAAATTTCTGATAATGGTGCGTCCAGAAAAACAATCCGATAAAGCTACAAATTCGGCTACAAAGAAAAAGCTTATGGATATGGTCCAAAAATACAGGAAAAGTGAAGTCAATTTAAAAAAAAAAACGTTACTTTAATTGAAATTTTCGTACCAATTTTGAAAGAAACCCATTGTTAAATAAAACAGCCACGTTTAATCCTGAGGTATATACACTATTTTTTGCACGATCAAACATAATTTAGGTAGGTAGATAAAATTAAAAACCATACGTCTAAAATTGGGTGTTTTATTTTCATGAATTGCGAAAAGAAACTTCCACGGCGATTTCAATTGTTTTTTAATATGGTTGACACAGTCAGTTCAAAAAAATGGTGATATTACAAAATATCACGAAACCTAATTTTTGTACCAGTAAAGCACATAGTATGTTTAATATTTTAATATGGTCAAGGTTGCCGTGATTTTCCCTTGGGAGAAAAACGGCAAGTTAAGTCCTGAAAATGAAAGCATAAAATTAAGTTTTAGTCTTGTCGTGCAAAAAAATCTTTGCCTGCTCCATGGCTAAAACTACTTTAGCTACACTCAACTTTTTGCGACTCTCGTACCTCGGCTCGCAAATCAGACTCGTTCAGCAAAGAAGTTGGCAAATTAAATAACTATTTCTCCCCTTGCTTACATTCAAACCAATAGTTATAATTAACTTCTGCAGAAACTGGTGAAAACAATCTTGTTTAGCATATCTTTCTTATACAGCCTGTTCCAGAACTCGCGTACCGAAATTTAAGAGGTGATTCTACATCCAAAAATATGAAAAAAAGTTTCTATAAAGGTTGGTCCGGAAATGAGCCCTAAGGGAGCTACGGCCCTTCGAAGATGACGTATTGAATGGGGAACAAAAAAAAGCACCAATAAAATTTTAATGCTGCAGGGTGATTCTTCATTTAAACCTGAGCAAAAAAGTATTATACACCAAAACACCTAAATTTAATATTAAAGGAGTAATAGCCTTTTAAAAAGTAACGTTTTTGGTGGCACAAAATGTTACTCCCTCTTAATTGCATTTTTTTTTTGATAACGGTTGCTCCTACAGTGTTACACTATATGATATTTTATATGTATTTTTACTATAGAAATCTATATTTTTTACAACAAATCCAAAAAACATACACATAGAAAAGTTTGGGGCAAAAATGTTTTAAGCCTCATATATTTTGTCCGTCTGGGCACGCCTCTGGATAAATTAAAAAAATAAATTAACATAAACTTATTGACCTTATTAATACTAGTATACATGCAAAATCTCGCCGCTCTAGCTTAAACGGTACCCGAGTTATTAATTAAAAACCTTATTTTTATTACAATTTTAAAGGGCCCTAGATCCCTTAGGGCTCATTTCCGGACCAACCTTTATAGGAACTTTTTTTATATTTTTGGATCTAGAATCACCTCTTAAATTTTGGCATGCCAGTTATGGATCACCCTGTATAATTATATTATTATCATTTATGGCTCATAATTTAGTTAAACTGTATGGTCAATTAATTAGTTTACGATTCGAAATTTGTTACGATTATTTAAATTTCTTTTTTCATAAAATACTAAAGATTACAATTTCGCGTTTTAACGGTCTATTGCTAGACACATGTTAGACATTTTTTTTTAAACGGTTTCACTTCGATGAAAGTTGCGTTGAACAACCCGAGATCAACAATGACAATGACTATTATTGAACCATTTTTTCATTGTCAATATCACGACAATAATTTACAGTGTGTTTTGTTGTTATAAAACATCTTGGAAGCAGGGCTCTGGCTAACACATTTTTACAGGGGGGAAGGGTCTAGAGTAGCGCCACTTCTGAGTTGGGAGTTCTGACAAAAAAGAACTTTTTACACATACGAAGAAATTAATGGGTAATTACGTTTTGACGCCACTTGCTAACGTTCTCTTCGATGTGTTGCCCCTTTCTAGCCCTTCTAAGATGTACTCCATTGTAGCGCCCTTTTATAAGGGGCTTACAATAGTAGCCCTTAATTCGGAAAGGGCATTTCTGAGCTAATGACGGGGACAAACTTTTTTAGCCATATTTAGAGCAGAGCCTCTGGTTCAGAGGTCTCAGACTGAGGATTTCAGTCCTTTCAGTGGTGCCCTACAAGAGAATGTTTTTTTTGCCTTATTTTGAACGTCGCACACATTTATTTATTTATTATTTGTTAAGTCTTTGATACAGAGGTATGGAGAGCCCCAAATAAGCTTAAAACTAGTGCTAGGGGATCCCCATTAATTTTAAAACAAAATTTAGTGTATTGATCTACTAAGAGGAAAAGTGAAGCTTTTTTTACTAGTCTGCAGAATTTACGGACGACGCAAAGCGGAGTCCGGAAACTACAGACGAGTAAAAAAAGCACTTTTCCTCTGAGTGAAACATACTATTTTTTCTTCAAGCATCCTATATATATTTTTTTTAAATATTAATTTTTGAATTTAATTTATCAGTAATAAAGTATGTTTTTTTTATTAAAATATGCCAATAAAAAAACCCTTTCGAAATAAACTTAAACCATCTTTAGCTCATTTTAATTTTTTTTCGTAGGGTAAATCGTACATTTTTCGCGATTTCGATGGTAACTTGTCTTATGTAGCATTTGCAATTTCGGAGAGATTTGTAGGTGTATAAACCATATATTCTTCTTCAATAATTTTTAATTAATTTTACACAAGGTTTTTGCACAGAATCTCGAGTCAACGACCTGTTTAAATAATAAACAAACTCGTTTGAAGTATGGCTGTCATCAAAGTCAAAGAGTGCTGCCGCCAGTGGTGGTTTTGCTTACTAACTTTCTTTACGGCGTACAACAATGAACTCATTTTTTTACTGTAAAAAAATAGATCACTTCTAACTAGTGTGTTCGGTTATAAAATATGAACATTTTAGTACGCTTGAAGAAAAATACATATATCTTAGTGTTTTTTACCCCTATTTTTATATTTGTTGATGTTTTTTGGGAAGAGGGTTAAATTGATACTCAAACAATTTTTTTAAACTCGTGACGTTTCGAGGGTAGTTGTTTTAATTGTCTGTTAGCTGATAAGTTTGTGTAATAATTGTAAAAGTATTGTGTAGTCCTTAATAATGTTTTATTTATTATATTGTGTATATATGTATGTCTCTAACGTGTATTCAAACTGGTTTTAATTTTTTGTCGAGGGAAACTACCCTCGAAACGTCACAGGTTTATAAAAATAGTTTAAGTATCTATTTAACCCTCTTCCCAAAAAACATTAACAAATATAAAAATACATATAAAAATAATTTAGATTTTTTCTTTCTTTTCTTCTGCATCATCAACAAAGTTATCTTAATGTATGGTTTCCACACTGAAAAAAGAATCCTTTGCGGTAATGGCATATGAAATTAGGCCAAATTCTTCGCACTCTTGAATACGTCCAAAAACGCATTCTATTACCATGAAAAATATATAATATATAAAATATAACTCACTTGCCAGGATCTTTCTGATTCTTTAACTTAAAATTATTTGATCTTGTGTGAAATGCAAGTGGTCTTGTCTCAAAGGAAAAATTCTTGGGCCAAAGTATTTAAAATTATTTAATTTTAAAAAATCTTAAAACAAGATAAATGGTTTTTGCCTCAAATGCTCCAGGTCCAAGCAAAATTTAAAAATATTTCAAAACCGACACTTTTCTTGGGACAAAATAAATACTTTTGTTTGAAGATGCACATCTTTTAAGCTAAAAGAATAACTGCTAAGAGTGTTGACTACTTTGAGCCAAGAACGACATTTTTTTCAGTGCACCTCTTAAAAAAATCTTCCTTATACTTTCTGTATTCAAGAAACATTCTTAAATTCATTTTTTAATATATTTAAGGGTAGAACTGTTTTTGTACATCCAAGTTTCTCACGCATCTCTAAAATCATTTTAAACATCATTTACTATAAGTCCGATAAAAATCTTAAAAACATACATTCTTCTTGCAAAATTCAACATTACAAAATTTGTAATAAATCACTTTACCATGAGGTATGCCTCAAAATATTTAAAACTCGTCTGATTAGCAATCTCAGATTGCGAAAATTTATTTAACATTTTTGTTAATTGATTGTATAAAATTGCATTAATGTTCTTAATTGATTATATAATCAAAAATTGAATTGGAGATAAAATACATTCTAAAAAAATTATTGTACAAAGCACCTTTTGTTATACCATGCACAGCGCTTTTACGCGCTAGAAGAGTATAACACGATAGTTACGAATTTTCCAAAGTCCAAAAACGTTCTAGACAAATTATTTTTCAAGCATACTAAAATGTTCATATTTTATAACTGAACACACTAGTTAGAAGTGATCTATTTTTTTACAGTAAAAAAATGAGTTCATTGTTGTACGCGGTAAAAAAAAAAGTTATTTAGCAAAACCACCACTGGCGGCACTCTTTGACTTTGATGACAGCCATACTTAAAACTTGTTTGTTTATTATGTAAACAGGTGGTTGACTCGAGGTTCTGTGCAAAAACCGTGTGTAAAATTGATTAAAAACGATTGAAGAAGAATATGTAGTTTATACACCTAGAAATCTCTCCGAGATTGCAAATGACAAGTTACCATCGAAATCGCGAAAAGTGTACGATTTAGCATACGAAAAAGATTTAAAATGAGCTAAGGAAGGTTTAAGTTTATTTCGAAAGGGTTTTATTGGCCTATTTTAATAAAAAAACATACTTTATTACTGAATAAATTAAATTAAAAAATTAATATAAAAAAAAATAGGATGCTTGAAGAAAAAATAGGATGTTTCACTCAGAGGAAAAGTTCTTTTTTTTACTCGTTTGTAGTTTCCGGACTCCGCTTCGCGTCGTCCGTAAATTCTACAGACTAGTAAAAAAAAGCTTCACTTTTCCTCTTAGTAAAACAATATACTATTTGGATACAAACGTGTTACAGTGCAACCTCAATAATCCGCAAATATGGTAATCCGTATTGCTCGATAATGCGTCCAAGCATGTGGGAACGTTCAAGTATTACGTAACGCAAATTGTACTAAAATTCATACACTTCATACCCCGGTTCTTGCGTTATTATAGATTATAGAGATTTCATATTGTGGCTACCCCCCCTAATAGGGTGTGTGTTAGGGGGTAGAAAAAATATGAAATCTCTACAGCCTTGAATAACGCAAGAACCGAGGTATGAAGTGTACATTTTGCGTTGCGAAATATTTGAACGTTCCCTTTGGCATTAGGAGAAATCAGGTTTTTTGAGACGAAGATCCCTATTGGTTTTGGAAATAATCCCCCAAAAACAAAAACGTTATGGGGGCTTAAACAAAAAAAAAATCGAAAAAGACTGAGAAAAAGTCACATTGACGTTTTTTTTTTTTTGAGGAAAAATAACTTTTATTATAAAGATTATTCATACCAATTAAAAAGATTAATAAATTAAAATTTACAGTGGCGCGCCATGGCGCAACTCGACGTTAAAATCGCTTGCAAAACAACTTTACACTAAGATATTTCACGAAATCTTTGACATAGAGACTTGAAATTTGGAACAAATTTTGTTTACTACTTAGACAATCTTTGTTCCAAATTTCAAGTCCCTGGGTCGAAGCGTTTTTGAAATATCGTAGTGTAAACTTATTTTACAAGTGACTTGCATCTTTTTCTCTTCTATAGCATTCATAACCTGTATAGCCTTATTAGCACAGTGGTTTGTTGTCCGGCATTCACCCAGCCGCTCCTGTTCGAAGCCCAACTGTTTTTTTTTTGTTTTTTTTTTTTTATTTTGCGTAATTTTAACTTGCGTTTAAGCCATAGACAAAGAACATAGATGAGCTGTCATCTCAAGGTTATATACAAATTTACGGATAATTGATCGGAAGTTACGTCAAAAATCAGCCGGGAAATTTAAATTAGTGGGTAAAATGTAAATAAATAAACGACATAACCTTACTTTTTAATGTTTTCTTATGTTATATTAAAAAAAATCAAACTTACTTAAAAAATATGATACTGCTGTCTGCAGGTAGCAGTCGTTTTATGTTTCTACAAGTTTTTATAAAACACGTCATTGCAAAGACTTTACTAGTTCTTTGAAAAAGCACTATAAAATATAAAAAAAACACAGAAAGACTTTAAAAGTTCCAAAACGCTATTATATAGTCTATAATAAAATAAAATGTTCACCCTTCTAGCACAAAACACCAAACGCGTAGAAAAAATAACAGAAAAACCTCGAAAACAAACTTAAAACATACATAAATTAGGTTATGTTAACCTGTTGCACGAATATGTTAGAGGTGTGTGCGAAGAATTATATTTTTATATTTAAATTACTGGTAAAAATAAATAAATATCTGTGTAGTATAACATATTGATTTAGTTTTTACATATATAACAAACTGTTGCAACAAAACAACGACAAAAAGAAACTTTTACTGACTACTGAAGTGAAAAGAAAAGACACATCTCTAACAAAGAATATATTCCTATCTAACGCAACACAGTGTTACCAACATAAAATATATATTTTTTTACTTTATGTTGGACAATTGGAATCAAAATGGAGGACGCATTTAGTCGGGACGCAGAAGTATGCGCAGACGGTCAAAAATCAATCTATTTGTTTATTTTGTCTATGTTTTAAGCATTCGGAAAAAAATACTGTGAAGAGTGAATAATGGAATGCGAAGCATTGTATATCTTAAAAACTTTTTGTTATAAAAGATCTTTTGATTTTATTATAAATAATAATATCGAGAATGTTTAAATACCAATGTATAAGGAAGCATTGTGTAAACATTTATGATTTGTAAAATGTTGATACAGCTCGCAGGTACAACTGATATTTAAATCTAAAAAATATAATCTTATATAATGTTAATGAAATATTAAAATCCTCATTAAACCTACATGCATTATAAATAAAGATTTAAGATGCATTATTGCATAATATGTAATGTTTCCATCGAGGTTTCCATATATTCTTGGTAATAAAATTAATCAATTCGACATATTCGATGCACACACAGAAATATTTAAGCAATTTGTGCCTAAAATCAAGTATTTATGTGCTTCTATAGTCGTATTAATGGTGAAGGTCGATTGCAAAACAACTTTACACTACAATATTTTAAGATCCAAACCTACAAAAAACCAAAAGAATAATCTCTTTGCGCAAATTCATAAAAAATATATCAGGAAAAGTTTTTTCACGAGGGGTTATTTATTGGACAATCCTTGTACACCTATCCAACAATCTTCTACAATCCTTAAAAATTCCTTCTTCCACAATCCTCTAAAATTCTCCACAATCATCTACAATCTTCCACAATCATCTGAAATCTTTCCACAATCTCTAACAATCTTTAAAATTTTGTACAATCTTTTTGACAATCTTTGACAATCTTCAACAATTCTTTGATTTTCACAATCCTTGTACATTTTTTTTCATTAAATAAACCCCTCGTTTTTTCAGAAGTGAGGACCTCTTTTTTTTTAGTCATCAACATTTTCAGAAGGGTTAATTTTTTTTTCAGTGCTCAACTTTTTTTTGCTAGGGGCGCGAAGTTCAAGGCTTGCTTCAGGGGCCGAAATACAAAGGCCGACCCTGCAGGCCCTGTATCGACTGAGTTATTTTAGTTTACATTAGGTAATTAATCCAATCTTAAATGTAATTAACACCTAGATCATAAGTTACTTGCAATGAACATCGTGATTTAGTTACGAGAAAGCTGTTTCTAATTACAAACAATATGCCTCAATTTTTTTCGCGATTCCTGATATTTTATTTTACACTATACCGAGTGAAAGTTTTAATGTTATTTATTATTATTCAAAAAATTAAAAACAATAACATTCGTACAAAGTTTATTACAATCGATAATATTATCGGAAATAGTAATTTTATAGTTACGTGATAAAGTACCATTTTGCATAGTGATTATCGATTATCGATTATCGAAAGACCCGTTTAGGGGTGAAGCGCTTTCGGCTTCTGCTTCCTGCTTTGTCCTGTAATCTTCCAACATGATTTCTTAGGTAACTTTTATTTTTACAAGCTTTTATTTAATTGCAATGTTTGTTTGTTTGTTTGTTTGTTTAGGGCAAATCTGCCAAAGGCTTTTTCGACCACTTAGAAAACACTTATAAAGCTAAAATTTGGTACACATGCTTAACTCGGCTGACAATACAATTTTATATAAAACTTACCCCCGAACCCCACCACCCCTCAAATTTAAAAAATCCATTTTTTACCCACACAAGATAATTTAAAACTAAAATAAGGTTACATACTCAAATTTTACAATAAATTTTACATCCCTCCTCGTCTCCCCATCACCCCCATACGTATAAGGCTAAGTTAACCCCCTCTCTGTTTCACCCACTTAAAAAGCTAAAATTTGGTACACATGCCTTACATAAATTTTAAAATAAATTTTTCATCCCCCCTTATCTCCCCATCGCCCCCAATACGTTGTTTCACCCACTTAGAATAAACTTAGAGAGCTGAAATTCGGTCCACATGCTTATCTCTGAAGACAGTTTTATATAAAATTTACCCCCCACCTCTCCAACCCTAAAATTTAAAAAATTCCTTTTTTCACCCGCATCTTTTTAGATGTTATACCTTTTTTTAGTCATCAAAATTTCTGTTAGTCAGTTATAAATAAATATAAATGTAAGGATTACCATGCATTGAATAATACACAGGGCCGGCCTTTGCATTTCGGCGCCCTGAAGCAAGCGCCCCTATTTGAAAAAATGTTTTTATCCTACAAAATTTTGACGACTAAAAAGAGAAAAATAAATTAATAGTAAAAAACATTTTTAAGAACAAGAATTTATTTAAGTGGACTAAAAAGAATAAAATAAACTTTCAAGTAAATCAAACCCATCATTTTGTTACATTATAGAATTTTATATGATATAAAAGCTTGTCGCGAGATTTTCGTGTGTAAATTTCTTTTATAAAAAATTTCGCGACAAGCTTTTATATCATATAAAATTGTATAATGTAACAAAATGATGGGTTTGATTTACTTGAAAGTTTATTTTCTTCTTTTTAGTGCACTTAAATAAAAGAATGTTCTTAAAAAGGTTTTTTTACTATTAATTTATTTATGGTAAACCTACACTAAACTAAGAATTGACCAATAAAATGAAACAAATTAACAGACTCTTAGTTTAAATGTTCATACTTAACTGGTTTTGGTCTTAGAGATCCAAAATATGATATGTTTTGAAAATTTCTTTATAAATTGATATCAGCTATTTTTTTCCTTGATATTAGTGTGAATATCGGTGATAAAACCACTTATAAAGAATAAAAGTGGCGGATAAGAACAATAAGCTAAGTATAGCCGTCGCAATACGAACTGGCACCTGTGAGCTGAGGCAAAGAAGAGAACAGGTAAAATATAGCACGTAAAGTATAGGCGATCTTGATTTTTTTACATTCCACATAGGTGCAAATTAATAAAATATACACATTATTTGTTGCTGGTAGAGTGGGATCTTTCCATGCGAATATCGCGTATCTAGATTTATAAGTTATAAATTATTACATTTCAACATGGTTTATTGGTAGAAAATTCATTTAATTTTCAACATACTATTACCATGGACCAATTAAACATTTATAGGTAAATAAGCAAATTAACTGATCTCTTGAAAAGGTCGTATTCTCAATCAAGAAAACCTGGAAGTCCAGAAAATTTGAGCTTCCAAAAGAGAACAGTCGATTGAAGATTCGTAGCATTAGAGTTTAAAATGAGTTAAAAATTATCGACGCCCCAAGTAAAGGTCGATTCAGGCATAATTATCACTAACTACACTAAACTAAATTAAGAAATTTCGAAATTAAGAAAATTAAGAAACAACCTCAAATTCTATAATAAATTTTCCGTGGTATGCAACAATAAGGTAACTGCCAAATAGATAATAAGTATGTGTAAATACGACTGAATAAGTAAAAATAAAAAAACAAATATCTATTGCGTAGGACAATTATAACTATATTTGCAGTTGTCGGGTCTAAAAATCGTATTTTCAAACCAACTTATCTCCAGAAGTATCTTTTATTTTCTTATGTAACTACTGTGTTTTTCCTTAACCATGAAAATGTACTAATTTTTAAAATACAGAGGTGTCGCCATCTTCATTTTATTTTGATACTTGGATAAGGATTGTTTATAAAGTTTTACACTAAAGTTAGTGTATTTCAGAAATTCTTCTTTTTCTATGGTGTATTTTAAGAATCTATCATTATTTTATGCTATATTTTATCTTTTATCTTAATTGTTGCATACCACGGAAAATTTATTTTTGAATTTGAGGTCATGTTATTAATTTTCTTAATTTATTAATTTCTTAATTCAGTTTAGTGTAGTTAGTGATAATTATGCCTAAATCGACCTTAAGATGCTATAAATTAACAATAAATTGCAGCGTTGGCTCTTCAAATTCTTGTTTAAAACTTTATTTCTGACATTTAAATCTCTAATCGGAAATGCATTTTTAAAACTATTCTTCCTAGTTTCATATTTTAAATATGATATTTACAAATAAACATGAAAGAAAGCAGTTTAAATAAATATAATTAAAAACACTCACCTATATTTGTATATTTCGTTAATACCTTCAAGTATTTACTATTTACAGTAAAGTATTTACAGTAAAGCACATAAATTAACAATTTAAATGCAGTTTAGTTTAGTTGAGCATTTATGTCAATATAAAAATTATGCAGCCATTAGGAAATTTCTTGAAGATTAATCCTTCGGCAGGCGCGACAAACAACTTTTTCAGTCTGCGGAATTTAAGAGCAAAACTACAAAAAACAAAATTTTATAAATAGGCAACAAAAAGTACACAAAGTGAAATGTAGTTATTTAAGGAATAACTCCGCAATGTCAAATTTAAATTGTTATTATTTGGGGGCCTTTCTACCTTAAAATTTTAAAAATATTTAGTTTTTAAACATTTTTTTTATGTAGAAAGAAAAAATATATCATTGTGAAATTTTGTAGGTATGTTTATTTATATTTAAAGAATACAAAAATATATATACACGGTGTATTTGAAATAGGGTCCGAAATTTTGAGGGGTGATTCTGCATTAGAAGATATGACAAAATGTTCCTATAAACATATGTCTAAAATTGCGTCGTAAGGGAGCTACGCCCCTTTAAAAGTGGCTAAAAAATTCGGTTTTTATTTAATAACTCAGGAACCCTTTAGGATATAGCATCTTCGTATATTATTTTCATGTACTTATTTTAACCAGGGGCGTGCGAAACGGGGAGGCCTTATTAGTTTTTTGTCTCAAACTTTTTTCTGTGTAACTTTTTGTCATTTTATTTTTGGTATATGATTCCTCAGTTCAAAATACATGAAAAATGTACTTTTGTTGTAACACTGTAGGACTAACCGTTTTCGAGAAAAATTAATTTGAAGGTGAAATTTCACGGTTCGTGGACGAAAAATTAAATACTAAAATGTTGAAAACCAAAATTTTAATGATTCATGGTTATTCTATATCGAAAACTAAGAAAAAAGTTTCTATACATTTAAAAATGGTGCATTTTTAGAAGACCATAGCTCCCTTAGGATTGATTTTTGGAAGTATGTGTATATGAGGTTTTTTTCTAAATTAATATTTACGTAATTAAAAAATATAACCTTAATATTCGTCAGAAAATGTCATAAAATTAAATTTTTAAAAGCGTTTTTCTCCGAAACTGGTCATTTAATTTGGCTGTAATTTTGCTAATTTAATTTTTACCCCCAAAATTACAAAATATCAAAGTTTGAGGCAGTTTGACTGTGGCCCCCTATCCAGGTTCTTTCTGCCCTCGATTTTAAGCAGATATCTAATTGCTATAAAAACGTTGTAAATACATTCATACAAAAAGTAACTAGAAAAGTGAAATAAATTTTATAAAATTTCTATAAATATTTATTATCATAAGAACGGTATTCTAGCCTGGCAACTAAACTTTTTTGTCTTTTCGCCTAACCCTGCAGTACTATGTTTTTTATTCGATTGATTCTAAAAGACACTTTTTGTTCATGTTTTACGGGCGAAAAGTTGAACTTTGTGGCCCTAGGGCCAAAAAGTTTTTTTCGCCCGCTAACTAAAACTTGTTATTTTTAAACTTTTTAAAAGAAGATGCTTTACCTTTACTGTAATATTTATAAAGAAATATGACTTTTAGGTCACTTTTGGTCTTGAACTGACCAGATACAGTTATTATAATCATTTCATACAAAATAAAAATTTCTTCTACAACATAACTTCAAAATATATGTTAACTGATCCACTAAAATAAATTAAAAATACAAAATTTTAATTGTAAAATCAATATCAATATTTATAATATTAATAGGACGGTTCAGAAGTATTACTATTTTTATAACAGACACATTTTAACAGAAATTAATCACCAAGCTATAGATTTTTTAATTTGAAAATGAAAACCGCACGCAAAAGAAACGATTCAATTATTTTTTTAGCGATTTGATTGGATAACAATTTGTCATGGATAACTAGATAAGTAATAAGACACTAAAAAGAATAATTTTTGCAATTTAAAATTAAGTATATTTTAATAATTTATTATAATTAGTAACAATCGAATAAAAAACATTGTATAATACACGGGTAGGTTTATTACCCTCGGGCCGGCCCGATCGGCCGGCCCTCGGCTTCTAAAAACCTACTCAATCGAAAAACTTAACTTTTTGCCCTTGTATTATAAATAACTATTCTAGTTTAACGAGGATTTTCATTTTTATACTTTTGAATTTACTTTTTATTCATATTTTTAATATTTATATAGTTCTCCCGCGCGTCTACCGAAGGGTCAAGATTCTTCTTATTAGTCGACAAACATCCTTTAAAAAATTTAATTAGAATTTGAAAGAATTTATACTAAAATAGTGTTTATATACATAAACCACTATAACAACCTTGTCTATATCTGTATTTTTACGGAAAATCCAGTATGCTACTTTTCTCTTTATTGCTAAAAGCGGTTAAATAGTGAAATAGCCGACATTCTATCAATTTACAAATATGTAGCTTGCAAATGTTACAGTAATTTTGATAAATTTATTACAAAACGTTGCGATTACGTAATAGAATGCAATTAATTTTTGAGATATTAATGCACTTAAATCTATTGTATATGGAATTTAGATTTTTGTAGTTAACAGAAACAAAAGCATTTTTTGAAGTTAATTTTGTGTACAGGGTGTCTCAACGAAGCCGACTCGGTCGATATATAGTAAAGTATCCACTTTAGAGAAAAACTTTAAAGGGAAAAGCTGTATGGTTTTAAAAAAGGCAGATTCTAAAAATATTTTTTTCTTGACAAGATTTAAAAAACAAAAGTTGGGGGTGGTTCCAAGAGGGTGGGTAAATAAGGGGTAGTTTTGCATAAGTCAGTAAATTCTACTTTGACTCGCATTTAATTTTGTTTTTTCCGATTTTTTTTATCTCTTTAAACAACGGAGATATAGCCCATCTAAAACCTGGTGGGACAGTATTATTAATAAATAATAATTGTTATTTGGAGCCCCTTTAATAAATAAGATACTACTTATAATATATGGTTGAATTAAGAATAAAATTTACTTTCATATTCTTTGATAAAAATGGGGGGGTGCTATTTGAAAAACAAAAGTTGGGGTGGTTCCAAGGGGTGGGCAAGCAAGGGATGGTTTTGGATACGTGAATAAAAACTTCAATAGCTCCCATTTAACGTTGTCTTTTGCAAAAAATTCTATCTTTTTTCAAATAACGGAGATATAGTTTGTCAAGAACCTGGTGGGACACCCGATATGGGTCTATGGTTTATAGTCTTTAAGATATAATTTTTTTTGAGAAAAAATGCATTTTTAGTGTTGAGATAAAACCTGCTTCAATTTCTTTACTTTTTGTCAAAAATTAATAAAATTTTGCAAGCTAATATTAAAAGGGTGTATCTAATTACTTTATGTACAAAAAATATTTTATACAGGGTTAAAAATTAATATTCAATCTTTTGGATTTTCAAACATTAAAAAAAAAACATTTTTTTTAAATGGAATGCTATATTTTTTATTTGCTTATTAAATGTAGAGGTGATGAATTCTATTAATTGTAGGTATTATTAATAATTTAAAAAATGAATAATTGGAGAATTAAATTATCCAAGGCAACTTTGCCAAAGAAAAAGAAAATTAAAAGTAAAATATACCGTTATTTAAGACCTACATATTTTTATTTATAAATTGTAATTATTGGATTTACATAGAAAACAATAAACACATACCAATCCTACATAAAAAATATTACATTTGAATGCTAATTGTAGCCTACAATTTGTTGGCAATAATTGCTTTCCCCATATTATAGTCGTAAGAGCACGGTTCGCAAAAAAGGTTAAATAAAATAAAAAATTGCCCAAGAACTTTGAAAATAAAATTTGATTCCTGGTCCTTTCCTTAGATAGGAAAAGCAAAAATTAAAAAATTTCAACGACAATTTTTTATCGCACTTTTTTGTTTTGAGTATTATAAAATAGATACACGCTGATATATAATTTTTCCAATTCACCAATAATTGCTACAGTTTCCTTTTTTTTGCTTAAACTTTTTACCTGTAACTCAAAAATTAAATTTTAAATAATATCTAACAAATAGGACCCCCTTGGGGTGCCTTAAACAGGACGAAAGCCTAAATTTTTAAATTTTCCTGGGTTTATCTTGTATGCTCTATTTATATACCAATATAAGCTATTCTAGTAGTATATTAATTTTTTTTTAAATAGGGGGGTTTGGGGGGTCTCGAGCCAATTTTCAGATTTTTTTTTAGAATTTTAATGTACAAAAAATATTATAATATTATAAATATTTTCTAGATATTGTAAAAGAGTGTTT